>JAWWNH010000040.1:2400000-3025413 GCA_034641385.1 Darevskia mixta | reverse complement strand
TGATTTCGCTTTTAAGGCTCAAATACAGCTATCTTTTGAAAGCAACACGTTAGAAACTTCTTGGTGTGTTTTTCATGCATTTGGAGCCAAAAGAAGCTCATTGGGATGTAGTTGTGTTTCTAAGCTTCATATTAGCTTATTTGCGTGATTTCGCTTTTAAGGCTCAAATACAGCTATCTTTTGAAAGCAACACGTTAGAAACTTCTTGGTGTGTTTTTCATGCATTTGGACCCAAAAGAAGCAAATTGGGATGCAGTTGTGTTTCTAAGCTTCATTTTAGCTTATTTGCGTGATTTTGCTTTTAAGGCTCAAATACAGCTATCTTTTGAAAGCAACACGTTAGAAACTTCTTGGTTTGTTTTTCATGCATTTGGACCGAAAAGAAGCAAATTGGGATGTAGTTGTGTTTCTAAGCTTCATTTTAGCTTATATGCGTGATTTCGCTTTTAAGGCTCAAATACAGCTATCTTTTGAAAGCAACACGTTAGAAACTTCTTGGTGTGTTTTTCATTCATTTGGACCCAAAAGAAGCTCATTGGGATGTAGTTGTGTTTCTAAGCTTCATTTTAGCTTATTTGCGTGATTTCGCTTTTAAGGCTCAAATACAGCTATCTTTTGAAAGCAACACGTTAGAAACTTCTTGGTGTGTTTTTCATGCATTTGGACCCAAAAGAAGCTCATTGGGATGTAGTTGTGTTTCTAAGCTTCATATTAGCTTATTTGCGTGATTTCGCTTTTAAGGCTCAAATACAGCTATCTTTTGAAAGCAACACGTTAGAAACTTCTTGGTGTGTTTTTCATGCATTTGGACCCAAAAGAAGCTCATTGGGATGTAGTTGTGTTTCTAAGCTTCATTTTAGCTTATTTGCGTGATTTCGCTTTTAAGGCTCAAATACAGCTATCTTTTGAAAGCAACACGTTAGAAACTTCTTGGTGTGTTTTTCATGCATTTGGACCCAAAAGAAGCTCATTGGGATGTAGTTGTGTTTCTAAGCTTCATTTTAGCTTATTTGCGTGATTTCGCTTTTAAGGCTTAAATACAGCTATCTTTTGAAAGCAACACGTTAGAAACTTCTTGGTGTGTTTTTCATGCATTTGGACCCAAAAGAAGCTCATTGGGATGTAGTTGTGTTTCTAAGCTTCATTTTAGCTTATTTGCGTGATTTCGCTTTTAAGGCTCAAATACAGCTATCTTTTGAAAGCAACACGTTAGAAACTTCTTGGTGTGTTTTTCATGCATTTGGACCCAAAAGAAGCTCATTGGGATGTAGTTGTGTTTCTAAGCTTCATTTTAGCTTATTTGCGTGATTTCGCTTTTAAGGCTCAAATACAGCTATCTTTTGAAAGCAACACGTTAGAAACTTCTTGGTGTGTTTTTCATGCATTTGGACCCAAAAGAAGCTCATTGGGATGTAGTTGTGTTTCTAAGCTTCATTTTAGCTTATTTGCGTGATTTCGCTTTTAAGGCTTAAATACAGCTATCTTTTGAAAGCAACACGTTAGAAACTTCTTGGTGTGTTTTTCATGCATTTGGACCCAAAAGAAGCTCATTGGGATGTAGTTGTGTTTCTAAGCTTCATTTTAGCTTATTTGCGTGATTTCGCTTTTAAGGCTCAAATACAGCTATCTTTTGAAAGCAACACGTTAGAAACTTCTTGGTGTGTTTTTCATGCATTTGGACCCAAAAGAAGCTCATTGGGATGTAGTTGTGTTTCTAAGCTTCATTTTAGCTTATTTGCGTGATTTTGCGTTTAAGGCTCAAATACAGCTATCTTTTGTGATTTTGCTTTTAAGGCTCAAATACAGCTATCTTTTGAAAGCAACACGTTAGAAACTTCTTGGTTTGTTTTTCATGCATTTGGACCGAAAAGAAGCAAATTGGGATGTAGTTGTGTTTCTAAGCTTCATTTTAGCTTATATGCGTGATTTCGCTTTTAAGGCTCAAATACAGCTATCTTTTGAAAGCAACACGTTAGGAACTTCTTGGTGTTTTTTTCATGCATTTGGACCCAAAAGAAGGAAATTGGGATGCAGTTGTGTTTCTAAGCTTCATTTTAGCTTATTTGCGTGATTTCGCTTTTAAGGCTCAAATACAGCTATCTTTTGAAAGCAACACGTTAGAAACTTCTTGGTGTGTTTTTCATGCATTTGGAGCCAAAAGAAGCTCATTGGGATGTAGTTGTGTTTCTAAGCTTCATATTAGCTTATTTGCGTGATTTCGCTTTTAAGGCTCAAATACAGCTATCTTATGAAAGCAACACGTTAGAAACTTCTTGGTGTGTTTTTCATGCATTTGGACCCAAAAGAAGCTCATTGGGATGTAGTTGTGTTTCTAAGCTTCATTTTAGCTTATTTGCGTGATTTCGCTTTTAAGGATCAAATACAGCTATCTTATGAAAGCAACACGTTAGAAACTTCTTGGTGTGTTTTTCATGCATTTGGACCCAAAAGAAGCTCATTCGGATGCAGTTGTGTTTCTAAGCTTCATTTTAGCTTATTTGCGTGATTTTGCTTTTAAGGCTCAAATACAGCTATCTTTTGAAAGCAACACGTTAGAAACTTCTTGGTTTGTTTTTCATGCATTTGGACCGAAAAGAAGCAAATTGGGATGTAGTTGTGTTTCTAAGCTTCATTTTAGCTTATATGCGTGATTTCGCTTTTAAGGCTCAAATACAGCTATCTTTTGAAAGCAACACGTTAGAAATTTCTTGGTGTGTTTTTCATTCATTTGGACCCAAAAGAAGCTCATTGGGATGTAGTTGTGTTTCTAAGCTTCATTTTAGCTTATTTGCGTGATTTCGCTTTTAAGGCTCAAATACAGCTATCTTTTGAAAGCAACACGTTAGAAACTTCTTGGTGTGTTTTTCATGCATTTGGACCCAAAAGAAGCTCATTCGGATGCAGTTGTGTTTCTAAGCTTCATTTTAGCTTATATGCGTGATTTCGCTTTTAAGGCTCAAATACAGCTATCTTTTGAAAGCAACACGTTAGAAACTTCTTGGTGTGTTTTTCATGCATTTGGACGCAAAAGAAGCTCATTGGGATGTAGTTGTGTTTCTAAGCTTCATTTTAGCTTATTTGCGTGATTTCGCTTTTAAGGCTCAAATACAGCTATCTTTTGAAAGCAACACGTTAGAAACTTCTTGGAGTGTTTTTCATGCATTTGGACGCAAAAGAAGCTCATTGGGATGTAGTTGTGTTTCTAAGCTTCATTTTAGCTTATTTGCGTGATTTCGCTTTTAAGGCTCAAATACAGCTATCTTTTGAAAGCAACACGTTAGAAACTTCTTGGTGTGTTTCTCATGCATTTGGACCCAAAAGAAGCTCATTCGGATGCAGTTGTGTTTCTAAGCTTCATTTTAGCTTATATGCGTGATTTCGCTTTTAAGGCTCAAATACAGCTATCTTTTGAAAGCAACACGTTAGAAACTTCTTGGTTTGTTTTTCATGCATTTGGACGCAAAAGAAGCTCATTGGGATGTAGTTGTGTTTCTAAGCTTCATTTTAGCTTATTTGCGTGATTTCGCTTTTAAGGCTCAAATACAGCTATCTTTTGAAAGCAACACGTTAGAAACTTCTTGGTGTGTTTTTCATTCATTTGGACCCAAAAGAAGCTCATTCGGATGCAGTTGTGTTTCTAAGCTTCATATTAGCTTATTTGCGTGATTTCGCTTTTAAGGCTCAAATACAGCTATCTTTTGAAAGCAACACGTTAGAAACTTCTTGGTGTGTTTCTCATGCATTTGGACCCAAAAGAAGCTCATTCGGATGCAGTTGTGTTTCTAAGCTTCATTTTAGCTTATATGCGTGATTTCGCTTTTAAGGCTCAAATATAGCTATCTTTTGAAAGCAACACGTTAGAAACTTCTTGGTTTGTTTTTCATGCATTTGGACGCAAAAGAAGCTCATTGGGATGTAGTTGTGTTTCTAAGCTTCATTTTAGCTTATTTGCGTGATTTCGCTTTTAAGGCTCAAATACAGCTATCTTTTGAAAGCAACACGTTAGAAACTTCTTGGTGTGTTTTTCATGCATTTGGACCCAAAAGAAGCTCATTGGGATGTAGTTGTGTTTCTAAGCTTCATTTTAGCTTATTTGCGTGATTTCGCTTTTAAGGCTCAAATACAGCTATCTTTTGAAAGCAACACGTTAGAAACTTCTTGGTTTGTTTTTCATGCATTTGGACCGAAAAGAAGCAAATTGGGATGTAGTTGTGTTTCTAAGCTTCATTTTAGCTTATATGCGTGATTTCGCTTTTAAGGCTCAAATACAGCTATCTTTTGAAAGCAAAACGTTAGAAACTTCTTGGAGTGTTTTTCATGCATTTGGATCGACAAGAAGCTCATTGGGATGTAGTTGTGTTTCTAAGCTTCATTTTAGCTTATTTGCGTGATTTCGCTTTTAAGGCTCAAATACAGCTATCTTTTGAAAGCAACACGTTAGAAACTTCTTGGTGTGTTTTTCATGCATTTGGAGCCAAAAGAAGCTCATTGGGATGTAGTTGTGTTTCTAAGCTTCATATTAGCTTATTTGCGTGATTTCGCTTTTAAGGCTCAAATACAGCTATCTTTTGAAAGCAACACGTTAGAAACTTCTTGGTGTGTTTTTCATGCATTTGGACCCAAAAGAAGCAAATTGGGATGCAGTTGTGTTTCTAAGCTTCATTTTAGCTTATTTGCGTGATTTTGCTTTTAAGGCTCAAATACAGCTATCTTTTGAAAGCAACACGTTAGAAACTTCTTGGTTTGTTTTTCATGCATTTGGACCGAAAAGAAGCAAATTGGGATGTAGTTGTGTTTCTAAGCTTCATTTTAGCTTATATGCGTGATTTCGCTTTTAAGGCTCAAATACAGCTATCTTTTGAAAGCAACACGTTAGAAACTTCTTGGTGTGTTTTTCATTCATTTGGACCCAAAAGAAGCTCATTGGGATGTAGTTGTGTTTCTAAGCTTCATTTTAGCTTATATGCTGATTTCGCTTTTAAGGCTCAAATACAGCTATCTTTTGAAAGCAACACGTTAGAAACTTCTTGGTGTGTTTTTCATGCATTTGGACCCAAAAGAAGCTCATTGGGATGTAGTTGTGTTTCTAAGCTTCATTTTAGCTTATATGCGTGATTTCGCTTTTAAGGCTCAAATACAGCTATCTTTTGAAAGCAACACGTTAGAAACTTCTTGGTGTGTTTTTCATGCATTTGGACCCAAAAGAAGCTCATTGGGATGTAGTTGTGTTTCTAAGCTTCATTTTAGCTTATTTGCGTGATTTCGCTTTTAAGGCTCAAATACAGCTATCTTTTGAAAGCAACACGTTAGAAACTTCTTGGTTTGTTTTTCATGCATTTGGACCGAAAAGAAGCAAATTGGGATGTAGTTGTGTTTCTAAGCTTCATTTTAGCTTATATGCGTGATTTCGCTTTTAAGGCTCAAATACAGCTATCTTTTGAAAGCAAAACGTTAGAAACTTCTTGGAGTGTTTTTCATGCATTTGGATCGACAAGAAGCTCATTGGGATGTAGTTGTGTTTCTAAGCTTCATTTTAGCTTATTTGCGTGATTTCGCTTTTAAGGCTCAAATACAGCTATCTTTTGAAAGCAACACGTTAGAAACTTCTTGGTGTGTTTTTCATGCATTTGGAGCCAAAAGAAGCTCATTGGGATGTAGTTGTGTTTCTAAGCTTCATATTAGCTTATTTGCGTGATTTCGCTTTTAAGGCTCAAATACAGCTATCTTTTGAAAGCAACACGTTAGAAACTTCTTGGTGTGTTTTTCATGCATTTGGACCCAAAAGAAGCAAATTGGGATGCAGTTGTGTTTCTAAGCTTCATTTTAGCTTATTTGCGTGATTTTGCTTTTAAGGCTCAAATACAGCTATCTTTTGAAAGCAACACGTTAGAAACTTCTTGGTTTGTTTTTCATGCATTTGGACCGAAAAGAAGCAAATTGGGATGTAGTTGTGTTTCTAAGCTTCATTTTAGCTTATATGCGTGATTTCGCTTTTAAGGCTCAAATACAGCTATCTTTTGAAAGCAACACGTTAGAAACTTCTTGGTGTGTTTTTCATTCATTTGGACCCAAAAGAAGCTCATTGGGATGTAGTTGTGTTTCTAAGCTTCATTTTAGCTTATTTGCGTGATTTCGCTTTTAAGGCTCAAATACAGCTATCTTTTGAAAGCAACACGTTAGAAACTTCTTGGTGTGTTTTTCATGCATTTGGACCCAAAAGAAGCTCATTGGGATGTAGTTGTGTTTCTAAGCTTCATATTAGCTTATTTGCGTGATTTCGCTTTTAAGGCTCAAATACAGCTATCTTTTGAAAGCAACACGTTAGAAACTTCTTGGTGTGTTTTTCATGCATTTGGACCCAAAAGAAGCTCATTGGGATGTAGTTGTGTTTCTAAGCTTCATTTTAGCTTATTTGCGTGATTTCGCTTTTAAGGCTCAAATACAGCTATCTTTTGAAAGCAACACGTTAGAAACTTCTTGGTGTGTTTTTCATGCATTTGGACCCAAAAGAAGCTCATTGGGATGTAGTTGTGTTTCTAAGCTTCATTTTAGCTTATTTGCGTGATTTCGCTTTTAAGGCTTAAATACAGCTATCTTTTGAAAGCAACACGTTAGAAACTTCTTGGTGTGTTTTTCATGCATTTGGACCCAAAAGAAGCTCATTGGGATGTAGTTGTGTTTCTAAGCTTCATTTTAGCTTATTTGCGTGATTTCGCTTTTAAGGCTCAAATACAGCTATCTTTTGAAAGCAACACGTTAGAAACTTCTTGGTGTGTTTTTCATGCATTTGGACCCAAAAGAAGCTCATTGGGATGTAGTTGTGTTTCTAAGCTTCATTTTAGCTTATTTGCGTGATTTCGCTTTTAAGGCTCAAATACAGCTATCTTTTGAAAGCAACACGTTAGAAACTTCTTGGTGTGTTTTTCATGCATTTGGACCCAAAAGAAGCTCATTGGGATGTAGTTGTGTTTCTAAGCTTCATTTTAGCTTATTTGCGTGATTTCGCTTTTAAGGCTTAAATACAGCTATCTTTTGAAAGCAACACGTTAGAAACTTCTTGGTGTGTTTTTCATGCATTTGGACCCAAAAGAAGCTCATTGGGATGTAGTTGTGTTTCTAAGCTTCATTTTAGCTTATTTGCGTGATTTCGCTTTTAAGGCTCAAATACAGCTATCTTTTGAAAGCAACACGTTAGAAACTTCTTGGTGTGTTTTTCATGCATTTGGACCCAAAAGAAGCTCATTGGGATGTAGTTGTGTTTCTAAGCTTCATTTTAGCTTATTTGCGTGATTTTGCGTTTAAGGCTCAAATACAGCTATCTTTTGTGATTTTGCTTTTAAGGCTCAAATACAGCTATCTTTTGAAAGCAACACGTTAGAAACTTCTTGGTTTGTTTTTCATGCATTTGGACCGAAAAGAAGCAAATTGGGATGTAGTTGTGTTTCTAAGCTTCATTTTAGCTTATATGCGTGATTTCGCTTTTAAGGCTCAAATACAGCTATCTTTTGAAAGCAACACGTTAGAAACTTCTTGGTGTGTTTTTCATGCATTTGGACCCAAAAGAAGCTCATTGGGATGTAGTTGTGTTTCTAAGCTTCATTTTAGCTTATTTGCGTGATTTCGCTTTTAAGGCTCAAATACAGCTATCTTTTGAAAGCAACACGTTAGAAACTTCTTGGTGTGTTTTTCATGCATTTGGAGCCAAAAGAAGCTCATTGGGATGTAGTTGTGTTTCTAAGCTTCATATTAGCTTATTTGCGTGATTTCGCTTTTAAGGCTCAAATACAGCTATCTTATGAAAGCAACACGTTAGAAACTTCTTGGTGTGTTTTTCATGCATTTGGACCCAAAAGAAGCTCATTCGGATGCAGTTGTGTTTCTAAGCTTCATTTTAGCTTATTTGCGTGATTTTGCTTTTAAGGCTCAAATACAGCTATCTTTTGAAAGCAACACGTTAGAAACTTCTTGGTTTGTTTTTCATGCATTTGGACCGAAAAGAAGCAAATTGGGATGTAGTTGTGTTTCTAAGCTTCATTTTAGCTTATATGCGTGATTTCGCTTTTAAGGCTCAAATACAGCTATCTTTTGAAAGCAACACGTTAGAAATTTCTTGGTGTGTTTTTCATTCATTTGGACCCAAAAGAAGCTCATTGGGATGTAGTTGTGTTTCTAAGCTTCATTTTAGCTTATTTGCGTGATTTCGCTTTTAAGGCTCAAATACAGCTATCTTTTGAAAGCAACACGTTAGAAACTTCTTGGTGTGTTTTTCATGCATTTGGACCCAAAAGAAGCTCATTCGGATGCAGTTGTGTTTCTAAGCTTCATTTTAGCTTATATGCGTGATTTCGCTTTTAAGGCTCAAATACAGCTATCTTTTGAAAGCAACACGTTAGAAACTTCTTGGTGTGTTTTTCATGCATTTGGACGCAAAAGAAGCTCATTGGGATGTAGTTGTGTTTCTAAGCTTCATTTTGTGGGAGATGAGAGGAATGTGGATGAGGGAATATTGTTTAATATTTCCTATCCCAGCTTGTGCTAACAAGCTCCAAACTAGCAGAGTTTCTCATCCCCAATAAAGCGCAGCAAAGCGTGGCGTTTAAGTTCCTATGAACTTCTAGAACAAGGCAGATTCCTGGCATATATCCCCTGGTTCCCTCTTAACAGAAAATACACGACACATAAGCTTATAAAAGTATAAAGGTTTTACTCACAAACATCCAAGAATATATAAGTCTCAGAAGGCAGGCTAGCTTAGATTAAATGTATGTACATGTGGAGATTCTCCTTAAGGGAGAAAGGCTCCATGTGGGCCTCTCTTGGCTGGAAGCCAAGAGAGCATCTCCTGAGATGTTGCATCCTCGGAGTCCTGGTGGGAAGAGAGGGAGAGTAGCAGCTCACCTGTATCTTTGAATAGCTACAGGTAAGGCCACTCCCACTTCTGGTCACACAAAGGAAGTGATTTCAGTCTTGGCACAGGAAACTCTACCTGGAGGACCAAGTCCCCTTTGTGTACACTCTAGGAATGTTGTGATTGACTGCACCAGTGTTATACATCCCACAAACCCCTTCTCAGTCTGAACAACATTTAACAAACATAAAACAACTTTATTCAACCACCCAGAGTCCCAGCTTGACACGCAGGTTCTGGAAACTCTCTCGTGGCAAGGGTTTCGTGAGAATGTCCGCAGTCATCTCCTGAGTATTACAGTAGGACATTTCTACTAGTCCATCTTGGATCATCTGGCGAATGAAGTGATACCTGACCCCAATGTGTTTTGAACGTGCAAGGAACTTTTCGGTTTGCGCTAGCTGCAGGCAGCCTTGATTGTCCTCCATCAAGCTGACAGGTCCTTTTCTCGGCAAACCAAAGTCTGTCAGGAGTTGATCCAGCCAGATGATCTCTCTGCATGCTTCCGAAGCTGAAATATATTCACTCTCTGTGGACGATAAGGCTACACATTTCTGTTTATAACTGCCCCATATGATAGGTGCATTTCCAAACATAAAAACATAACCACTTGTGGATTTGTAATCCGCCTTATCCCCAGCCCAGTCTGCATCACTGTACCCAACCAACTTAGGGTCCCTTACAGCTGGCAATTTTAATTTACAATTCATTGTACCCTTGAGGTAACGCACCACCCTCTTGACCCCACCCAAGTCATGTTCAGTGGGAGAACTCACTTTTCTGCTTAGGATCCCCACTGCACTTGCTATGTCAGGTCTGCTGGTAGTAACCAAATACAAAAGTTTACCAATCGCTGACCTGTATTCGCTGTTGTCTGGCAGCAGCTTCGAATCTTGTTGATTCTTTAGAAAATCTGTGGCCATGGGTGTCGCGACAGGGTGTGCACCTTGCATCTGCATACTTTCTATCAGTTCTATTATCTTCTGCTTCTGGCTGAGAAGAAATGAGCCGTCTTCTTCTCTCTCAATTTGAATTCCCAAGTAATACTGGACAAGTCCCAATTCCTTTACTTCCACCTCTTTGTTGAGATGTCTGACTATGTCTTTATAGTCTCTGTCATTGGACGTTGATATTAATAAATCATCGACAAAAGCCAGAATGTAAGAGAATTGTCCATTTCTGTTCTTAGTGTACAGGCACTTGTCAGCTGTTGACTGCTTGTACCCAAGCTGAACCAGCATTTCATGTAATTTCTGGTTCCATGCTCTTGCAGCTTGTTTCAAACCGTAAATTCCTTTCTGAAGTTTACATACAAGATGTGCCTCATTTTGCTTGATAAAGCCTTTGGGCTGCTTCATATAAATCTGTTCAGAAATCGTCCCATGAAGAAAAGCTGTTGCTATGTCGACATGACGGACTTTCATCCCTTTAGAGGCTGCAATACTTAGGAGTAATCTAACACTGCTATATCGCACTGTAGGCGCAAATACTTGATCATAATCTTCACCATACTGTTGTGAAAATCCTTGTGCTACAAGCCTAGCTTTGTAGCGTTGCACCTCCCCTTCTGACCCCTTCTTAAGCTTGAACACCCACTTGGACCCAATTGCCTTCTTACCAGGAGGTAGCTCTGTCAGGGTCCAGGTCTTGTTGTGATGCAGTGCATCCATCTCTTCCTGCGCGGCTTGCTTCCAGAGACTGGCCTCAGTAGCTGGCAACCGTTGAACCTGTTCCCACGTGGAGGGTTCCTGTGGTGGCGCCGACCCTGCAAAGTAGGACAGTCGTAGTGGTGGAACGCCTTTGTTGGACCTGGAGGAACGTCTGACCTCTGGCTCTTGTTGAACCGCATCAGCTTCCTCATCTCCTTCCAATGGCGGCATCCCTGCATACGGGTCCTCTTCGTCTCTGGAGCCTTCTGACATCTGGTCCTCCGCGTCTTCTGGGGTGTCATCTGTAGGGGGTGCTACAACACTAGGAGGTACAATACTAGGAGGTGGATTAGTTTCTGGTATGGCTTCAAAAGGAAAACTTACAAACTCCTCTGTTGCTGGCTCATTGGAACAGTCAATTGCTGTGTTCCTTGTGTCAGCCTTTTCATACTCCTCAAAATGAATCACGTGATGTGAACTTGTTTTCCCTGTTTGTAAGTCCACAACTCTGTAGCCTTTTCCTCCAGAAGCGTATCCAACTAGGATACCAGGCTTTGCTCTGGAGTCAAGTTTGTGTCTGTGCTCCTTGGGCACGTGGTAATAGCACAAACTTCCAAATACACGTATGTGTGACAAATTTGGGACTCTTCCATGCCAAAGTTCAAATGGCGTGCGCTCTGTGCCTTTTGTTGGCAGCCTATTCTGTATATAAATCGCAGTATTTGCTGCCTCACCCCAAAGTTTCTTCGACAAGTTGGATCCTTTTAGCATACACCTTGTCATCTCTAGGATGGACCTAAATTTCCTCTCAGCAATAGAGTTTTGTTGAGGTGTGTAGCTTACTGTGGTCACATGTGCTATGCCTTCCTGAGCCATGAAGGCTTCCATTTCACGTGAGCAAAACTCCCCACCATTATCGGACATTAGGGTGGTGGGTGCTCGATGGAATTTGTTCTTGACCATGCTTACGTATTGCTTGAACAATTCCACTGTTTCACTCTTCTCTTTGAGAAGGTATCCCACACAAAACCTTGAATAATCATCCAAAAATATCAAAATATACTTATTTCCTCCTAAGGAAGGTATATTCATAGGTCCAGCTAAATCAGTGTACACAATGTCCAGAACTTTTGTGCTTCTCTTTTCTGCACAACGTGGGAAAGAAGGTTTGACTCCTTTTTCACTTACACAAGTTATACACCTTGGTGTGGGTGTGTTACTTTTGTTTACCTGTAGACCTCTCACAAGATCTCCATTCTGCAGTTCCTGGATGACTCTGATATCCCGGTGACCCAGTCTTCGATGCCAGAGCTCCAGATCTGCTTCATGCTTCTGCTTGGATTGGGCGACTTGTGCTGATTGGTTTTCTGAAACGTTAATCTCATAAACACCATTGATTAGTTTCCCTTGAGCATAAACCTCATCATTTTTCGTTACATTGCATTCTCCATTGGCAAATGTAACCTTGAAACCTTTCTTGTCTAAAGCAGACACACTAAGCAAGTTACAATTCAATTCTGGGACATATTGAACATTAGGCACAGTTGTTTCAAGAGATTCATTGTTCACCTTGAATTTCAAACGCATTGAACCTGCACCTTGTGATTTTAGAACATTTCCATCAGCAATCTGGATTTCAGTCCATTCACTATCATTAATTTCTCTGAAATATTCTCTTTTATGCGCAAAATGGCTTGTAGCTCCCGAATCTAAAATAAATTGGTCACTTTTCCTTTCATTTCTTTGCACATTTAAACTCTTTTCTTGCAGTAGAAATGTACGCTCGTGACCCCCCTTCTTTTCACCTTTTGGTTGAAAGGGGCGGGACTTATTCTTGGGCTTCTGGCAACTCCTTGCAATGTGCCCTTTTAAATTGCAGTTATGGCATATTAATTCTTTGGACACTTCCTTAGACTTGGGAAATTGCTTAGAAACATAACTTGTGTCCCTCCTTGGATTCCTTTGTGGAGAATCAAGGTAATCTCTGCATTCCTCTCTTAAGTGATTTACTAGTTCATTAAAAGTCAAATCTCTGGTGTGATCCATTATACTCTTAAATGAAGTAAATTCTTTTCCTAATGATGCCAGCATAAAAGTCACTTTGGTTGCATCATCAAAAGCTCTGGGAGTTAGGGCAATCCTTTGAACAATTTCATTAAAGTCCTTAAAATGCCCTGTAAATTGTTCTCTGGAATTCATCTTTAACTTCAGCAGTTTATCCAATAAATGTCTATAAGAGTTCTCTGATGATTGTGCATAAACCCTCTCAATATCCTTTAGAATCTGAGATGCATCACTTTCATAGTCAATCAGAGATAAATGCTCATCTTTCAAACTGCTCAAAATTATGTGTTTAGCTTCTGCATCTTGCCTTTCCCAATCTGCTTTCTTGGTTAAATCAGCAAAATCAGGTTTGGGATCTTTCACCGCTTTAAGCACTTGTTTTGCACCAAGATGCACTAAAAGGCGCTGCTTCCATTGCACAAAGTTACGATCATTCAGCAGCATAAAGCTTGATCTTGCTTCACTATCAAAACCTGAGCTTGCCATCTTAATCCTCAAAAATTTAAAAAATTTCCAAAATTTCAAAAATTCCCAAAAATGGTTAAAATTCAAAAATCAAAACTTAAAAATCTCAAAATGCAAACTAATCTTCACTGCCTCTGAGGTCTGTGAGCTCTGAGGGAGGGGAGGGGTCGCTAATCCCCCTTTCACAGCACAATGGAGAACAAAGGACCATGTGCTTACCAGGAAGTACAAACAGAAAAATTCTACTCTGCCAAAAATCACAATCCAAAGCAATCCTTTAAAAATACACAAAATACGCAGTTCTGGGCCCATAACCCTTTGTGGGAGATGAGAGGAATGTGGATGAGGGAATATTGTTTAATATTTCCTATCCCAGCTTGTGCTAACAAGCTCCAAACTAGCAGAGTTTCTCATCCCCAATAAAGCGCAGCAAAGCGTGGCGTTTAAGTTCCTATGAACTTCTAGAACAAGGCAGATTCCTGGCATATATCCCCTGGTTCCCTCTTAACAGAAAATACACGACACATAAGCTTATAAAAGTATAAAGGTTTTACTCACAAACATCCAAGAATATATAAGTCTCAGAAGGCAGGCTAGCTTAGATTAAATGTATGTACATGTGGAGATTCTCCTTAAGGGAGAAAGGCTCCATGTGGGCCTCTCTTGGCTGGAAGCCAAGAGAGCATCTCCTGAGATGTTGCATCCTCGGAGTCCTGGTGGGAAGAGAGGGAGAGTAGCAGCTCACCTGTATCTTTGAATAGCTACAGGTAAGGCCACTCCCACTTCTGGTCACACAAAGGAAGTGATTTCAGTCTTGGCACAGGAAACTCTACCTGGAGGACCAAGTCCCCTTTGTGTACACTCTAGGAATGTTGTGATTGACTGCACCAGTGTTATACATCCCACACATTTTAGCTTATTTGCGTGATTTCGCTTTTAAGGCTCAAATACAGCTATCTTTTGAAAGCAACACGTTAGAAACTTCTTGGAGTGTTTTTCATGCATTTGGACGCAAAAGAAGCTCATTGGGATGTAGTTGTGTTTCTAAGCTTCATTTTAGCTTATTTGCGTGATTTCGCTTTTAAGGCTCAAATACAGCTATCTTTTGAAAGCAACACGTTAGAAACTTCTTGGTGTGTTTCTCATGCATTTGGACCCAAAAGAAGCTCATTCGGATGCAGTTGTGTTTCTAAGCTTCATTTTAGCTTATATGCGTGATTTCGCTTTTAAGGCTCAAATACAGCTATCTTTTGAAAGCAACACGTTAGAAACTTCTTGGTTTGTTTTTCATGCATTTGGACGCAAAAGAAGCTCATTGGGATGTAGTTGTGTTTCTAAGCTTCATTTTAGCTTATTTGCGTGATTTCGCTTTTAAGGCTCAAATACAGCTATCTTTTGAAAGCAACACGTTAGAAACTTCTTGGTGTGTTTTTCATTCATTTGGACCCAAAAGAAGCTCATTCGGATGCAGTTGTGTTTCTAAGCTTCATATTAGCTTATTTGCGTGATTTCGCTTTTAAGGCTCAAATACAGCTATCTTTTGAAAGCAACACGTTAGAAACTTCTTGGTGTGTTTCTCATGCATTTGGACCCAAAAGAAGCTCATTCGGATGCAGTTGTGTTTCTAAGCTTCATTTTAGCTTATATGCGTGATTTCGCTTTTAAGGCTCAAATACAGCTATCTTTTGAAAGCAACACGTTAGAAACTTCTTGGTGTGTTTTTCATGCATTTGGACCCAAAAGAAGCTCATTGGGATGTAGTTGTGTTTCTAAGCTTCATTTTAGCTTATTTGCGTGATTTCGCTTTTAAGGCTCAAATACAGCTATCTTTTGAAAGCAACACGTTAGAAACTTCTTGGTGTGTTTTTCATGCATTTGGACCCAAAAGAAGCTCATTCGGATGCAGTTGTGTTTCTAAGCTTCATTTTAGCTTATTTGCGTGATTTTGCTTTTAAGGCTCAAATACAGCTATCTTTTGAAAGCAACACGTTAGAAACTTCTTGGTTTGTTTTTCATGCATTTGGACCGAAAAGAAGCAAATTGGGATGTAGTTGTGTTTCTAAGCTTCATTTTAGCTTATATGCGTGATTTCGCTTTTAAGGCTCAAATACAGCTATCTTTTGAAAGCAACACGTTAGAAACTTCTTGGTGTGTTTTTCATTCATTTGGACCCAAAAGAAGCTCATTGGGATGTAGTTGTGTTTCTAAGCTTCATTTTAGCTTATTTGCGTGATTTCGCTTTTAAGGCTCAAATACAGAAAGCAACACGTTAGAAACTTCTTGGTGTGTTTTTCATGCATTTGGACCGAAAAGAAGCAAATTGGGATGTAGTTGTGTTTCTAAGCTTCATTTTAGCTTATATGCGTGATTTCGCTTTTAAGGCTCAAATACAGCTATCTTTTAAAAGCAACACGTTAGAAACTTCTTGGTGTGTTTTTCATGCATTTGGACCCAAAAGAAGCTCATTGGGATGTAGTTGTGTTTCTCAGCTTCATTTTAGCTTATTTGCGTGATTTTGCTTTTAAGGCTCAAATACAGCTATCTTTTGAAAGCAACACGTTAGAAACTTCTTGGTGTTTTTTTCATGCATTTGGACCCAAAAGAAGGAAATTGGGATGCAGTTGTGTTTCTAAGCTTCATTTTAGCTTATATGCGTGATTTCGCTTTTAAGGCTCAAATACAGCTATCTCTTGAAAGCAACACGTTAGAAACTTCTTGGTGTGTTTTTCATGCATTTGGACCCAAAAGAAGCTCATTGGGATGTAGTTGTGTTTCTAAGCTTCATTTTCGCTTATTTGCGTGATTTTGCGTTTAAGGCTCAAATACAGCTATCTTTTGAAAGCAACACGTTAGAAACTTCTTGGTGTGTTTTTCATGCATTTGGACCGAAAAGAAGCACATTCGGATGTAGTTGTGTTTCTAAGCTTCATTTTAGCTTATATGCGTGATTTCGCTTTTAAGGCTCAAATACAGCTATCTTTTGAAAGCAACACGTTAGAAACTTATTGGTGTGTTTTTCATGCATTTGGACCCAAAAGAAGCTCATTGGGATGTAGTTGTGTTTCTAAGCTTCATTTTAGCTTATTTGCGTGATTTCGCTTTTAAGGCTCAAATACAGCTATCTTTTGAAAGCAACACGTTAGAAACTTCTTGGTTTGTTTTTCATGCATTTGGACCGAAAAGAAGCAAATTGGGATGTAGTTGTGTTTCTAAGCTTCATTTTAGCTTATATGCGTGACTTCGCTTTTAAGGCTCAAATACAGCTATCTTTTGAAAGCAAAACGTTAGAAACTTCTTGGAGTGTTTTTCATGCATTTGGATCGACAAGAAGCTCATTGGGATGTAGTTGTGTTTCTAAGCTTCATTTTAGCTTATATGCGTGATTTCGCTTTTAAGGCTCAAATACAGCTATCTTTTGAAAGCAACACGTTAGAAACTTCTTGGTGTGTTTTTCATGCATTTGGACCCAAAAGAAGCTCATTGGGATGTAGTTGTGTTTCTAAGCTTCATTTTAGCTTATTTGCGTGATTTTGCTTTTAAGGCTCAAACACAGCTATCTTTTGAAAGCAACACGTTAGAAACTTCTTGGTGTGTTTTTCATGCATTTGGACCCAAAAGAAGCTCATTCGGATGCAGTTGTGTTTCTAAGCTTCATTTTAGCTTATTTGCGTGATTTTGCTTTTAAGGCTCAAATACAGCTATCTTTTGAAAGCAACACGTTAGAAACTTCTTGGTTTGTTTTTCATGCATTTGGACCGAAAAGAAGCAAATTGGGATGTAGTTGTGTTTCTAAGCTTCATTTTAGCTTATATGCGTGATTTCGCTTTTAAGGCTCAAATACAGCTATCTTTTGAAAGCAACACGTTAGAAACTTCTTGGTGTGTTTTTCATTCATTTGGACCCAAAAGAAGCTCATTGGGATGTAGTTGTGTTTCTAAGCTTCATTTTAGCTTATTTGCGTGATTTCGCTTTTAAGGCTCAAATACAGAAAGCAACACGTTAGAAACTTCTTGGTGTGTTTTTCATGCATTTGGACCGAAAAGAAGCAAATTGGGATGTAGTTGTGTTTCTAAGCTTCATTTTAGCTTATATGCGTGATTTCGCTTTTAAGGCTCAAATACAGCTATCTTTTGAAAGCAAAACGTTAGAAACTTCTTGGAGTGTTTTTCATGCATTTGGATCGAAAAGAAGCTCATTGGGATGTAGTTGTGTTTCTAAGCTTCATTTTAGCTTAATTGCGTGATTTCGCTTTTAAGGCTCAAATACAGCTATCTTTTGAAAGCAACACGTTAGAAACTTCTTGGTGTGTTTTTCATGCATTTGGACCCAAAAGAAGCTCATTGGGATGTAGTTGTGTTTCTAAGCTTCATTTTAGCTTATTTGCGTGATTTCGCTTTTAAGGCTCAAATACAGCTATCTTTTAAAAGCAACACGTTAGAAACTTCTTGGTGTGTTTTTCATGCATTTGGACCCAAAAGAAGCTCATTGGGATGTAGTTGTGTTTCTCAGCTTCATTTTAGCTTATTTGCGTGATTTTGCTTTTAAGGCTCAAATACAGCTATCTTTTGAAAGCAACACGTTAGAAACTTCTTGGTGTTTTTTTCATGCATTTGGACCCAAAAGAAGGAAATTGGGATGCAGTTGTGTTTCTAAGCTTCATTTTAGCTTATATGCTGATTTCGCTTTTAAGGCTCAAATACAGCTATCTTTTGAAAGCAACACGTTAGAAACTTCTTGGTGTGTTTTTCATGCATTTGGACCCAAAAGAAGCTCATTGGGATGTAGTTGTGTTTCTAAGCTTCATTTTAGCTTATATGCGTGATTTCGCTTTTAAGGCTCAAATACAGCTATCTTTTGAAAGCAACACGTTAGAAACTTCTTGGTGTGTTTTTCATGCATTTGGACCCAAAAGAAGCTCATTGGGATGTAGTTGTGTTTCTAAGCTTCATTTTAGCTTATTTGCGTGATTTCGCTTTTAAGGCTCAAATACAGCTATCTTTTGAAAGCAACACGTTAGAAACTTCTTGGTTTGTTTTTCATGCATTTGGACCGAAAAGAAGCAAATTGGGATGTAGTTGTGTTTCTAAGCTTCATTTTAGCTTATATGCGTGATTTCGCTTTTAAGGCTCAAATACAGCTATCTTTTGAAAGCAAAACGTTAGAAACTTCTTGGAGTGTTTTTCATGCATTTGGATCGACAAGAAGCTCATTGGGATGTAGTTGTGTTTCTAAGCTTCATTTTAGCTTATTTGCGTGATTTCGCTTTTAAGGCTCAAATACAGCTATCTTTTGAAAGCAACACGTTAGAAACTTCTTGGTGTGTTTTTCATGCATTTGGAGCCAAAAGAAGCTCATTGGGATGTAGTTGTGTTTCTAAGCTTCATATTAGCTTATTTGCGTGATTTCGCTTTTAAGGCTCAAATACAGCTATCTTTTGAAAGCAACACGTTAGAAACTTCTTGGTGTGTTTTTCATGCATTTGGACCCAAAAGAAGCAAATTGGGATGCAGTTGTGTTTCTAAGCTTCATTTTAGCTTATTTGCGTGATTTTGCTTTTAAGGCTCAAATACAGCTATCTTTTGAAAGCAACACGTTAGAAACTTCTTGGTTTGTTTTTCATGCATTTGGACCGAAAAGAAGCAAATTGGGATGTAGTTGTGTTTCTAAGCTTCATTTTAGCTTATATGCGTGATTTCGCTTTTAAGGCTCAAATACAGCTATCTTTTGAAAGCAACACGTTAGAAACTTCTTGGTGTGTTTTTCATTCATTTGGACCCAAAAGAAGCTCATTGGGATGTAGTTGTGTTTCTAAGCTTCATTTTAGCTTATATGCTGATTTCGCTTTTAAG
Organism: Darevskia mixta; assembly: GCA_034641385.1. Classification (NCBI taxonomy): domain Eukaryota; kingdom Metazoa; phylum Chordata; class Lepidosauria; order Squamata; family Lacertidae; genus Darevskia; species Darevskia mixta. Next base: position 3,006,478 of record JAWWNH010000040.1, on the reverse strand, counting down.
GCTCAAATACAGCTATCTTTTGAAAGCAACACGTTAGAAACTTCTTGGTGTGTTTTTCATGCATTTGGACCCAAAAGAAGCTCATTGGGATGTAGTTGTGTTTCTAAGCTTCATTTTAGCTTATATGCGTGATTTCGCTTTTAAGGCTCAAATACAGCTATCTTTTGAAAGCAACACGTTAGAAACTTCTTGGTGTGTTTTTCATGCATTTGGACCCAAAAGAAGCTCATTGGGATGTAGTTGTGTTTCTAAGCTTCATTTTAGCTTATTTGCGTGATTTCGCTTTTAAGGCTCAAATACAGCTATCTTTTGAAAGCAACACGTTAGAAACTTCTTGGTTTGTTTTTCATGCATTTGGACCGAAAAGAAGCAAATTGGGATGTAGTTGTGTTTCTAAGCTTCATTTTAGCTTATATGCGTGATTTCGCTTTTAAGGCTCAAATACAGCTATCTTTTGAAAGCAAAACGTTAGAAACTTCTTGGAGTGTTTTTCATGCATTTGGATCGACAAGAAGCTCATTGGGATGTAGTTGTGTTTCTAAGCTTCATTTTAGCTTATTTGCGTGATTTCGCTTTTAAGGCTCAAATACAGCTATCTTTTGAAAGCAACACGTTAGAAACTTCTTGGTGTGTTTTTCATGCATTTGGAGCCAAAAGAAGCTCATTGGGATGTAGTTGTGTTTCTAAGCTTCATATTAGCTTATTTGCGTGATTTCGCTTTTAAGGCTCAAATACAGCTATCTTTTGAAAGCAACACGTTAGAAACTTCTTGGTGTGTTTTTCATGCATTTGGACCCAAAAGAAGCAAATTGGGATGCAGTTGTGTTTCTAAGCTTCATTTTAGCTTATTTGCGTGATTTTGCTTTTAAGGCTCAAATACAGCTATCTTTTGAAAGCAACACGTTAGAAACTTCTTGGTTTGTTTTTCATGCATTTGGACCGAAAAGAAGCAAATTGGGATGTAGTTGTGTTTCTAAGCTTCATTTTAGCTTATATGCGTGATTTCGCTTTTAAGGCTCAAATACAGCTATCTTTTGAAAGCAACACGTTAGAAACTTCTTGGTGTGTTTTTCATTCATTTGGACCCAAAAGAAGCTCATTGGGATGTAGTTGTGTTTCTAAGCTTCATTTTAGCTTATTTGCGTGATTTCGCTTTTAAGGCTCAAATACAGCTATCTTTTGAAAGCAACACGTTAGAAACTTCTTGGTGTGTTTTTCATGCATTTGGACCCAAAAGAAGCTCATTGGGATGTAGTTGTGTTTCTAAGCTTCATATTAGCTTATTTGCGTGATTTCGCTTTTAAGGCTCAAATACAGCTATCTTTTGAAAGCAACACGTTAGAAACTTCTTGGTGTGTTTTTCATGCATTTGGACCCAAAAGAAGCTCATTGGGATGTAGTTGTGTTTCTAAGCTTCATTTTAGCTTATTTGCGTGATTTCGCTTTTAAGGCTCAAATACAGCTATCTTTTGAAAGCAACACGTTAGAAACTTCTTGGTGTGTTTTTCATGCATTTGGACCCAAAAGAAGCTCATTGGGATGTAGTTGTGTTTCTAAGCTTCATTTTAGCTTATTTGCGTGATTTCGCTTTTAAGGCTTAAATACAGCTATCTTTTGAAAGCAACACGTTAGAAACTTCTTGGTGTGTTTTTCATGCATTTGGACCCAAAAGAAGCTCATTGGGATGTAGTTGTGTTTCTAAGCTTCATTTTAGCTTATTTGCGTGATTTCGCTTTTAAGGCTCAAATACAGCTATCTTTTGAAAGCAACACGTTAGAAACTTCTTGGTGTGTTTTTCATGCATTTGGACCCAAAAGAAGCTCATTGGGATGTAGTTGTGTTTCTAAGCTTCATTTTAGCTTATTTGCGTGATTTCGCTTTTAAGGCTCAAATACAGCTATCTTTTGAAAGCAACACGTTAGAAACTTCTTGGTGTGTTTTTCATGCATTTGGACCCAAAAGAAGCTCATTGGGATGTAGTTGTGTTTCTAAGCTTCATTTTAGCTTATTTGCGTGATTTCGCTTTTAAGGCTTAAATACAGCTATCTTTTGAAAGCAACACGTTAGAAACTTCTTGGTGTGTTTTTCATGCATTTGGACCCAAAAGAAGCTCATTGGGATGTAGTTGTGTTTCTAAGCTTCATTTTAGCTTATTTGCATGATTTCGCTATTAAGGCTCAAATACAGCTATCTTTTGAAAGCAACACGTTAGAAACTTCTTGGTGTGTTTTTCATGCATTTGGACCCAAAAGAAGATCATTGGGATGTAGTTGTGTTTCTAAGCTTCATTTTAGCTTATTTGCGTGATTTTGCGTTTAAGGCTCAAATACAGCTATCTTTTGTGATTTTGCTTTTAAGGCTCAAATACAGCTATCTTTTGAAAGTAACACGTTAGAAACTTCTTGGTTTGTTTTTCATGCATTTGGACCGAAAAGAAGCAAATTGGGATGTAGTTGTGTTTCTAAGCTTCATTTTAGCTTATATGCGTGATTTCGCTTTTAAGGCTCAAATACAGCTATCTTTTGAAAGCAACACGTTAGAAACTTCTTGGTGTGTTTTTCATGCATTTGGACCCAAAAGAAGCTCATTGGGATGTAGTTGTGTTTCTAAGCTTCATTTTAGCTTATTTGCGTGATTTCGCTTTTAAGGCTCAAATACAGCTATCTTTTGAAAGCAACACGTTAGAAACTTCTTGGTGTGTTTTTCATGCATTTGGACCCAAAAGAAGCTCATTGGGATGTAGTTGTGTTTCTAAGCTTCATATTAGCTTATTTGCGTGATTTCGCTTTTAAGGCTCAAATACAGCTATCTTATGAAAGCAACACGTTAGAAACTTCTTGGTGTGTTTTTCATGCATTTGGACCCAAAAGAAGCTCATTGGGATGTAGTTGTGTTTCTAAGCTTCATTTTAGCTTATTTGCGTGATTTCGCTTTTAAGGCTCAAATACAGCTATCTTTTGAAAGCAACACGTTAGAAACTTCTTGGTGTGTTTTTCATGCATTTGGACCCAAAAGAAGCTCATTGGGATGTAGTTGTGTTTCTAAGCTTCATTTTAGCTTATTTGCGTGATTTCGCTTTTAAGGCTCAAATACAGCTATCTTTTGAAAGCAACACGTTAGAAACATCTTGGTGTGTTTTTCATGCATTTGGACCCAAAAGAAGCTCATTCGGATGCAGTTGTGTTTCTAAGCTTCATTTTAGCTTATTTTTGTGATTTCGCTTTTAAGGCTCAAACACAGCTATCTTTTGAAAGCAAAACGTTAGAAACTTCTTGGAGTGTTTTTCATGCATTTGGACCCAAAAGAAGCTCATTGGGATGTAGTTGTGTTTCTAAGCTTCATATTAGCTTATTTGCGTGATTTCGCTTTTAAGGCTCAAATACAGCTATCTTTTGAAAGCAACACGTTAGAAACTTCTTGGTGTGTTTTTCATGCATTTGGACCCAAAAGAAGCTCATTGGGATGTAGTTGTGTTTCTAAGCTTCATTTTAGCTTATTTGCGTGATTTCGCTTTTAAGGCTCAAATACAGCTATCTTATGAAAGCAACACGTTAGAAACTTCTTGGTGTGTTTTTCATGCATTTGGACCCAAAAGAAGCAAATTGGGATGCAGTTGTGTTTCTAAGCTTCATTTTAGCTTATTTGCGTGATTTTGCTTTTAAGGCTCAAATACAGCTTTCTTTTGAAAGCAACACGTTAGAAACTTCTTGGTTTGTTTTTCATGCATTTGGACCGAAAAGAAGCAAATTGGGATGTAGTTGTGTTTCTAAGCTTCATTTTAGCTTATATGCGTGATTTCGCTTTTAAGGCTCAAATACAGCTATCTTTTGAAAGCAACACGTTAGAAACTTCTTGGTGTGTTTTTCATTCATTTGGACCCAAAAGAAGCTCATTGGGATGTAGTTGTGTTTCTAAGCTTCATTTTAGCTTATTTGCGTGATTTCGCTTTTAAGGCTCAAATACAGCTATCTTTTGAAAGCAACACGTTAGAAACTTCTTGGTGTGTTTTTCATGCATTTGGACCCAAAAGAAGCTCATTCGGATGCAGTTGTGTTTCTAAGCTTCATTTTAGCTTATATGCGTGATTTCGCTTTTAAGGCTCAAATACAGCTATCTTTTGAAAGCAACACGTTAGAAACTTCTTGGTGTGTTTTTCATGCATTTGGACGCAAAAGAAGCTCATTGGGATGTAGTTGTGTTTCTAAGCTTCATTTTAGCTTATTTGCGTGATTTCGCTTTTAAGGCTCAAATACAGCTATCTTTTGAAAGCAACACGTTAGAAACTTCTTGGTGTGTTTTTCATGCATTTGGACCCAAAAGAAGCTCATTCGGATGCAGTTGTGTTTCTAAGCTTCATTTTAGCTTATTTGCGTGATTTCGCTTTTAAGGCTCAAATACAGCTATCTTTTGAAAGCAACACGTTAGAAACTTCTTGGTGTGTTTCTCATGCATTTGGACCCAAAAGAAGCTCATTCGGATGCAGTTGTGTTTCTAAGCTTCATTTTAGCTTATATGCGTGATTTCGCTTTTAAGGCTCAAATACAGCTATCTTTTGAAAGCAACACGTTAGAAACTTCTTGGTGTGTTTTTCATGCATTTGGACCCAAGAGAAGCTCATTGGGATGCAGTTGTGTTTCTAAGCTTCATTTTAGCTTATTTGCGTGATTTCGCTTTTAAGGCTCAAATACAGCTATCTTATGAAAGCAACACGTTAGAAACTTCTTGGTGTGTTTTTCATGCATTTGGACCCAAAAGAAGCTCATTCGGATGCAGTTGTGTTTCTAAGCTTCATTTTAGCTTATTTGCGTGATTTTGCTTTTAAGGCTCAAATACAGCTATCTTTTGAAAGCAACACGTTAGAAACTTCTTGGTTTGTTTTTCATGCATTTGGACCGAAAAGAAGCAAATTGGGATGTTGTTGTGTTTCTAAGCTTCATTTTAGCTTATATGCGTGATTTCGCTTTTAAGGCTCAAATACAGCTATCTTTTGAAAGCAACACGTTAGAAATTTCTTGGTGTGTTTTTCATGCATTTGGACCCAAAAGAAGCTCATTGGGATGTAGTTGTGTTTCTAAGCTTCATTTTAGCTTATTTGCGTGATTTCGCTTTTAAGGCTCAAATACAGCTATCTTTTGAAAGCAACACGTTAGAAACTTCTTGGTGTGTTTTTCATGCATTTGGACCCAAAAGAAGCTCATTCGGATGCAGTTGTGTTTCTAAGCTTCATTTTAGCTTATATGCGTGATTTCGCTTTTAAGGCTCAAATACAGCTATCTTTTGAAAGCAACACGTTAGAAACTTCTTGGTGTGTTTTTCATGCATTTGGACGCAAAAGAAGCTCATTGGGATGTAGTTGTGTTTCTAAGCTTCATTTTAGCTTATTTGCGTGATTTCGCTTTTAAGGCTCAAATACAGCTATCTTTTGAAAGCAACACGTTAGAAACTTCTTGGTGTGTTTTTCATGCATTTGGACCCAAAAGAAGCTCATTCGGATGCAGTTGTGTTTCTAAGCTTCATATTAGCTTATTTGCGTGATTTCGCTTTTAAGGCTCAAATACAGCTATCTTTTGAAAGCAACACGTTAGAAACTTCTTGGTGTGTTTCTCATGCATTTGGACCCAAAAGAAGCTCATTCGGATGCAGTTGTGTTTCTAAGCTTCATTTTAGCTTATATGCGTGATTTCGCTTTTAAGGCTCAAATACAGCTATCTTTTGAAAGCAACACGTTAGAAACTTCTTGGTGTGTTTTTCATGCATTTGGACCCAAAAGAAGCTCATTGGGATGTAGTTGTGTTTCTAAGCTTCATTTTAGCTTATTTGCGTGATTTCGCTTTTAAGGCTCAAATACAGCTATCTTTTGAAAGCAACACGTTAGAAACTTCTTGGTGTGTTTTTCATGCATTTGGACCCAAAAGAAGCTCATTCGGATGCAGTTGTGTTTCTAAGCTTCATTTTAGCTTATTTGCGTGATTTTGCTTTTAAGGCTCAAATACAGCTATCTTTTGAAAGCAACACGTTAGAAACTTCTTGGTTTGTTTTTCATGCATTTGGACCGAAAAGAAGCTCATTGGGATGTAGTTGTGTTTCAAACTTCATTTTAGCTTATATGCGTGATTTCGCTTTTAAGGCTCAAATACAGCTATCTTTTGAAAGCAACACGTTAGAAACTTCTTGGTGTGTTTTTCATTCATTTGGACCCAAAAGAAGCTCATTGGGATGTAGTTGTGTTTCTAAGCTTCATTTTAGCTTATTTGCGTGATTTCGCTTTTAAGGCTGAAATACAGAAAGCAACACGTTAGAAACTTCTTGGTGTGTTTTTCATGCATTTGGACCGAAAAGAAGCAAATTGGGATGTAGTTGTGTTTCTAAGCTTCATTTTAGCTTATATTCGTGATTTCGCTTTTAAGGCTCAAATACAGCTATCTTTTGAAAGCAAAACGTTAGAAACTTCTTGGAGTGTTTTTCATGCATTTGGATCGAAAAGAAGCTCATTGGGATGTAGTTGTGTTTCTAAGCTTCATTTTAGCTTAATTGCGTGATTTCGCTTTTAAGGCTCAAATACAGCTATCTTTTGAAAGCAACACGTTAGAAACTTCTTGGTGTGTTTTTCATGCATTTGGACCCAAAAGAAGCTCATTGGGATGTAGTTGTGTTTCTAAGCTTCATTTTAGCTTATATGCGTGATTTCACTTTTAAGGCTCAAATACAGCTATCTTTTGAAAGCAACACGTTAGAAACTTCTTGGTGTGTTTTTCATGCATTTGGACCCAAAAGAAGCTCATTGGGATGTAGTTGTGTTTCTCAGCTTCATTTTAGCTTATTTGCGTGATTTTGCTTTTAAGGCTCAAATACAGCTATCTTTTGAAAGCAACACGTTAGAAACTTCTTGGTGTGTTTTTCATGCATTTGGACCCAAAAGAAGCTCATTCGGATGCAGTTGTGTTTCTAAGCTTCATCTTAGCTTATTTTTGTGATTTCGCTTTTAAGGCTCAAATACAGCTATCTTTTGAAAGCAAAACGTTAGAAACTTCTTGGAGTGTTTTTCATGCATTTGGACCCAAAAGAAGCTCATTGGGATGTAGTTGTGTTTCTAAGCTTCATATTAGCTTATTTGCGTGATTTCGCTTTTAAGGCTCAAATACAGCTATCTTTTGAAAGCAACACGTTAGAAACTTCTTGGTGTGTTTTTCATGCATTTGGACCCAAAAGAAGCTCATAGGGATGTAGTTGTGTTTCTAAGCTTCATTTTAGCTTATTTGCGTGATTTTGCGTTTAAGGCTCAAATACAGCTATCTTTTGTGATTTTGCTTTTAAGGCTCAAATACAGCTATCTTTTGAAAGCAACACGTTAGAAACTTCTTGGTGTGTTTTTCATGCATTTGGACCGAAAAGAAGCACATTCGGATGTAGTTGTGTTTCTAAGCTTCATTTTAGCTTATATGCGTGATTTCGCTTTTAAGGCTCAAATACAGCTATCTTTTGAAAGCAACACGTTAGAAACGTCTTGGTGTGTTTTTCATGCATTTGGACCCAAAAGAAGCTCATTGGGATGTAGTTGTGTTTCTAAGCTTCATATTAGCTTATTTGCGTGATTTCGCTTTTAAGGCTCAAATACAGCTATCTTATGAAAGCAACACGTTAGAAACTTCTTGGTGTGTTTTTCATGCATTTGGACCCAAAAGAAGCTCATTGGGATGTAGTTGTGTTTCTAAGCTTCATTTTAGCTTATTTGCGTGATTTCGCTTTTAAGGCTCAAATACAGCTATCTTTTGAAAGCAACACGTTAGAAACTTCTTGGTGTGTTTTTCATGCATTTGGACCCAAAAGAAGCACATTCGGATGTAGTTGTGTTTCTAAGCTTCATTTTACCTTATATGCGTGATTTCGCTTTTAAGGCTCAAATACAGCTATCTTTTGAAAGCAAAACGTTAGAAACTTCTTGGAGTGTTTTTCATGCATTTGGATCGAAAAGAAGCTCATTGGGATGTAGTTGTGTTTCTAAGCTTCATTTTAGCTTATTTGCGTGATTTCGCTTTTAAGGCTCAAATACAGCTATCTTTTGAAAGCAACACGTTAGAAACTTCTTGGTGTGTTTTTCATGCATTTGGACCCAAAAGAAAGCAACACGTTAGAAACTTCTTGGTGTGTTTTTCATGTATTTGGACCCAAAAGAAGCTCATTGGGATGTAGTTGTGTTTCTAAGCTTCATTTTAGCTTATTTGCGTGATTTCGCTTTTAAGGCTCAAATACAGCTATCTTTTGAAAGCAACACGTTAGAAACTTCTTGGTGTGTTTTTCATGCATTTGGAGCCAAAAGAAGCTCATTGGGATGTAGTTGTGTTTCTAAGCTTCATATTAGCTTATTTGCGTGATTTCGCTTTTAAGGCTCAAATACAGCTATCTTATGAAAGCAACACGTTTGAAACTTCTTGGTGTGTTTTTCATGCATTTGGACCCAAAAGAAGCTCATTGGGATGTAGTTGTGTTTCTAAGCTTCATTTTAGCTTATTTGCTTGATTTCGCTTTTAAGGCTCAAATACAGAAAGCAACACGTTAGAAACTTCTTGGTGTGTTTTTCATGCATTTGGACCGAAAAGAAGCAAATTGGGATGTAGTTTTGTTTCTAAGCTTCATTTTAGCTTATATGCGTGATTTCGCTTTTAAGGCTCAAATACAGCTATCTTTTGAAAGCAACACGTTAGAAACGTCTTGGTGTGTTTTTCATGCATTTGGAGCCAAAAGAAGCTCATTGGGATGTAGTTGTGTTTCTAAGCTTCATATTAGCTTATTTGCGTGATTTCGCTTTTAAGGCTCAAATACAGCTATCTTATGAAAGCAACACGTTAGAAACTTCTTGGTGTGTTTTTCATGCATTTGGACCCAAAAGAAGCTCATTGGGATGTAGTTGTGTTTCTAAGCTTCATTTTAGCTTATTTGCGTGATTTCGCTTTTAAGGCTCAAATACAGCTATCTTTTGAAAGCAACACGTTAGAAACTTCTTGGTGTGTTTTTCATGCATTTGGACCCAAAAGAAGCTCATTGGGATGTAGTTGTGTTTCTAAGCTTCATTTTAGCTTATTTGCGTGATTTCGCTTTTAAGGCTCAAATACAGCTATCTTATGAAAGCAACACGTTAGAAACTTCTTGGTGTGTTTTTCATGCATTTGGACCGAAAAGAAGCACATTCGGATGTAGTTGTGTTTCTAAGCTTCATTTTACCTTATATGCGTGATTTCGCTTTTAAGACTCAAATACAGCTATCTTTTGAAAGCAAAACGTTAGAAACTTCTTGGAGTGTTTTTCATGCATTTGGATCGAAAAGAAGCTCATTGGGATGTAGTTTTGTTTCTAAGCTTCATTTTAGCTTATATGCGTGATTTCGCTTTTAAGGCTCAAATACAGCTATCTTTTGAAAGCAACACGTTAGAAACTTCTTGGTGTGTTTTTCATGCATTTGGACCCAAAAGAAGCTCATTGGGATGTAGTTGTGTTTCTAAGCTTCATTTTAGCTTATTTGCGTGATTTCGCTTTTAAGGCTCAAATACAGCTATCTTATGAAAGCAACACGTTAGAAACTTCTTGGTGTGTTTTTCATGCATTTGGACCCAAAAGAAGCTCATTCGGATGCAGTTGTGTTTCTAAGCTTCATTTTAGCTTATTTGCGTGATTTTGCTTTTAAGGCTCAAATACAGCTATCTTTTGAAAGCAACACGTTAGAAACTTCTTGGTTTGTTTTTCATGCATTTGGACCGAAAAGAAGCAAATTGGGATGTAGTTGTGTTTCTAAGCTTCATTTTAGCTTATATGCGTGATTTCGCTTTTAAGGCTCAAATACAGCTATCTTTTGAAAGCAACACGTTAGAAACTTCTTGGTGTGTTTTTCATGCATTTGGACCCAAAAGAAGCTCATTCGGATGCAGTTGTGTTTCTAAGCTTCATTTTAGCTTATTTTTGTGATTTCGCTTTTAAGGCTCAAATACAGCTATCTTTTGAAAGCAAAACGTTAGAAACTTCTTGGAGTGTTTTTCATGCATTTGGACCCAAAAGAAGCTCATTGGGATGTAGTTGTGTTTCTAAGCTTCATATTAGCTTATTTGCGTGATTTCGCTTTTAAGGCTCAAATACAGCTATCTTTTGAAAGCAACACGTTAGAAACTTCTTTGGTGTGTTTTTCATGCATTTGGACCCAAAAGAAGCTCATTCGGATGCAGTTGTGTTTCTAAGCTTCATTTTAGCTTATATGCGTGATTTCGCTTTTAAGGCTCAAATACAGCTATCTTTTGAAAGCAACACGTTAGAAACTTCTTGGTGTGTTTTTCATGCATTTGGACCCAAAAGAAGCTCATTGGGATGTAGTTGTGTTTCTCAGCTTCATTTTAGCTTATTTCCGTGATTTCGCTTTTAAGGCTCAAATACAGCTATCTTTTGAAAGCAACACGTTAGAAACTTCTTGGTGTGTTTTTCATGCATTTGGACCCAAAAGAAGCTCATTCGGATGCAGTTGTGTTTCTAAGCTTCATTTTAGCTTATTTTTGTGATTTCGCTTTTAAGGCTCAAATACAGCTATCTTTTGAAAGCAAAACGTTAGAAACTTCTTGGAGTGTTTTTCATGCATTTGGACCCAAAAGAAGCTCATTGGAATGTAGTTGTGTTTCTAAGCTTCATTTTAGCTTATATGCGTGATTTCGCTTTTAAGGCTCAAATACAGCTATCTTTTGAAAGCAACACGTTAGAAACTTCTTGGTGTGTTTTTCATGCATTTGGACGCAAAAGAAGCTCATTGGGATGTAGTTGTGTTTCTAAGCTTCATTTTAGCTTATTTGCGTGATTTCGCTTTTAAGGCTCAAATACAGCTATCTTTTGAAAGCAACACGTTAGAAACTTCTTGGTGTGTTTTTCATGCATTTGGACCCAAAAGAAGCTCATTCGGATGCAGTTGTGTTTCTAAGCTTCATATTAGCTTATTTGCGTGATTTCGCTTTTAAGGCTCAAATACAGCTATCTTTTGAAAGCAACACGTTAGAAACTTCTTGGTGTGTTTCTCATGCATTTGGACCCAAAAGAAGCTCATTCGGATGCAGTTGTGTTTCTAAGCTTCATTTTAGCTTATATGCGTGATTTCGCTTTTAAGGCTCAAATACAGCTATCTTTTGAAAGCAACACGTTAGAAACTTCTTGGTGTGTTTTTCATGCATTTGGACCCAAAAGAAGCTCATTGGGATGTAGTTGTGTTTCTAAGCTTCATTTTAGCTTATTTGCGTGATTTCGCTTTTAAGGCTCAAATACAGCTTTCTTTTGAAAGCAACACGTTAGAAACTTCTTGGTGTGTTTTTCATGCATTTGGACCCAAAAGAAGCTCATTCGGATGCAGTTGTGTTTCTAAGCTTCATTTTAGCTTATATGCGTGATTTCGCTTTTAAGGCTCAAATACAGCTTTTGAAAGCAACACGTTAGAAACTTCTTGGTGTGTTTTTCATGCATTTGGACCCAAAAGAAGCTCATTGGGATGTAGTTGTGTTTCTAAGCTTCATTTTAGCTTATTTGCATGATTTTGCGTTTAAGGCTAAAATACAGCTATCTTTAGAAAGCAACACGTTAGAAACTTCTTGGTGTGTTTTTCATGCATTTGGACGCAAAAGAATCACATTCGGATGTAGTTGTGTTTCTAAGCTTCATTTTAGCTTATTTGCGTGATTTCGCTTTTAAGGCTCAAATACAGAAAGCAACACGTTAGAAACTTCTTGGTGTGTTTTTCATGCATTTGGACCGAAAAGAAGCAAATTGGGATGTAGTTGTGTTTCTAAGCTTCATTTTAGCTTATATGCGTGATTTCGCTTTTAAGGCTCAAATACAGCTATCTTTTGAAAGCAAAACGTTAGAAACTTCTTGGAGTGTTTTTCATGCATTTGGATCGAAAAGAAGCTCATTGGGATGTAGTTGTGTTTCTAAGCTTCATTTTAGCTTAATTGCGTGATTTCGCTTTTAAGGCTCAAATACAGCTATCTTTTGAAAGCAACACGTTAGAAACTTCTTGGTGTGTTTTTCATGCATTTGGACCCAAAAGAAGCTCATTGGGATGTACTTGTGTTTCTAAGCTTCATTTTAGCTTATATGCGTGATTTCGCTTTTAAGGCTCAAATACAGCTATCTTTTGAAAGCAACACGTTAGAAACTTCTTGGTGTGTTTTTCATGCATTTGGACCCAAAAGAAGCTCATTGGGATGTAGTTGTGTTTCTAAGCTTCATTTTAGCTTATTGGCGTGATTTCGCTTTTAAGGCTCAAATACAGCTATCTTTTGAAAGCAACACGTTAGAAACTTCTTGGTTTGTTTTTCATGCATTTGGACCGAAAAGAAGCAAATTGGGATGTAGTTGTGTTTCTAAGCTTCATTTTAGCTTATATGCGTGATTTCGCTTTTAAGGCTCAAATACAGCTATCTTTTGAAAGCAAAACGTTAGAAACTTCTTGGAGTGTTTTTCATGCATTTGGATCGACAAGAAGCTCATTGGGATGTAGTTGTGTTTCTCAGCTTCATTTTAGCTTATTTGCGTGATTTCGCTTTTAAGGCTCAAATACAGCTATCTTTTGAAAGCAACACGTTAGAAACTTCTTGGTGTGTTTTTCATGCATTTGGACGCAAAAGAAGCTCATTGGGATGTAGTTGTGTTTCTAAGCTTCATTTTAGCTTATTTGCGTGATTTCGCTTTTAAGGCTCAAATACAGCTATCTTTTGAAAGCAACACGTTAGAAACTTCTTGGTGTGTTTTTCATGCATTTGGACCCAAAAGAAGCTCATTGGGATGTAGTTGTGTTTCTAAGCTTCATTTTAGCTTATTTGCGTGATTTCGCTTTTAAGGCTCAAATACAGAAAGCAACACGTTAGAAACTTCTTGGTGTGTTTTTCATGCATTTGGACCGAAAAGAAGCAAATTGGGATGTAGTTGTGTTTCTAAGCTTCATTTTAGCTTATATGCGTGATTTCGCTTTTAAGGCTCAAATACAGCTATCTTTTGAAAGCAAAACGTTAGAAACTTCTTGGAGTGTTTTTCATGCATTTGGATCGAAAAGAAGCTCATTGGGATGTAGTTGTGTTTCTAAGCTTCATTTTAGCTTAATTGCGTGATTTCGCTTTTAAGGCTCAAATACAGCTATCTTTTGAAAGCAACACGTTAGAAACTTCTTGGTGTGTTTTTCATGCATTTGGACCCAAAAGAAGCTCATTGGGATGTACTTGTGTTTCTAAGCTTCATTTTAGCTTATATGCGTGATTTCGCTTTTAAGGCTCAAATACAGCTATCTTTTGAAAGCAACACGTTAGAAACTTCTTGGTGTGTTTTTCATGCATTTGGACCCAAAAGAAGCTCATTGGGATGTAGTTGTGTTTCTCAGCTTCATTTTAGCTTATTTGCGTGATTTTGCTTTTAAGGCTCAAATACAGCTATCTTTTGAAAGCAACACGTTAGAAACTTCTTGGTGTGTTTTTCATGCATTTGGACCCAAAAGAAGCTCATTCGGATGCAGTTGTGTTTCTAAGCTTCATTTTAGCTTATTTTTGTGATTTCGCTTTTAAGGCTCAAATACAGCTATCTTTTGAAAGCAAAACGTTAGAAACTTCTTGGAGTGTTTTTCATGTATTTGGACCCAAAAGAAGCTCATTGGGATGTAGTTGTGTTTCTAAGCTTCATATTAGCTTATTTGCGTGATTTCGCTTTTAAGGCTCAAATACAGCTATCTTTTGAAAGCAACACGTTAGAAACTTCTTGGTGTGTTTTTCATGCATTTGGACGCAAAAGAAGCTCATTGGGATGTAGTTGTGTTTCTAAGCTTCATTTTAGCTTATTTGCGTGATTTCGCTTTTAAGGCTCAAATACAGCTATCTTTTGAAAGCAACACGTTAGAAACTTCTTGGTGTGTTTTTCATGCATTTGGACCCAAAAGAAGCTCATTGGGATGTAGTTGTGTTTCTAAGCTTCATTTTAGCTTATTTGCGTGATTTCGCTTTTAAGGCTCAAATACAGCTATCTTTTGAAAGCAACACGTTAGAAACTTCTTGGTTTGTTTTTCATGCATTTGGACCGAAAAGAAGCAAATTGGGATGTAGTTGTGTTTCTAAGCTTCATTTTAGCTTATATGCGTGATTTCGCTTTTAAGGCTCAAATACAGCTATCTTTTGAAAGCAACACGTTAGAAACTTCTTGGTGTGTTTTTCATGCATTTGGACCCAAAAGAAGCTCATTCGGATGCAGTTGTGTTTCTAAGCTTCATTTTAGCTTATTTTTGTGATTTCGCTTTTAAGGCTCAAATACAGCTATCTTTTGAAAGCAAAACGTTAGAAACTTCTTGGAGTGTTTTTCATGCATTTGGACCCAAAAGAAGCTCATTGGGATGTAGTTGTGTTTCTAAGCTTCATATTAGCTTATTTGCGTGATTTCGCTTTTAAGGCTCAAATACAGCTATCTTTTGAAAGCAACACGTTAGAAACTTCTTTGGTGTGTTTTTCATGCATTTGGACCCAAAAGAAGCTCATTCGGATGCAGTTGTGTTTCTAAGCTTCATTTTAGCTTATATGCGTGATTTCGCTTTTAAGGCTCAAATACAGCTATCTTTTGAAAGCAACACGTTAGAAACTTCTTGGTGTGTTTTTCATGCATTTGGACCCAAAAGAAGCTCATTGGGATGTAGTTGTGTTTCTCAGCTTCATTTTAGCTTATTTCCGTGATTTCGCTTTTAAGGCTCAAATACAGCTATCTTTTGAAAGCAACACGTTAGAAACTTCTTGGTGTGTTTTTCATGCATTTGGACCCAAAAGAAGCTCATTCGGATGCAGTTGTGTTTCTAAGCTTCATTTTAGCTTATTTTTGTGATTTCGCTTTTAAGGCTCAAATACAGCTATCTTTTGAAAGCAAAACGTTAGAAACTTCTTGGAGTGTTTTTCATGCATTTGGACCCAAAAGAAGCTCATTGGAATGTAGTTGTGTTTCTAAGCTTCATTTTAGCTTATATGCGTGATTTCGCTTTTAAGGCTCAAATACAGCTATCTTTTGAAAGCAACACGTTAGAAACTTCTTGGTGTGTTTTGCATGCATTTGGACGCAAAAGAAGCTCATTGGGATGTAGTTGTGTTTCTAAGCTTCATTTTAGCTTATTTGCGTGATTTCGCTTTTAAGGCTCAAATACAGCTATCTTTTGAAAGCAACACGTTAGAAACTTCTTGGTGTGTTTTTCATGCATTTGGACCCAAAAGAAGCTCATTCGGATGCAGTTGTGTTTCTAAGCTTCATATTAGCTTATTTGCGTGATTTCGCTTTTAAGGCTCAAATACAGCTATCTTTTGAAAGCAACACGTTAGAAACTTCTTGGTGTGTTTCTCATGCATTTGGACCCAAAAGAAGCTCATTCGGATGCAGTTGTGTTTCTAAGCTTCATTTTAGCTTATATGCGTGATTTCGCTTTTAAGGCTCAAATACAGCTATCTTTTGAAAGCAACACGTTAGAAACTTCTTGGTGTGTTTTTCATGCATTTGGACCCAAAAGAAGCTCATTGGGATGTAGTTGTGTTTCTAAGCTTCATTTTAGCTTATTTGCGTGATTTCGCTTTTAAGGCTCAAATACAGCTTTCTTTTGAAAGCAACACGTTAGAAACTTCTTGGTGTGTTTTTCATGCATTTGGACCCAAAAGAAGCTCATTCGGATGCAGTTGTGTTTCTAAGCTTCATTTTAGCTTATATGCGTGATTTCGCTTTTAAGGCTCAAATACAGCTTTTGAAAGCAACACGTTAGAAACTTCTTGGTGTGTTTTTCATGCATTTGGACCCAAAAGAAGCTCATTGGGATGTAGTTGTGTTTCTAAGCTTCATTTTAGCTTATTTGCATGATTTTGCGTTTAAGGCTAAAATACAGCTATCTTTAGAAAGCAACACGTTAGAAACTTCTTGGTGTGTTTTTCATGCATTTGGACGCAAAAGAATCACATTCGGATGTAGTTGTGTTTCTAAGCTTCATTTTAGCTTATTTGCGTGATTTCGCTTTTAAGGCTCAAATACAGAAAGCAACACGTTAGAAACTTCTTGGTGTGTTTTTCATGCATTTGGACCGAAAAGAAGCAAATTGGGATGTAGTTGTGTTTCTAAGCTTCATTTTAGCTTATATGCGTGATTTCGCTTTTAAGGCTCAAATACAGCTATCTTTTGAAAGCAAAACGTTAGAAACTTCTTGGAGTGTTTTTCATGCATTTGGATCGAAAAGAAGCTCATTGGGATGTAGTTGTGTTTCTAAGCTTCATTTTAGCTTAATTGCGTGATTTCGCTTTTAAGGCTCAAATACAGCTATCTTTTGAAAGCAACACGTTAGAAACTTCTTGGTGTGTTTTTCATGCATTTGGACCCAAAAGAAGCTCATTGGGATGTACTTGTGTTTCTAAGCTTCATTTTAGCTTATATGCGTGATTTCGCTTTTAAGGCTCAAATACAGCTATCTTTTGAAAGCAACACGTTAGAAACTTCTTGGTGTGTTTTTCATGCATTTGGACCCAAAAGAAGCTCATTGGGATGTAGTTGTGTTTCTCAGCTTCATTTTAGCTTATTTGCGTGATTTTGCTTTTAAGGCTCAAATACAGCTATCTTTTGAAAGCAACACGTTAGAAACTTCTTGGTGTGTTTTTCATGCATTTGGACCCAAAAGAAGCTCATTCGGATGCAGTTGTGTTTCTAAGCTTCATTTTAGCTTATTTTTGTGATTTCGCTTTTAAGGCTCAAATACAGCTATCTTTTGAAAGCAAAACGTTAGAAACTTCTTGGAGTGTTTTTCATGTATTTGGACCCAAAAGAAGCTCATTGGGATGTAGTTGTGTTTCTAAGCTTCATATTAGCTTATTTGCGTGATTTCGCTTTTAAGGCTCAAATACAGCTATCTTTTGAAAGCAACACGTTAGAAACTTCTTGGTGTGTTTTTCATGCATTTGGACGCAAAAGAAGCTCATTGGGATGTAGTTGTGTTTCTAAGCTTCATTTTAGCTTATTTGCGTGATTTCGCTTTTAAGGCTCAAATACAGCTATCTTTTGAAAGCAACACGTTAGAAACTTCTTGGTGTGTTTTTCATGCATTTGGACCCAAAAGAAGCTCATTGGGATGTAGTTGTGTTTCTAAGCTTCATTTAAGCTTATATGCGTGATTTCGCTTTTAAGGCTCAAATACAGCTATCTTTTGAAAGCAACACGTTAGAAACTTCTTGGTGTGTTTTTCATGCATTTGGACCCAAAAGAAGCTCATTGGGATGTAGTTGTGTTTCTCAGCTTCATTTTAGCTTATTTGCGTGATTTTGCTTTTAAGGCTCAAATACAGCTATCTTTTGAAAGCAACACGTTAGAAACTTCTTGGTGTGTTTTTCATGCATTTGGACCCAAAAGAAGCTCATTCGGATGCAGTTGTGTTTCTAAGCTTCATTTTAGCTTATTTGCGTGATTTCGCTTTTAAGGCTCAAATACAGCTATCTTATGAAAGCAACACGTTAGAAACTTCTTGGTGTGTTTTTCATGCATTTGGACCCAAAAGAAGCTCATTGGGATGTAGTTGTGTTTCTAAGCTTCATTTTAGCTTATTTTTGTGATTTCGCTTTTAAGGCTCAAATACAGCTATCTTTTGAAAGCAACACGTTAGAAACTTCTTGGTGTGTTTTTCATGCATTTGGACGCAAAAGAAGCTCATTGGGATGTAGTTGTGTTTCTAAGCTTCATTTTAGCTTATTTGCGTGATTTCGCTTTTAAGGCTCAAATACAGCTATCTTTTGAAAGCAACACGTTAGAAACTTCTTGGTGTGTTTTTCATGCATTTGGACCCAAAAGAAGCTCATTGGGATGTAGTTGTGTTTCTAAGCTTCATTTTAGCTTATTTGCGTGATTTCGCTTTTAAGGCTCAAATACAGCTATCTTTTGAAAGCAACACGTTAGAAACTTCTTGGTGTGTTTTTCATGCATTTGGACCCAAAAGAAGCTCATTGGGATGTAGTTGTGTTTCTAAGCTTCATATTAGCTTATTTGCGTGATTTCGCTTTTAAGGCTCAAATACAGCTATCTTTTGAAAGCAACACGTTAGAAACTTCTTGGAGTGTTTTTCATGCATTTGGACCGAAAAGAAGCTCATTCGGATGCAGTTGTTTTTCTAAGCTTCATTTTAGCTTATATGCGTGATTTCGCTTTTAAGGCTCAAATACAGCTATCTTTTGAAAGCAACACGTTAGAAACTTCTTGGTGTGTTTTTCATGCATTTGGACCCAAAAGAAGCTCATTCGGATGTAGTTGTGTTTCTAAGCTTCATTTTAGCTTATTTTTGTGATTTCGCTTTTAAGGCTCAAATACAGCTATCTTTTGAAAGCAACACGTTAGAAACTTCTTGGTGTGTTTTTCATGCATTTGGACCGAAAAGAAGCACATTCGGATGTAGTTGTGTTTCTAAGCTTCATTTTAGCTTATATGCGTGATTTCGCTTTCAAGGCTCAAATACAGCTATCTTTTGAAAGCAACACGTTAGAAACTTCTTGGTGTGTTTTTCATGCATTTGGACCCAAAAGAAGCTCATTCGGATGCAGTTGTGTTTCTAAGCTTCATTTTAGCTTATATGCGTGATTTCGCTTTTAAGGCTCAAATACAGCTATCTTTTGAAAGCAACACGTTAGAAACTTCTTGGTGTGTTTTTCATGCATTTGGACCCAAAAGAAGCTCATTGGGATGTAGTTGTGTTTCTAAGCTTCATTTTAGCTTATTTGCGTGATTTTGCTTTTAAGGCTCAAATACAGCTATCTTTTGAAAGCAACACGTTAGAAACTTCTTGGTGTGTTTTTCATGCATTTGGACCCAAAAGAAGCTCATTGGGATGTAGTTGTGTTTCTAAGCTTCATATTAGCTTATTTGCGTGATTTCGCTTTTAAGGCTCAAATACAGCTATCTTATGAAAGCAACACGTTAGAAACTTCTTGGTGTGTTTTTCATGCATTTGGACCCAAAAGAAGCTCATTCGGATGCAGTTGTGTTTCTAAGCTTCATTTTAGCTTATTTGCGTGATTTTGCTTTTAAGGCTCAAATACAGCTATCTTTTGAAAGCAACACGTTAGAAACTTCTTGGTGTGTTTTTCATTCATTTGGACCCAAAAGAAGCTCATTGGGATGTAGTTGTGTTTCTAAGCTTCATTTTAGCTTATTTGCGTGATTTCGCTTTTAAGGCTCAAATACAGCTATCTTATGAAAGCAACACGTTAGAAACTTCTTGGTGTGTTTTTCATGCATTTGGACCGAAAAGAAGCAAATTGGGATGTAGTTTTGTTTCTAAGCTTCATTTTAGCTTATTTGCGTGATTTTGCTTTTAAGGCTCAAATACAGCTATCTTTTGAAAGCAACACGTTAGAAACTTCTTGGTTTGTTTTTCATGCATTTGGACCGAAAAGAAGCAAATTGGGATGTAGTTGTGTTTCTAAGCTTCATTTTAGCTTATATGCGTGATTTCGCTTTTAAGGCTCAAATACAGCTATCTTTTGAAAGCAAAACGTTAGAAACTTCTTGGAGTGTTTTTCATGCATTTGGATCGACAAGAAGCTCATTGGGATGTAGTTGTGTTTCTAAGCTTCATTTTAGCTTATTTGCGTGATTTCGCTTTTAAGGCTCAAATACAGCTATCTTTTGAAAGCAACACGTTAGAAACTTCTTGGTGTGTTTTTCATGCATTTGGACCCAAAAGAAGCTCATTGGGATGTAGTTGTGTTTCTAAGTTTCATTTTAGGTTATTTGCGTGATTTCGCTTTTAAGGCTCAAATACAGCTATCTTATGAAAGCAATACGTTAGAAACTTCTTGGTGTGTTTGCGTGGCGATGTCCCTCCCCCCCACGTGAAATAAAGACACAGGACACGAAATATAAGGTTAATGGGAATAAATAAGGCCACAACTTTATTGATTACGGGATGAGAGGTATTGGCTTTTAGGCATTGGAACTAACCGACTATATCTGACTCCAGCCCGCTGTTGCTGGAAGTCCGGGAAGGGATAGCCACCCAAGGTGAGCCCCTGCGAGGCACGTCAGCTAGAAACTCACCCTGTGACCACCGGTATGGGGCGTGCCTTTGGGCCCTAGTTCGGACGAGGCCACGCCCCCCGTATTCGTTTACCGAAATACCCTTCAGCATTTGGGGGAGGTGATGGCATTTCCTCCCCCCTTTCTTCCACCTTCTCAAGATAATCCAATGCCTAACCGCCAACAAAGTTGTGACGAATTGCTATGTGGTAGGCGAAAACCACCAGGCCTTCAGCCAAATGGGAAAATTCCTACCAGGCCCCTTAATGGCGACCAACCGTAGTCCATAGCAGAGTCAAAGCCTGCCTGCCTAAAGGGTGGGTGGGCGGGGAAAACGATCAGCTGTGGGCGAAGAGGGCGAGAGAGGGAGTGACCGGCCGCGGACCTCCTTAAGTACCGGTGGGCACGCCCGACCCGCGCGACCTAATTGGTCGCGCAGGTGTGCGCCGCGGCCGGAACTCCCAGGATAGGGAAGGGGATGGAGCCATCCCCTGTCCCCGTGGGGGATCGTGGCCCGCCCGCAACCGTTTTTCCGGTTGAGGCCGGAAACGGCTTTGCGTGGCGATGTCCCTCCCCCCCACGTGAAATAAAGACACAGGACACGAAATATAAGGTTAATGGGAATAAATAAGGCCACAACTTTATTGATTACGGGATGAGAGGTATTGGCTTTTAGGCATTGGAACTAACCGACTATATCTGACTCCAGCCCGCTGTTGCTGGAAGTCCGGGAAGGGATAGCCACCCAAGGTGAGCCCCTGCGAGGCACGTCAGCTAGAAACTCACCCTGTGACCACCGGTATGGGGCGTGCCTTTGGGCCCTAGTTCGGACGAGGCCACGCCCCCCGTATTCGTTTACCGAAATACCCTTCAGCATTTGGGGGAGGTGATGGCATTTCCTCCCCCCTTTCTTCCACCTTCTCAAGATAATCCAATGCCTAACCGCCAACCGAGCCCAGAGGGCTCGCCGCCAATACCCTCACACCCGTAACCAATTCCTAATGCCATCCACTATATCCGCAAGCCACACATCATTTCCTTCATTGGAAAGGTGCACGCCATTGTTCCGAAATAACTCTGTTCTGTTGAACTTTATGGTCGGGTGATAAATTATCTGTCCATGGCAGTAACCTTGCGCGCCACCGCCTGGTCCAATTCTCTCCTGGCTTTGTTGACAGCAGCAGGGCGAAGGGCGTCGCGCCAGACCCGCCTTTCAAGGAGGGATGACCAAAAAGAGTAATCCTTGGGAAGGATGCCAATAGACCATCAAAGTCCTCAAAAAATCTTCCACATTAAATCAGCACCTTTCGATAAGCCAGATCGTTCTCCCCGAGCTGGATCACCAACACGTCAGGGGGGCCATGCAAAGCAGCCCTGGTAGACCTAAGCAGACGCCTAGCCCACGCTCAATTGCGCGCGACCTTGCCCAGTGCATAATGCTGTGGCCGACCATCCAAATGTGCAATACGGGAGCTTCTGGAAAATTGAAAAGAAGAAAAACAATGAGGGAAAACCGAACATGAAGAGCCACAAAAGTTACCACGGAGGTAGCCCTTGAAAGCATCAGACTTCCACCTCCTCCCAGGGTCCTTTATCCTCTCGGAAGACAAACCCAAGTGTACCGCTGTAGTGGCTGCACCAATGCGAAATGAATATGCCGCGAGTGTAGCTGGGGGGAGGCCGCAGGCAGCAATAGCTTTCCGCATTATCCTTGTAAACTGGTGGCGCGCAAGGCACGACCCGACCAGATGGATCGAGAGTGGGCCAGGCCCAGCCGGTCTGAGATAGAGAAATCTCCTAGTATCTTTAAACGGCCCCATGCGACCAGCACATACCACCTCCCCCACTCTGAGTGCTCCGAAGAAGGCAATAGAATAGGCTGCTGAAAAAGCCTTGCTTCACATTTCGACCAACAAATTTGCCTCAATTGCCTCAATTGTTTATGAATTTGGCATAAAATATCACATGTGATGGGCTTCCGGCTATCTTTGCGAGGCGGCATCCAGCCTTCGATGGCCCTGTGCAGGGATACATGGAAAACTGGGCCTTACAACAGAATGAGATCGAAGTGACCATTCGTTTTTGGGGTCCTCCCTAACCTCCCAAGGTGTACCAAGTAGCGTAAAACTTCCTCTTTGATTGGAGGGCAGGTCCTCCTTGACCTAGCTAAAGTGTCTCTGAATAGCGCAAAATCTGACCAGGCCTTCCTATAAGATCAGAGGGTGGAGGGGGCAACGGACGCCAATACTCCCTTTACGATGGCTTGTTCCCAAGGCTCTAAAGGTGTTCCGGAAAGGTTCTGGTAACTGTTGCGCCCCTGGCGCCAATGAGTGAAAGCATTCCATCTGGAAACGAGATAAAGCATCCGCGATCTGATTAGTAACCCAAGTTTAAATTCACAAAATAGAACTAAAATTGAACAATTCCAACATAACAGGACAAAGGGGCAGAGCCGGTTTGCCACCCTTGTAGCGTGTAATGACTGTTATGACAACACACTGATGCCACTTGACTGTCGGTCCAAAAGCAGCCGCGGCGATTCCAAAAGTCCTCTGTCCACAAATGTACGATAACTACAATTGGAAAAAATTCTAAGAAAGTTAGGTTGCGAGTAATAGGTTAGCTCCGCAAGTTGGTATTGGTAGGTCCCGGAAGTAGGTGGGTGCATAGCAGGGATCCTGGAGTTTAGAGAAACAAACCGCGTATAACCCTTTGATTTTTATGCTACTTATTCTGAGCAACTATATGCAGGGGTACTCTTAAGAAAAGTGTATTTTGCGCCAAACCTGGATCCAGGGATCCTGGAACACACTCTCTATCTCTCTAACACTCTCTCTCTCTTTCTCTTTAAAATTAATATATTTAATTTAATTTATTTTATTTGTACCTACGTTCCGATTGGCCAAGCGATACATTTCACCCCCGTAGCGCATCCTGATACATTCTATATGCCAAATTTCATACTTCAGTAAGCTATTCGTGGCATAAGGACCTTGATAACTAATGTATCTGGTCATTTTAGGTTCGGAAACAATATACAGTGGTACCTCGGGTTCAGTTAGAAACAAACAGCATAACATTGAAAAACAAAAACAAAACAAAACCTTAGCCTCCTGTCAGCGGTCCATTTTACCAGTACTGTTTTATTATTATTATTACTGTTAATCACTATTTACTGCATCTGAACCAGCACTATTTTATTGTTGTTGTTGTTGTTGTTGTTGTTGTTGTTGTTGTTGTTGTTGCTGCTGCTGCTGCTGCTGTTGTTATTAATTACTATTTTACTGTGACTAAGCTCGTGGGGAGAATCTTTGCCTAGATGCAATCTAGACCATTTCCAAAGGCCGGAGAAATGGACATCACCCTAAATCCAAGTAACACAATTGGAAAGGTTAAAGTGAATGAACCCCAGCTTTCCAAAAAAAACAAAAACCCAAGCCCCTTCAGAGAGGGATTGGAGGTGGGTTTAAGAATTAAGTAATAGGCTTCCCAAGAGAGATGCCTGGGTCACTGCCGGTAATTACATGTTAAAAGCCAGTATCTAAGAATTATGGTTACCCTCATATTTCTCAGAGTGGAAATTGTGAGGAATGTTAAAATTGTAAGGTTCCAACAGCATAGCCTTGCTTTGGATTAGGTTGCAAAGGGAACCATAGAGTCAAAAGGGACTCATGGGTCAACCAGTCCAACCCTGGAATATTTTACCCAACATGGGGCTCGAACTCACAACCCCGAGATTAGAGAGTCTCAAGCTCTGCCAACTGAGCTATTTGTAACTCCCCCCTAGAATCCTAGAATTGTAGAGTTGAAAGGGGGCCCACGGATCATCCCATACGATCCCCTGCCGTGGGGATGCAGCTGTCCCCACTGGGATCAAACCTGCCACCTTTGCATTGTCAGCAGCATTATCAACCCGTTGAGCTATCCCCGCTCAACCGAACCACCCTAAAATATGTGTATACTGGGGTAAGTGAGCTAAATAGGACTGCAGAGTTGGAAGAGCCTATGTGGGTCATCTAGACCAACCCCCTGCAATGCTGGGATATGCGGCTGCTACACCTGGGGATCAAACGTGCCAGGTAATGAGATGAATAGGACTGCAGAGTTGGAAGAGACTGTGGGTCATCTAGACCAACCCTCTGCGATGCTGGGATAGACCAACCCCCTGCAATGCTGGAATATGCGGATGCTCCACCTGGGGATCAAACGTGCCAGGTAATGAGATGAATAGGACTGCAGAGTTGGAAGAGACTGTGGGTCATCTAGACCAACCCTCTGCGATGCTGGGATAGACCAACCCCCTGCAATGCTGGAATATGCGGATGCTCCACCTGGGGATCAAACGTGCCAGGTAATGAGATGAATAGGACTGCAGAGTTGGAAGAGACTGTGGGTCATCTAGACCAACCCCCTGCAATGCTGGAATATGCGGATGCTCCACCTGGGGATCAAACGTGCCAGGTAATGAGATGAATAGGACTGCAGAGTTAGAAGAGACTGTGGGTCATCTAGACCAACCCCCTGCAATGCTGGAATATGCGGATGCTAGCATATGCGGCTGCTCCACCTGGGGATCAAACGCGCCGGGTAATGAGATGAATAGGACTGTAGAGTTGGAAGAGACTCTGTGGGTCATCTAGACCAACCCGCTGCAATGCTGGAATATGCGGCAACTCCACCTGGGGATCAGAACACGCAGGGTAATGAGATGACTAGGACTGTAGAGTTGGAAGAGACTCTGTGGGTCATCTAGACCAACCCGCTGCAATGCTGGAATATGCAGCAGCTCCACCTGGGGATCAGAACACGCAGGGTAATGAGATGAATAGGACTGTAGGGTTGGAAGAGACTGTGGGTCATCTAGACCAACCCCCTGCAATGCTGAAATGCAATGCGGTTGCTCCACCTGGGGATCAAACGTGCATCCTTGGTATTATAAGCACCATGATCCAAGCAACAGAGCAATTTAAAAAGGAAATCTAGGTCAGTACAGTGTATACCAGCAAAGGTTCTGCAGGCATGGGTTTTATAGCAATTATGCAAATATTACAACAATAACAGTGCACTAAAGGGCAGTGCCCTAGTCCAGTATTGTTTATACTGAACCCCAGCTAAACGTAAGGAAAAGAACGTAACACCAGGCTTACTAAAATATTTATTGTCCATAATTCAACTTAAAGCAACAAACCAAAGCGAAGGTCAATGATGTAATAACTTACTACCCAAACCCAGGGTGCCAATGCAAGTCAACACCAGTAACAATTAGGCTCAAACGATTGGATCTATATATTTTAAGTATTTATTTATATATTCTATTGTTAGGAAAATGTTTTCGTTATTATTATTATTATTATTATTATTATTATTTATTTTATATTTTATTTTATTTATTTATTTTAATGAAAGTTTAAATAAATTTAGTTATTTTAAACAAAGCAAATAGACAGCCCTAAACCAGAGGTAGGCAACCAAAGGCCTGTGGCCAGATGCGGCCCAATCGCCCTCTGATGGTCCGGGAATCAGTGTGTTTTTACATGAGTAGAATGTGTCCTTTTATTTTAAATGCATCTCTGGATTACTTATGGGGCATAAGAATTCTTCATTCCCATCCCCCAAATATATATATATATAGTACAGCCCAACACAAGCTCTGAGGAACGGTGGACTGGCCCACAGCTGAAAAAAGGTTGCTGACCCCCGCCTTAAACTGAGTGTAAGAAATTCAATGAATTTGTGGAAAATTGGTTTCAAAACCTCCCTTTATTCATTTATTATTATTATTAAAATTATTATTATTACTAATATTATCATAATCTAAAACACAAGCTGCGCACCCTGATCACGGAAAGGATAACTCCTAGTTATATGCTATCCTAAATCCTAGTTTTATTCTATCCTCAAGCAAACAACAAATTATAAAACCACTGAAATATCCTTAATGATGAAGTACATCACTTAAATTGACCTTGCGATAGTAATTGTTCTGCAAAAGTGATGAAAATCAGTTTACTATAAACTCCCTCAGACATAAATATGCTTTATTATCTATCCAGGATAAAGTTAGAGATTTTAACTTTAGTCTTTTAACCTGAATAAACCAATATAATGAAACGTAACTTATAATGATTTGTCGATTAACTAGGTAGTGTTAATAGTAATTGTAATAAAATTGTCAAGACAGTATGACCTAAGCAATGATAAAATACCTTTTAAAACTCCCGGATAAATACCCATCGCTAAGAAGTTGTAATGATGATCAACCTTATTATAAGATCAGGCAGTAATGCAAACCAAAGGCAGCAAGGTTACCCTTGGTTAAAGTTATGGATGCTAGGCAAGTTCCCAAAGCCAGATCCAGATGCAAAAGACAATAAACTTGAGGCTCGCTTAAAGGCTATCTGCTACACTGGAGCCCCAGAGAGTGCCTCTCCTAAGATGGCTGCCGTTGCAGGACAACGTGGCCACACTCAAAATGGCGAAGGCCAGGAGGACGTCACCATAACAACACTAAACACCCCTGCACCACGTGAAGCAGAGTACTTAGTAAAAGTAGGAAGGAGAGCAGGAACTAATTTGTATAACAACCCTGACTCAAAGGAAAAGATAGCCCCCAGGAAAGTTTTGCAAGCACTGCCGAAAACAAGGAGAAAACAAGGAGAAAAGCCACCCCCCCCACGTGCATCAACACGTTACTTAGCTGTTTCAGAGTAGCGCACGTGGAGCGATGCCTCTGGGGACGGCTGGACGGTAACTCTGTTTAGGAGCTGTGTTGTCCCCTAAGAGGAACCAGCTGGCTGGCTGTGATCCCTGGACTCAAGGCTGCGCTGGAGGAGGAGAGGGAAGCCAAATGCTGTGGCTTAAGGAGGTACGGAAAGCTGGCCGGTGAGCAAAGCTTAAGGAGGAACGGAAAGCTGGCCGGTGAGCAAAGAGCTACGGCCTCGACGGAGCTCCCGAGCGCCGGGGATTCCCGCCGGAACAAATGCCCCTGCTAAAGGAACACCTAAAGGGGAGAAAGAGGCGTTTAAAAACGCCGTTTGCAAGTGATTCAGCTATTCAGGAAAGAATCCAGCGAAGAGAAAACCACGAGTCTTGATCCGGTGAGTCCTCTCAAAAACGATCAGCTGTGGGCGAAGAGGGCGAGAGAGGGAGTGACCGGCCGCGGACCTCCTTAAGTACCGGTGGGCACGCCCGACCCGCGCGACCTAATTGGTCGCGCAGGTGTGCGCCGCGGCCGGAACTCCCAGGATAGGGAAGGGGATGGAGCCATCCCCTGTCCCCGTGGGGGATCGTGGCCCGCCCGCAACCGTTTTTCCGGTTGAGGCCGGAAACGGCTTTTTCATGCATTTGGACCCAAAAGAAGCTCATTCGGATGCAGTTGTGTTTCTAAGCTTCATTTTTGCTTATTTGGGTGATTTTGCTTTTAAGGCTCAAATACAGCTATCTTTTGAAAGCAACACGTTAGAAACTTCTTGGTGTGTTTTTCATGCATTTGGACCCAAAAGAAGCTCATTGGGATGTAGTTGTGTTTCTAAGCTTCATTTTAGCTTATTTGCGTGATTTCGCTTTTAAGGCTCAAATACAGCTATCTTTTGAAAGCAACACGTTAGAAACTTCTTGGTGTGTTTTTCATGCTTTTGGACCCAAAAGAAGCTCATTCGGATGCAGTTGTGTTTCTAAGCTTCATTTTAGCTTATATGCGTGACTTCGCTTTTAAGGCTCAAATACAGCTATCTTTTGAAAGCAACACGTTAGAAACTTCTTGGTGTGTTTTTCATGCATTTGGACCCAAAAGAAGCTCATTGGGATGTAGTTGTGTTTCTCAGCTTCATTTTAGCTTATTTGCGTGATTTTGCTTTTAAGGCTCAAATACAGCTATCTTTTGAAAGCAACACGTTAGAAACTTCTTGGTGTGTTTCTCATGCATTTGGACCCAAAAGAAGCTCATTGGGATGTAGTTGTGTTTCTAAGCTTCATTTTAGCTTATTTGCGTGATTTCGCTTTTAAGGCTCAAATACAGCTATCTTTTGAAAGCAACACGTTAGAAACTTCTTGGTGTGTTTCTCATGCATTTGGACCCAAAAGAAGCTCATTCGGATGCAGTTGTGTTTCTAAGCTTCATTTTAGCTTATTTGGGTGATTTTGCTTTTAAGGCTCAAATACAGCTATCTTTTGAAAGCAACACGTTAGAAACTTCTTGGTGTGTTTTTCATGCATTTGGACCCAAAAGAAGCTCATTGGGATGTAGTTGTGTTTCTAAGCTTCATTTTAGCTTATTTGCGTGATTTCGCTTTTAAGGCTCAAATACAGCTATCTTTTGAAAGCAACACGTTAGAAACTTCTTGGTGTGTTTTTCATGCATTTGGAGCCAAAAGAAGCTCATTGGGATGTAGTTGTGTTTCTAAGCTTCATATTAGCTTATTTGCGTGATTTCGCTTTTAAGGCTCAAATACAGCTATCTTATGAAAGCAACACGTTAGAAACTTCTTGGTGTGTTTTTCATGCATTTGGACCCAAAAGAAGCTCATTGGGATGTAGTTGTGTTTCTAAGCTTCATTTTAGCTTATTTGCGTGATTTCGCTTTTAAGGCTCAAATACAGCTATCTTTTGAAAGCAACACGTTAGAAACTTCTTTGGTGTGTTTTTCATGCATTTGGACCCAAAAGAAGCTCATTGGGATGTATTTTTGTTTTTAAGCTTCATTTTAGCTTATTTGCGTGATTTCGCTTTTAAGGCTCAAATACAGCTATCTTATGAAAGCAACACGTTAGAAACTTCTTGGTGTGTTTTTCATGCATTTGGACCCAAAAGAAGCTCATTCGGATGCAGTTGTGTTTCTAAGCTTCATTTTAGCTTATTTGGGTGATTTTGCTTTTAAGGCTCAAATACAGCTATCTTTTGAAAGCAACACGTTAGAAACTTCTTGGTGTGTTTTTCATGCATTTGGACCCAAAAGAAGCTCATTGGGATGTAGTTGTGTTTCTAAGCTTCATTTTAGCTTATTTGCGTGATTTCGCTTTTAAGGCTCAAATACAGCTATCTTTTGAAAGCAACACGTTAGAAACTTCTTGGTGTGTTTTTCATGCATTTGGACCCAAAAGAAGCTCATTGGGATGTAGTTGTGTTTCTAAGCTTCATATTAGCTTATTTGCGTGATTTCGCTTTTAAGGCTCAAATACAGCTATCTTATGAAAGCAACACGTTAGAAACTTCTTGGTGTGTTTTTCATGCATTTGGACCCAAAAGAAGCTCATTCGGATGCAGTTGTGTTTCTAAGCTTCATTTTAGCTTATTTGCGTGATTTTGCTTTTAAGGCTCAAATACAGCTATCTTTTGAAAGCAACACGTTAGAAACTTCTTGGTGTGTTTTTCATGCATTTGGACCGAAAAGAAGCAAATTGGGATGTAGTTGTGTTTCTAAGCTTCATTTTAGCTTATATGCGTGATTTCGCTTTTAAGGCTCAAATACAGCTATCTTTTGAAAGCAAAACGTTAGAAACTTCTTGGAGTGTTTTTCATGCATTTGGATCGAAAAGAAGCTCATTGGGATGTAGTTGTGTTTCTAAGCTTCATATTAGCTTATTTGCGTGATTTCGCTTTTAAGGCTCATTCGGATGCAGTTGTGTTTCTAAGCTTCATTTTAGCTTATTTGCGTGATTTTATTTTGCTTGATCCAGTCCCGCCTCCTCCTATAATTTCACCTTATGGTCCCATCAATAGCAGTTGAACTGCATTTGGTAAGTCTCGTTACTCCAAGACACACTTCAGTGTGGTGATTCATTTATAGTGCTTTATCTCTTGCACTTTTTATTGGTGCTTAATTTGATATATGATTTGTTTGTTTGTTAAGTATTGATTCATTTTAAAAGGTGTCTTGAGGACACATCAATATGTAGGACAGAAATTTGATAAGTAAATATATGTTTATAAAGTGTTTAATTGGAAAATCTAATAAAATTTAATTCAAAAAAAGATAAGTAAATATATCACTGTTTTCTTGAAGGTAAGTAAATTTTGTAAGTAAATATGACACATTTCTTGAAAATCTCAATGAATTCAGCCTCTTGTAGAAAGTGTGTCTCTCTCCAAGAAATCTTTATTCTGTCATAGTGCATTCTTCAATATTATACTCCCATTACATCACTGAAAGTGAGAGCTCCACAAAAGATAACAGAGTAGAGTGAAATGCACATATCATCTGAAACCCAGAAAACTTCAGTTACACTGACTAAAGACTCACAAGTTCTTAGACAATAGGGGGGAAAGAGAGAGGAGCCAAATACAAAAGATCTGTTCTGCTGACCTGACCTGATCCTTGATTCAAAGACAAATTGAAAGGCGGCTTCAATGGAATTCATGGGACCAAGAAGCTGTCTGGGATGACAGCCCAACCCATGTCATTGCCCACAATTACCTTTTGCCTCTTTTTCTCCTTCCAAGTAAAAAACACTAATTAGTGTAATCTTCAAAAGGTTACACTTCAGACTTGGAGCAGCTCCCTGAGCAAAGATAGCTGGTTGTTTTTTACAGAGAGAGAAAGATAGGCAGCTGCTTAGACAGTGATAGAGAGAGAGAAGATGGGAAGAAATCTGTATGCATTCTTTATGGCAAACCTTTCCCAATATTGCTACCAGAGGGAAAAGGGCTGTGAATAATGGATATGATTTTGTGCCTCGGAAAGATTAGGATGAGGTCATTTCTCTAACAAAATTCTAATGATGAGCAAGTACAAAGAATTTTGAAAGATTGTTGGCATACATAGGAAATACAATTAACCTCCACTCATTAGAAGCTCTTAAATCTGGATTTATTGTAGACAACCTTTAGGTCTCCCCTCATTAGGGACCTACAAGAAAAGTGCACCCAATATGCTAAGCAGCATAAGAGGATGCACTTGGCAAAGCTTGTCTGGATCCTTGGCAATCACTCAATGAAGAGAGATAGCATCACCGTTGAGAATGCAGCGCATGCTCACCATCTGCCCACAAGCACACTGCACTCTCTGGAGCTCAGAAAAGTATGCCACACCAGAAATCAAACAGTGATTCTTATAGCGCTGCATGAAGCTCCAGCAATGCAAAAGTGACTTTGACAGCAATGATTGCTGCAGGTATGTATGAATTAGTCCAAAGTGTGACCAACATATAACAGGCTTCATTTCCCCCAGCTGTTGTTCTTTTATAGATACATTTGTGGCTTCCTTAAAGAATCTTATAAGTTCACACAGTTCCTGCTTTTCTATGCAGTCAGATAATGCATAGCTCACATTCCTAAGATTCCACCTGAGCCACAGATGGCCATGCAATGGAATTTCACAAATCACAAGGAAAAGATGCTAAAACATCAGCCATGGGCAACTTTCTTTAATACAAATATAACTTAGTCACACTTAATGCTTTGTTTATTTCCAGCCCCCTAACTAGAGTCTCTTCTTAAGCCTGCTTTCAGATCGTAATTTAAATGAACATTTTTACTGTCAGGAGAGTACAGTAGTTTCTTTAGTTTCCTTTAATAATTTATAAAGAAAATTAATGAAAGGAGACTTGGTGGGTCTTTGCCCTAGACTCTAGAGATAAACTCTAATGCTATTAAGTGATGTTTGAGAGGGCTATATTTACTTCCACTCCACACTCACCTGTCCATGAAGATTTCTTGATCCCGCAACAGATAATGATCCTTTTTAGAGCTTCTGGAAGTTCACCCCAACGTTATCCTTAGAGATAATAATGACAGATAAACTATCATAATAGTTTGTGAAATAGAGGGGGAGAGCTATCTTGGGTAACTGTCTTGTTGTTTAATGTGAAATTTAAAGCCCGTTTGGGGCTTTAAAGGTCAGCACCAACACTTTGAATTGTGCTCGGAAACATACTAGTTCTTTCAGAACCGGTGTTATGTGGTCCCAGAGGCCACTCCCAGTCTCCAGTCTTGCTGCCGCATTCTGGATTAATTGCAGTTTCCGGGTGACCTTCAAAGGTAGCCCCACGTAGAGCGCATTGCAGTAGTCCAAGCGGGAGATAACCAGAGCATGCACCACTCTGGCGAGACAGTCCACGGGCAGGTAGGATCTCAGCCTGCTTACCAGATGGAGCTGGTAGACAGCCGCCCTGGACACAGAATTAACCTGTGCCTCCATGGACAGCTGTGAGTCCAAAATGACTCCCAGGCTGCGCACCTGGTCCTTCAGGGGCACAGTTACCCCATTCAGGACCAGGGAGTCCCCCACACCCGCCCGCCCCCTGTCCCCCAAAAACAGTACTTCTGTCTTGTCAGGATTCAACCTTAATCTGTTAGGCGCCAGCCATCCTCCAACCGCCTCCAGGCACTCACACAGGACCTTCACCGGTTCTGATTTGAAAGAGAGGTAGAGCTGGGTATCATCCGCATACTGATGAAGACCCAGCCCAAACCCCTTGATGATCTGTCCCAGCGGCTTCATATAGATATTAAAAAGCATGGGGGAGAGGACGGAACGCTGAGGCACCCCACAAGTGAGAGCCCAGGGGTCTGAACACTCATCCCCCACCACTACTTTCTGAACACGGCCCAGAAGGAAGGAGCGGAACCACTGTATAACAGTGCCCCCAGCTCCCAACCGTCTAGACAGTTGTTGATCCCTTTAACCTCTGCTGGGAGGGAGTTCCACAGGATGGGCGCCACTACCGAGAAGGCCTTCTGCCTGGTTCCCTGTAGCTTTGCTTCTCGCAGTGAGGGAACCGCCAGAAGGCCCTCGGCGCTGGATTTCAGTGTCCGGGCTGAACGGTGGGGGTGGAGACGCTCCTTCAGGTATATAGGACCGAGGCCGTTTAGGGCTTTAAAGGTCAGCACCAACACTTTGAATTGTGCTCGGAAACGTACTGGGAGCCAATGTAGTTCTCTCAGGACCGGTGTTATGTGGTCCCAGCGGCCACTCCCAGTCACCAGTCTAGCTGCCGCATTCTGGATTAATTGTAGTTTCCGGGTCACATTCAAAGGTAGCCCAACGTAGAGCGCATTGCAGTAGTCCAAGCGGGAGATAACTAGAGCATGTACCACTGGCGAGACAGTCTGCGGGCAGGCTGTATTACATACAGAAAATACCTGAAGGCAGCCCTGTTTAGGGAAGTTTTAAACTTGTGATTTTGATGTATTTTAATATTTGTTGGAAGCCGCCCAGAGTGGCTGGGGAGACCCGGCCAGATGGGCGGGGTACAAATAAAAAAATTATTATTATTATTATTATTATTATTATTATTATTATTATTATTATTATTACTACCTGTAAAATGGGAATTACATTGACAGGCCACACAGTCATTGTGGAAAAAATGATGGAAAATCATGCTCTTCTGCTAGAACAAGGTGGGCAGTAAATAACAATGACAACTTTAAGAGAGTCAATTCCAAGTCAAAGATTTAGCAGCAGTTGTGTTTTTCTTCCTAAAAAACAACACTGTGCCAGCAAGAAAAAATCTTTTTAAACCCCTCAACGGCTCAAAACTGTAAATGTTTTGTGTAGAAATGCAGATTCCAGGACATTGGTTTCTCTTGTGCTCATTTTGCCAAACTGCTCTCCAACTTTGTCTCATGATCCAAAGCCTCCTTGCCTTTACGTGCCTATTTAAAATTCCCTGTTTTAGGACTTAAAGTCTACAGAGTAGTCTAAGTGTCACAAGCATTTATTCTGTTTTTCTTTTGTTTTCTTAGGATCAACCTAAGGAAGGCTTTTGTGGAGCTCAAAAGCTTGCATTTTAAACACAAGTTTCTATTGCATATGCTTCAAACATGTTTACCATTCTTGCTTAAAAACAGTCCTGATTTATAAATACTGTTTGATGGTGATATGAATAACCGGGAGATATGCTCCGAGTTGAAAGTTATGTAGTAGAGGGAAAACTGAATTAATATATCTAAAGTTGTTGAAGGGAAATTTTAAACTGTGCAGGATCATAATTTAGGCTGATGGTTATGCCTGCATGCAGAAATCATGTGCACCACATTCCTAAACACATCTTGATGCATATGCATGTACTAAGTGTAAAAACGGAATGGAACAGTGTTAAACAAGAGCTTGATGTTTAGGGTAATGAGAAAATACAGAATTCTGCATTACTATTTTATGCCCCTCTCCATTATTAATGAGATGATTCCTGAAAAGAGTCAACATCAATGCTGGTTGTGCAGCTGCTTATTAATTCTAAGGATGTGGCCCATGTTTAATTAATTATTGCTGCTCTATCACATCAACATTGTATTCACTACACAATATAGCTGCAAACCATGAAATTGTGGCCACATTAAATTGATGGGACTTTCCCCACCGGGTCATTTTCTGCTTATATGCACAAGCAATTTGGGGCTCCCTGACAAGTGTGCAAAAAACCACCAAGAGTTGGGTCACTTACCACTCCTCTGCAACAAACCAACCCTTAAAGCTACAGCAATATCTTTAAGCTTCCAGACATTTGAGGAATTCATTCTTTGCACATTCCTATATGCACTTAAGTCTGAAGTTCCCAGACTTTTGTTCAGATTACAATATACCGGTAGTCACTCACCAGATTTAGTACTTCTCAACAGTTTAAGCATATCAAAACGGACACTTAAACGGACACATATTGAGAGAAAATATGTGTTGAGATGCTTACTTAAATACATATTTTCAGAGGGTTTTTAAACGGCAGTTTAATGTGAAAACTGAAAAGAACAGAATTATGAGTGAAAAGATATGGAAGTGACATGATCCAGAAACAGACAGATTTGTTCACCTAAACCCGTGGCACACATCACTGCGGCCAGGCTGAATGTTCTTGACTCGGCGGTATTAAGGGGGAGATTCAGAGGAGTTCCATATAGTCAGAGAGCCCACCCGTTGGTTGGAGCGCCGTGGTGGGCTCTTCTGCTGTGGATGGCTCTGTGCCACGAGTTCGGGGGCAACTTAGCCAGCGAGATGCTGAGGCGGCCGGCTAGCTCTGCCCTCCTGCGTGCCTGGTACTGGGCAACCTGGGGGGGGGGGCACCGGGTGGATCTTTGCACCCCAGTGCCACATATGCTTAAGACAGCCCTGCAAGCAAGCATGGGAACGGTTATCAGTTCAATTAAGCTTTATTTACAAGCATATTCACAGAGTTGCTCTCGCACACATCCATCATACATCAAAGATGTCCTCATCTGAGTCTTTACAGTTTACAGATCTTTACAAGATCGGCGCCAAAACCCCTTAAACCTTAAATAACCCTTAAATAACTTCATGTTATTTTCCATTAAATATTTTTCATACCTTGAAATTTCTTTACTGAATCCAATTTTCTTATCTATTTTAAACACATCATTTAATTGATGATATTGCAACCAGTCTGTTACTGTCTTATATCCTCAAAACTTTTCAATTTCAATTGTTGCTCTACTTCCATGAGCAACTCTCTATAGGTTGCCCATTCACTTTTTGCATTAGTCTTTTTCAGGCATATCGCTTCCACTGGTGAAAATCACTATGGTGTCTTCTGCTCTAACAGGGTTATATTTATATTTTTCCCATACTCCATAAATTGCTTTTCTTACCAAATGATTCAAAAACACTTTATGCACTTTGGTCTTCTCATACCATAAATATGCATGTCAACCAAATCTGTTATCATGACCTTCAAGGTCTAAGATATCTGTATTTTTTAAAATAAAAAAATTCCTTCCAGTAGCACCTTAGAGACCAACTAAGTTTGTTATTGGTATGAGCTTTCGTGTGCATGCACACTTCTTCAGATACACTGAAACAGAAATCATCAGACCCTTATATATAGTGAGAGGGTGGGAGGGGTGTGATAGGCTGATAGCTGTGGTAAACCTGTTGACGACCCACACCCTGTTGATCTCCCCACCATCTTGCCCCTCCCCCTATTGGTAAGTGTAGCAACACTGCTGATGGGAAGCCCCTTGCACAGAGCTGCTGCTGATAACCATATGATCATAACCTCTTGATCATAAGCTTTCAGAGGCTTGGAAACAAAATGCTGGGCTGCATAGTCTCTTGGTTTGATCAATTCCTGGCTCCCCCTCCCCCTTTTTAACTCATTTGCACATTTTATGCATAATTTGGTAATTGTTACTTAATGTGGGAATATTTTCCCCCTTTATCTGTCCTCTACTGTGTTCCCCACTACTAGGTTTGGCATAAAGGAAATATCAGCATAAAATAAATCAGCATATTTACCCCTTACAATTGCACATTCCCTTCTGATTTTCTACATCTGGCATGTGTTTATACTCTTCAGAACAGAACCTCTGATATGGAATGGATGAACACCTCTGCTCATTCACAACCAACGCACCTTGAGTGATAACTTTGGAATCATAGCCTTTTATGCATCAAGCCAGTCAGTGCAAGACTGGCTGTCAGTTGACACCATTACATCAATCAGTTTACAGAGGATGTGTACCCTTCAGTAAAAGTGACACTTTCTTAATTTTTGTTTTATCAGCTCGCTGTTGGCAGACTATTCTGTTAGTTTAATTTCAGAGGGAGGGCAGTAATGAACAAGATGAAGCAAAAATATTTTCAGCTTTCTTCAGGAGATGCATAGTATGTACTCCCTGGGTACTTTTATTCTTGATGAGAGAAGCACAGGCAATGATAGTACCCTTTCTGACAGCTCAAAAACTTTCAGTCACTCACTTTTGATTATTTTCCTGAGAGGAAAGCATTTACAAAATGTAGCATTTTCTCCTGCAAAGACTTCTTTGTAATTTAAGCACTCCAATGCCCTGCAAATACTACTAAAACTATTTTGTCCAGAAAACAGCTATTGATTAATTGGGTGTTCTTTATCTGGCTACTGGAGGTGAGCAGGAAGCAGAAAATTTGGTTTTAGTAAACTGTGTGTGGGATAATGGGAATGTCTACTGAGGGAGATGCAGTGATAGGGGTAGTGCAAAATGAATCTCAATAACTGGAAGGTTCAGGCAACCAAGATTCAGAGAATGGGTATTCTTTGGTTCTCGCCATTTCAAAGTAGCCTTGTAATATAATTAGATGACATGTGTGAAGTTTGGGGGCAACAGTTAAGAATCAGAATTACTTATGGCAAAGACTATATTGGGTAACTTAATTTTCCATAGTGTTTTCTACAAAACCTGAGAATTCAGGTACTAGAAACCAACAGGAATGTTTCTGGCCCATCTCCCCTTCCTTTCCATATAGATTGTAATGGAGGCATTCATAGTCCATGAATACAGGAGGCTCCCTGCTTCAGACCTTCACCCTCCAGGAGTCAGTGCAGGCTAATGGGAGCTTAACATATTTGTCTCTGCTTTGCTTGCTCATGTGCATATTTTACACATGAGCAGAATGTGTGCTCTGAGTATGCTGAATCATCGGCATACTTACCCAATATCTCCAACAGTGTTGTTACCTGGAAATGTGCACATATGGAAAAATGCTTCTCTCTTACATAGAAGTATTATTATTATTATTATTCCCCACTGATCTGGCTGGGTAACTTCCCTTTCTTCCTATACAATTGCAAGCTATGATGCTTTGCATACCCCGTTATATCTTGATATTTTTGAGTAGCCAACATAATACCAAAACGGTATTTTCCCCATAACATGAAAGCAGGAGGGTCAATGCCCTTTATTACAGGCCCCGCGATGGCAGCCATTGGAGTAGTACTGGCACAGCTGCTGTGGGTGAACAAAAAATGAGGCTGGCTTCCTTTGTGGCTCCTCCAAAAGGTATATAATGAAAGCTATTTGGGCAGCATCCCTGAAGTGAATGCCCAGCTGCCTGACTTGGATCTATTGCCAGGAGTTCAGAGATGACTTGACCTGATTAAACTTTGACAGTCTCTTTGTTCAAACCAGCACTGGCCCCATTCAGGGCATGCCTCAGCTCTCTCACTATCTTGTGCTCTGGTTACAAAGTCATTCTGTCCACCTAGTGTTGGACCGTCCTTTCCAGTCTCAAGCACAAAGAAAAGACTGTCACACAGGAAGAGATTACACTGAATTCCTGTGTAGTTGGAGAAATGGATTATTAATTTCCAATAGACTTCCATTTTCCCTCCTCTCTTTCTTTTGAAAACGTGCAGAGAGAGAAGCAGCATTAAACAGCCACAGCTAGGGAATGAATATGTGAGCCAGGACAAGGTCAGCTTGCTGAGTTCAACCTACCTTTAGAATACACGATGGCCACCTTTTCACCTCCCCTATGCAGGATACAAGTTCATGCAGGCTGCCATAGAAGAGGGAGGCTTGGCTGTAAATGACGGAGCTGGCTTCTTCTGAAAGCCAATACTACTGTAAGTATGGCTAGCCTAGCAGTTGCTGTGGTTTATGAGAGCACCTGGCCAACAAAGGCAGCAGAGTCAAGCAGGGAGAGAATAATGGGAAGTGAGGAGAGCTTGCAGGTTATGGGATCTTCTAGCAGACAAGCTTAGAATAGAATAGAATATATTTTATTGTCATTGTCCCCTTCGGGGACAACAAAATTACTCGGCTGCTCCATCCACCCAGATAGGGCACTCCACGCAAAAACAAAACAACTACAAAAACACTAATTAAAACCATACAGTATGATACATCATAACAGGTAAGATTAGATGACTTTCAAAGTCCAGGCTTCCCATTCAAGGCTGAGATCGCTCTAGAGAAGAAGCTGTTCTTAAGATGGCTTGTTCTTGTCCTCTTCATCCTGTATGTCCGTCCTGGCTGCAAGAGCTCGAAGAGATGGTGACCAGGATGCGATGGATCTTTTACTATGTCCAGTGCCTTTCTGTGGCACCTCGTGGCATAAATCTGCTCTAAGGTGGAGAGCGAGCAGCCAACAATGCTCTCTGCTGCCTTAACAACTCTGCACAACCCCATCCTGTCCTTGGTAGTACAGCTTCCGTACCACACACATAAGCCATAAGTGAGCACGCTCTCAATGGCACAGTGATAGAAGGCAAGCAGCAGCTTTTGTGGAAGATGGTTTTTCCTTAAAACTCTCAGGAAGTACAGTCTCTGCTGCGCCTTCTTCACAAGCCCCCTTATGTTTGCACTCCAGGACAGATCCTCCTGTATTTCAATGCCCAGAAATCTGAACATTGTTACCCTCTCCACACAGATTCCATCAATCAAAAGTGGTTGGACATCGTTCTTCTTTCTCCTGAAGTCCACCACAAGCTCCTTTGTTTTCTTTGTATTTATGAGCAAGTTGTTAGCTCTGCACCACTGTGTCAGCCACTCCACCTCATCTCTATAGTTCGTTTCACCATCCTTATCAGAGATGAGCCCAATCATGGTTGTGTCATTAGCCCCAAGGCCTGTGGGATTAAGGATGCTTCACATACTGAGAGCCAATCACATACTGACAGATTAAGGTTGCATGCTTATAGTTGTGCAATAAACCCCTTTCCCTCAAAGACTGGACTTTTCATGATAAGGAAAGTGACAGGAAAATGCACTAGAATATATGGGAAACCACAATGCATGTGCTTGTAAGGTACAGATACACACTGAGCTGCAGAGCTCATCTGATAACTTGATGCGGCCTTATTCTTAGAGGGGAGGGCCAGGGAATATGACAAATTATGGAATATTATTTACAAATAAAATTTTAATAACCCAATTTTCAATGGAGAATGAACAAGACTTAAAGGAAGCATTTTCCAGTCTTCTTAGCAGTTCAAATGTTAGCTCTGAATCAGAATGCTCCATTTCTAAACATATGCCACTCATTAATGCACTGGAATCTTGGCCATAAAGCTGGAAGAGACTCAGGGAATTGTTTGGATTTTTTATCATTGAATTTCCATTGTCTCAAATTTATATTTATGCTAGCTTTCATTGTATTTATACTGGCTGTATTATAAGCTCACCTTGTGAAATGGGAGGTAAAATACCTCTGTAAATAAATATCCATTCCTATGGTGATCTGTCAATTTTGGACAGCTCTGTTGGGGCAGAGAGAGAGACAGAGTCCTGGCAACTGTTGCACAGATTCTTTGGAAAGTTTGAGTCACTCATTTCAAAGGTTGGCATTCCCTATTTTGGCAGGCAGCCTTAGATTGACCTGTTCTCCTTCTAATGGATATAACTGGGAATGCATGAACTTTCTGAACTGGCCACCCCTCAGCCTGTGCCTGACAACATGACCCAACTTGAGTTCAGATGCAATGATTACAAAGCTATTTTTCAGCAGAGCTACAGTTTTACCCCAAAGACAGATCTAGCATGTCAAATTGTATGCACACTGTCTGAATATAAAGATTGTACTCTTAATTGTTGGATATAAGCTCGACTGGTTTTGGATTAACAGTTGGAGTTCTATTCATTAATCTGAACAGGAGAGAAAAGACAGTCTGTCACAACATAGCCCAGTTCAGTAGTGAAGCAGAACAGGTGAGGGAACACTTTCCATTTGCAATGCGCAGCAGGTGATCTCCATCAGCCGCCATCACTCAGGGATGATCCAGGGAAAGGGAAAGCAACCAACTGCAGTACTTGATTTATTCCAAAATTGATATTCCCAAAAGGGAATTACAACCTGCAATTATGCAAAGTGAATAAACTTAATGCTTGATCATATTTTAACAGCTCAAGTACTACTATGGTCCATTTGTTGTACATACAGCTTCTGGGATGAAAATATTTCCTATGGGAAATATGCACAGAATTCATGACTTTTGAATCAAGGAACAAATGGCAAGTCAAATAAAGCAAGAACTGACCTGAAAGTACAGACAGGACAAAGGCAAATATCAGGGCCCCAACACTGATGCAGCAGAGCAGAAAGGGAAGTGCTTTATGAAATGTGGTTAAAAAAAGCAAAACCAGATCTGGGGCCTATTTCTGATTGCATGAACAATAGGTGTCCACCAATATTCATGGATATTCATGACCCGTTCTTCATTTTGTTTCTCATATTTAACAATGGGCAACTTCACACTTGCTACTTCAAACTTCAGAAGAAAATGAGGAGCTGTGTGGGCAATGGGCTCACCCAGAGGTGCCATTGATTCAAATGGGTGCTGCCACACAGGAGCTGGGTAGGAAACCCCCTAAGATCTCTGTGGTAGTGCTTTCTCAAACGTCTGCAGTCAGAAATCATAGTGGCTACATCCAGTGTCCACATGATGAGATCTTTCACGTTGATCTCACTGCTGTGTATACTCAACCCAGCCACAAACCAATCAGCAGCCCCACATGGCCCAAGATGATGGTCTACTTAGGGTTTGCATTCATCCTATGAGGTCCTGTGCCCACTGGATCTCTCCTGATCATGTTTGAGCAGTGAGTCAGCATGTGGCGTGAAGGTGTTTAGAAACTGTTGGCTGTGGGCTGGAAAAGCCCCAAAGCCAGGCAGCACTGCAAATCAATGGTGTCTAGCAGGTTTCCGCCTGCGCTTACTAGCAGTGTTTACCTTCAGCAGAGCTTCTTCCTTGCGCAGCTTCTGTGTGTGTCCTGTGTGCTCTGTGCAGCTTCAGAGACTTGCCAGTAATAATAGTTATCTGCATTTCCATATGTATCACTCAAGACAAATCACTAATTCTGTTTTTATACCTTCTTTTTAAAAAAAATTCTTCTACATATTTCCATTCCTCCTTAATTTTTTGCTTTGCTATGTTTCTGATTGCTGCCGTCATCTTGGCTAGATTCATGAATTCTACTAATTTAACATACCATTCTTGAATCCTCTCCTTTCCACTTTTGCGCAATAAGAAGTCTGGCTGCTGCACATGCATATAGAAATATATTCTTCCTATCTCCCGGGATGTTATCAGGCACCATACTTAATAGGAAAGCTTCAGGCTTTTTCAGAAATGTGATTCTAGCCCATGTCCGGTCTGATTCGGAATGAGTTTTCCGCCACCGGCGCTCTAGCCGTCTCAGAGGGCGATGAAACAGTCGCTGAGACGGCTAGAGCGCCAGTGGCGGAAAACTCATTCCGAATCAGACCGGACACGGGCTAGAGCTCAACTTCGAGCCTACCAAGTGGCAATGGCGACGGCGAAGAGGACTTTCTTCACCGTTTCTATTGAATCGGCAGAAAACAGCAGCAGGAGACTCTTCCAGGTGGTTCGGACTCTGTCAGAACCACCTTTGTCACCGGGGTCTGCTAGGGACCCCAAGATCTCCTGCAATGCTTTTGCAAAGTTTTTTGCTGATAAAGTCGCTCAGATTCGGAAGGAGGTAGACTCCACCGTGGGAGCAGGGCTGGGGCGGGAGAGTGCTGGAGCCCTGTCTAGTCATGTTGTATGGGATCAGTTCCAATCTGTTACTTCCGAGGATGTGGACAGGCTGCTTGGACGAGTGAAAGCGACCACCTGTCTCCTTGATCCTTGCCCGTCCTGGCTAATAAAAGCGAGCCAGGAAGGGCTGGGCGATGGGCTCCGCGGGGTGGTGAATGCTTCCCTTTCTGAGGGAGTCTTCCCACACCCGCTGAAAGAGGCGGTCATTAAACCGCTTCTTAAAAAAACATCCTTAGGCCAATATGGTCAACTATCGCCCAGTCTCAAATCTACCATTCTTGGGCAAGGTGATTGAGCGGGTGGTTACTGAACAACTCCAAGCACGCCTGGAGGATGCGGACCATTTGGATCCCTTCCAATCGGATTCAGGCCTCATCATGGGACTGAAACTGCCTTGGTCGCACTGGTCGATGATCTCCGGCAGGCTAGGGATAAAGGTGAGAGCTGTTTCCTAGTTCTGCTGGATCTCTCAGCGGCCTTTGACACCATCGACCATAACATCCTTCTGGACCGTCTAGAAGGGTTGGGAGCTGGGGGCACTGTTATACAGTGGTTCCGCTCCTTTCTCCTGGGCCGTGTTCAGAAAGTGGTGGTGGGGG
Source organism: Darevskia mixta (assembly GCA_034641385.1). Classification (NCBI taxonomy): domain Eukaryota; kingdom Metazoa; phylum Chordata; class Lepidosauria; order Squamata; family Lacertidae; genus Darevskia; species Darevskia mixta. The sequence continues at coordinate 2,963,619 of JAWWNH010000040.1, read as the reverse complement.
ATGAGTGTTCAGACCCCTGGGCTCTCACTTGTGGGATGCCTCAGGGTTCCATCCTCTCCCCCATGCTTTTTAATATCTATATGAAGCCACTGGGAGAGATAATCAGGGGGTTTGGGCTGGGTGTTCATCAGTATGCGAATGATACCCAGCTCTACCTCTCTTTCAAATCAGAACCAGTGAAGGCGGTGAAGGTCCTGTGTGAGTGCCTGGAGGCGGTTGGAGGATGGATGGCGGCTAACAGATTGAGGTTGAATCCTGACAAGACAGAAGTACTGTTTTTGGGGGACAGGGGGCGGGCGGGTGTGGGGGATTCCCTGGTCCCGAATGGGGTAATTGTGCCCCTGAAGGACCAGGTGCGCAGCCTGGGAGTCATTTTGGACTCACAGCTGTCCATGGAGGTTAATTCTGTGTCCAGGGCAGCTCCATCTGTACGCAGGCTGAGACCCTACCTGCCCTCAGACTGTCTCGCCAGAGTGGTGCATGCTCTAGTTATGGACTACTGCAATGCGCTCTACGTGGGGCTACCTTTGAAGATGACCCGGAAACTGCAATTAATCCAGAATGCGGCAGCTAGACTGGTGACTGGGAGTGGCCGCCGGGACCACATAACACCGGTCCTGAGAGATCTACATTGGCTCCCAGTACGTTTCCGAGCACAATTCAAAGTGTTGGTGCTGACCTTTAAAGCCCTAAATGGCCGAGGTCCTGTATACCTGAAGGAGCGTCTCCACCCCCACCGTTCAGCCCGGACACTGAGATCCAGCGCCGAGGGCCTTCTGGCGGCTCCCTCACTACGAGAAGCAAAGCTACAGGGAACCAGGCAGAGGGCCTTCTCGGTAGTGGCGCCCGCCCTGTGGAACGCCCTCCCATCAGAGGTCAAAGGGATCAATAACTATATGACCTTTAGAAAATACCTGAAGGCAGCCCTCTTTAGGGAAGCTTTTAATCTGTGATGTGTTGATCATAGAATCATAGAGTTGGAAGAGACCACAAGGGCCATCCAGTCCAACCCCCTGCCAAGGAGGAAACACCATCAAAGCATTCCTGACAGGTGGCTGTCAAGCCTCTGCTTAAAGACCTCCAAAGAAGGAGACTCCACCACACTCCTTGGCAGCAAATTCCACTGTCGAACAGCTCTTATTGTCAGGAGGTTCTTCCTAATGTTTAGGTGGAATCTTCTTTCTTGTAGTTTGAATCCATTGCTCCGTGTCCGCTTCTCTGGAGCAGCAGAAAACAACGTTTCTCCCTCCTCTATATGACATCCTTTTATATATTTGAACATGGCTATCATAACCTTGGATGATGGGCTTGAGGGCATCCTGATCAAGTTTGCAGATGACACCCTTAACCTTCTCTTCTCCAGGATAAACATACCCAGCTCCCTAAGCCGTTCCTCATAAGGCATCGTTTCCAGGCCTTTGACCATTTTGGTTGCCCTCCTCTGGACACGTTCCAGCTTGTCAGTATCTTTCTTGAACTGTGGTGCCCAGAACTGGACACAGTATTCCAGGTGAGGTCTGACCAGAGCGGAATACAGTGGTACTATTACTTCCCTTGATCTAGACGCTATACTCCTATTGATGCAGCCCAGAATTGCATTGGCTTTTTGAGCTGTTGCATCACACTGTTGACTCATGTCAAGTTTGTGGTCTACCAAGACTCCTAGATCCTTTTCACTTGTACTGCTCTCAAGCCAGGTGTCACTCATCCTGTATTTGTGCCTTCCATCCCCCCCCAAGTGTAGTACTTTACATTTCTCCCCGTTAAAATTCATCTTGTTTGCCTTGGCCCAATTCTCTAATCTGTTAAGGACATTTTGAAGTGTAATCCTGTCCTCTGGGGTATTAGCCACCCCCTATTTGGTGTCATCTGCAAACTTGATCAGGATACCCTCAAGCCCATCATCCAAGTCATTGATAAAGATGTTGAATAAGACTGGGCCCAAGACAGAACCCTGTGGCACCCCACTAGTCACTTCTCTCCAGGATGAAGAGGAGCCATTCATGAGCACCCTTTGGGTTCGGTCAGTCAGCCAGTTACAAATCCAATGAATGGTAGCATTGTCTAGCCCGCATTTTACCAGCTTCTTTACAAGAATATCATGGGGCACCTTGTCAAAGGCCTTGCTGAAATCAAGATAGGCTACATCCACAGTGTTCCCTTCATCTACCAGGCTTGTAATTCTTTCAAAAAATGAGATCAGATTAGTCTGACATGACTTATTTTTCCCATGCTGACTTTTAGTGATCACAGCGTTCCTTTCTAGGTGCTCACAGACCATTTGCTTAATGATATGCTCTGGAATGTTTCCTGGTATTGATGTCATGCTGACTGGGCGGTAATTGTTTGGGTCCTCTCTTTTCCCCTTTTTGAAAATAGGGACAACATTTGCCCTCCTCCAGTCTGCTGGGACTTGTTCTCCAGGAATTCTCAAAGATTACTGCCAGTGGTTCTGAAATCACCTCTTCCAGTTCTTTTAATACTCTTGGATGTAGTTCATCTGGCCCTGGAGACTTGAATACATCTAAACTAGCCAAGTGTTCTTGTACTACCTCCTTACTTATTCTGGGCTGTGTTTTCCCTGCTGAATAATCTGCTCCATATTCATCAGGTCGGGCATTGTTTTCTTTTTTGGAGAAGACTGAGGGAAAGAAGGCATTGAGGAGTTCTGCCCTTTCTGTGTCCCCTGTTCGCATTTCACCATCTTCTCCTCTAAGTGACCCCACTGTTTCCTTGTTCTTCCTTTTGCTACAGACATACCCATAAAAGCCCTTTTTATTGCTTTTAACCTCTCTAGCAAGTCTGTGTTCATTCTGTGCTTTAGCTTTTCTAACTTTGTCTCTACACGTGCTGGCTATTTGTTTGAATTCCTCTCTGGTGGTTTCCCCCCTTTTCCATTTTTTTTTACATATCCCTTTTAAATCTTAACTCGGTTAAGAGTTCTTTAGATAGCCACCCTGGCTTCTTTAGGCACCTTCCATGTTTTTGTCTCATTGGTACTGCTTGAAGTTGTGCTTTTAATATCTCCCTTTTAACAAACTCCCATCCATCATGAACTCCCTTCCCTTTTAGTATTAGTGACCATGGGATCACACCCAGCATTTCCCTAAGTTTTCTGAAGTCGGCTTTCTTAAAGTCTAGAATTTGGGTCTTAGTATGCTTGGTTGCTCCTTTCTGCTGTATAATAAATAATAAATAATAAACTCCAGAAGAGCATGATCACTCCCACCTAATGATCCTGCCACTTCTACCCCACTAACCAGGTCATCACTATTGGTTAGGACCAGATCTAAAATGGCTGATCCTCTTGTTGCTTCTCCCACATTCTGGACAATGAAATTGTCTGCAAGGCCAGTGAGGAATCTGTTTGACCTTATGCTCTTGGCTGAGTTTGACATCCAACAAATATCAGGATAGTTGAAATCCCCCATTACTACTATCTCACTTCCTTTTGAATGCTTGGTCATCTGTTCCAGGAAGGCATCATCTGTGTCCTCAGTTTGGCTTGGGGATCTATAGTAAACTTCCACAGTGAGATCACTGTTATTTTTCTCTCCCTTAATTTTGACCCAGATACTCTCAATTCGGCTTTGAAGTTTTAAATTGTGGATCTCTTCGCAGGTATACACATCCCTGACATATAACACCACTCCTCCTTTCTTGTTTGGTCTATTTCTCTGAAATAGATTGTATCCCTCTATTACTACATTCCAATCATGAGACTCATCCCACCAGGTTTCAGTGATGCCTATTATGTCGTATTTAGTTTGCTGTACCAAGAGCTCAAGTTCATCTTGTTTATTTCCCATGCTCTGTGCATTTGTATACAGACATTGAAGACCATTGGTCATTCCCCCTAGTCTCCTACTTAAGGATTTTTTTTCCTCCCACCACTAGGTCTGCATGCTGTTTGCTCCATTTGGTCCTTGACATTTGGATGATCATCTTCAGCATTTGATAGACTCCTACCTTCAGGACCACTGTCTCCCTCTCCTACATAGGTCAGTTTAAAGCCCTCCTGATGAGGTTTTTGAGATTGTTGGCAAAAACATTCCTCCCAACCCTTGTGAGGTGCAGCCCATCACTTGCCAGAAGTCCATCTTCAAGAAACTGCAGACCGTGATCTAAGAAACCAAACCGTTCCTGCTGGCACCATTTGAAAAGTTCAACTAACTTTTACTCAGAGTAGATCCACTGAAATTACAAGGTTAGCCATTGCCACTCATTTAAAAGGCCATGGCTAACAATGGGACCCAAGGGCAGGATGGCCATTAGAAGGGCTGGCCTCTCTTTTGCCTCTTTTTGCTGCCCTTGGCATCATGGGATGTTCATCTTCAAAGAGGAGAATGGTTGGTTGAAGAAGGAGGAGGTGAGAGGAGCATCCAGACATATAAAGCAACAATGCCTTTGTTAGCATGCAGCTTACCACAGAAGCATTCATGAGGAGAATCCGAGACATTCTTGTAAACAGGAGCAAAAAATTCATTTATGAATGTGTGTGGCCAAGCAAATAAGTGGGTTGTGAACATGAGTGAGTAACAAAGCAGTTTGAGCATGTTAAATATGGAGCAAGTCAGAACACTTTCCACTTTGCAACCAAGACAAATAAAATTAGAAATTTCCAGAAAGGTTTTATGACAAAATGCTTCTTCACATACCCGACAAAAGGCTTCCTCAAATAAGCAGACATGAGAGTTTGGCAGCAGGATACCCAACTCTGCCCAATGAAATCCCAAATGCTCAATAAAGTAACTTTCTTTAAGGGTGGGTTTGGGGGCACTGTCTGCCACAGGTGTAACTATCTGCCTGTTGGTCAGAGGATGTGGGTGTCCCAGGTGCAATTTGCTCCTGACTCTCCGCGAACAAGCTTGTTCCCTCGAGGCCAAGATGGCAGCCCAGAAAAAGGTAAGAGAGGCAGAGAGCTTGGTGGAAGATCCCTTTGGTGACCTTCTAGTTGTGTCTCACTTCCACTATGACAGCTCCCCGGTAGTTGGGAGGCAGGAGAGTCTTGGGAAAAGAGAGCTTTGCTTGGAGGAAGAGGAAAACATTCCCTTAGAAGGGACCCATTTTTTGTGGGATGCACAGCTATCCTGTTGTGCTAAGGAGACTTCTCTAGGTGGAGCAGGACAGGGCAGGGTGGAGAGACTTTTAGATGCCTTGGGGGTTTTCATGCTGATATAATGTATGTAAAAGCAGACTGAATACTCTAGAACTGCCTCCAAACATATGAGTGTAAATGAATTTTTGGGAAAGAAGAAAGGAAGAAATTTGAAGCTGAAATTCAAGTGAAACTGAAATTAAGATTTGGATGTTGAAATTTGAGCTCAAAATATAACAGGAAAGTTTTAGAACTAAACTGTCAAATCTGGCTGTGTATAGCTATTCATCTACCTGTATTTAAGGATATATTTTCTGATTACAAACAGATTAATTCAAACAAATGGAAAAATCCGACTTAAAGTCATTTATAAACAAATCTATATATATATATAAATGTTCCCATTGCGTGCGCGGTGGACACCACTGTGCTCCGTAACCGCTGGACCGAATCGCATCAAATTTAGGACACAGCGTAGCATGACCACCAAGGAAGGATCTGGCGTAATAAAAATTAAGAAAAACCACACCTGTCATACCTAAAATAAAGAAAAAACGCAAAAAAATCTGTCGCACACATATGACACCACCAGCAAAATAGCACCCTCTAGCGACGGCTATGCTGGTACTACAGCTAAAAAAGCAAGAAATTGGCGCACACATATGACATCACAGCAAAACCTTTCCCTCTAGCAACGGCAGGCCTGTCTCCATTTTCACTCCCAAACTGACAAACTGTTTCTCTGCAAGGAAGGAGGGGTTGATTGTGTTAGTGGCTTCCTGGTACCTGAGTGCAAGACAAGGATGTGATTAAATTGGCTGGGATACAGGGAAATGTAAATATCTATTTTGTCAAAGGCACGCTGGGAAATGGAGGCCGCTGCCTCTCGCAGTTAACTAGGCTGGACCAGCAAGGCATGCTGGCAAATGGAGTCAAGGCGCCCTGTGGGTGAACTAAGCTCTTTCGCCCAAACCGCAAGGCATGCTGGGAAACGGTGGGCTTATTATCCCAACCATCCGCGCGCTCAAGGCACTCTGGGAAATGGAATCAAATCCTCTCTAGAGGGTTACTAGCACTTTTCACCTTGAAATGGCCACAGGCAAGGCACGCCGGGAAATGGCCACCGTGATCGTCCCTCAGTGATCTCCCGATGTGTGTTTTTTATCTGTTCCCTCAGACAGCGTCAGAGGCCTCCTTCCTTGGCTTTTTCTGCCACAGGCCGTGAGAGGACACCTGAGCGCATGCAGAGTGCACACGACGCTGGCTGCGGCTGCTACTGATGGTAATAAGCATAAAACCAGCCAGGTGAAGCCAGGCGAAAACGGAGGGGGGGAGACTGAGATGAGGCAGGCGGAGGTTCATCGGGATAAGCTGTGGGAAGCCAGGCGAAAACGGAGGGGGGGAGACTGAGAGGAGGCAGGCGGAAGTTCATCGGGATAAGCTGTGGGAAGCCAGCCAAAAACAGGGGGGAGACTGAGAGGAGGCAGGAGGAAGTTCATCAGGATAAGCTGTGGGAAGCCAGGCAAAAATGGGGGGGGGGAGACTGAGAGCAGGCAGGCGGAAGTTCATCGGGATAAGCTGTGGGAAGCCAGATGAAAACTGGGGGGGGGGGGAGACTGAGAGCAGGCAAGTGGAAGTTCATTGGGATAAGCTGTGGGAAGCCAGCCAAAAACGGGGGGGGGGGACTGAGAGCAGGCAGGCGGAAGTTCATCGGGATAAGCTGTGGGAAGCCAGGCGAAAACCGGGGGGGGGGGGAGACTGAGAGCAGGCAGGAGGAAGTTCATCAGGATAAGCTGTGGGAAGCCAGCCAAAAGCCAGCTTTCGGTGCTACCCCCTTTGAAGAGACGTTTTTTACTAATTATTACTATTTTAATTTAAATACGAGTGAGATCGGAAAAATTCTGTGGAAAAATTCCACAGCTGCCGCTTTGTTTTTACTTTGTGAGAGACTAGCCGACATCTAGAAAACACCGGAGTGAGTTATGACGCAGTTCAAATTAGAGGTCGGTCGAGATAAAAACTGGCTGTAAATCAAGGGCTGAGAGGATGGGGATGCTGAAATTACTGCAAAATTTACGGACTTACATATGACTGGCCCCCACCCTTGAAAAGACCTTTGAAATAGTCAGAAAGATAAAATTTGCAAGTAAAATGCATTATATGGGATTTATCCGAGTTAAGATGGCGAAATGCGAAGATGGGATTGTTGGTTTGGAGGACGAGTGGCAGCTGCCAGGGGGGCAAAAGTACGGACACAAAAAACACACAGTTATGATAATTTACGGCTGTTTCATCTCACCCGCGGAAACATTCAGTGGCGTGAAGGAAAAAAATAACAAGGACGGACAACAACAGGAAAGGAAACGGATGACATCAGCATTATGGAAGGCAATGGACTTAACAAAATGAGTGAAAATCCTGACTGTCTGAAGCAAGGCAAGTCAAAAAAGAAAAGAAAAAATTTGGCAAGATATTTGGAAACTAATTGGACTATATGGATGGTTTGATATTGATGTTAAAATGTTTGGTTTTTTTATTTTTTTATGATTGGAAACCTTAATAAAAATGATTTGGCAAAAAAAAAAAAAAAAGACAGATGGGTAACATTACCCAAAACACATTTTTGTTTTATAATACTATTGCTGGGTGTGTTGCTTCTGAAACCAGCCTAACATCAGTTGGAGTCTTTAAGCCATTTCTGATTTGTCTCTAGCCAAGATGTGGATCCAGGGTAAAGACAGCCCAGCTCATTAACCGCTTAGAAGTACCTCGCCTGGGGTGCTTTTAACATCAAAAAATCTAAACCTGTTTAAAGACAATTATGAGAAAGTATGGAATGAAGTAAAAAGGGACCTAGAGTCCTGGAATAACTTAAAATTAACCCTTATGGGTAGAATTGCTGTGATAAAAATGAATGTCTTACCGAAAATGTTATATCTCTTTCAAGCTCTGCCAATTGTAGAAAAAGCGGAATGTTTTAAAAAGTGGCAAAAGGATATATCAAGGTTTGTCTGGCAGGGGAAAAAACCCAGAATTAAATTTAAGATATTAACAGATACGAAAGAAAGAGGGGGATTCTCCCTGCCAGAGTTAAGTATCTATTTTGAGGCTGCTGCCTTTTGCTGGTTGAAAGATTGGTTTACTTTGGAAAACGCGGAGGTGTTAGATTTGGAGGGACATGATAACGTATTCGGTTGGCATGCTTATTTGTGGTATGACAAGATTAAAGCGCATAAAGGTTTTAAAACACATATTATTAGGAAAACATTGTTTAAGGTTTGGATGAAATATAAAGATTTGCTAGAAAGAAAAACACCCAGATGGCTGTCACCCTCAGAAGCGAAAGCTCATAAGAAACCAAATATGGAACAAAGATGGCCTACCTATTATGATTTGTTGGTACAAGAAGGTGACGGTGTCAGGTTGAAACCTTTTGAACAGGTGAAAGCACAAGTAAATGACTGGTTACATTACCATCAAATTAATGAAGCTTTCAAAAATGATTAAAAAATGGCTTTCAAAATGAGAGATCTAAGTTAGAAACTGAATTAATAGAACCAAAAACGAAAAATCTTTCCAGAATGTATAATGTTTTGCTAGAGTGGCATACACAAGATGAATTAGTTAAGTCAGCAATGATAGATTGGGCCAAGGATATTGGTCATAACATAATGATGGAGGATTGGGAAAGGTTGTGGAAAAATGACATTAAGTTTACAGCATGCAATGTACTTAGAGAGAATATAATGAAAATGATTTACAGATGGTACCTAACTCCGGTTAAATTGGCCAAAATCTATCATTTGCAAGACAATAACTGCTGGAAATGCAAAAGGTCAGTAGGAACCTTTTATCATCAATGGTGGACCTGCCCAAGAATTAAAGCCTTCTGGGAGATGATATATAACGAGATGAAAAAAGTGTTAAAAAACACGTTTGCTAAAAAACCAGAGGCCTTTTTACTTGGAATTGTAAACAAAGAGGTCGCCAAGGAGGATAAAATCTTTTTTATGTATGCCACAACAGCTGCTAGGATTTTAATTGCTAAGAACTGGAAGACACAGGAACTACCAACAGTGGAAGATTGGCAGCTCAAGATGATGGACTATATGGAACTCGCAGAAATGACCCGGAGAGTACGTGACCAGAGGGAAGAAGCGGCAGAACGAGAATGGAAAAAATTCAAAGACTATTAAAAAAATTATTGTAAGTTGTAACTTTAAGAAAAGATCTGGATTAGAAAAATAGGCCACAGAAATAGGTTAAGATTAGAAGAAGAATCAATATATTTGTATAGAAAATATGAATTATATAAGAGACTAGTGGACGTTCAGCCCGTTAAATTAACGGGCGCTAGAACATATGTGGTGAAACATTTTTAAAAACAGGACTTATTTCCCTCAGGCAAGTGGGATTAGGACAGCAGCCTTCAGGTAAGGCAGCCGGGCCTCATCCTGCGGCGCGTCCAAGAGAAGCTGTGAGGGAAACTGGCCCCTCCCGTTACATAAAAGTCCCTAAAGCGTGCGGCGGAGGAGGGGGAATGGGCTCAAATCCCACGTACTGGGGAGGGGGGGGTCCGGTTTCCCTCCGTAAGCAAACTCCGTGTGGAAACGGCCATGGCAGCCCCCGCCTCCCTTTGCCCTTTTGGCTCCCAGCCCCTTCACGAACCACACCGAGTTCCTGTACAGGGACATGGCGAGGACGGGACGGGGGCTGCTTTGAGCCCCTGAGGGAGGGAGGCCACCTCCCGGGCAGGGCCGTTGGCCTAGGGCGGGCGTGTGAGAGGAATCCTTGTGTAACTCCCATCACTCACACACACAAAATGGCCGCCAGCAACTTTCTTTGAGTGCAGGGCGAGGCAGCCCCTCCCCTCCCGCACTTCCGATTGGCAGCCTCCGACTGTCTCATCTGCATAGAGTCTCTGCGCTCCAATCCCTGTGTCCGTGGGGCACATGCTCAGTAGCGCAGTTCCACTGACACACACCACGGACGTGGGGACATTAGGGAATTATTATATAGGATGAAATTACTGGGAATTATAATTATGAAATTGAAACGCAGAAAGGAGGGATGTGAGGAAGTCCCCCATTTTACCATGTTATGAAATATGAAATCAAGTATAAGTATGATAGGTGTTTGTTATGTGCTATTTGTTTGTATGTGTCGCATTTTTCTTTTTGTGTTGTGTTTAATCTTTTCTTTTTTTTCTGGAAAACTTAATAAATATTACTTAAAAAAAAAAAAAGAAGTACCTCGCCTGCTCCCCCCCCCCCATGATCAGGAAAACCAATACAACGCCAGCAATTGCACATCAACTTTGGCTTTCAACACACAAAGGTCAGAAGTGGCGTGAAGCCAGTGTGCACAGGGGTGGAGTGGGACTTGTATGAATGCCCCACCCCACCCCACACACTTTCACCCAAATGCACATGTGACTGTGCCTTAGGCAGTCGGATGTGTTTCATTACAAGCATGATTTATTTTTTCTTCAGTGTTGCTCCTATTGCAGTTTTTGTTTCTTATTCTAAATGCTTCCCCTCCCCAACTCCTGCTGCCATAATACTTCTTTAAAAGGGGGATACAGAGGAGAAACAGCTTAAGTTGCAAAACCTTTTGCTTTCTCTGGGGAGAGCAACAAAACTTGCAGTGTATTAGATATTGTTTCTGAGTTTCCTGAGGGGAGAGAATTGTCTCTAGGCACAAATTAGTGCTACAAGTGGAAGATACAGCTCAGCTGTTTATAAACTAATATGCAACAATTATGATAAAACAAAACTCAGTCTGAAATTCTGCTGTAACTATGACAACCCACATTCAGGGTATTCTACTGAAAGCATAAAAAGCCACACCAGCAGGAGTGAGTAAATAGTATCTAATATTGATTTATTAAGGTTCCAAATAGTGAAAATTGGTTAATATATTTTGTCATGAAATATTTCTGCTCAACCTTCATTTTGATTGATAAAGTTATAATGTATTTAAGTAGCATCAGCCAGATAGAAGTGATTTCCAAATTTATTTTGAATCATTCTTCTTTTTCCCCCAAACTCCGTTTTTTCTCCCTAAGAGACTCTAAAGCACATTCTTTGTTAGCCCTATTGTTTTGACACTTAACGCTTGCTCTGGGAAATCTTGGTAATTGAACGGCTGCTCCAAATATATTCTGCCTATCTATATCTATCTATCTATCTATCTATCTATCTATCTATCTATCTATCTAATCTATGTATCTGCCTCCTGGGGCATTTGGGCTGGAAAGACATTTTAGCTGGGGGAGGAGAGTTGCGAGGGAGCCTCGTCTTTAGGTACATTCAGAGTTAAACTACAAAAGATGTATTATATTTTATACCACTTAATAATTATAGCCACATATAACCGTTATATTTTTTTAAAAAAGAAAAGGAAATGGATTTCTGACTTTGGCACATGGCTTGTGCGAATAATCAAGTGACAGGATCCACAGGGGCACCCTCCGAGGAAGGCATTGCCCACTGTTGCTTCCTCTGCTGTGGTGGCAGCAACAGCTGCAGCACAAGCCTTGGAGGCAGCACCCCCGCTCCTGGAAACGGTTACCTGCTTCCTTTCAGGAAAACATAGGATTTCTGCATGATGTAAAACAGATGTGGTGAACCTTAGGCAGTGGCGTAGCAAGGTCAGGTGGTACCCGGTGCAGAAAATGTCTTGTCACCCCCCCCATTGAATTTATTTTATTTTATTTGATATTTTATTTTTGCCAGCAAAAATGGTTTGACTTTATTTCATATTTTCTTACAAAGGAATGTAGATTCTAGGCCTCTGATAACAAGTAGGCGACTGTGGACAGATACTTAAATCTACAGGATGGATTGCGTTTTGGCTTGTTTTATTTTATTTATAGGAATGCGGGTGGTGCTTTGGTTTAAACCACTGAGCCTCTTGGGCTTGCCATTAGAAGGTTGGCGGTTCAAATCTGCACAATGGGGTGAGCTCCCGTTGCTCTGTCCCAGCTCCTGCCAACCTAGCAGTTCAAAAACATGCCAGTGCAAGTAGATAAACAGGTACCGCTGCGGTGGGAAGGTAAACAGCATTTTCCTGCTGGCCACATGACCCGGAAAGCTGTCTGTGGACAGCTCTCTGAAAATGTTTGATTGTCTTCCTTGTAAAGTTAGTGTGGGGCAGGGAATGGGCATTTAATTAATAGATATTCAATTAATTGTGTGACTACTCAGCATGTTCTTTCATGCCGTAAAGAAGCTGAGCCACTTTATCAAGTTCGCTAATGGAATTAAATTCTATTGTGCAGAAAATAATTAGGCAGCTAATAATGGGGGTTGATTGAGGCGGATCTACTATGAAACTAATGAAGTTTAAGCTTCAGGGTCCCTACTCCTGGAAGGGGCCCAGTCAGAAGCAACTTTAATCCACATTGCTTAAAAATTTTGCTTTAAAAAGTGCTTCATGCATGTATATAACATTTCCCGAATTTTCATCTCCCTTTCACAGAATCACAGAATAGTTTGACGGGACCACAAGGATCATCTAGTCCTGTGGTTACCAATGTGGGGCCCATGGCTCACAGGGAGGCAATTTGATTTTTAAGGGGGGCAATTTGAGAATGAGTTAGACCAGGGGTGGCCAACTCCCAAGAGACTGTGATCTACTCACAGAGTTAAAAACTGGCGGTGATCTACCCCCTTTTGGGGGGTTCAGGTCAAAATTGTTGAACTTTTTTTTAGGAAGGAGGAAGGCCCATTTTTTAGGGGTTCAGGTCAAAGTTGTAAGGCTTTTTTAGGGGGGAGGAAAGCCCCGTTTCTTTGGGGTGCAGGGCAAAAATGTTGAGCTTTTTTTCGGGGAGCCAAAGTTGTTGAGCTTCTTTGGGAGGAGCCAGTGATCTACCAGTGATCTACCAGAGACGTCCAGTGATCTACCGGTAGATCACGATCTACCTGTTGGACGTGCCTGAGTTAGACCAAGTTAATGGCCTTTTAGCTTCCTCCACGTGAATAGGAGTTCACTTTTTGAATAATAAGAATTATATGTCACGTGGTGGTGGGGCATCAGGATTTTAGAGATGCTTAGGTGAGGCATGGCCAAAAAAAGGTTGGGAACCACTGATCCAGTCCAAATATTTCACCCCACATGGGGCCCGAACCCATGATCCTGAGATTAAGACTCTCTTGCTCTACCAATAGAGCTATAACTTGAAAACTATAAGGCCAGTGCCTTATAGTTTTCATTCACACCAGGGACTTTGACAAGTGAGATAATCCAGTACAACCATTTTAAGCAAATCTAAGATGTAGTAGCTATGATAGATAGATGATAGATAGATAGATAGATAGATAGATAGATATAGATAGATAGATAGATAGATAGATAGATAGATGATAGATAGATGATAGATATAGTGATGATCTTCAGTGGGAGCAAACCCACTGAAGATGATAACAGTGGTTGCCAAGACCTGGTTGCTGGTTGTGAAGGGTGCCCCATATGAGTCCAAGCTTCAGGGCCCCCCAAAATGTAGGGTTGATATGACTAAAATTAGAGTAGAGTTTGTAGATGCCATTAACGCCCCCCAACTTTCCTCTAAGACTTCCGACACTGGTGAGAAAGATGGAGTTCCTTTATAGGCACGTTCGCCCACAAACAAACTTGGAACAGGTCTCTGGTCAAGAGGGAGGCAAAGGGAAGGAAAGCAGCAGCAGAAGAAGGAGAAATTGGGTGTGCGCTCTTTCTTTGGGGCTTTGCATGCCAAGCCGAAAGCGCCCACCTCACAGGTGCACTTACTCCTGAAAGGCCCACACTTGGTCCTGCGCCTCCAAGGCTGGTTCCTCAGCAGGGAGCAGCAATTCAGGTGCGGAGGAAGCTCCATGGTCACGGGAGACTGCAGCTCCAAGTGACGTGGTGGTGGCCGAAGCAGCGCGCAAACTGCTGCATAAATCCAAGTGCCTCTGCTGCCATGGATTGTGAAGTCTTGGCATTAAATAGGAATTTGTTTTTGGTACAAGGATAAGCAGGCTTGAGCACCTTATTCTAGGTAAGAAGAATGCATTTTCTCAGTGGGAAAGTAATCAAATAGAAAACTATTTTACACAAAAGCACTTGAGCAAAAATACTTAACATTGAGAGCAGGTGTTCACATCCATAAATATATATGTATTTATTTGTGGTTTGTTTTTCACATGACTAAAATACGATATTCTGTTTCCTGAACGGGAATGATTGTTTGTTTTTAAATGTAAAGAACAACAGTGAGGAAAGCACTGCAGTTCTTCTCAGAATACCTTTTGAGTCAAAGGCATGCGGTCATTTGGGGTGGGACTCCTTATTGGCAGTCGCCATGACAGGGCTTTTGTTCTTGTTGCCTCTGCTGCCACTTCTAAGACATGGAGGAGGGCATGGCGAAAAGGCTGAAACACACAGGAGCAATCCACAGGGCAACATTTTGTTGCAGATCCCACTTGCATCCTATTACTGATAAAAATAAAAGGTACTGCAGAAAGGATTTGGCTTGAGTTTGGATTTAAGGCAGCAGAGTTTGTACTTTCTAAGAGCCAGCTCTCAAATGAATGAATCACAGAGCTTTTCAAAGATTAACTAGGCAATCCAAACCCTTGAAAACTTCTTGCCCTTTCATGTTATTAAATGCATGACATTTAACAGCCTTGGCTGATAACACAGATGTCCCCCTGCATGTATTGTGCAGTGAAACATGAAATAAAACCTTTGTAGGTTGTAGATAGATTTTGCAAGAAGTTTGTCATTGATTTACTAGCAAAAAAGTTAATTTTTTAAAGAAAAAATTAACAATATGTTCAAAGAGAAGAGTAGATTATAGGAAATATTACAGGTCTTCAGTTTTGTACCCTTTATTTTATTCTGGTCGAAATTGCTGGGAATGAAAAGGGCTCTGGATTTCTCACAATTTGCTCAACATGTATAGCTCCATTAGATATATCTGAGTATAATGCACTGTAAAGTTCTCACAAGCACCCTTAAAATGAATGGCAGCTGAGCACTACAACTTACACAGGTCCCCTTTAGTTCTTTGAAGGCCCTTCCCAGAGGATTGTTGTTGTTCAGTCGTTCAGTCGTGTCCGACTCTTCGTGACCCCATGGACCAGAGCACGCCAGGCACGCCTATCCTTCACTGCCTCTCGCAGTTTGGCCAAACTCATGTTAGTAGCTTCGAGAACACTGTCCAACCATCTCATCTTCTGTCGTCCCCTTCTCCTTGTGCCCTCAATCCTTCCCAACATCAGGGTCTTTTCTAGGGAGTCTTCTCTTCTCATGAGGTGGCCAAAGTACTGGAGCCTCAACTTCAGGATCTGTCCTTCTAATGAGCACTCAGGGTTGATTTCTTTAAGAATGGATAGGTTTGATCTCCTTGCAGTCCATGGGACTCTCAAGAGTCTCCTCCAGCACCATAATTCAAAATCCCAGAGGATTAGTGCTGCCAATAATTCTGTTGCATAGCACTTCCCAAAAGGACACTGATGTTTCTCTGGCTGGAAAGAGATGCTAGTGGGCAGGGACTGTGCTTTCTCTCTTACAGAGAACGGAAGAACCAGTGCAGTGAAGGAGAGAGGGTCACATCCAGATTTCCTTTGTGCTGCATTTCTAGGCACAGCTCCCTGCTCTATAGCACTGTGTCTGAGCACCTTTTCTTTTGCCCTGGTGCTTTCCCCGTGAAAACCCGCTCTATACCGCTGAATTGGAGCAAACAGCAGTCTGTGGAAAACCTGCATTGTCATTTGTTCTGATTCAGCATTAAAGAGCGGGTTTTCCTGGAGAAAGTAGCAAGGGGGGAGGAGGAAGTGCTCAGACATGGCGCTTTAAACCATGAGGCTGTGCCTAGAACGGGGGTGTGGGTAAGCCCCCTGCTTCAAGTTTGCCCTCCAGCTCTGCAGCTCAGCGCACTGGGGAACTCACTTGTGTCAAACACTGTTGTGGGAAGAGATGTAGCAATCTAACTGCCTCTCAGCCTAACTTACCAGCAAAGAGTTGCTGTGGGGGGGAGGAATACTTATGCCTCTTTGAAGCCCTTGAAGGAAGGGCAGGATCTAAATCAGGGGTCCTCAAACTTTTTAAACAGGGGCCGATTCACTGTCCCTCAGACCTTGTGGGGGGCCGGACTATAGTTTGAAAAAAAATATGAATGAATTCCTATGCACACTGCACATATTTTATTTGTAGTGTACAAAAAACAGGAAAAACAATACAATATTTAAAATTAAGAATTATTTTAATCAACATTAACCTATAAGCTAATGAGATGGTCAATATCCAGATCCATATTTGTCACTGCTAGTCGTAGCAAATGATGCAAGTGTTCATCAGTTTGTCTGATATATAAAGAGGGGGATTTGTAACCACACCGGGTGATGTCAGCTCTTCCCTAAAATAGAGAGGGATAGACTGCAAATCCAAAAGCCTTCCAATCCAGCCTCAGCCAACAACACCATGGCAATGTGAAGTCACCCACCGCCTCTTCCACATACACAACCCCCTTCACCTCCCTCCCTCCCTCCCTCCCTCCCTCTCTCTCTCTCTCTCTCTCTCTCTCACACACACACACACACACTGCACTCCCTCCCCGCATCATCGGCACTGCAGAAGGCCTGGCCGGGCTTCCCCCTGAAAAGCAAGGAGCAGCGGTGTGCAGGCAGGAAGCAAGCAGCTGGATGGCAGGGCGCAGGAGTCGAGAAGAAGAAGAAGAGTTTGGATTTGATATCCCGCTCTATCACTACCCTAAGGAGTCTCAAAGCGGCTCACATTCTCCTTTCCCTTCCTCCCCCACAACAAACACTCTGTGAGGTGAGTGGGGCTGAGAGACTTCAAAGAAGTGTGACTAGCCCAAGGTCACCCAGCAGCTGCATGTGGAGGAGCGGAGACGCGAACCCGGTTCCCCAGATTACGAGTCTACCGCTCTTAACCACTACACAACACTGGCCGAGCACAGGGTCACATTTGCGGCTCGGGCACAGGGAGCGGAGCGTTCAGCAGACCCATCCGCACCACCGCCTCCAGCAGTTGCAGCAACATGAACAGTCAGCCCCCCGGCCCGGCTCATGGGGAAGAAAGGAAGAGGAGGGGCAAAGGTGCCAGGGGGGCACCCTCCAGGCAGCCACCACGCACAGGACATCCTTGGCAAAACAGCGGCGGGTTCTGAAATGGCCGGGCGGGCTGGATTTAGGAGGCTTGTGAGCCTGATCCGGCCCTCAATCCGTAGTTTGCCGACCCCTGATCTAAATGCAAACACAGTGCAAAGGAAGAGGCAATGCTGATGCCAAATGTGTGCACAGTTATCCCATTATTTTCTTTGGTCCTGGAGCTGCTGTAGAAAATGACAGTGTTGTCCCGACTCCTCTCTTTCCATAAGATGGTGTCAGGAACGTGGCTCCCCAGGAACCAGCAGTAGAGTTAGCCTCAGAGAGTGAGGCTGACTTTCCTCAGGAGACAGAAGAGTTAAACTTCCGAGCTAGCAGTTCACAGGCTGATGATTCTGAAAGGGGAGAAGGACTGTTTTTTCAAACTGACAGCCTGCAACCCTCCCTTCACACTCCTGGCACAGATGCAGAGGAAGGGTTGGAAGATGGCAAAGGAGAGCCCAGGCAGCCAGTAGATAAGAGAGATGCTTTGCTTACTGACAGTGAAGGAGAGCCAACACAAATTACCAGTCCCAAAACTTGGCATCTAGAACGCCTTACAGAGGGGTGAAAGAGGAGGGGCAGACCTGCAAGGTTCTGGCATAGTTCCTGCTGGAAATGGAACTCAGATTCAGATTAGAACATCTATCGTTACACGAAGCTCCACTTGAGATGTTTGTTTCTGTAAATAAACTATCTTGAACTGATGGGAGTCTGCTTACTGCCGGAAAGCTGGCTCATTATAGATGGAGTACTGATGTAGGTGATGTGTTTTACTGTATATTCCTGCGTATAAGACTACTTTTTAACCCAGGAAAATCTTCTCAAAAGTTGGGGGGTCGTCTTATACGCCGGGTCATATTTCTTATAGGGTGAGTATATCCCAAACTCTATATTTTAACTGGAAAAGTTGGGGGTCATCTTATACGCCCAGTCGTCTTATACGCTGGAATATACGGTACATACCCGCACGTGATGAGAAACATGTAGTGCAATGACATCAGAGCAAGATTTATGTTGTTCTACACATGACAGAGGGGGAGAATGGGGGGGGGAAGCTGTCATTTTGGGCAACAGCCCCAAGGAAGAGCCTGTGTGGCATAATGGCTGGAGTGTTGGACTAGGACCTGGAAGAGCAGGATTTGAATCTCAGCCATGAAACTCCTTAGGTGACCTTCGGTCAGTCACCATGTCTTAGCCTAACCTACCTCACAGGGTTGGTGTGAGGATAAAGTGGAGAGGAGTAGAACCATGTTCACCACCTTGAGATCCTTGGAAGATAAACAAACAAACAAACAAATGTTCCATATGTGGTATATTTCACAGCCCCCCCCCCCTCTGAAAAATATTCGTGTGTACAACAGAACTCTGGGAAAGCAAAAGGAGAGTCACAGCCTCAAATTATTGGTAAAATGTAATTTTTTATAACATGAAAATTGTATTGGGGTTCAATAACAGCCTTTTTCAGGTGCTTTGCTGATCTCAACTGTATCAGTGTGAACTTTCAAGGAAAATAGCATGACACACATGACAGTTGTGCAAACCACAGATTTAATATCAGATTTTTGAGAGTCAAAATGGTGTCAGGAGTCAGATTTTTGAGAGTCAAAATGGTGTCAGGAGTCAAAATGGTTTCAGGACTGTGCTCTTCAGACATGAGGCCTGTCTTTCTGTGCTGCTCCCAGACACCCTGGCCCCAGTCACCCCTCTCTGCTCATGTCCCAAACAGCATACTGGGGTCCCAGTCACCCCTCTCTGCTCATGTCCCAAACAGCGTAATGGGGTGTTTTGAAGGGAAGCTCCCCCCCCCGAAATTCCTACAACAAGTATTAGACTTGAGACTTGGAAAACAAAATCCATGCAATAAAGAAGCCCTTGTGTAAAAGCATAAATTCACTTTGTGCCATCATGATTGCCTTACAGGTGCCAGACCAAAGTTTGCTTTCATATTAATGCTCCTAAAATTCAATCAATCAAATCTTTATTACGGTCCAGAGACCCAACAATTCATTACAAAACAATACATAATTTCGACAGCCCGCCTTCAGGTTTCACAAGCATTTTGTTCAGACTTAGGAATAGGGATAATTGGTTCTTGCAATCACCAATAGAAACTTCGCCACTGCTAATGTTCTGTCATTTGTCCGGTCTTCCAGTAGGAACCTGACATAGTAAGCCTCTGATTTTTCTGGGAAAGGTAATATCAGTTCAGGGTAATATCAGTTCAGGGTAATATCAGTTCAGGGTAATATCAGTTCAGCCCTGGCTTGCTCGAATTTCACACAGTGCAGCAAAATGTTTTATAGAGTCAATGTCTTGAGCACATGAGCATAGTCTGTCCTGATATGGAACTCCTCTCAATCTGCCATCCAACACTGCAGAAGGAAAGACGTTAAGTCTGGCTTTTGTAAATAGCCTTCGGTAATTTGGAACTGTCAGATTTTTAATATAAGATGTTAACTTAAATGCATGCCCATATTGTACTCCTACTGCCAGCGGACTGCAGACTGTGTGTGATCGATGTCGCAAGTCATTGTGTGTAATATACCAGAGTCTTTGCTTTAAAGTCTTTAGGGCACCTTCATAACCCAGGCAATAGAGTTGGGTGGGTGACAGACCAATAGAGGTGGCTTTTTTTGCCCTTGTTTTCTGCCAGTTGCTGACATACTCCTCATTGTTCAGGTGTTGATATAGACCCTCCCCTAGCTCAAACACTGCAATCTTGAGCCAATGTTTTAGTGCAGCCCACCATGCCTTAGTTGAAATTGGGCATTCACCAGCTTCTAATAAAAGTATGGAGTTGGGGACACAGTTGGGTACCTGAAGCAGAGATCGCAAAAATTTTGCTTGAAAGCCATCTAGCTTTGGCAAGTCCCCATTTGCAGCATACAGGAGTTGGGGGACGGATTTTGCGTTGAAAACCCTTAAGGCTGCTGGTACATACTTGCCACCCTTTTTGAAAAAGAACCTGAGTATGGCTAGCTTTGTGATCTCTGCCTTTTGAAGGGAGGTGTCAGGTCAGAGTAAACTAGTGAGCTCTCGCAGACCTGCCGGACCCAGAACAGCAAAGGAGGACAGATAAGAAAGCTGCAGACGGGGGGGGGGGAGAATGGAGGGCTCAGCTCAGAGAGACACAGGATGTATCGGAATATAGCTCCTCAGAGCCTGATACCCTGCCCCTCAGCATGCAGGAGCATAGGAGGGGTGGGTTACAAGAGAAGGGGAAGTTAGACGTGTTCTCATGTGGTGTTAAAAGCAGCAGGAACAACGATATGGAAGCAGATGAGTCATCTTCCAAGTAGCAGTGAGGCTTGAGAGCAAGGGGCTCCAGACCTGAGGCTGGTTGTTTACCTTTTGTTTGTAAATAAATTCCAAACTTTCACCGACGGAACGTGTACGTGTCTGGCTGTTGCTTACAGGAGGTTTGCCAGTGGTACTTCCAAGATCTTGTATGATGTAATGTAAGCCCTAGATAGCTGAAATATTTAACCTGTTCAAGGTTATGGCCATCCAACACCCAATTTAACCGGGAGAAGCTTCTTTCGAATACTAAGATTTTTTATTTCCCATAGTTAATGGATAAGCCATTTTCAAGACACTAATCGGAAAACTTCATTAGCAGATGTTTCTTTTTTTTAAAAATAATTTTTATTGGATTTTACAATTTTTTAAGCACATAACATAACGGTTAAACTTCATGCTTCCCACCTCTCACCATGGAAAGCCCAAATCATTTCCTCCCTCTCACAGAGGTAACACATATCTTATTCTTTTAACCTTACATTATCATTTTCATAACATTGCTTTGGCCTGGCCCTACTTTGTAGGCCAGGTATTGCCAATTTTCTCAATTTCTTATTCCAGTTCAACTTCCCCAGGTCCCCCCTGTTGGTTCATAGTAATTCCTCCTTACCAGGTTCATCTTCATCTTTAAGTATATTATCAAAAACATGTTATTCATACATCATCTTTAAATTCATTGTCAAAAAACATAGGTAGTTCTACTTATCAAACCTAAATTCCAACCTTGGCATTTAGACACTTCTGTTATTCCCTATGTTCTGATCCTTCTTGACCCCCCTTCTTTCCCTTGGTCTCAGAGTATTTTGGCCTGTATTTCTTCCTTTACTTATCATTTAAAAAATCAGTTCTCATTATTCGTCACTCAAGCCTATAACCTTATTCATCAGCATTGTCCTTATAACCAGTAAAATCATTCCTTTTAAATATAAAATGTCTTTATTCACCCCACACCCAATCTCTCCAAGGTCCAACTCCATAAGTTCTCCAACCCAATTGGGTCTTGATCTTCCTTTCCGCCCTATGGTACCTTTCCCAGCTTCTGGTGACTTCCTCCTTCTGGCACTGTTTGTCCTTGTTGTTTTTTATGTTTCTTGTTCATCTTTTTGATTTCTTTCCTGCAGGGTAATCTCTTCTTTCTTTTTCGCTTTCTCACAGTCTTAGGTATGGTAGGTCTCTTATGTTTCTCATGCTTCCCTTCCTGCACATCTGGCATGAGATCATCTTTGTTCTGAAGGCTGCTCCCCCTCTGAATAAGTTCTCTGATCAGGTTTTCAAGTTTATCCAATCCTGCCATAATTTTATCCACATTATAAAAAGCCATTTTCAGAGTTCAGAGTCAGCTTTCTCTTTGTCCACAATCCAATTTATATGTTCCGATAATCCAATGGTATTCTTAGCCAAATTTCCCCAAGACTTTAGGTAAAAAGGGTAACTTAAAACACTGTAACAGAAGTTTCCCTTGTAACATTCCTCCTTGGTAATAAAGTGTCCTGTTTCTTTTTTCCAACTGCTGGGACCTGACCTCCGTATTGAAAGCCCCAAACAACTTGCCAATTATATCCGAATGTCATTTTACTCACGATTCCGCAGTTCCAAATCTTTTCTTTTAGGAGAAATCAGAGGTGCTCCGAGAGGCCAGTCATGCAGCTGCACCCGGCAGGGGAAGCGATAACTCCGATGGACTCCGTCTCCCCTTGCTTACTCTCGGCGACCCTTATTAGGGTCTACCGGGGAGCAGGGAAGGCGTAACGAGTCCTGCCGGATCGCCAAGGTCCCGGGACGCCCGACCCGGGATTTATCGGGGGCCGCTGCGCTGTCGCGGTCTCCCCCTCCCCCCTGCCGGGCCGGAGAAGCTCGCAACGTGGGTTCACAAATTGTGTCCTCCTCCTAGAGAGCACGCTTTGTGGTGAGATCATCAGGACTGACCTCCCTGCTGTTGTGGGTGGGAGCGATTGGATAGCCACAACAATCCGATTGGTGGTCCCTCAGTTGCTGGGGTAATTTTGGCCAATGGGGTCATTTCATACATTAACTGAGGGGCCTATATCTACCACTGCACGTTGTGCTGAGCTTCCTCTTTTGCCTCGTGCATCAGAACACGCAGACCGTTGTTCAGTGGAGCGATCTTCTCATTGTCTGGTTGCACTTCTTATTTCCATTTTTCCTTTATTCCTCTCCAGTTCCTTAATTAGTGAATTCCTCCTTCCCTAATCGATTTCCACCCCCCACTCCCGGCGGGGGCTTTGCCCCGCCGGGGAGTTACTAGGCTTACCCCTTCCCTTTGGGAAGATTCTCCCTGTACCTGAGAGTGCTGCCTGGGTGTCATCCCCACTGGCTTGCCTTTCCTGATAGGGAGAGACCCCTTGTTAGAGGCTTTCTTTCGCGGTACCCTTCATTTCACCCTCACTGGCTTGCCTTTCTTGACAGGGAGAGACTCCTCATTAGAGGCTTTCTTCTCAGTTCCCTCAAACACTACTATAGGTGTCCCGTTGGTGGCGGAAAAGACCGAGGGCCCTACTACACTTTTGACCTATTTAGGGATCCAACTGGATACAGTCTCTCAGAAATCCCGCTTGCCGGAGAAGCTGTCTGCCCTGAGGGAAATTATTGAGGAGTTACTCCCCCTTAGGAATGTGATGCTTCGACAAATCCAGTCTTTGTTGGGCCACCTAAATTTTGTGTGTAGAATGGTTGCCCCTGGTTGCCCATTTTGTTCCCGCCTGGCCAGGCTCTCAGCTGGCTTGGTGTCCCTGCATCATTGGGTCCGCTTACTGGGCAAGGTAAAAGCAGACCTTAAGCTTTGGTTGGAATTCCTGGGGGAATTTAATGGCGTTTCGCTGTGGCAGGACACTTTGAACCTTCACAGCAATTTTCAGGTTCATTCTGATGCAGCTGGGTCCTTGGGTTTGGGGCTGTATTTTAGGGGCCGTTGGTGTGCAAAGCCATGGCTGCAAGCTTGGTGTGGCAAGGCAATTACGCGTGACCTAACTTTTCATGAGTTTCCCCCCATTGTAGTAGCAGTGCACATTTGGACTGTGGAGTTCAGGGACCGCTGGGTCTGCTTCTGGTCCGATAACCAGGCGGTGGTGAGCGTTCCGGCAAAGCAGTCTTCACACTCCAGTAGAGTCTCTGCTCTCTTATGTGCTTTTGTACTGCACTGTTTAAGGTACAACATTGTGTTTTCTGCCTGGTTCACGCTGGGAGCTTCTAATGACATTGTTGATTCTCTGTCCCATTTTAAGATGGAGCACTTCAGATCCCTGGCTCCAGATGCACAGCACCTGCCAGAGTTTTTTGCGGATCATCTATGGAACCTTGGCAGCATTTAGTTTTACAGGGATTAACGGCTTCCGTTTCTCCTTCTACACTTAGGTCTTATAAGAAGGCCTGGACTGACTTTTTAGGCTTTTGCTCGCACTCATTGGCTATTGATAAGAATTTCCCCCCATCTACTGAGCAGGTGCTGCAGTATTTGGTGCACCTGCTGCAGCTTGATCATGCTACTAAGACTATCAGGATTCAATCCGCTGCAATTCCTTATTTTAGCAAATCATTATTTTCTAAAAACCCTTGCGCTAAGTTTATAGTGTGCAAAGCCTTGGAGGGCTGGAGTAAGCTCCAACCTCCCAGAGCGTTAGGGAGGAAGCCTATTACATTTGATCTTCTGTGCAGCATCTGCAGCAAGTTAAGACTTATCTGCTGGACAAAATACAAAGCTAGACTTTTTTCAGCTGCATATTCCATTGCATTTTTCGGAGCACTAAGGGTTGGTGAAGTGCTGCTGGAATCTGCCCAGGGTCAAGTTTCCAGAGGACTATTGCTGCAAGATGTATCATTATCAGCAGCGGAACTCATCATTACTGTCAGGAATTCTAAGACTGACCAATTGGGCAGAGGCACCACGGTTAGGCTGCCTGCCACTGGTAGGGAAGGCCCTTGCCCGGTTAAGGATACCAGGAAATATATGGCTCTGGTCCTCCTGGGGCTGGCCTGGTCTTAGGGGTTAGGGCCACGTCAGAGCCCCTGGGAGCATTTGGGGTGAGCTTGAGTCTGAGCCAGGTCCAATGCTCCCCCAGGATGTTTTCCCTTACTGATGTCTGCTGGAGTCCAGGCGTCAGTGCTGCTCTTCTGAGGTCAGGTGCAGCTAGTCGGGAAGCAATGCCTAAGCAAACCACTTGCGATCTGTAATCAATAAAGTTGTGGCCAAAATTATGCCAATGTGTCAATTGTGTCTTTATTTATTGGGGGAGGTCTTGGGATCTTAACACACAATGTAATAAATAAATAACAAAAATAATTTACTGAGAATTTTTCATTTACTGGTACTGCTCCTATGTTCACTGCTCTTTCTCATAATAATAATAATAATAATAATAATAATAATAATAATAATAATTTATTATTTATACCCCGCCCATCTGGCCGGGTCTCCCCAGCCACTCTAGGCGGCTTCCAGCAAATATTAAAATACATACACGTCACAGAATAAAAACTTCCCTGAACAGGGCTGTCTTCAGGCATTTTCTAAATGTCAGATAGTTGTTAGCACCTTTGACTTCTGATAGGAGGGCGTTCCACAGGGCAGGCGCCACTACCGAGAAGGCCCT
This sequence comes from Darevskia mixta, assembly GCA_034641385.1. NCBI lineage: Eukaryota > Metazoa > Chordata > Lepidosauria > Squamata > Lacertidae > Darevskia > Darevskia mixta. The sequence goes on along the minus strand of JAWWNH010000040.1, from coordinate 2,938,480 downwards.
CTGCCTGGTTCCCTGTAACTTTGCTTCTCGTAATGAGGGAACCACCAGAAGGCCCTCGGCGCTGGATCTCAGTGTCCGGGCTGAATGGTGGGGGTGGAGAAAAACTGCACTGTAGGGAAGAAAATGTTTAATATCTGAGGGTATGTAGAATAAGACCTGCAAGGCTGACCTTTGTCTGGCTCCATTAGCTTTTTATAACCATCCTTACCAAAGACTGCAGATCTCATTTCGGCTATTATTATGTTGTTCATCCAGCTTTTCAGGGTTTTGTATTCAAGCACAAAGACTAGCTGCTTGGGATGAATTTCAATTGCTGTTTCTTAAATATTATATTTCCTGCTTTTCGTTAGAAGACTCTTCTCCTACATTACAGAATGCCAATCAAAAATTCCTCAGGGCATTGAACAAGCTTTCCAAAGACCTCTTTCCCAAAGCCAAAAAGGCCTCTGGTCCACAGCATCCTTTCCCAGGTGCTTTGGATCAAATGATGGGCTGATAACTTAGATTGGAGGTTTATATTAATTGTCTTCATTCCTGGGGATTGACTCAGAAGATTCTTTTTTCACAGCACCCATTTGACACACACCAGAAGTGAGAAAAAAGAAAAAAACTAACACTGAGCTCGGGGGGGGGGGAACTTTGGGAAAACATAATTCAAAATTTAATTTCTGTAATCTCAGCTATTGTCCAAGTAAAGAATTCAGTTTAACAAATAATCATTGGGTTTAATGTGCTGTGTTAAGGGCTTTCTGTGTCCACTAAAACTCCAAAATGCAGGAAATGCAGGAAAAGGCCACCCCACCCTTAACAGGTGTGTTCTGCATCAGGGATCTCTTACCACATGAACAATTTCCAGCTGGTCATTACAAGAACTATTATTTTGGAATTTGTGCCTGAGTTTCCTTTTCCCTCCCTGACCTGCTTTCCTTATGTGTTACATCTTTTATATTGCAAGCCTTTGGGCAGGAACTATCTTTGCAAGTAAATCACTGTGGGAGTCTTTTTGGCTGAATAGTGGGTACACAAGCTATGAAGAAGGAAGGAAGGAAGGAAGGAAGGAAGGAAGGAAGGAAGGAAGGAAGGAAGGAAGGAAGGAAGGAAGGAAGGTTGGTTAGGGCTTAGGGCTGTGGCTGGATGCTGCCGGAAAGAGAGTGCTGGATTCAGCAGCTCTTGGCATGATGCAGCAAGGCCATCCTTTCATTCCAGTAAGCAAATGTTTTAGCTGATTTACTGCAGCAAAAATAATAAAGCTGGGCTGTTGCATCCACTCTGTGCACACCTAAGCATTGCTGATGGGACGCACCTATGAGCCCATTCAGTACGCATACACGCATGCACGTCTTGTACGAGATGGCAAGCCACAAGTACTTCTCTACTAGCTGAGGGCGACGTGTTGGCAAACCACGTCTTCCGATGAGGCGATGGAGAGGCTCGCACAGCTCCAAGGAAGACAATGAGGTGTGACAAATGGTGTGAAGGAGAATAAACGAATGACCTAAGGGTACATTGTATTAGAGGCAAGCACGAGGGAGATACGTGCATGGGAGCATGAGAACAGGGTAAACATCTCATGATGGGGTCCTGGGTCAGGTCAAGAAGTTACTGTACATCTTAGGATAGGAGTGGAAAAGTTTTTGGAAACTTCCAGAGGTTGATGTAATGCAATATGTTAATGCAGAATGTTTATGCATGAGGTTAATGACAATAAATAGGAGCAGCCTGGAGAGATCGAGGTCGCTCTCACGTTAACGCATTCTGTAGTCCGTCTCTTTCGTGTTCATCACTCCCGCACTGGGCTATTAGTGGTTCTCGATTTATACCTCTAGATTTCTGCAACATATATGGTTCAAATATTACATTTTTTATTTGGTTATTCATAAGGTGTTTCTCTGCCCTGCTCTCAAAAGAAATAATAACAGATGGAACATTTTCTAACATATAGTTTTGCATGGCAGATAAGATGACACTTCTATTTTACATTCTAGGTAAGAGAGGTTCTCCCACCTACATGCTGCGTCCATTGCTGGTGAACTTGTTTTAAAAACTTTCCCCTGTTCGGTTTCTATTTGTGTATTATAAAAGATGCACCTGGAGCTTGATTTATACATCAAGGTCTACCAGAGTTTATAAGGAGTCCTCTTTACATTTCTGTGGATGTCGTCCTTTCTCACTAAATAGAAAGCTTGCTTTATTTTTAAACGCACCATTTCCTATCGCACTAATCCCTCCTTGTTCAAAGAACTCTAATGTTGTTTCTTTTTAAAAAAAAGGAAAGTCCTTTTGTGGTGTCCACCTAATATACTTTTTCACCAGTTTTGTTTTTCTTAGCTGCCACTGCTCATGTATTATAAAATGAAACATCAATATCCAAACACAGGGGTTTCATCAGGGTTGAAGATTCTCTCTCTTCTTTTTCAGCACTCAAGGGGTCATCTCTCACATTTTTGAACCCACATTAACTTCACATTTCAAACTGTCTCTTCTGAGATAATGAATTAGTTGTGATTGTGATTAAACTAGGTTTAGGGAGTTTTAAATTAACAGTGTTATGTGTTTTCCCAGCGTTGGTAAGTGTATTTTGCAAGGCTTTTATTAGCTGTTTTTTCTTGGCTTTAAAGGACAGAATTCTGGTTTAGTGTAAGGTTACCAGATTTTTTTCAATGAATCCGGGACACTTTAAATAAATACCGTAAATAAATACTACACGTTCAGGACGTTGATGCTGCAGCAATGGCAGTGGCAGAGGGGCGGCCACCGCCTTGACCTCAACCGCCATGTTTCCCCTTCCTACGAGGCTTCTATCTCTTTTCTCCATGAGCCTGGGCAGCCCCTGAGTTGTTGGTCCTTCGGTGGTGGTGGTGGGGAAGCATTGTGCGGTGGGTCAGGCATGGAAGGCAGAGAAGGAGGGCTGAGAGCGGCGGCGGCAGCAAGGCTCTGGTAGTGTGATGCCTCTCTTCCCATCGGAGCAGCCCCAATCCCATTCCTACTTGCGTGCAAGTGGGAGGGGGCAGGGATCCCTCAGCTGGGAAGGGAAGAAGAAGAAGAGTTTGGATTTGATAGCCCACTTTATCACTACCCAAAGGAGTCTCAAAGCGGCTCACATTCTCCTTTCCCTTCCTCCCCCACAACAAACACTCTGTGAGGTGAGTGGGGCTGAGAGACTTCAGAGAAGTGTGACTAGCCCAAGGTCACCCAGCAGCTGCATGTGGAGGAGCGGAGACGCGAACCCGGTTCCCCAGATTACGAGTCTACCGCTCTTAACCACTACACCACACTGGCTCTCCTTGCCTAACTGAGAGATCGCTGCCCCCTCCTGCTTGCATGCAAGCTCTGATAGGCAGCCTGAAGCCTCGCTTCACAGCTGAGAGATCCCCGCCCCACTCCTGCTTGCAGGGCCAGCGCGTCCATTTAGGCGAACTAGGCAGTTGCCTAGAGCGCCAAAATAGAGGGGGCGCTGGCCAGCCTGCCCGCCCACCCCCCACCGCCACTCCTGCCGAGCGTCGGCTCAGTTTTCCCCCTTTTAGTCTGCAGGCACCGAATTTTGCGGGCGCCAGAAGGTAAAAGGGAAAAACCGAGCCGACGCTCAGCTGGAGAGGCGCACGCGCCCTCCCTCGACACAAGCCCGCCCCCCCAGGCTCCTGGCTTTGCTCAGTTGCCGCCTCGTGCTCTGCCCTGCAGCAAGGCGGTCTGCCCTGTGGGAAGAGAGAGGCGAAGGGGAAGTTGTGCGCAAGGGGGCCAGTGGGGCGAAGTTGTGCGCAAGGGGACCAGTGGGGCGGAAGAAGAAGAGAGGCGCCCCCCAACTCGCTCCCTTCTTCCTTCTCTACCCGGGCTGCGGAGGCGCTTTCTCTCTCTCTCTCTCTCTCTCTCTCCCTCTCTCTCTCTCTTTCACCCGCCCTCCCTGTGAGAAGAGGGAGTCGGGCGATGGCGAGGGGGAAGCAGAGCACGAGGAGGAGGAGGAGGAGGAGGAGGAAGGAAAAAGAAGAAGAGAGGCGCCCCCCAACTCGCTCCTTTTCTTCCTCCTCTAGCCGATGCGGAGCCTCCGCACTGGGTTTGCAGCCCTGCTTGCAGGGTCCCCTTGCCCGTTCTGTTCAGCTACATCCAGCCTGAGCCGTGAGTAGCAGCAGCTGCTGCCCTGGTTTCTCTCCCTGGAATCATGCCCTGTTACGAGCAACTCTATCCCGCTGAAGGGAAGCCTCCTCCCCTCAGTTTTCTTCTTCTTCTTCTTCTTCTTCTTCTTCTTCTTCTTCTTCTTCAGGGGTGGGCTCCTTATTCGCCCCCACCCCACCCCACCCCACCAACAAGGTCCCTAGGGGTTGTAGAGCAAGCCAGACCATTTAGCACCAACCCCATTCATTCCAGCCGCTGGCCATCACCCGCTCACTCCAACCCCCACTAAAAAGATCACCATTATTATTATTATTACTACTACTACTAGTACTACTACTACTGCCCTCCACCCATAGATATCAGGGCAGCTCACTGCTTGAAATTACGGTACTAAACACATTCTAAAAACTAGAACAAAGACAAACCTAACCAAGTCAGCAACCCTCCTTCTCCCTTATTTGTGAAACAAGCCTGTTAATTGCCTATCCAACTAAAAAAAATGGCACTGAAGGTTTTTAAGATCAATGCAAGCTAAAAAGCATTGCAGGGGGTTGGGCTAGATGACCTGCAGGGTCCTTTCCAATTCTACGTTTTTCTGAAAAACACACACGCACAACCCAACTATGGTCCCTCTGCAGTCCTCGCCCCAAGCAACTGTGAGACTTGCTCCCCAGAAAGTGTGCCTTGTCTTGCTAACTGTGGTTTTTGGTGTCTCGTCAGCCCCCTCCCCCCAATCTATTCATATTCCTTTCTCCCTAATCTCCAATATTACATTTTCCTCTGGTTGAGACTTAAAACAGAAAGCCCTAATTCCCAATTGTGTTTCTTGCTGCAGTCCTACTGTCTACTCAGAAGTAAGGTCCTATTAGATTCAGCAGGGCTTACTCTCAGGTAAGTGCAGTAAGGGCTGCAGCCTTTGTGACCCAGGATGTGTAAAGCAGGATGTCACTTACACCCCACCCCACCCCACCCCCCACAATGTTTGAAAACGTCAGCTTTGTACTTAAACACAAATTTGCCGGGAACTTCATTGTCTGTGTCTTTATTAATTTATTTAAAGAACAACAAACTGGTGATTGCTTTAACTTTTTGATATGTGGTGATTTGAATCATGAGGATGAATTAGAAGAACTGTTGAGTCTTGAATGAGTCTTGCTTTGGAATTGAGGACTTCATTAGATTTTCTTCTGCCTTTTCATTTTAAGGGCTTGTTAGAGATAATGTGTAAGCATGTCAGTTCCCTTAAAAAAAGGTTGACAACTCTGGGAAATGGGGGGGGGGGCACCAGAAGGCGATCTCGCCTAGGGCGCAAAAAAACCTAGCACCGGCCCTGCCTGCTTGCACGCAAGTTGGAGTTGGGAGGCTACTCCAACAGGGAGCATGAAGCCTCCCTTCACAGCTTAGTTGCTGGGGTCAGTGAAGGTGGAGGCAGCCCGGAAGCTGCATCTTAGAGCCCCTGCACCACCATCATATGGAGACTTCGGAGCAGCTCCTGAAGCCAGCCAGAGCCAACTGGGTGCTGAGACTGCCGCTGCTGCATTTATCGGCGACATTAGATGAAATCTGGGGACATTCCGGGGATGGAATTTGTCCGGGGACTTGTTCGCAAATCTGGGGACTGTCCCCAGGAAACGGGGACGTCTGGTAACCCTAGTTTAGTGTTTAAGAGGCAAATGCCTCTGGAACAGAACTGTGGGGGCAGTTTTACCTCAAGGATGGAAGAAATCCCACCTCCAACAAGATATATATACCTTAAGGTGGAAGCCAGCTTGGCATTATGTGAACATCTGATCGGCACAACAATTTCTGCTTGCACAATGGAACATTCTCTCCCTCTTCACCCTGTGTGTCCATTAAATTGGTTCTAGGGCTTCTCCCAACCCTCTGAAACAGATTAGGGGCACATGCAAGTGGAGGAGGGGGGAAAGTCCCAATGTCCATGTGGAAATCCTTGCACTGATGGGGTACAGTGGTCAAACACAGCCTCTAGCAGCATTGGACAAGTTTCGCGTAATGGCAACCTGTAGTGCTAGCCACATGGCCCCTCATGCTTCCTGGCCTCCTCCTGTAAGCTTTCCCTCTTTATCCTTTTATAGGGGTGAGGCTACATGGTGAGGTTACCACCATCTGAAGCTGCCATTCCCTTAGACATCTGGCCAGGGCAACTGAAGTGAGAGGATGCCAGGCTGTTGGTGTTTCTTTGCTCCTACAGTGTCTCACATCCTTCTCAGTGCAAAAGAGCTCTAAAACTCATTGCTCGATCTGCTGGAAACGATCTGGATTGCTTTTTCTCTTAAGGATACGTCCTCCTTTGTGGCCACCTACATTTCGTTATACCCCCAGAGCAGTGTGTGAATGAATCACAGAATCACAGAATCACAGAATCACAGAGTTGGAAGAGACCACAAGGGCCATCCAGTCCAACCCCCTGCCAAGCAGGAAACACCATCAAAGCATTCCTGACAGGTGGCTGTCAAGCCTCTGCTTAAAGACCTCCAAAGAAGGAGACTCCACCACACTCCTTGGCAGCAAATTCCATTGTCGAACAGCTCTTACTGTCAAGAAATTCTTCCTAATGTTTAGGTGGAATCTTCTTTCTTGTAGTTTGAATCCATTGCTCCGTGTCCGCTTCTCTGGAGCAGCAGAAAACAACCTTTCTCCCTCCTCTATATGACATCCTTTTATATATTTGAACATGGCTATCATATCACCCCTTAACCGTCTCTTCTCCAGGCTAAACATACCCAGCTCCCTAAGCCGTTCCTCATAAGGCATCGTTTCCAGGCCTTTGACCATTTTGGTTGCCCTCCTCTGGACACGTTCCAGCTTGTCAATATCCTTCTTGAACTGTGGTGCCCAGAACTGGACACAGTATTCCAGGTGGGGTCTGACCAGAGCGGAATACAGTGGTACTATTACTTCCCTTGATCTAGATGCTATACTCCTATTGATGCAGCCCAGAATTGCATTGGCTTTTTTAGCTGCTGCATCACACTGTTGACTCATGTCAAGTTTGTGGTCTACCAAGACTCCTAGATCCTTTTCACTTGTACTGCTCTCAAGCCAGGTATCACCCATCCTGTATTTGTGCCTTTCATTTTTTTTGCCCAAGTGTAGTACTTTACATTTCTCCCTGTTAAAATTCATCCTGTTTGCCTTGGCCCAGTTCTCTAATCTGTTAAGGTCATTTTGAAGTGTGATCCTGTCCTCTGGGGTATTAGCCACCCCTCCCAATTTGGTGTCATCTGCAAACTTGATCAGGATGCCCTCAAGCCCATCATCCAAGTCATTGATAAAGATGTTGAATAAGACTGGGCCCAAGACAGAACCCTGTGGCACCCCACTAGTCACTTCTCTCCAGGATGAAGAGGAGCCATTGATGAGCACCCTTTGGGTTCGGTCAGTCAGCCAGTTATGATTTCTGTTGCTGTAGAATCAGTCATCTGACTATCAGTGCAGCTCTCAGAAATAAGGCACATTAATTAGTTGATATGGTCCATATTTGTGGAATGCAACCTATAATTTTATGATACAAGCTAAAAATATGGGCCATGCTCAAAATCTTTACTGATTCTAGCAGTAACTACTCTCCAAAAGAATGAGACAACTGAGCATCTCCATAGAATATGGCGAAGATTCACATTTGGTCTTTTCATGCCCAGGTCTTGTCATTACAGTGGTACCTCGGTTTGCAATCTTAATCCGTTCCAGAATTCCATTCTTAAACCGAAACCATTCTTAAACCGAGGTACGCTTTTCCTAATGAGGCCTCCCACTGCCGGTGCCCTTCCACCGTTCAGATTCTGTCTTAGACCGAGGTAAAGTTCGCAAACTGGGACACTACTTCTGGTTTTGCAGAGTTTGTAAACCGAATAGTTCGTAAACAGAGGTACCACTGTAATATAGAATCATAGAATCATAGAGTTGGAAGAGACCACAAGGGCCATCCAGTCCAACCCCCTGCCAAGCAGGAACACCATCAAAGCATTCTTGACAGATGGCTGTCAAGCCTCTGCTTAAAGACCTCCAAAGGAGGAGACTCCACCACACTCCTTGGCAGCAAATTCCACTGTCGAACAGCTCTTACTGTCAGGAAGTTCTTCCTAATGTTTAGGTGGAATCTTCTTTCTTGTAGTTTGAATCCATTGCTCCATGTCCGCTTCTCTGGAGCAGCAGAAAACAACCTTTCTCCCTCCTCTATATGACATCCTTTTATATATTTGAACATGGCTACCATATCACCCCTTAACCTTCTCTTCTCCAGGCTAAACATACCCAGCTCCCTAAGCCATTCCTCATAAGGCATCGTTTCCAAGCCTTTGACCATTTTGGTTGCCCTCTTCTGGACACGTTCTAGCTTGTCAGTATCCTTCTTGAACTGTGGTGCCCAGAATTGGACACAGTATTCCAGGTGGGGTCTGACCAGAGCGGAATACAGTGGTACTATTACTTCCCTTGATCTAGAGGCTAGACTCCTATTGATGCAGCCCAGAATTGCATTGGCTTTTTTAGCTGCTGCATCACACTGTTGACTCATGTCAAGTTTATGGTCTACCAAGACTCCTAGATCCTTTTCACATGTACAGCTCTCAAGCCAGGTGTCACCCATCCTGTATTTGTGCCTTTCATTTTTTTTGCCCAAGTGTAGTATTTTACATTTCTCCCTGTTAAAATTCATCCTGTTTGCCTTGGCCCAATTCTCTAATCTGCTAAGGTCATTTTGAAGTGTGATCCTGTCCTCTGGGGTATTAGCCACCCCTCCCAATTTGGTGTCATCTGCAAACTTGATCAGGATGCCCTCAAGCCCATCATCCAAGTCATTGATAAAGATGTTGAATAAGACTGGGCCCAAGACAGAACCCTGTGGCACCCTACTAGTCACTTCTCTCCAGGATGAAGCGGATCCATTAATGAACACGCTTTGGGTTCGGTTAGTCAGCCAGTTACAAATCCACTGAATGGTAGCATTGTCTAGCCCACATTTTACCAGCTTTTTTACAAGAATATCATGGGGCACCTTGTCAAAGGCCTTGCTGAAATCAAGATAGGCTACATCCACGGCGTTCCCGTCATCTACCAGGCTTGTAATTCTGTCAAAAAATGAGATCAGATTGGTCTGACATGACTTATTTTTCAGAAACCCATGCTGACTTTTAGTGATCACAGCGTTCCTTACTAGACGCTCACAGACCGTTTGCTTAATGATCTGCTCTAGAATCTTTCCTGGTATTGATGTCAGGCTGACTGGGCGATAATTGTTTGGGTCCTCTCTTTTCCCCTTTTTGAAAATAGGGACAACATTTGCCCTCCTCCAGTCTGCTGGGACTTCGCCTGTTCTCCAGGAATTCTCAAAGATTACTGCCAGTGGTTCTGAAATCACCTCTGCCAGTTCTTTTAATACTCTTGGATGTAGTTCATCTGGCCCTGGAGACTTGAATACATCTAAACTAGCCAAGTATTCTTGTACTACAATTACAGTAGTAATTGTACATTATAATCCTTGAGATTACATTATAGTCCTTGAGATAGGACCATACGAAAGCTGCTTGTCCATGAACAGCATATGGGCAGATTTCCAGCCTGTTTGTGCATGTATGTCAAATTCAAGTGCAAGACCCACACAATTGGACGCATCCTATGGGGACACATAATTTAAATTGGAAAGCCCATTGCTGACCTGGTCCATGTTTCACTTCACAATAATGCTATGTGGGTGATGACCATGCTTTCTGTCCTCATCTTGGGGCACTGTGGAGAAAAAAAGTACCTGCCAGGCACTAGGAGCATGATGACCATCACTGGAGACTTTTGGAGAAGAAAGGGGCGGAGGGCATGCAGAATCAGGGTGGGCCATGGAAGGGCCACCTGTTGACCACCCAAGGCCTATGAGCTCACTGATGCCTGGTGTTTGCTTTCTCATAGTGTGTATCCTTAAGGGAATACCTGTGAATATTCTAACTATTCCATTCTGCTGCTATGCCATGTGTTGACACCCACTTTGCCCAATGTAGGACTAGACTGCTAGGCCCACTGAGTGCTGTACCATTTCTCTTTGGCTTAGCTTAGTTGGCACCTGCACTTGTGAACAGAGGTGGGTTTAGGGCAGCACGACCAGCTCCTCTGCATGGGGCGCTGCAGGGTGTCCCAACTATGATGTAGTGATTTGAGCAGATGGAAGGCAGGGAGATGGTGGGCTTGCACAGGGTGCTGTGGAAATTTGAAAGACTGAAGTCCGCCCCTGCTGTGAAGAGATTTGGTCTTGGAGTATGAAAGGGCAGGGTTTTGTTTGTTTGTTTAAAGTCATTCTAATTGCCTTTGGAAAAGAAATCATATTTGCTTTCTATTTTGCAATATATTGCTGCTTGCCACCCTAATCTCCCAGTGGTATGAGATTCTAGGGGTTCTACCGTAGGCACTTCCCCAGGAATTGTGTTTCCTTTGAGGAATGAGGCACAGCAGAGACAGTGGTATCTTTATGATGTCTGATTTATTCACACCTATATATTACCTGAGCCTACGATGGAGGGGTTCACAGCATTAACACCCCCAAGAGGGTCTTGCTTCTCCCATGGCCACTACCTTGGATCCAAGCAGGCAACCAACCTTGTGCTCTGCCTGCTGTTTGGTTTCTCTGCCAAATAACTCCTCACTCTAAGCTCTGGCTTCATCTGTGGAGGGAAAGGGGCCCCATCACTTTGTCATCTGACATGGATTCCCTTTTGATCCATCACCCAGGCTTCCAGCTCCAAAGGAAACTAGCGTGGCTTAATTGCAGATTCTAGCAAAGTTTAGCAACCCAAGCCTTAATTAAATTCTAACACCTACTGGAACCAGGAATTTAGGGCACTCCTTAACTCATAACAAGATACATAAGCTGTGGTCCTTGGTTGCTATTGCAACTTTCTTTCTCTTTTACACTAGCCAGGTGTCATCTATGAACCTGTCATATTCATTGATTTTCTGGAGAAAATATACCCATCCCCAACTCTCCTGTCTGGTCTCACATTGCAACAATAGACAGACAAAAATTCACACAAAAGGTGGCTACCATTCTCCCCAGTCCTAATAGCTAGAAGTATTTTACAATCAATACATTCTGTTATATAAATGTCTAACGCTACAGGGTCTTCCAAAATTGCAACCACTCATACAGTAGATAATTTTATTAAACCACTGAGAAGGCTACAGTACAAGGAAACCAACTCTTTGAGAAAAGAAAAGTGGGGAATGGTTTTGAAGCCACTAACATTTCATCTTCTTTTCCACCCCTCTTATTGAAAATAAAACACAAAGGAAGTTTCTTGGCTCTGAAACTCTTCATTGTATAACAGTAAATAATTGGCCTTGATCACAAAGCAAATGTGAGAAGTGATTGTTTCAATTTGAAACAGCCTGAGTGGTGTTTTATGCCATTCAGTGAAAAATGGATAATGGTGTGCTTCGCTTACGTTGTTAGCGAACTGCATTGTAATAGGGGAGGAGGTATAGCTCAATGGTAGAGACATACAGAAGGTCCCATATTTCCATGCCTTACTTTGCTGCATATTTTGTAATTTTAAATCTCTGCTGGGGTTCCCTTACCAAAGAGTACTTGTCCCAGCTTTGGATCTTGGCATCCAGAAATTCTCTTTTTGTGGCTATCTTTTCCTTGCCAACCAACACTTATTCCCGGAAGAACAATGACATGATGAGACTTTATTTTTATAAGTGAAAAGGTGCTTGATGTGGCAGAAATTATTCTGCATGGAGGAATTGTGGATGGACTTCACATGAAAATGGTTTGTAGCACCAGAGGTTTGTAGCACCAGAAAATGGTTTGTAGCACCAATTCATCATTCATTGTAGCACTTCTATCAATAACAATCAAAGTGAATAAGCTTACTAAATTTATTGAGCACTAGCTGGCCCGGCCACGCGTTGCTGTGGGTTATTTTGTGAAATTGGATAAGTTAGAGTAAGTGCATGGATACTCACAGGTGGAGTAAGTTCATGTTGCATGGTTTGTATGTTGTTGCGTTTCTTTGTTGTTGTAGATGGATTAGTAGGAGGGTGATAGTGTTGTTGTAGGTAGATTTGTTTGGTGGTTGCAGTTTGAATGAGGTAGTTTTTTCATTCAAGTTCAGCTTATCCCGATGAACTTCCGCCTGGCTCCTCTCAGTCTTTCCCCCTCCGTTTTCGCTTGGCTTCCCACAGCTTATCCCGATGAACTTCCGCCTGCCTCCTCTCAGTCTTCCCCCCCTGTTTTTGCCTGGCTTCCCACAGCTTATCCTGATGAACTTCCTCCTGCCTGCTCTCAGTCTCCCCCCCCGGTTTTCGCCTGGCTTCCCACAGCTTATCCCGATGAACTTCCACCTGTCTCATTTCAGTCTTCCCCCCCTCCCGTTTTCGCCTGGCTTCCCACAGCTTATCCTGATGAACTTCCGCCTGCCTCCTCTCAGTCTCCCCTCCCTCAGTTTTCCCCTGGCTTCCCACAGCTTATCCCGATGAATTTCCACCTGCTTCCTCTCAGTCTCCCCCCCCTCCGTTTTTGCCTGGCTTCCCACAGCTTATCCCGATGAACTTCTGCCTGCCTCCTCTCAGTCTCCCCCTGCTTTCACCTGGCTTCCCACAGCTTATCCTGATGAACTTCCGCCTGCCTCCTCTCAGTCTCCCCCCCTCCATTTTCGCCTGGCTTTCCACAGCTTATCCCAATGAACTTCCGCCTGCCTCCTCTCAGTCCCCCCCCATTTTTGGCTGGCTTCCCACAGCTTATCCCGATGAACTTCCGCCTGCCTCCTCTCAGTCTTCCCCCCCTGTTTTTGCCTGGCTTCCCACAGCTTATCCTGATGAACTTCCTGCTGACTGCTCTCAGTCTCTCCCCCCCCCCCTGGTTTTCGCCTGGCTTCCCATAGCTTATCTCGATGAACTTCCACCTGTCTCATCTCAGTCTTTCCCCCCTCCTGTTTTTGCCTGGCTTCGCCTGGCTGATTTTATGCTTATTACCATCAGTAGCAGCCGCAGCCAAAATAACCCCCCCCCGGGCTATAGGTTTTGTCCTCCCCCCCTTTGTTGTCTCATCCCTGTGATTCCTCCCATCCTGTAGTGACCCATGAGGTATCCAGTCCCCCCTCCCCCCGAGTCATCCCTGTGACTTCCCCCACCCTGGGTCAGCCCATGACCTATTTGGGCCTCTCCTCCCCCCACCCCCCACTTGGCTCCACAGACAGATAGTCTGTAAAGTAGAGGCGAGGCCTAGTGAGGCCTACTCTGCAGGCTGTAAAGTAGAGGCAAGGGTTTTTGGGTTGAGGCCTGTGGCTGTGGCTCTGGGTTTGGCCGTTTGCCTTTGTCTGGTAATGGCTTTGTGTGTTGTCTGGTAATGGCCGCCTTGGTGGTTTCAATTGCTCGGTTGATGATGTCATTATTTGGCGCCACCAAATAATTATTTGGCGCCACCCTTCAGAGCTTTTGCTGAAGACAGCACGCGATCTGCCTTTCTATTGGATGCTGCTGCTGTCTTGAGAGCTTCTGGTGGTGATGTCATATGCGCGCGTCACTATTTTTTGCATTTAATCATTATTTTAGGTATGACAGGTGTGGTTTTTCTGAATTTTTATTACGCCAGATCCTTCCTTGATGGTCATGCTACGATGTGTCCTAAATTTGATGCGATTCGGTCCAGCGGTTACGGAGCACGGTTGGGTCCGCCGCGCACGCAATGGGAACATTTATATATATATACATTACCCTATATACTCGAGTATAAGCCTAGTTTTTCAGCACCTTTTTTGTGCTGAAAAAGCCGCCCTCGGCTTATACTCGAGTGAGGCAGGCAGTGGCTCCTATGAAGTTTTCCCAGGTTTTTTTGTGGTAAAATTGGGTGCCTCGGCTTGTATTCGGGTCGGCTTATACTCGAGTATATAGGTAATCCTTGCTTGGGGACATGTGGGAGAATGAGCCAGAGACAAGAGAGAAAGTGTTGCAAGGCAGAGCTGTTTCAGTTTCTGTTTGGGATAGAGGCATAGCCTAGTGCCCAAAGCTGTCTGTCACGCTTGTGTTCCACTCTGTTGTGACAAAACAAAATCATTTAAAAAAACAACCTGCCAAACAAACCAATATAAAAATATATATAAATCAAATAAACAAAACTATATTTGGACTATATACAGGCAGACAAGGTGGTGAAATGTTGTGTGTGGGTGTCCCTCTTGCTGCAGACGGAGGCCTCCTTTGTTTTCAAGCTACAGGACATGCTTGTACACTCAGAAGCCCAGCACTGTTCACCTTCTTCTTCTTCTTCTTCTTCTTCTTCTTCTTCTTCTTCTTCTTCTTCTTCTTCTTCTTCTTCTTCTTCTTCTTCACATTCCTGCCCTGCAGGGGGTTGGACTAGATGATCTTCACAGCCCCTTCCAACTCTATTATTATTATTATTATTATTATTATTATTATTATTATTATTATTATTTCAGTTTATATACTGCTTAATCAAAAGAGCTCTGTCAGATCAGATCCAAGGCACAGAGGAGCAGTTGCCTTGATGCTGGAGGCAATGTAGGCATCAGGATTAGTAGCCACTTGTCTTATCCTCCATGAGTTTCTTTAGCTATCCCTGTTCCTATATGGGACACATGTGCAGAAGTGGGTGATTCTAGCATTGCTTGTCCATTTAACAGTCACTGTCAGATACAGGGTGACACATTAATAGGCTTCAACAGTCAGCATAGCTCAGTTGTTAGAGCATGAGATGCTTATTAATCTCAGGGCTGTGGGCTCAAATCCCACATTAGGCGAAAGATTCTTGCATTGCAAGGGGTTGGACTAGGTGACCCTTGTGGTCCCTTCCAACTCCACAATTCTAGGACTGCCAATCCTATTGTTCTATACCTTTCTCTCTTTTTAACAATTTTTATTGGTTTCTAAACAAATACAAATACAATAACCATTAAACACTCACCCATCTAGTGGTGTTTATTTTATTAATTGTCTCTAGACATACACTTACGCATTCAACAGTCAAACGTACAAGAAAGTTCTATACCTTTCCGTACCCTCACCCAATGCAGCTAATTGACAACAAAATATTAATGAAATTAATAAAAGTTCTCTATATGACTCTGAATACAGATTTGTAGAATAATAATTGTATTAAATAACAACAACAACAACAACAACAACAACAACAACAACAATTTCTCTCTCTCTCTCTCTCTCTCTCTCTCTCTCTCTCTCTCTCTCTCTCTCTATCTCACACATGTATATGTTAAGAATCTACCCAAACATTTACAGAGTTTTGAAGACCCACAGGCAACACACTGGAGAGAGAAGCTTCCAGTGAGTGCCTTTCGTATTAAGATTCACTAGGGTTCCCGTTCATTGCTGTGGTGCCCTTCATAAACTTGTGAAGAGGTAAACAAAAACATTTATCTGTACATCGTATTTCAGGACCGACAGCTTTTCACTCCTTAAGTCAGTGCTCTCTATGGAGCATTTACAAAGAGAGACATAATTCTTCTCTCCCTTATAATGTAATGAAGAACCATCTTCCATAATGTCCCCATGGATCCATACATCAGAAAGTTCTCCTGCTTTTGCTAGATAGGGTGGGTTGCAGTTCTGAATGTTTAATAACAAAGTAGACTTCTTGTCAAAAGGGACCCAGGTGGCACTGTGAGTTAAACCACAGAGCCTAGGGCTTGCTGATCAGAAGGTCGGCGGTTTGAATCCCTGTGACAGGGTGGCCTCCTGTTGCTCGGTCCCAGCTCCTAGCAGTTCGAAAGCAGTTCAAACCTAGCAGTTCGAAAGCACGTCAAAGTGCAAGTAGATATATAGGAACCGCTCTGGTGGGAAGGTAAACAGCGTTTCCGTGTGCTGCTCTGGTTCGCCAGAAGCGACTTAGTCATGCTGGCCACATGACCCGGAAACTGTACGCCGGCTCTTGGCCAATAAAGCGAGATGAGCACTGCAACCCCAGAGTTGGACACGACTGGACCTAACGGTCAGGGGTCCCTTTACCTTTACCTTAGACTTCTTGTCATCCAGCGGGGGAGCATATGCTCATGCTGCCCAGGGCAGGCATGCTCCTGGGGGGGGGCATAGCGTGGAGGCACGGGATAGCTGCTCGGGTGTCCGGAGCGGCATGCGTGCCCTGCAGCTGGGGGCGGAGTGAGCTGCTCACAGAGGCGGAGTGAGCCGCCCATGGCAGACATTCAGTGCACCACCCGCCCGCGACTCCCAAGCCTCCCTCAAGCTGTCAAAGCAAATGGGGAAGGGGGGAATGCCACCAGCAAAGCAGCACAGCTCCCGCCCTTACTCTGACAGCTCGGGGTAGACTTGGGAGTTGTGTGCGAGCTGCGTGCCGAATGCCATCCCCCCTCAGTGAGGGCATCCGGGGCGGACCGTCCCCACCGCCACCCGGTCATCATCAGGACTGCATCAGATTATCTGCTGTAATGAACTTTTTTTTTTGGGGGGGGAATTATTGAAGTTTTCACAATACAATAAAAGAAACAAACTAATCTAGTTTGGAAAGAAAGGAAAGAAAGGAAAGAAAGAAGGAACAGAAGAAGAAACGACAAGATCCTCCCTCCCCACTATATCTTAACTTTCATCACCTACAGAAAAAGGTGTCCCACCCAGGCTCCCACCCTCTTCTCACAGCCTTTCCCCTGTGAGATCTCCCCTGACCTCCTCTCACAAGCTGTCCAAGCTGTCCTTCCCCTTCATCTGCATACAGTTCTCATTGTCCTAGGATCAAACAGCGCTCATGCCACATTAACTGTCAATGGGGTGCCCTTCAAATTTCTCATCTTTTTGGTCATACACACTCCAGCTCTAAGTAAGCTGGATTTATTAATAAAGCAATTTAAGTATATCCCAAATGCCACAAATCTGTAAGGCCTAAAAATCTAGGTCCTGTGCAAAAACGTAGCTGAATGTGCCCACTTGTACTTCCTATGGTGTCCACAAAAAGTCTCAGTAAAATGTCTCCTCAAATATCCATAATATACAAGATAAAGAGCCACGTCCTCACCATTTTGTGTTTCTGTCTGGCGGCCCTTTTGTTTTATGTCACATTCCATGGCAGCTATTTGTGTTATGCCACACACACCAACAGCCATTTTGTGACTGGCACCTTGGCACTGCCACAAATTCCTTTTTTTTTTTTTTTTAGTTATATTTATTAAATTTTCTACACAACAGAAAAAAAAACAAGCAGAACAAACATTACCCTACAAAGAAGACATTAACAACAACAAAACAAACACCTACCTACAAAGCTCCTACCTACAAAACAAAAACCATAATTCCTTACTTTGTTCCTAACATTGTCCGTTGGCTTCCTCCCCCTCCCCCCTTCCCACTTTTCCTTAATATATCCTTTATAGCACTTCCTTTTCATGTTCCTCACTAGGTCTCATTTGTCTCTTGTACATACTTATATTATCCTATTCCCTTTGTAATTGTTCTGTACAAGTCTTATATTTCAATATTATCTTGCTTCTTATAATCACTCTATCTTTTAAAACATACATCCTAATTCTATATCTTGTCTTATTTCAAAACTTTATAAACCTAAATGCTAAAAACTATTTAATTACTTCCTAGCTATTCATTACTTAATATAATACAATTTATTTTCTAACATATTGTCTAAATTTCCCCCATTCTTTTTCCACCACCTCCTCCCCCTGGTCGCGAAGTCTCGCGGTCAGCTCGGCAACTTCCAGGTACTCCATCATCTTCCACTGCCATTCGTCAATAGTTGGTAAGTCCTTTGTCTTCCAGTATTTCGCGACTAAGATCCTGCACTGCCACAAATTCCCAGTGTGCCCACTGCCAAGCCCTCGCCTCAGGGAATGGGGACTTCTTGATCATCCTTTGTATGTTGATTATAAGCAACCAAATGCATGTCAAAGGCTTTGACTGTGGTGGCTTGACTCTGCTTGTACAGTTTCTCTTTGGCTTTTTCTTCATGTTAACTTTGCTTCTTTTTGAAAAAGACTTCAGCCAATGAAGGGACTACATGATAGGTGCTTTTGACTATGAAAATACAGTGCTAATTTTATTTGTGTTATTTATGTAAATATATGGAGCTAAATTATTATTTGTTTTTTCCAACAATTCTGTAAGTGGCATTTGGAGTGGTGCTGGTTTTTTCCAAGGCAGAAAGTAGGGAGGATAAGCACAAAATGAGTTTGAAAAGACAACAGATATTAGAGAGACTAGTTTAAAAAAACCATAATGGCCACATATAGCTTCAATGATCCCAATAATTATTGCCCTATTTCAGAGGAAGAATGGGGAGAATAATACATCCCTTCACTTCAGGCAGCACACAATCAAAAGGCTGAGTCTTGCAGTGTGATGAAGGCAAACACTTTTGCTTCGCTTCTTTCCCATTTATCTTGGAAGATAATCTCTCCATCACAGTTATCTCTCCTCTTAGACTCCTGTTTCATGTGGAGGCACTTCATAGTTTGTTCTCAAACAAGATTCAGGAAATGAAGAGTGCCAGAAGGTTAGGAATTTAATCGGTGTGGGGGTGACTGGAAGGGGCGATCTGTGTGCTGTGTTTGAATTCAAATCTGACTTTATATTGCTTTTCTAAGAGTCATTGGAAGTTGCGCAGTTGAGCTCTGTTCTGGCCGAGGCTGTGAGAGGAAAACTGATAAATGGGAGGATGCAGGAGAGGATGCTACACCATCAAGTGCTGGAATGGGTGAGGTTGCACTGGAATGTTGTTGTGAAAGGCCATTTTTATTTTGAGGACTTTTAGGTAACACACAACAATCCAATAATTGTAGAGTTGGAAGGGACTGCTTTGTATTAAGATTGGCTGCAGTTCTCACTCAGGGCCACCAATATGCAAATGAAGGATTGAAGAAGAAAAAGAGAAGAAGAGTTTGGATTTGATATCCCGCTTTATCACTACCCGAAGGAGTCTCAAAGCGGCTCACATTCTCCTTTCCCTTCCTCCCCCACAACAAACACTCTGTGAGGTGAGTGGGGCTGAGAGACTTCAGAGAAGTGTGGCTAGCCCAAGGTCACCTAGCAGCTGCATGTGGAGGAGCGGAGACGTGAACCCGGTTCACCAGATTACGAGTCTACCGCTCTTAACCACTACACCACACTGGCTCTCATTGAGAGCTGCTGTTCACTGATTGGTTAGTTAGTTGGAATTTGTTACTGTTACAAGTTACTTAGTATTAACTAGTGCTTGGAGGCCAGCGACGGAGGAGGGAGCACAAGGTGAGCTGAGCTTGAGGGACACTCTGTAGGTTTTGTGGGTTTTTCTTTTTGAGCCTGTGTGTGATTAAGTTTGTGTGCTTATTGTTTCCTTACTTGTTTGTGAGCTTCTTTCCTGAGGTTTGTGCTTGTTTTCTAGGGCTTCTGCCTCTTAGATTTGTGTGTCTGTTTGTTTCTGGCCATGTGCTCTCCCTGAGCAGGCGGGGCTTGTGGTGAGTCAGGTGATTAGCTGTGGGCAGAGCTAGCTAGTGCTTGGAGGTCAGCGGTGCATGCCTAGTGGCGCGTGCAGTTTGACCCATCTTTTAGGTAAAGGGGAGCTAGTCTCAAACGTTTATTCGGGGAGACCTAGGCTTCTTTTTTGTCTTGACTTCAAGCTTTTCAAGATGGAGGGCAAGGGAATAACTGTAGTCGCCTGCAATTCCTGCGCAATGTTTGCCTTCTTGCCAAAGGATGTAGGCAGCTACACCTGCAGCAAGTGCAAGTTGGTTGCCCTACTAGAAGACAAGGTCTGGCAACTTCAGGAGGGGGAGGGAATAACTGCAGTCACATGCAATTCCTGCGCAATGTTTGTCTTCTTGCCAAAGGATGTAGGCAGCTACACCTGCAGCAAGTGCAAGTTGGTTGCCCTACTAGAAGACAAGGTTGAGCAACTTCAGGCCCGTGTATCTACGCTCCAGAAAATTAAAGAGCTGGAGCTTTTCTTGGATGCAGCAGAGCACACTGTCTGCACCAAGGAGGAGACAGGCAAATCCCTGAGGAGGAGGTCAGTTCCCCAACACAGGAGCCAGATGTATGGAGGAACGTGACTCACAGAAGTAGAAGGCCCAGGGATCGCTCTGAGTGTTTAGAACTACAAAATCGATTTGAAGTTCTCTCCCTTAACATGGAAGATGAAGAACAGACTCCATTTGAAGATCTCTCCCTCATCACAGTTGATGAGGAATATGAAGACGAGCAGCACAGTCAGTCCTCCGGGAATGTGCAGGTGACCTTGGATGAGACAGCACATGGAAGAATCCCAACCAAGCCTATGAGGAGGCGTGTAGTGGTGATAGGGGATTCCCTACTGAGGGGTACAGAAGCAGTGATCTGTGGGCCTGACAAGACGTCTTGAGAGGTGTGCTGTCTCCCTGGGGCCAAGATCCAAGATGTAACAGAACGGCTGCAAGGAATCATAAAACCCACTGACAAATACCCCTTCCTTTTGGTCCATGTGGGAACCAATGACACTGCAAGCCATAGCATCCAGAAGATCAAACGTGATTATGAGGCTCTGGGCAGGAAGTTGAAGGAATTAAATGCACAAATTGTCATCTCATCGGTCCTCCCAGTTGAACGATGTGGCCCAGTGAGAGAGGGGAAAATAGGGGAAGTGAACAACTGGCTTCGGAAATGGTGCCAGCAGGAACGGTTTGGATTCTTAGATCACGGTCAGCAGTTTCTTGAAGACGGACTTCTGGCAAGTGATGGGCTGCACCTCACAAGGGTTGGGAGGAATGTTTTTGCCAATAATCTCAAAAAACTCATCAGGAGGGCTTTAAACTGACTTATGTGGGGGAGGGAGACAGTGGTCCTGAAGGTAGGAGTCTATCAAGTGCTGAAGATGATCATCCAAATGTCAAGGACCAAAGGGAGCAAACAGCACAAAGACCTAGTGCTGGGAGGAAAAAATCCTTAAATAAGAAACTAGGGGGAATGATCAATGGTCTTCAATGTCTGTATACTAATGCACAGAGCATGGGAAATAAACAAGATGAACTTGAGCTCTTGGTACAGCAAACTAAATATGACATAATAGGCATCACTGAAACCTGGTGGGGTGAGTCTCATGATTGGAATGTAGTAATAGAGGGATACAATCTATTTCAGAGAAATAGACCAAACAGGAAAGGAGGAGGGGTGGCGTTATATGTCAGGGATGTTGTATACCTGTGAAGAGATCCATGATTTAAAACTTCAAAGCCAAATTGAGAGTATCTGGGTCAAAATTAAGGGAGAGAAAAATAACAGTGATCTCATTGTGGGAGTTTACTATAGATCCCCAAGCAAACTGAGGACACAGATCACGCCTTCCTGGAACAGATGACCAAGCATTCAAAAGGAAGTGAGATAGTAGTAATGGGGGATTTCAACTATTCTGATATTTGTTGGATGTCAAACTCAGCCAAGAGCACAAAGTCGAACAGATTCCTCACTGGCCTTGCAGACAATTTCATTGTCCGGAAAGTGGGAGAAGAAACAAGAGGATCAGCCATTTTAGATCTGGTCCTAACCAATAGTGATGACCTGGTTAGTGGGGTAGAAGTGGCAGGATCATTAGGTGGGAGTGATCATGCTCTTCTGGAGTTTATTATACAGCGGAAAGGAGCAACCAAGCATACTAAGACCCAAATTCTAGACTTTAAGAAAGCCGACTTCAGAAAACTTAGGGAAATGCTGGGTGTGAGCCCATGGTCACTAATACTAAAAGGGAAGGGAGTTCATGATGGATGGGAGTTTGTTAAAAGGGAGATATTAAAAGCACAACTTCAAGCAGTACCAATGAGACGAAAACATGGAAGGTGCCTAAAGAAGCCAGGGTGGCTATCTAAAGAACTTTTAACTGAGTTAAGATTTAAAAGGGATATGTACAAAAAATGGAAAAAGGGGGAAACCACCAGAGAGGAATTCAAACAAATAGCCAGCACGTGTAGAGACAAAGTCAGAAAAGCTAAAGCACAGAATGAACTCAGGCTTGCTAGAGAGGTTAAAAGCAATAAAAAGGGTTTTTATGGGTATGTCCGTAGCAAAAGGAAGAACAAGGAAACAGTGGGGTCACTTAGAGGAGAAGAAGGTGAAATGTGAACAGGGGACACAGAAAGGGCAGTACTCCTCAATACCTTCTTTGCCTCAGTCTTCTCCAAAAAAGAAAACAATGCCCGACCTGAAGAATATGGAGCAGATGATTCAGCAGGGGAAACACAGCCCAGAATAAGTAAGGAGGAAGGACAAGAACAGTTGGCTAGTTTAGATGTATTCAAGTCTCCTGGGCCAGATGAAATACATCCCAGAGTATTAAAAGAACTGGCAGAGGTGATTTCAGAACCACTGGCAGTAATCTTTGAGAATTCCTGGAGAACAGGCGAAGTCCCAGCAGACTGGAGGAGGGCAAATGTTGTCCCTATTTTCAAAAAGGGGAAAAGAGATGACCCAAACAATTACCGCCCAGTCAGCCTGACATCAATACCAGGAAAGATTCTAGAGCAGATCATTAAGCAAACGGTCTGTGAGCACCTAGAAAGGAACGCTGTGATCACTAAAAGTCAGCATGGGTTTATGAAAATAAGTCATGTCAGACTAATCTGATCTCATTTTTTGACAGAATTACAAGCCTGGTAGACGAAGGGAACACTGTGGATGTAGCCTATCTTGATTTCAGCAAGGCCTTTGACAAGGTGCCCCATGATATTCTTGTAAAGAAGCTGGTAAAATGCGGGCTAGACAATGCTACCATTCAGTGGATTTGTAACTGGCTGACTGACCGAACCCAAAGGGTGCTCATCAATGGCTCCTCTTCATCCTGGAGAGAAGTGACTAGAGGGGTGCCACAGGGTTCTGTCTTGGGCCCAGTCTTATTCAACATCTTTATCAATGACTTGGATGGTGGGCTTGAGGGCATCCTGATCAAGTTTGCAGATGACACCAAATTGGGAGGGGTGGCTAATACCCCAGAGGACAGAATCACACTTCAAAATGACCTTAACAGATTAGAGAATTGGACCAAAGCAAACAAGATGAATTTTAACAGAGAGAAATGTAAAGTACTACACTTGGGCAAAAAAAAAATGAAAGGAACAAATACAGGATGGGTGACACCTGGCTTGAGAGCAGTACAAGTGAAAAGGATCTAGGAGTCTTGGTAGACCACAAACTTGACATGAGTCAACAGTGTGATGCAGCAGCTAAAAAAGCCAATGCAATTCTGGGCTGCATCAATAGGAGTATAGCATCTAGATCAAGGGAAGTAATAGTACCACTGTATTACGCCCTGGTCAGACCTCACCTGGAATACTGTGTCCAGTTCTGGGCACCACAGTTCAAGAAGGATACTGACAAGCTGGAACGTGTCCAGAGGAGGACAACCAAAATGGTCAAAGGCCTGGAAATGATGCCTTATTAGGAACGGCTTAGGGAGCTGGGTATGTTTAGCCTGGAGAAGAGAAGGTTAAGGGGTGATATGATAGCCATGTTCAAATATATAAAAGGATGTCATATAGAGGAGGGAGAAAAGTTGTTTTCTGCTGCTCCTGAGAAGAGGACACGGAGCAATGGATTCAAACTACAAGAAAGAAGATTCCACCTAAACATTAGAAAGAACTTCCTGACAGGAAGAGCTGTTCGACAGTGGAATTTGCTGCCAAGGAGTGTGGTGGCGTCTCCTTCTTTGGAGGTCTTTAAGCAGAGGCTTGACAGCCACCTGTCAGGAATGCTTTGATGGTGTTTCCTGCTTGGCAGGGGGTTGGACTGGATGGCCCTTGTGGTCTCTTCCAACTCTATGATTCTATGACAGTTTTTGATACTGGGTAGTACTGTAGATCGCAGCCTATTTGAAGTTGGACATGCCTTATTGCTTTCATTTTATGGATCAATGGTCTTGTTAGATAGTAAAATTCATATTAAATCGCTGCTTTAGGGGTTGTTTTTAAAAGTCTGGAAAGGATTAATCAATTTTGCATTACTTTCTATGGGAAACACGCATTGGTTTTGGAATGCTTTGGTTTTGGAATGGACTTCCAGAACGGATTCAGTTTGAGAACCAAGGTACCACTGTATAACACTTTGACACCAGATGGCACTGTAGAGCTGAAATCAGAACTCTATGAAATTTTCCATTGTGAGCTTTAGAACGGTTTTCAGAGCATTTTCACAGTGTTTTTTATAGCTGTGTAGACGCGGGTGGCGCTGTGGGTTAAACCACAGAGCCTAGGGCTTGCCGGTCAGAAGGTCGGCGGTTCAAATCCCCGCGATGGGGTGAGCTCCTGTTGTTTGGTCCCTGCTCCTGCCAACCTAGCAGATAAATAGAT
The DNA here is from genome assembly GCA_034641385.1 of Darevskia mixta. NCBI lineage: Eukaryota > Metazoa > Chordata > Lepidosauria > Squamata > Lacertidae > Darevskia > Darevskia mixta. Next base: position 2,914,088 of record JAWWNH010000040.1, on the reverse strand, counting down.
ACCGCTCCGGCAGGAAGGTAAACGGCGTTTCCGTGCCCTGCTCTGGTTCGCCAGAAGCGGCTTGGTCATGCTGGCCACATGACCCAGAAGCTGTACGCCAGCTCCCTCGGCCAATAATGCGAGATGAGCGCCGCAACCCCAGAGTTGGTCACGACTGGACCTAATAGTCAGGGGTCCCTTTACCTTTACCTTTAGATGCAGCCCAAGTCACAATAACCACAAAGCTACTACTGGCTGCGCATGTAACTACAAAATCATGCTCACTTCTGACTGCCTTCATTGCCACTTAGTAAGGGTTGATTATTACCATTATTAATAATTCTGAATGGATTCACTGCTACTTTGTGCAATAATTTTATTGGTTATTCATTGTGAATTGTTTTGAGGGTCACTTGTGTGGCTAAAAATGGCATATACATGTCTTAATATGAAATTATATTTCTGCTCCTGCAAAGAGCACTTGACAAAAATTCAGAGGCATTTATTATTATTATTATTATTATTATTATTATTATTATTATTATTATTATTGAAATGCAGCATGACTGAGACTTCCATTTCTATTTCATACTCAGCAGGAACCAGTTTATCTGTTCTGTGCTCCTACCACATTTTGAATTTCTTCATAAAATGATACAACGCTCCCTGTCTTGATATTATGGCAATGTGAAACAGGATGTCCTATTTAAAAAACAGAGCAGAGACTATATCAAGGGGAACAGGAGATTGACAGCACCACAGCTTGTCACCCCTGAAGGCAAACATAATGCTCTTCTTTATTAATGTGTGTCATGGACATGCTAAAAGGCATTGCCAGGCCCTGGATCAGTGCATTTGAGGGTACCTATGAGGCTAGAAAGTCTTCTTGCTCAAAAGAGGTCTCTGCAAGATACAGACAGCCTACCTTTCCCCAGCTCCTTCTTGCCTCTTATCTTGTACATGCCAGACATATATACAGCGGTACCTTGGGTTAAGCACTTAATTCATTCCGGAGATCCGTTCTTAACCTGAAAACGTTCTTAACCTGAAGCACCACTTTAGTTAATGGGGCCTCCTGCTGCCGCCGCGCCGCCAGAGCACGATTCAGTTATGTTAGATACAGTAAAAGGTCACTCTTGGAAGCACTGAGTGGGCGGGAGGACTAACAACAATATCCAGGATGAGATTCAGGTTTGACCTCTTCCTCTTCTTCTTTTTTTACAAGTCAAAACAGTAATTGAATAAAACATCACAAAAACCCACAAGCTTCATCAACCACTGGCTGGGTAAGAATCAGTACAAGTGCAGCAAATAAAACAGCAATAAGGTGCTGCTAAACGCCTGGAGAGAAAAATTATCCAGACTCACTGCAGCAAGGTCCTCTGCATGTGTTTTATTATTATTATTATTATTTAAAGACTTCCTTTATCCAGTATCTGGCCTCCTTATTTACCGGTACTTCTTATAAACTGTTTCCTTTATGAATAATTATTAAGGTTTTTCTAATTATAACTTACCGTACATATCCACAACGTCTCCTGCAGACATTAATCAAAACAAGTCCAGGTATGTATTTTGGGGCACTGTTTTGTGAAGTATTCTCTGCATTTCCCCCATGCTTTTTGAAACTCTTGTCTAGTGTGATCTCTAATTGCCTCTGTTAATCTAGCCAGTTCAATATACTTTAACAGTTTATCTTGCCATTCCTTTTTTGTTGGCACAGTTTCTTTTTTCCAGTTTTTAGCAATTAGGATCCTTGCTGCTCCTGTGGCATCCTATATAATAATCTCCAAGTGTCCCTGCGTCCAGTCCGTGTGTCAGTGGTTTTTTGCCACTGCGCATGTCCACAGGGACTGGATTGGAGCGCAGAGACCAATAGGCGATGACAGGGGGTGTGTCCGAGAGGCAGCGACGGCGCACGCGCGTCGTCAGTTGGCTCAGTGCCGCTGCCTCGCACGGAGCTGGGCCCGCCGCCGCCCGCCGGGTCCCCAGAAGAGCGCGCTGCCGGGGTGCCCCTGTCCGCCTGCGCTCACCCACTGGAGGGGTTGGCAAGGGTGGATCTTTAACGGGGAAGGGGGGATTCCCAAACAGATCTGAGGAGGGGAGGGGGGTTCATTGAGAAGGGCGACGGGGTGGGGAGTGGGTCGCCCCACTGCGAGATGGGGAGGGTCGTCGCTCACCAGGACGAGGCTGCCCCGGATGGCTTCCTCCTCCGCCGCCGCCTCCTCCTCGCCCTCTTCCTGGGGCCGCTTCTCCCCGCGCTCCGGCTCCGGCTCCAGGCCAGGCCTGCCCAGCAACGCGCCCTGCAGAGTGTAGCTGCGCTAGCTGCTCTTCGGGCGCCGGCGGCGGCGGAGAAGGAGGAGGAGGCAAGAGCAGCACCTCCACCTGGGCCTGCCCTGCCGCCGCCGCCACCAGGAGGCTGCCCAGGTGGCTCAGCAGGCACGAGTGCAGCACCGGCGCCCGGCCGGCCGAGCCCGAAGCCGCCGCCGCCATCATCGCGTCGGCCGGGAACAAGGGAGGGTGAGATGCGCGGCGCCCCGGCCCTGGCGGGCGCGTACCTCAGCCACTGCTCCTGGCTGCGCCCCGCCCTCGACCCGGAGACGGCCACGAGCGATGGGCCGCCGCCGCCAGGCCTGGCACCGCCCGGGGACGGGGAGCTCTGCGGCGGAGCGCAGAGGCCGCCGCCGCCGCTTCCCTCCTCGGGCCTGACGGGAACAAGGGAGGGTGGGATGCGCGGCGCCCCGGCCCTCCTCTCCGCCCCAGGCCCCCAGCCGAGGGGGCATCTCCGGAGCCTCGCCGGCACACGTGCGCATCTTGCGCAGAGCCCCCTGGCGCACGGCTCCGGCGTCCACCCACCCCGCCCCGTGGCCCTTTGGGGGTCTAGCCCCCCACGACAATGGGCCCTAAGGGGCCTCCCCTGGCTCGCCCTCGACGGGAGCCCCGGGGAGCTTTGCACCAGAGGCGGCGGCGGCATATTTTCTAGCGCCCGTTATCAACGGGCTAAATTCCTCCTAAGTAGAGGAATATTTTCTGATCTTCTCTTGCTATACCGGTGTCCGTTATCCCTAGTAGAAAAGCTTCTGTATTTTTCATAAAATTATACTTCAACATTTTTTTAAGCTCATCATACACTGTGTTCCAGAAGCTTTTGATTTTTTCACAGGTCCACCAAATATGTATAAGTGTCCCCTCTGTTTGACCACACCTCCAGCACAGATTTGTTTTTGTCTTATACATTTTAGCTATTTTGGTAGTTGCTAAGTACCATCTATAAAACATCTTGATTAGGTTTTCCCTCAATACTTCACAGGCTGTAAATTTCCAGTTCTTTCTCCATAGTTCTTCCCATGCTGTTAAGTTAATGGTTTTCCCAATATCCAAAGCCCACTTGATCATTACCTCCTTGACCTGTTCGTCTTTGACATCCCACTCCAATAATGTATCATACATTTTTGATATTACCTTGGTTTTGTTTTGTAATAACACTTTTTTTTTAATAATAAAGGTTCGTTTGTGAAACCTTTTTTCTTATCTGTCCTGAACACTTCATGCAATTGATGGTATTGGATCCAACCCGTAAGGTGTTGTTTAATTTCCTCATAATCTTTAATTACCCATTTATTGTCTTTTTCCTTAATCAGATCTTTATATGTGGCCCATTCTAATTCCATATTTTTCTTTTTTTAATTGTAATTGCTTATAGAGGTGATGCCCACCATGGTGTTTTCGGTTCTAGGAAATCCTTATATTTTGTCCATGTTTTATATAATGATTTCCTTAAATCATTATATAAATCCCCTGTGTACTTTTCCTTTTTCATAAGCTAAATACACATGCCAACCATAACAATTATTAAACCCTTCTAGATCTAACAAATCATTATCTTTTAATACAATCCACTCTTTTAGCCAATTTAGACAGACAGTGTTGTAATATAAATTTAGGTCAGGTAACACCAGTCCACCTCTATGTTTTTTTATCTATTAGAAGTTTGTGTTTAATTCTTGGTTTTTTATACTGCCATATGAATTTGGATATCTCTATTTGCCATAATCTAAGACTTCCCATTCCTCCAATTATCGGTATCATTTGGAATAGGTACATCATTTTAGGCAACACGTTCATTTTAACCACTGATATTCTGCCAACAAGTGATAATCTTAACTTATTCCAGATTTCTAAATCTCTTTTGATTCCTTTCCAGGTTTTTATGTAATTATCTGTGAATAGATTACTTTTTTTTTGAATTTTAAAAACTTTATTGAATATTTTAGACATACAAATTTAAAGCAAACATACAAAAAACAAAGAACAGCCAAAATTCCAAAATCTAAAAATTAACATTCCAATAACAAGTTCTTCTTTATATGTCACTCCTCCTTTTCTTATCTCTTTTATTAGATATTCCTCACCCTCTAGTCTTTTTCGTTATTTATTATCTTACCCTTTTGTCCCCCCTCCCCTCCCCTCTGACTTCCCCTTGCCTTGTTCTCGGGTTCTTATACCCTTCTCTTAATCACTACTTTCTTCTCTTCATAGTTCCAGGTTCGGCTTTACATCCAATTTCTTCAAATTTCCTTAAAGTCCGATACAAAGTAATTTAGAAATGAGTCCAGATTTTTATCGTGGGGCACTGCTTCTTTAAATACTCTCCAAATTTTACCCAATCTTTTAAACATTTTTGTTTACTTTTACCTCTAATTTTATCTGTTAATATTGCCAAATCCATATAACCATACAATTTTTCTTGCCACTCTTTAATTTCCGGAATCTCTCTCTTCTTCCAATACGATGCGATTAATATCCTTGCTGCCGCTGTGGCATACAGAAACAATTTCTCATCTTTCTTCTCAATTTCATCATCTATTATTCCTAGCAAAAATAATTCCGGATTTTTCTTTATATTATACTTTAATATTTTTTTCATCTCCTCCAATACTTGATTCCAAAACTTTTTAATCTCTTCGCAGTGCCACCACATATGAGTAAAACTCCCCACTTCTTTTTTGCATTTCCAACACAAATTGTCTTTTGTTTTGTACATTTTTTGAATTTTACTTGGTGTAATATACCATTGATAGAACATTTTAATCATATTTTCTTTTATATTTTCAGCCGCCGTAAATTTCCATGTTTCTTCCCAGAGTCTTTCCCATTTCTCTAATTCTATTACTTTCCCCAGCTCTATTGCCCATTTAATCATGGTTTCTTTAACCATTTCGTCTTTCACCTCCCATTCCAACAGAACTTTATACATACTTGAAATTAATTTACTTTGATTTTGTAGCAAGTGTACCTCTAGCCGCGGTTGCAGTCAGGTCGTAAATCGCCGAGCTTGCAGCTCAGGCGGTTGATCCACTGAAGGGGGAAAAGGAGGCGAACGCAGAAGCAACGCTCAGAGGGAAACTCTCGGAGCTTACGGGGCCAGAGCGGCGCAGAAGAGGCGAAGGAAAAAAGACATTTTCTTTTAACTGGGGAGACGAACGCCTCGCGCAATCTGGAAAACCCCAACCTCAGTGGATAGCCTCAAGACGGGGCGCAATCTTAGCGGCTGGGGCTTTCAATAACAAAAAGCAAATCTAGAAAGAGTTCGAGAGGAGGGGGAGGAACAGCTGGAGTCCTCTGGACACCCTTTTGGACTATTTATTTGGACTTGTCCGAACTCTGAATAAACAATATAGTATAAAAGAGGCTATGAAAAGGAACTGAAAAGGAACTTGCCGAGTTCCCGGTGTGCAGCAACTATGGACGAGATGATACAAAGTTGCAAGGTAATTACAAAGGAGCCCAAGGATAAAAATCTTCTGGTATATGCCCGGTGGACCGCCGAATCTGGAGGTACCCAATTCCCGGGGAAAGGAGGAGGCGGGAAACAGGACATTATGGAAAGGAGAAAGGAGTGAGTAAAGGAAAGGGGAGGAAGGGAGACTCCCACAAAATATACGATAAGGAAAGAGAAAAGAAGACGATATATGGGAACGGAATAAAGAGAGTGAAAGGAAACAAACGGACTTATAAAAGGGTTTTGTAACGAAAAGACCCTTGCTTTCGTCTTCTCACTACGCCCTCTCAATTTATTAAAAGAACTAACAGGGATTGATGAGGTAAATCTAACCTCCCACTTATCCCTTTAGCCTTTTCGGTAAACCCTCTAGCCTTTGAAGGTTTTTCAACAAATAAAAGAGAGGTCCTTTCCAGCCTCAAACGTGACTAGGTATGCTATTATTCCTGAGCTATATGAGAAACTCCCCCTTGTGTCCAGTAACAGGGGTCTAACCTCTATAGAACCCCTACTGACAAGCCTGCCTCTTCCCTGAGGTAACTTAGTGACAACCTGGGTCGTTTCTCCCTTTTTAGCCCTCTCAGCGGCCTTCGTACTCACTACCTTTCCGTTCCTTTTTGAGGGAAAGTATAGTCTTTTAAAAGGTTATTCCCCACCTGGGCCTTTCATGTACTTTGGCTGGATAGTAATTCAGGCGACTTTCATGTTTGGCACTTTAAAGATGCAATTTCTTTATTGTTTGAAAGCGTAATGGTTGCAGTCAGGCTTAGCGTGTACAGACTTAATTTTCAGAGTAAATATCTTTGTTTTTATACATATAACCAATGACAATACATCTCCCTAACCTATTCCTACTCTCCCAGCTTCTTCTCCTACACCACCCCACACTCCCTCTTCCAAGCCCCTTCTCAACTGAATAAACGGCTGCACATCCTCCTCCAACAGTCAGCCCCCCCCTTCATGGAATGTTCAGTCAGTCAAGCCTAGAGTCTGAGTTAACCCTTGATGGGATGGGTTGAAACAAATATTCTTGTAACACACAGTCCAAACCGTTACAGTTTCTTTAAAGAACTACTTGCAAAGGGTATCTCTTTAAGAATCACTTGAAGGGAAGCGGGAAGGAAGTGGGTGAAAGAGCTATAAAGAAAACGCCAACTCACTCAGGTTGGGGCGAGGTGCGGAGGATATTGGTTAGAGAAACAGAGTGACGAGATAGAGAAGAAAGACCGGAACACTGAGAGGATAAAAGAAGCGATATAGAAAACAGCGACACCTGGTGTTCAAAATTTGTTAATACACCTAATATACTTTCCCTTCCTGTGAATTGAACAGTAGTGTCAGCAAAATGAGCACGTAAGGAATACCCAGAGTACCCCCCCAGAGGAGATTGTGAAATTTTTCTCTTTGTCATTAAGTCTGTGAGATAGGAGTTTAAGAAGTTTAAGAAGCCGAGTTGCTCTTGAAAGAGAACTCTCATAGGTTGCAAAATGGGGGATATCAAAAAACCTAAAAATTCAACTACAACCACACCAGTGGGAGCCCCTAAACGTCCACCAGATGCAGAACATTGTGAAATCAAAGAATTAATTTTAGGCCTAAAAGCAGACCTGAATGAAAAAATGGATTCAATTAAAGGGGTGCTGGATAACATGGAGACCAAGATAGACCAAAACTTGAAGAAGATTGAGCAAAATTCTAAGGAAATAACGGAATTGAATAACAAAGAGAAAGAAAAGGACACGCAGAACTTGAAAGATAAGATAACCAAACAAGAAGAAAGAGTGAAGACTTTTTCAGATGACTGCAAAGACTGTAAGAGGAACCAAGAAAGAATAAAAGAGGATTTGCAGAAGCTGAAAGAAGTGCAAGAATCAACCTGGGATGCTCTTGCGATGCAGGAACTTAAGCAAAATGATTTGATTTTGAGATTTAGGGGCCTGAAAGAAAGTCAAGAAGAAAATGTGGAAGCTACTCTCATTAAAGGTCTGGCCGACTGGCTGCAACTGGAAGAGGAAGATGTTTCAGTCTGTGTGGATCGAGCTTTCAGACTGAAGCCAAGGACTGCACGTGCCAGCAGATGGCCAGGTGACTGTTTAGTCTTTCTAAATTCAAGAATATTGAGGGATAAAATAATGCAAAGGAAGAAGGTGCAGAAATTTAGAATAGACGACCGAGAGATAGTAATAAAACGAGAAATTCCACCAAGGCTGTTGAGGAAAAGGCCAAAATATAAATTCTTAATGGAAGCCCTGCTGAGAAATAACATTTATTTTAAGTGGGAATTCCCAGAAGGGATTTCCTTTATGTACAATCAGACCTGGGTGAAACTAACTACAGAACTGGAAGTAGAAAAGTTCTGGAAGAAATTTGGGAAAGTGCTAGGGGGGGGGGGACGGAGGGGGAAGAGAAGAGGAGGAAGAAAAAAGAGAAAGAAATAGGTACTGAGGAAGACCCAGCACTAGAACCAACAGAATTGTGACTTTTGAGAAATCTTTTTTCTGAAAATGATAGTATGAGTGTGATATAATAATTAACGATCTGTTTTAAACTTCTCTTTTTTTGTTCTCTTCTTAATTAATTGTTCTTGTTGTTTTGAAAAGTGTTGAAATAAATACAGATTATATTTACTTGTGGATAATAAAGTATAATGAGATAGAGGAAATAATAGGTAAAAGGATTGGAAAATGGAGTTGAAAATGCTTACATGGAATGTGAATGGATTAAATAACAAGGTTAAAAGGAACAGGGTAGAACATGTGCTTAAAAAAAGAAGTTAGATGTAGTGTGCCTACAAGAGACACACATTAAAAAAGCCGATCGTAAATTGTTAGTTAATAGAAGATTGGGAGAAGAATTTATATCTTTGGATAAGAAAAAGAAAAGAGGGGTGGTGTTATACATCAACCCCAAATTAAAACCAGAGCAGATAAATAAAGATAATGATGGCATAATTATAATGGTTAAAGTACAAGAGAAAAAAGAGAAAATTATTATAATTGGAATATATGCGCCCAATGAAAAAAGAACAGAATTTTTCAAAAAACTAGAAAGCATGGTGTTAGAGTATTGTGATAAAAAATAATATTAATGGGAGATCTAAATGGGGTGGTCTCACCACAGATGGATAAATTAGGAGAGTATAGGGAAAAGAGATGGGAGATTGCCAAGAAGTTTTTTCCAATTAGCTGACTCATTAGAGTTACAAGATGTGTGGAGATGTAAACATCCCACACAGAAGCAATACACCTTTTTCTCCTTCCCTAATAATTCAGAAAGCAGAATAGACTCAATATGGTCGATGAAGGAAATATTGATGAGATGTAAAAAAATAGATATTTTACCTAAGAGCCTCTCGGACCACAATCCGGTGTATATGGAGATTTTTGGAATAACGAAGGGTATAAAAAGGTGGAGATTAAATGAATTTTTATTAGAAGATGAAAATATAAATAAAAAGGCAGAAAAGATGTTAAACGATTATTTCAAATTAAACTCCAATCAAGAAATAGGAATGGATATAATTTGGGATGCGGGGAAAGCAGTCAGTAGAGGGTTCTTTATAAGTCAAAATAACTGGAAAAGGAAAGAGAGAGAGAGAGGAAACTGGAAGATCTATTGAAAGAAATAAGGAAAAATGAACTAAATTTAGGAGAAGCTAAGAAGGAGAAAAAAGAGAAAATAAAGGAGAACATCAAAATACTTCAGGCACAAATGATTAGGATACTGGACAAAGAGATTGAAATTAAAATAAGATATTTAAAACAGAGAAGTTTTGAATATTCAAACAAAGCCGGGAAGTATTTAGCCTGGCAATTAAAGAAAAAAAGAAAAGAAAGAGTAGTAGATATGCTGAAGATGGGTGAGGAAACAATCACGGACCCCAAGGAAATTAGAAAGTCATTTGTGGATTTCTATACCAAATTATATAGGGAGGAGAAAAATGACCAGACAAAGATTGAGAAATATATTAAAAAAACAAAACTAAGGAAGATAACTGAAGAAGGTCTAAAAAGAATGAATGAACCAATAACATCAGAGGAATTAAAAGAGGCGATAAAAAGTGCAAAAGTAGGGAAGGCACCAGGAGGTGATGGACTACCAGCCTTATATTATAAGAAATTTGAGAAAAACTTAATTGACCCTTTGAGGAAAGTAATGAATGGAATCTTGGAAGAAAGGTCCCCCCCAAAGTCTTGGGAAGAGGCCTTTATAACGGTAATACCGAAACAGGGTACAGACATTACTCAAATTAAAAACTTTAGACCCATCTCCCTATTGAACAACGATTATAAGTTGTTCACAGGAATTCTTGCAAATAGGATAAAACATCTGCTGGGAGATATAATTAAAAAGGATCAGGCGGGTTTTTTGCCAAAAAGATATATGAACAGCAATTTGAGAAGCGTAATAAATGTGATAGAATACTTAAGTATCAAGAAAGATAAGAAAGCAGCTTTCCTCTTCCTAGATGCAGAGAAAGCTTTTGATAAAGTTTCGTGGGTATTCTTGAAAAAAGCAGTAGAAGACCTAGGGTTTGGAGAGAAATTTCAAAATGCGGTAAACGCAATTTACGATGTTCAAAAGGCAAAATTAGTAATAAATAGTGAAATTTCGGAACAGATAATAATTCAAAGAGGTACTAGGCAAGGATGCCCGCTATCTCCGCTTTTGTTTATTTTGAGTTTAGAATATCTATTGGAAAATTTAAGAGAAGATGACAAAGTTAAAGGGATTGAAAATGGAAGAGATGTATGGAAAATCAGAGCCTTTGCTGATGATGTTGTGGTAATGGTAGAGGAACCACTGACAAGTATAAAACAAACTTTAAAAATAATAAGAGATTACGGAGCTCTAGCGGGTTTTAGTTTGAATATGAAAAAAAACCAATATTATAGTTAAAAATTTGACAAAAGAAGAAGTGGACAAATTACGGGAAGAGACAGGATTAATAATAGTAAATAAAATGAAATATCTGGGAATATGGGTCACCAATACAAATAATTTGTTTAAAGATAACTATACAAAAGTATGGAAGGATATTAAAAAAGATTTAGAAAATTGGAACAAACTAAATTTATCACTATTGGGTAAAATAGCAACTATCAGACTTCCGGTTGGCGTGCCGGAGATGGCGGTCGGGGGGACATGTCGCTCCTGACATTCCCCCGTCAGGCCGGGCAAAGGGGTGTTCGCGCCAGCGCCGCGAACCCCAAACCCCCCGGGAAGGGCGTCCCGGGGTCCGCAGGACCTGCAGGAGCTCGGACGCCGGTCCCGATCCCAGGGAGCTCTCAGCGGGGCTCCCGGGAGCGATCGGGCGGCGGAGCTCTAGGGTCCGTTGACAGCCCCGCCTGGCGAAGCTGTGAGACCGTCACCGCCGAGCGCGCCGATTCCTCTAAGAACTTCAATTCGGAACTGTGAGTAATCTTGCAAAAAAGAGCTTGAAAGAGCTTCAATTTGGAAGCAATTTGGACTGGCTTGAGGATGTAAAAACGGAGGTCCGTCCCTTGCCATTGTGTAACAACGACAGGGCATTGTTGCACAGCTTTGAAAAGTTTTGATTGGAATTTGACACTTTGTTTTTGAGACTTAACCCTTGCGCCTCCCCCGGTCCTAGGGGGCAGATGAAGCTAATTTAATTTTTATGAGCATGAGGATTATTTTGGAGTTTTGGAGACTTTGAAAAGTTGATAAAGTTTGGAAAAGTTTTAAAAGAACTGCGTATTAAAATGGCGGTGAAACAGGATGTGGATCTGACAATACTGTTGGAAAAGCTGAAAGAGTTTAGAATGGAGTACAATGCTGAAGTGAAAGCACTGAGAGCAGAACTGTGTGCTGCTGGGAGCAGCTTTGTGACTGAGATAAAGCAAAGTATAAACAATGGTCTGACCGGCCAAGATTTACAACCAAACCCTGTGAACAGTGCATCTGCTGAGACTAAACAGCGAAAGTTTGTTTTGAGGACAACCAGCTGCAAAAGACTTTTCCAATGTAAGTCAAAAAGAGCTGCCGTCACTTTTAGAAAAAAGAGAAGCATCAGGAGGAAGGTCAGCAAACCACAGCCCAAAGACAAGCAGCGAAGAGGATGCCGAGATAATGCGGACCAAAAATGGAATGGATGGCTAAAGAATCTGGTGGATATTGTTTTGGATGATACCCTGCAGCAAAGACAATGGGTTTCGAAGTTGGACCCTGAAGGAATAGGATGAACATTAATATGACGCAACTGTTTTGTGGCCTACTGGTTTTTGAATTCGGACACGGCAGGAACTGATTACAATATGTTTTCTGGAAAATAATGATATAAGATTGATATACACTATGAATGATAAGTAATTTTTATAATGAAGTAGTCTGCACCGGGGACTGGGGGGGGGGGAAAGAGGGATGTTATTGAAGTAAAAGATAAGTATGCAAAAGATGTGAGTGGATGGTAAACGATTTGTGATTTAGGAGATTATTGAAGTGTTAATGATGTGGAAATAGGAACCTGGTAAGAATGAATATTTGGATAAATGAATGCAATGTGGGGGGGGCGTGGGGAAGTCATTGGATATTGTTTAAATTGTATGTGATCCGGCTCGAATCGGGGCCGGACAAAAATTTGAAAAACCCAATAAAAATTATTATATATATAAAAAAATAGCAACTATCAAAATGAATCTCCTACCAAAAATGCTTTTTTTGTTTCAAATGCTGCCGATCCTTGGAACAAGTAGGAATATATTTAAAGAGTGGAGGAGGGATATAACAAAATACATCTGGAACCGGAAACCAGCAAGAATAAAATATAAGCTATTAATTGATTTGAAAAGTAGAGGGGGACTGGGTCTCCCAGACCTGGAGCTGTACCACGATGCGGCGGGTTTCCAATGGATCAAAGAGTGGATCCTATTAGAAGACCACAAATTATTAGATTTAGAAGGTTATGGGAATAAATTTGCCTGACACACATATTTGACAGAGGATAAAGTAAGAGTAAATAAAGGATTTACTAATCATATAATTAAAAAAATCATTGTTGAAGGTCTGGGAGAAACATAATAGATTAATAGAGCCTAAAACACCTAAATGGCTATCCCCCATTGAGATTATTACGGTTAAAAAGAGGAATTCAAATGGGACTTGGGGAAAATATAGTGATCTAATAGAACAAAGAGAAGGGACATGGAGAATAAAACCATATGAAGAAATTCAACATCATCTAACAGGCTGGATCCAATATCACCAGGTGAATAGTAAATTAAATAAAGACAATAGACAAAAAGGGTTTTTAGACAAACCATCTTTACTATCTGTGAATAGATTACTATTATTATTGGTCAGCCAAATTCCTAAATACTTGGTCTTATTTACTATTGTTAATCCTGATATCTCCTGTAGTTCTTCCTTTTCTTCCTTGGTCATATTTTTGACTATCATGTTGGTTTTATTCTTATTTAACTTGAAGCCGGCTAATTTCCCAAATTCTAATATTCTTTCAATTATCTGTAGTATGCTTTCTTTGGGGTTTTCAACAGTCATAATCAAGTCATCCACAAATGCTTTGATCTTATATTCCTTTTCCCCTAATGAGATACCTTTTATTTTAATATCATTTCTTGCGGCATTCATCAATAATTCCAATACCATAATAAATAGTAGTGGTGACAAGGGGCAACCTTGTATTGTCCCCCTCTCTACACTAAATTCTTCTGTTATTTCATTATTAAGGATAAGTTTGGCTTTTTGTTTCCTATATATTGTCTCTATAGCTTTAATGTAATCTTCCCCCAGTTTAATTTCCTTTACAACCCTTTCCATGAAGTCCCACGACACCTGGTCGAATGCCTTTTCTGCATCTATTGATATTAAAGCAGCCTTTTTGTCTGATCTTTCTTCTAGGTAAATCTATTACATTACAGATCAGCCAGCTTGATCTTTATGTATAGTTTCATTTAGTAATTTTTTCAATCTGTTGGCTAGAATGTCAGCAAATATTTTGTAATCACTGTTCATCTGTTGAGTGCTGATGCCACAACTGCCAACAGTGAGAACACTGTTGGTGTTCTCTGGTGTGTGTGTGTTTGGGGAGCCATTTCAGAGACAGTTTCTCATAGATTCCCAAAACAGTTATCACTCTACCATCTGTCTTATCTTTCTTATGGTTTCACAATTTTCTGCACTGCTGAAATAGTTCAGGAGGAGAAAAGTGGACAGTCATGCAGCTATCTTGACAATTATTATAGAAGGTGACATTTTAAGGAGGAAATGCTATTCTGGATTCGGTTACTGTTGGAGACGGGATACCTGAACAAGATGGAATATGGGCAATTGGTTCCGTATGAAATGCCTAGGTTGTCAACAGATGATTGATGATGCTAGCATACATTTCCAGAGTGCGCCAATTTCCAATCTGACATTTGCTTTAGACTCCCTAAGGTGAAAGTTCAGTGAGCTGTTAACTAGTGTCAGGAATAATTCATTAGGTAGCACTCTGACATTTAAGGAGCAATCTAGAGAATTTTAGCACTCATCTTTGGAATGGGTCCCACACCCCTTCCCAAAGCTCCTCAGCTCTCTGTGTCTCTACTTGACTGGCAAAAACCTCTGCCACGTTTGTATGAGAAATGAAGAATAATGAGCTCCAAGATGGTTTGACTACTGGATTCTGTTCTTCTGACTCTCCTTATATCCACCCTCAATGGAAACGTTCTTTAGAAAGATTTCTGACCAAGAACCATTGGACCTCAGTCAGGCAAGTGGGGCAATTTCCTCATGAATTCAGAAACAACACAAGAGTCTTGCTGGATCAAACCAAAGCTCCAAGTCTAGCATTTTGTTCTCACGGTGGCCAACTAGCTACCTGATGGAAAGCCCCCAAGCCGGGCATGTGCACAACAGCAGCCTCCCCACTTGTGATTTCTAGCAACTGTCTATCACCTTCAATACTGCAGATTGCACAGAGCCATCATGGCTGGTAGCCATTGATAACTTTACCCTCCCGCTATGAATTTATCTAACCCCCCTTTAAAGCCACCCAAGTGAGTGGCTATTGCTACATTTCATGGTGAAAAATTCCAGAGTTTAGCAACACACTGTGTGAAGTACTTCCTTTTGTCTATTCTAAATATTGCAACAAACAGCTGCATTGGATGTCCCTGAATTCTAGCATTATGGTAGAGGGGAAATAATCTTATTTCCATCCATTTTCTCCATGCCAAGGTGGCCAAGCATTGCATGTGCCACAGTCATGATTTTCCAAAGAGGCTAAAAAGGCTTTGAAAACTTAGATAGACTTGGATAAACTTTAAGAAATGTATAAATTTAATTCCTCTCCCCCCCGGCCTTCGTAGCAAACCACTGTGGTGGCACAGTAATTCTCTTGGTCACCTTGCCCAGAATGCCTGGCTCTGAGAAGAAGGACCACCCAGGCCCATCCTCAGAGCCCAGGCACTGACAGAGGGGCCAGAGAAGCCACCACTTGGCTTTGCATTAGTGCTATTGCAACAGTGAAGGATTTTTTTTTCTAAGCAGGAGATGGGCCAGGTGCGGCAGGAGGAAAATCTGTGGTGGTAGACCCACTGGCTGGACCATGCTGAGCACCCCTTGGTCAAGTGGTGGTCCTTATCTTCTCCCATCCCATGAAGCTTACTCTGGAGTCTTTGGCTTTTAAAATTGTCTGATGTATGCTTATATTGTGGTTTAAAATCTTCATACAGTGCTATACTTAAAGTTTAAATGATTTTTTAAAAAAACAAGAACAAATGACAAGAAGAGCAGTTGACTGATATTGGCCACCTGCATTTCTTCATTACTAGAACCCCCCCCCCGCCACAATGGAGAGAGGAGAGGAAACATTGCTGGGGTGAGCCTTCTAGAAACAGGCAGCTCATGGGAACATAGAGTGTTCCCTAAGGTATGCTAAAAGAAACACCTTTTTAAAGCAGCCATTCTCAACACTGGAACTACTGCTTGCTATAATAAGACACTTTGCTAGTTTCTTAAGAAAACTGGAGATCAAAGAAAAATAAGCATCTTGAGCTTTGTACTAAATAGTTCATAGTAGGTGCAAGTCGCCTTGTGACACACAGAGTAGACTTTCAAGTAAATGCTGATTCTCCCAGTTGAACGCCGTGGCCCAGGAAGAGAGGGGAAAATAGGAGAAGTGAACAACTGGCTTCGCAAATGGTGCCGGCAGGAACGGTTTGGATTCTTAGATCACGGCCTGCAGTTTCTTGGAGATGGACTTCTGGCAAGTGATGGGCTGCACCTCACAAGGGTTGGGAGGAATGTTTTTGCCAACAATCTCAAAAACCTCATCAGGAGGGCTTTAAACTGACTTATGTGGGGGAGGGAGACAGTGGTCCTGAAGGTAGGAGTCTATCAAATGCTGAAGATGATCATCCAAAAGTCAAGGACCAAATGGAGCAAACAGCACACAGACCTAGTGGTGGGAGGAAAAAATCCTTAAGTAGGAGACTAGGGGGAATGATCAATGGTTTTCAATGTCTGTATACAAATGCACAGAGCATGGGAAATAAACAAGATGAACTTGAGCTCTTGGTACAGCAAACTAAATACGACATAATAGGCATCACTGAAACCTGGTGGGATGAGTCTCATGATTGGAATGTAGTAATAGAGGGATACAATCTATTTCAGAGAAATAGACCAAACAGGAAAGGAGGAGGAGTGGCATTATATGTCAGGGATGTGTATACCTGTGAAGAGATCCATGATTTAAAACTTCAAAGCCAAATTGAGAGTATCTGGGTCAAAATTAAGGGAGAGAAAAATAACAGTGATCTCATTGTGGGAGCTTACTATAGATCCCCAAGCCAAACTGAGGACATAGATGATGCCTTCCTGGAACAGATGACCAAGCATTCAAAAGGAAATGAGATAGTAGTAATGGGGGATTTCAACTATCCTGATATTTGTTGGATGTCAAACTCAGCCAAGAGCATAAGGTCAAACAGATTCCTCACTGGCCTTGCAGACAATTTCATTGTCCAGAAAGTGGGGGAAGCAACAAGAGGATCAGCCATTTTAGATCTGGTCCTAACCAATAGTGATGACCTGGTTAGTGGGGTAGAAGTGGCAGGATCATTAGGTGGGAGTGATCATGCTCTTCTGGAGTTTATTATACATCAGAAAGGAGCAACCAAGCATACTAAGACTCAAATTCTAGACTTTAAGAAAGCCGACTTCAGAAAACTTAGGGAAATGCTGGATGTGATCCCATGGTCAGTAATACTAAAAGGGATGGGAGTTCATGATGGATGGGAGTTTGTTAAAAGGGAGATATTAAAAGCACAACTTCAAGCAGTACCAATGCGACGAAAACATGGAAGGTGCCTAAAGAAGCCAGGGTGGCTATCTAAAGAACTTTTAACTGAGTTAAGATTTAAAAGGGATATGTACAAGAAATGGAAAAAGGGGGAAACCACCAGAGAGGAATTCAAACAAATAGCCAGCACATGTAGAGACAAAGTCAGAAAAGCTAAAGCACAGAATGAGCTCAGGCTTGCTAGAGAGGTTAAAAGCAATAAAAAGGGTTTTTATGGGTATGTCCGTAGCAAAAGGAAGAACAAGGAAACAGTGGGGTCACTTAGAGGAGAAGATGGTGAAATGCGAACAGGGGACGCAGAAAGGGCAGAACTCCTCAATACCTTCTTTGCCTCAGTCTTCTCCAAAAAAGAAAACAATGCCCGACCTGAAGAATATGGAGCAGATGATACAGCAGGGGAAACACAGCCCAGAATAAGTAAGGAGGTAGTACAAGAACACTTGGCTAGTTTAGATGTATTCAAGTCTCCAGGGCCAGATGAACTACATCCCAGAGTATTAAAAGAACTGGCAGAGGTGATTTCAGAACCACTGGCAGTAATCTTTGAGAATTCCTGGAAAACAGGTGAAGTCCCAGCAGACTGGAGGAGGGCAAATGTTGTCCCTATTTTCAAAAAGGGGAAAAGAGAGGACCCAAACAATTACCGCCCAGTCAGCCTGACATCAATACCAGGAAAGATTCTAGAGCAGATCATTAAGCAAATGGTCTGTGAGCACCTAGAAAGGAACGCTGTGATCACTAAAAGTCAGCATGGGTTTCTGAAAAATAAGTCATGTCAGACTAATCTGATCTCATTTTTTGACAGAATTACAAGCCTGGTAGACGAAGGGAACACTGTGGATGTAGCCTATCTTGATTTCAGCAAGGCCTTTGACAAGGTGCCCCATGATATTCTTGTAAAGAAGCTGGTAAAATGTGGGCTAGACAATGCTACCATTCAGTGGATTTGTAACTGGCTGACTGACCGAACCCAAAGGGTGCTCATCAATGGCTCCTCTTCATCCTGGAGAGAAGTGACTAGTGGGGTGCCACAGGGTTCTGTCTTGGGCCCAGTCTTATTCAACATCTTTATCAATGACTTGGATGATGGGCTTGAGGGCATCCTGATCAAGTTTGCAGATGACACCAAATTGGGAGGGGTGGCTAATACCCCAGAGGACAGGATCACACTTCAAAATGACCTTAACAGATTAGAGAACTGGGCCAAGGCAAACAGGATGAATTTTAACAGGGAGAAATGTAAAGTACTACACTTGGGCAAAAAAAATGAAAGGCACAAATACAGGATGGGTGATACCTGGCTTGAGAGCAGTACAAGTGAAAAGGATCTAGGAGTCTTGGTAGACCACAAACTTGACATGAGTCAACAGTGTGATGCAGCAGCTAAAAAAGCCAATGCAATTCTGGGCTGCATCAATAGGAGTATAGCATCTAGATCAAGGGAAGTAATAGTACCACTGTATTCCGCTCTGGTCAGACCCCACCTGGAATACTGTGTCCAGTTCTGGGCACCACAGTTCAAGAAGGATATTGACAAGCTGGAACGTGTCCAGAGGAGGGCAACCAAAATGGTCAAAGGCCTGGAAACGATGCCTTATGAGGAACGGCTTAGGGAGCTGGGTATGTTTAGCCTGGAGAAGAGACGGTTAAGGGGTGATATGATAGCCATGTTCAAATATATAAAAGGATGTCATATAGAGGAGGGAGAAAGGTTGTTTTCTGCTGCTCCAGAGAAGCGGACACGGAGCAATGGATTCAAACTACAAGAAAGAAGATTCCACCTAAACATTAGGAAGAATTTCTTGACAGTAAGAGCTGTTCGACAGTGGAATTTGCTGCCAAGGAGTGTGGTGGAGTCTCCTTCTTTGGAGGTCTTTAAGCAGAGGCTTGACAGCCACCTGTCAGGAATGCTTTGATGGTGTTTCCTGCTTGGCAGGGGGTTGGACTGGATGGCCCTTGTGGTCTCTTCCAACTCTATGATTCTGTGATTCTGTGATTCTGTGATTCTGTGAGTCACTGATGAAAAAGCAACAATGATTTAATTAAAAAGGAGCAGAAGAACAAGATGAAAGGTATAGCAGAAAACAGCTTTTAAACAAAATATTTGATGAAAACATCTTAAAATTAAAACACATATTCAACTGGATGTGAAGAGCACTAAGCAAATGCCATCAGGCCTGGCTAGCTAAGAAATAAATGGTAAGAAGCACCTGGGTTCTTTCCCCCCTCTTACATTTCTGTTCAGACACAAAAGCATTTCCCCCACTCATCCTGTTTTTCTGTGAATGGCCATCAAAACTTCATGGAAAATGAAATCTGTAGCAAATTTTGTGGATTTCTTCACAGGCAAAACATATGAAGAACTGCAAGGGCATCCCAAAGAATTAGAATAAAGTTGCCCCAAACCCCACTGGAAATCGGGGTTCCAAATCAGGGCAGGAGTATTTCCTATGTGGATCCAAGATGTGCCCTCTCATCAAATCAGAGGATCCCAGGCATGTGAGGAGAGGCCCTGATATGGCCAGCGGGTGGTGGTGGAGCATCATCATCATAGCCCTCTGGCAGGACTGGAGAGCTTGGGGCATGCAGAGTAGGGAATGAGAGTTGTGCACAAAGCCTCCTTGCTCGCCCCAGTGCTTTCAGGATGGTGAGTTGTGAAGGTGTCATGGCTCTTCCGCTGCTACATAGAGTGTGACTTCTTCACCTTCAAAATGTTCTAAAATATTCCGACAATCAGAGAATGGAATGTCTGCCTGCTCCATCTAAAAATGAACATTCTAAAAGTATGCAAGTAAAAAACATGCACCACCCCATTTATGTTTTAGGGTGGCATGCAACTATATCATGCTCACAGGAGATACAGATGTAAGGCAAATGTTGGTCTATTCTGACTTAGTCAAATACAAAACTTCATTTATTTAACTTCATCATGGAACCCAAGGTGGATGCAATTGTCACACAAGCTCTGCACAGAGCAAGACCTGGTGGCCTCATGTGCTTTCAGACCAGATTGTGGGATATTACCATTCGATTTAGTAATCAAATATCCAATTGTAACCACAAATGATAAACCTCAGGTTCATTTCAGCCCCCTTATTTGATCATGTTTGCCAGCAGCGGGGCCCCATGGAGTCTGCGGCCCTCCGTGGTTGTTCAGTAGCAGCAACACTGTTTTCACTTTTGCTAATGAAAGTAATCCTGGAAACAATGTTATATTTAGAGAATGTGTGTGAACAGTATAAGGATTATTTACTTTAAGGGGAAAAATACTTCCAATTGGCTTGTGGTGTTTTTGGTTCAGGGTATTATTTTTCAGTCAGAACAAACAAGAAATTTTATATTGCCCAAGTTGATGTTATCTGCTTAGGAGAAAGGGGCATAATTAAAGCAATGATTTCTGTTAGGATTCCAATTGCTTTGTGTAGAGTTAAAGGCCAGAAACTGCAATTTGTAGACAGGAACAGCTAAGAATACCCACAGGGACCTGCTGACACCCAGGACAAATATACTTCTAAATGTCTATTGATGTTCTGTGGCTTGAAACTTGTGGGGTTTGTTTTTGTATAATAATAAGTGACTCAGTTAATGGCGATATTAAATAAATAAATCTAAAAATAATGGAAAGAGTGCAGCTTCTCTTCATTGCTGTTGGAAAAAGTTTGGCACTTGATATAAGCCCCACCTAATATAAACTAGTCTGGCACCACTTACAACCACAGAGAGGAATGATGTACAACTGATGATGATTTCTTCCATTATTTGATACTGAAGAATCTCCAAAGCTGAAATAAACATTCAAAACAAGCATATAATTCGGGGGGTCTGCTTAATTTGTTGCACTGTTTGCAGAAGCTGCTTTGCAGCCTTTTTATATTTCAAGATCAGGTAAATTGTCATTTACAGCAATTCTTGGTGTTCTTGGATGGAGCAGTTAATCTGTTACTTCCGAGGATGTGGACAGGCTGCTTGGACGAGTGAAACCGACCACCTGTCTCCTTGATCCTTGCCCATCCTGGCTAATAAAAGCTAGCCGGGAAGGGCTGGGCGATGGGCTTCGCGGGGTGGTGAATGCTTCCCTCTGCGAGGGAGTATTCCCAGACCTGCTGAAAGAGGCGGTCATTAAACCGCTTCTTAAAAAAAAATCTTTAGACCCGGCCATTATGGCCAACTATCGTCCAGTCGCAAATCTACCATTCTTGGGCAAGGTGATTGAGCGGGTGGTTGCTGAACAACTCCAAGCACGCCTGGAGGATGCGGACCATTTGGATCCCTTCCAGTCGGGGTTCAGGCCTCATCATGGGACTGGTCGCGCTGGTTGATGATCTCTGGCGGGCTAGGGACAAAGGTGAGAGCTGTTTCCTAGTTCTGCTGGATCTCTCAGCGGCCTTTGACACCATCGACCATAACATCCTTCTGGACCGTCTAGAGGGACTGGGAGCTGGGGGCACTGTTATACAGTGGTTCCGCTCCTTCCTCCTGGGGCGGGTCCAGAAAGTGGTGGTGGGGGATGAGTGTTCAGACCCCTGGGCTCTCACTTGTGGGGTGCCTCAGGGTTCCGTCCTCTCCCCCATGCTTTTTAATATCTATATGAAGCCGCTGGGAGAGATCATCAGGGGGTTTGGGCTGGGTGTTCATCAGTATGCAGATGACACCCAGCTCTACCTCTCTTTCAAATCAGAACCAGTGAAGGCGGTGAATGTCCTGTGTGAGTGCCTGGAGGCGGTTGGAGGATGGATGGCAGCTAACAGATTGAGGTTGAATCCTGACAAGACAGAAGTACTGTTTTTGGGGGACAGGGGGCGGGCGGGTGTGGGGGACTCCCTGGTCCTGAATGGGGTTACTGTGCCCCTGAAGGACCAGGTGCACAGCCTGGGAGTCATTTTGGACTCACAGCTGTCCATGGAGGCGCAGATCAATTCTGTGTCCAGGACGGCTGTCTACCAGCTCCATCTGGTACGCAGGCTGAGACCCTACCTGCCCGCGGACTGTCTCGCAAGTGTGGTGCATGCTCTGGTTATCTCCCGCTTGGACTACTGCAATGCGCTCTACGTGGGGCTACCTTTGAAGGTGACCCGGAAACTGCAATTAATCCAGAATGCGGCTGCTAGACCGGTGACTGGGAGTGGCCGCTGGGACCACATAACACCGGTCCTGAGAGAACTACATTGGCTCCCAGTACGTTTCCGAGCACAATTCAAAGTGCCTGGAGGGCAGCGACTGAGGAGGGAGCACAAGGCTTGTGTGTGTGAGAGAGTTTGTTTCTGGCTTGTGTGTGTGTGCTTGTCTGGTGACTAGCTGTGGGCGGAGCTAATCAGTGCCTAGAGGGCAGCGACTGAGGAAGTAGGCAAAAGGTGAGCTGAGCTTGTAGGGCGGAGCTAATCAGTGCCTGGAGGGCAGCGACTGAGGAGGGAGCACAAGGTGAGCTGAGCTTGTAGGTTTTGTGGGTTTGTCTTTTTGGGGCTGTGTGTGATTAAGTTTGTGTACTTATTTGTTTCCTTATTTGTTTGTGTGTTTCCCAGGCTTGTGTGTGTGAGAGAGTTTGTTTCTGGCTTGTGTGTGTGTGTTTGTCTGGTGACTAGCTGTGGGCGGAGCTAATCAGTGCCTAGAGGGCAGCGACTGAGGAGGGAGCACAAGGTGAGCTGAGCTTGTAGGTTTTGTGGGTTTGTCTTTTTGGGGCTGTGTGTGATTAAGTTTGTGTGCTTATTTGTTTCCTTATTTGTTTGTGTGTTTCCCAGGCTTGTGTGTGTGAGAGAGTTTGTTTCTGGCTTGTGTGTGTGTGTTTGTCTGGTGACTAGCTGTGGGCGGAGCTAATCAGTGCCTAGAGGGCAGTTTGACCTATCTTTTGATAGAGGAGAGCTAGTCTCAAACGTTTACTTGGGGAGACCTAGGCTTCTTTTTTGAGTGTCCTGACTTCAAGCTTCAAGATGGAGGGTGAGGGAACAACTGTAGTCGCCTGCAATTCCTGCGCAATGTTTGCCTTCTTGCCAAAGGATGTAGGCAGCTACACCTGCAGCAAGTGCAAGTTGGTTGCCCTACTAGAAGACAAGGTCCGGCAACTTCAGAAGGGGGAGGGAACAACTGTAGTCGCCTGTAATTCCTGCGCAATGTTTGCCTTCTTGCCAAAGGATGTAGACAGCTACACCTGCAGCAACTGCAAGTTGGTTGCCCTACTCGAAGACAAGGTCCAGCAACTTCAGGCCCGTGTATCTACGCTCCAGAAAATTAAAGAGCTGGAGCTTTTCTTGGATGCAGCAGAGCACACTGTCTCCACCAAGCAGGAGACAGGGCACATCTCTGAGGAGGAGATCAGTTCCCCAACTCAGGAGCCAGATGTATGGAGGAACGTGACTCACAGAAGTAGAATGCCCAGGGATCGCTCTGAGTGTTTAGAACTACAAAATCGATTTGAAGTGCTCTCAAATCTGGAAGATGAAGAACAGACTCCATTGGAAGATCTCTCCCTCATCACAGTTGATGAGGTATATGAAGACGAGCAACATAGTCAGTCCTCTGGGAATGTGCAGGTGACCTTGGAAGGGACAGCACATGTAAGAATCCCGACCAAGCCTAAGAGGAGGCGTGTAGTAGTGATAGGGGATTCCCTACTGAGGGGTACGGAAGCAGTGATCTGTGGGCCTGACAAGATGTCGCGAGAGGTATGCTGTCTCCCCGGGGCCAAGATCCATGATGTTACAGAACGGCTGCAAGGAATAATTAAACCCACGGATAAAAACCCCTTCCTTTTAGTCCATGTGGGAACCAATGACACCGCAAGCCATAGCCTCCAGAAGATCAAAAGTGATTATGAGGCTCTGGGCAGGAACCTGAAGCAATTAAATGCACAAATTGTCATCTCATCTGTCCTCCCAGTTGAACGCCGTGGCCCAGGAAGAGAGGGGAAAATAGGAGAAGTGAACAACTGGCTTCGCAAATGGTGCCGGCAGGAACGGTTTGGTTTCTTAGATCACGGTCTGCAGTTTCTTGAAGATGGACTTCTGGCAAGTGATGGGCTGCACCTCACAAGGGTTGGGAGGAATGTTTTTGCCAACAATCTCAAAAACCTCATCAGGAGGGCTTTAAACTGACTTATGTGGGGGAGGGAGACAGTGGTCCTGAAGGTAGGAGTCTATCAAATGCTGAAGATGATCATCCAAAAGTCAAGGACCAAATGGAGCAAACAGCGCACAGACCTAGTGGTGGGAGGAAAAAATCCTTAAGTAGGAGACTAGGGGGAATGATCAATGGTTTTCAATGTCTGTATACAAATGCACAGAGCATGGGAAATAAACAAGATGAACTTGAGCTCTTGGTACAGCAAACTAAATACGACATAATAGGCATCACTGAAACCTGGTGGGATGAGTCTCATGATTGGAATGTAGTAATAGAGGGATACAATCTATTTAAGAGAAATAGACCAAACAGGAAAGGAGGAGGAGTGGCGTTATATGTCAGGGATGTGTATACCTGTGAAGAGATCCATGATTTAAAACTTCAAAGCCAAATTGAGAGTATCTGGGTCAAAATTAAGGGAGAGAAAAATAACAGTGATCTCATGGTGGGAGTTTACTATAGATCCCCAAGCCAAACTGAGGACATAGATGATGCCTTCCTGGAACAGATGACCAAGCATTCAAAAGGAAATGAGATAGTAGTAATGGGGGATTTCAACTATCCTGATATTTGTTGGATGTCAAACTCAGCCAAGAGCGTAAGGTCGAACAGATTCCTCGCTGGCCTTGCAGACAATTTCATTGTCCAGAAAGTGGGAGAAGCAACAAGAGGATCAGCCATTTTAGATCTGGTCCTAACCAATAGTGATGACCTGGTTAGTGGGGTAGAAGTGGTAGGATCATTAGGTGGGAGTGATCATGCTCTTCTGGAGTTTATTATACATCAGAAAGGAGCAACCAAGCATACTAAGACTCAAATTCTAGACTTTAAGAAAGCCGACTTCAGAAAACTTAGGGAAATGCTGGGTGTGATCCCATGGTCAGTAATACTTAAAGGGAAAGGAGTTCATGATGGATGGGAGTTTGTTAAAAGGGAGATATTAAAAGCACAACTTCAAGCAGTACCAATGAGACGAAAACATGGAAGGTGCCTAAAGAAGCCAGGGTGGCTATCGAATGAACTTTTAACTGAGTTAAGATTTAAAAGGGATATGTACAAGAAATGGAAAAAGGGGGAAACCACCAGAGAGGAATTCAAACAAATAGCCAGCACATGTAGAGACAAAGTCAGAAAAGCTAAAGCACAGAATGAACTCAGGCTTGCTAGAGAGGTTAAAAGCAATAAAAAGAGTTTTTATGGGTATGTCCGTAGCAAAAGGAAGAACAAGGAAACAGTGGGGTCACTTAGAGGAGAAGAAGGTGAAATGCGAACAGGGGACGCAGAAAGGGCAGAACTCCTCAATACCTTCTTTGCCTCAGTCTTCTCCAAAAAAGAAAACAATGCCCGACCTGAAGAATATGGAGCAGATGATTCAGCAGGGGAAACACAGCCCAGAATAAGTAAGGAGGTAGTACAAGCACACTTGGCTAGTTTAGATGTATTCAAGTCTCCAGGGCCAGATGAACTACATCCCAGAGTATTAAAAGAACTGGCAGAGGTGATTTCAGAACCACTGGCAGTAATCTTTGAGAATTCTTGGAAAACAGGTGAAGTCCCAGCAGACTGGAGGAGGGCAAATGTTGTCCCTATTTTCAAAAAGGGGAAAAGAGAGGACCCAAACAATTACCGCCCAGTCAGCCTGACATCAATACCAGGAAAGATTCTAGAGCAGATCATTAAGCAAACGGTCTGTGAGCACCTAGAAAGGAACGCTGTGATCACTAAAAGTCAGCATGGGTTTCTGAAAAATAAGTCATGTCAGACTAATCTGATCTCATTTTTTGACAGAATTACAAGCCTGGTAGACGAAGGGAACACTGTGGATGTAGCCTATCTTGATTTCAGCAAGGCCTTTGACAAGGTGCCCCATGATATTCTTGTAAAGAAGCTGGTAAAATGCGGGCTAGACAATGCTACCATTCATTGGATTTGTAACTGGCTGACTGACCGAACCCAAAGGGTGCTCATCAATGGCTCCTCTTCATCCTGGAGAGAAGTGACTAGTGGGGTGCCACAGGGTTCTGTCTTGGGCCCAGTCTTATTCAACATCTTTATCAATGACTTGGATGATGGGCTTGAGGGCATCCTGATCAAGTTTGCAGATGACACCAAATTGGGAGGGGTGGCTAATACCCCAGAGGACAGGATCACACTTCAAAATGACCTTAACAGATTAGAGAACTGGGCCAAGGCAAACAGGATGAATTTTAACAGGGAGAAATGTAAAGTACTACACTTGGGCAAAAAAAATGAAAGGCACAAATACAGGATGGGTGATACCTGGCTTGAGAGCAGTACAAGTGAAAAGGATCTAGGAGTCTTGGTAGACCACAAACTTGACATGAGTCAACAGTGTGATGCAGCAGCTAAAAAAGCCAATGCAATTCTGGGCTGCATCAATAGGAGTATAGCATCTAGATCAAGGGAAGTAATAGTACCACTGTATTCCGCTCTGGTCAGACCTCACCTGGAATACTGTGTCCAGTTCTGGGCACCACAGTTCAAGAAGGATATTGACAAGCTGGAACGTGTCCAGAGGAGGGCAACCAAAATGGTCAAAGGCCTGGAAACGATGCCTTATGAGGAACGGCTTAGGGAGCTGGGTATGTTTAGCCTGGAGAAGAGAAGGTTAAGGGGTGATATGATAGCCATGTTCAAATAGATAAAAGGATGTCATATAGAGGAGGGAGAAAGGTTGTTTTCTGCTGCTCCAGAGAAGCGGACACGGAGCAATGGATTCAAACTACAAGAAAGAAGATTCCACCTAAACATTAGGAAGAATTTCTTGACAGTAAGAGCTGTTCGACAGTGGAATTTGCTGCCAAGGAGTGTGGTGGAGTCTCCTTCTTTGGAGGTCTTTAAGCAGAGGCTTGACAGCCACCTGTCAGGAATGCTTTGATGGTGTTTCCTGCTTGGCAGGGGGTTGGACTGGATGGCCCTTGTGGTCTCTTCCAACTCTATGATTCTATGATTCTATGATTCTATGATTCTATGTTGGTGCTGACCTTTAAAGCCCTAAACGGCCTCGGTCCTGTATACCTGAAGGAGCGTCTCCACCCCCATAGTTTAGCCCGGACACTGAGATCCAGCGCCGAGGGCCTTCTGGCGGTTCCCTCATTGCGAGAAGTGAGGTTACAGGGAACCAGACAGAGGGCCTTCTCGGTAGTGGCACCCTCCCTGTGGAACGCCCTTCCAGCAGATGTCAAGGAAATAAGCAGCTATCCTATTTTTAAAAGACATCTGAAGACAGCCCTGTTTAGGGAAGTTTTTAATATTTAATGCTGTATTGTTTTAATATTTGCCTGGAAACTGCCCAGAGTGGCTGAGGAAACTCGGCCAGATGGGCGGGGTAAAAATAATAAATTATTATTATTATTAATCGGATCAATGTTATAAAATCCAGGGAAAATATTCCTGCATTGCAGAAGGTTGGACTAGATTACCCTTGTGGTCCCTTCCAACAGATGACCAAGCATTCAAAAGGAAATGAGATAGTAGTAATGGGGGATTTCAACTATCCTGATATTTGTTGGATATCAAACTCAGCCAAGAGCATAAGGTCGAACAGATTCCTCACTGGCCTTGCAGACAATTTCATTGTCCAGAATGTGGGAGAAGCAACAAGAGGATCAGCCATTTTAGATCTGGTCCTAACCAATAGTGATGACCTGGTTAGTGGGGTAGAAGTGGCAGGATCATTAGGTGGGAGTGATCATGCTCTTCTGGAGTTTATTATACATCAGAAAGGAGCAACCAAGCATACTAAGACTCAAATTCTAGACTTTAAGAAAGCTGACTT
Source organism: Darevskia mixta (assembly GCA_034641385.1). Classification (NCBI taxonomy): domain Eukaryota; kingdom Metazoa; phylum Chordata; class Lepidosauria; order Squamata; family Lacertidae; genus Darevskia; species Darevskia mixta. Next base: position 2,886,086 of record JAWWNH010000040.1, on the reverse strand, counting down.
CAGAAAACTTAGGGAAATGCTGGGTGGTCAGTAATACTAAAAGGGAAGGGAGTTCATGATGGATGGGAGTTTGTTAAAAGGGAGATATTAAAAGCACAACTTCAAGCAGTACCAATGAGACGAAAACATGGAAGGTGCCTAAAGAAGCCAGGGTGGCTATCTAAAGAATTTTAACTGAGTTAAGATTTAAAAGGGATATGTACAAGAAATGGAAAAAGGGGGAAACCACCAGAGAGGAATTCAAACAAATAGCCAGCACATGTAGAGACAAAGTCAGAAAAGCTAAAGCACAGAATGAACTCAGGCTTGCTAGAGAGGTTAAAAGCAATAAAAAGGGTTTTTATGGGTATGTCCGTAGCAAAAGGAATAACAAGGAAACAGTGGGGTCACTTAGAGGAGAAGAAGGTAAAATGCGAACAGGGGACGCAGAAAGGGCAGAATTCCTCAATACCTTCTTTGCCTCAGTCTTCTCCAAAAAAGAAAACAATACCCGACCTGAAGAATATGGAGCAGATGATTCAGCAGGGGAAACACAGCCCAGAATAAGTAAGGAGGTAGTACAAGAACACTTGGCTAGTTTAGATGTATTCAAGTCTCCAGGGCCAGATGAGTATTAAAAGAACTGGCAGAGGTGATTTCAGAACCACTGGCAGTAATCTTTGAGAATTCCTGGAAAACAGGTGAAGTCCCAGCAGACTGGAGGGGGGCAAATGTTGTCCCTATTTTCAAAAAGGGGGAAAGAGAGGACCCAAACAATTATCGCCCAGTCAGCCTGACATCAATACCAGGAAAGATTCTAGAGCAGATCATTAAGCAAACGGTCTGTGAGCACCTAGAAAGGAACGCTATGATCACTAAAAGTCAGCATGGGTTTCTGAAAAATAAGTCATGTCAATCTGATCTCATTTTTTGACAGAATTACAAGCCTGGTAGACGAAGGGAACACTGTGGATGTAGCCTATCTTGATTTCAGCAAGGCCTTTGACAAGGTGCCCCACGATATTCTTGTAAAGAAGCTGGTAAAATGCAGGCTCCCCTTCATGGATCACTGCCTTGTCGTGGCGAAGGGGCTTGAATTACTCAGGGAAGCTATGGACAGGTCAAGATGGACAGGTCGTAGTGGAGAGTTTGGACCAAATGTGATCCACCTGGAGAAGGAACTGGCAAGCCACTCCAGTATCCCTGCCAAGAAAACCTCATGGACAAAGACAACAGGCATATAAAAGATATGACGCTGGAAGATGAGCCCCTCAGGTCGGAAGGCGTCCAACATGCTACTGGGGAAGAGCGGAGGACAAGTACAAGTAGATTCAGAACTGATGAAGCGGCTGGGCCAAACCCGAAAGGACGCTCAGTTGCGGATATGCCTGGAAGCGAAAGGAAAGTCCAATGCTGTAAAGAAAAGTATTGCATAGGAACCTGGAATGTAAGAACCATGAACCTTGGTAAGCTGGATGTGGTAAAAAATGAGATGGCAAGAATAAACATTGACATCCTGGGCATCAGTGAACTAAAATGGACGGGAATGGGCGAATTCAGTTCGGATGACTATCATATCTACTACTGTGGGCAGGAATCCCGTAAAAGAAATGGAGTGGCCCTCATAGTCAACAAAAGAGTGGCGAAAGCTGTACTGGGATGCAATCTCAAAAATGATAGAATGATCTCGATACGCATCCAAGGCAGACCTTTTAACATCACAGTAATCCAAGTTTATGCACCAACTACCAGTGCTGAAGAAACTGAAGTTGACCAATTCTATGAAGACTTACAACACCTTATAGAAATGACACCAAGGAAGGATGTTCTTCTCATTATAGGGGATTGGAATGCTAAAGTAGGGAGTCAAGAGATAAAAGGAACAACTGGCAAGTTTGGCCTTGGAGTTCAAAACGAAGCAGGGCAAAGGCTAATAGAGTTCTGTCAAGAGAACAAGCTGGTCATCACAAACACTCTTTTCCAACAACACAAGAGACGACTCTACACATGGACATCACCAGATGGGCAACACCGAAATCAGATTGATTATATTCTGTGCAGCCAAAGATGGAGGAGCTCTATACACTCAGCAAAAACAAGACCTGGAGCTGACTGTGGCTCAGATCATCAGCTTCTTATAGCAAAATTCCAGCTTAAACTGAAGAAAGTAGGAAAAACCACTGGGCCAGTAAGATACAATCTAAATCAAATTCCTTATGAATACACAGTTGAAGTGAAGAACAGGTTTAAGGATTTAGATTTGGTGGATAGAGTGCCTGAAGAACTGTGGATGGAGGCTCGTAACATTATACAGGAGGCAGCAACGAAAACCATCCCAATGAAAAAGAAATGCAAGAAAGCAAAGTGGCTGTCAAATGAGGCCTTACAAATAGCGGGGGAGAGAAGGCAAGCAAAATGCGAGGGAAATAGTGAAAGATACAGGAAATTGAATGCAGACTTCCAAAAAATAGCAAGGAGAGACAAGAGGGCCTTTTTAAACGAGCAATGCAAAGAAATAGAGGAAAACAACAGAATGGGAAAAACCAGAGATCTGTTCAAGAAAATTGGAGATATGAAAGGAACATTTCGTACAAAGATTACCACAATTAAGAACAAAAGTGGAAAGGACCTAACAGAAGCAGAAGACATCAAGAAGAGGTGGCAAGAATACACAGAGGAATTATACCAGAAAGATATGGAGGTCTCATACACCCCAGGTAGTGTGGTTGCTGACCTTGAGCCAGACATCCTAGAGAGTGAAGTCAAATGGGCCTTAGAAAGCCTTGCTAACAACAAGGCCAGTGGAAGTGATGATATTCCAGCTGAACTATTTAAAATTTTAAAAGATGATGCTGTTAAGGTGCTACACTCAATATGCCAGCAAGTTTGGAAAACTCAGCAGTGGCCAGAGGATTGGAGAAGATCAGTCTATATCCCAATCCCAAAGAAGGGCAGTGCCAAAGAATGCTCCAACTACCGCACAATTGCACTCATTTCACACGCTAGCAAGGTTCTGCTAAAAATTCTACAAGGCAGGCTTAAGCAGTATGTGGACCGAGAACTCCCAGAAGTGCAAGCTGGATTTCGAAGGGGCAGAGGAACCAGAGACCAAATTGCAAACATGCGCTGGATTATGGAGAAAGCTAGAGAGTTCCAGAAAAACATTTACTTCTGCTTCATTGACTACGCAAAAGCTTTTGACTGTGTTGACCACAGCAAACTATGGCAAGTTCTTAAAGAAATGGGAGTGCCTGATCACCTCATCCATCTCCTGAGAAACCTCTATGTGGGACAAGAAGCTACAGTTAGAACTGGATATGGAATAACTGATTGGTTCAAAATTGGGAAAGGAGTACGACAAGGCTGTATATTGTCTCCCTGCTTATTTAACTTATATGCAGAATTCATCATGCGAAAGGCTGGACTGGATGAAGCCCAAACTGGAATTAAGATTGCCGGAAGAAATATCAACAACCTCAGATATGCTGATGATACAACCTTGATGGCAGAAAGTGAGGAGGAATTAAAGAACCTTTTAATGAGGGTGAAAGAGGAGAGCGCAAAATATGGTCTGAAGCTCAACATCAAAAAAACTAAGATCTTGGCCACTGGTCCCATCACCTCCTGGCAAATAGAAGGGGAAGAAATGGAGGCAGTGAGAGATTTCACTTTCTTGGGTTCCATGATCACTGCAGATGGTGACAGCAGTCACGAAATTAAAAGACGCCTGCTTCTTGGGAGAAAAGCAATGACAAACCTAGACAGCATCTTAAAAAGCAAAGACATCACCTTGCCAACAAAGGTCCGTATAGTTAAAGCTATGGTTTTCCCAGTAGTAATGTACGGAAGTGAGAGCTGGACCATAAAGAAGGCTGATCGCCAAAGAATTGATGCTTTTGAATTATGGTGCTGGAGGAGACTCTTGAGAGTCCCATGGACTGCAAGAAGATCAAACCTATCCATTCTTAAAGAAATCAGCCCTGAGTGCTCACTAGAAGGACAGATCCTGAAGTTGAGGCTCCAGTACTTTGGCCACCTCATGAGAAGAGAAGACTCCCTAGAAAAGACCCTGATGCTGGGAAAGATTGAGGGCACAAGGAGAAGGGGACGACAGAAGATGAGATGGTTGGACAGTGTTCTCGAAGCTACTAACATGAGTTTGGCCAAACTGCGAGAGGCAGTGAGGGATAGGCGTGCCTGGCGTGCTCTGGTCCATGGGGTCACGAAGAGTCGGACACGACTGAACGACTGAACAACAACAACAACAAAATGCAGGCTAGACAATGCTACCATTCAGTGGATTTGTAACTGGCTGACTGACCGAACCCAAAGGGTGCTCATCAATGGCTCCTCTTCATCCTGGAGAGAAGTGACTAGTGGGGTGCCACAGGGTTCTGTCTTGGGCCCAGTCTTATTCAACATCTTTATCAATGACTTGGATGATGGGCTTGAGGGCATCCTGATCAAGTTTGCAGATGACACCAAATTGGGAGAGGTGGCTAATACCCCAGAAGAAAGGATCACACTTCAAAATGACCTTAACAGATTAGAGAACTGGGCCAAGGCAAAAAGGATGAATTTTAACCGGGAGAAATGTAAAGTACTACACTTGGGCAAAAAAAAAATGAAAGGCACAAATACAGGATGGGTGACACCTGGCTTGAGAGCAGTACAAGTGAAAAGGATCTAGGAGTCTTGGTAGACCACAAACTCGACATGAGTCAACAGTGTGATGCAACAGCTAAAAAAGCCAATGCAATTCTGGGCTGCATCAATAGGAGTATAGCATCTAGATCAAGGGAAGTAATAGTACCACTGTATTCTGCTCTGGTCAGACCTCACCTGGAATACTGTGTCCAGTTCTGGGCACCACAGTTCAAGAAGGATACTGACAAGCTGGAACGTGTCCAGAGGAGGGCAACCAAAATGGTCAAAGGCCTGGAAACGATGCCTTATGAGGAACGGCTTAGGGAGCTGGGTATGTTTAGCCTGGAGAAGAGAAGGTTAACGGGTGATATGATAGCCATGTTCAAATATATAAAAGGATGTTTATATGAGGAAGAATTTCTTGACAGTAAGAGCTGTTCGACAGTGGAATTTGCTGCCAAGGAGTGTGGTGGAGTCTCCTTCTTTGGAGGTCTTTAAGCAGAGGCTTGACAGCCACCTGTCAGGAATGCTTTGATGGTGTTTCCTGCTTGGCAGGGGGTTGGACTGGATGGCCCTTGTGGTCTCTTCCAACTCTATGATTCTATGATTCTATTTTTTTTTTTTAAATAATTTTTATTGGGTTTTTCAAATTTTTGTCCGGCCCCGATTCGAGCCGGATCACATACAATTTAAACAATATCAATAACTTCCCCACGCCCCCCCACATTGTGTTCATTTATCAAAATATTCATTCTTACCAGGTTCCTAATTCCACATCCTTAACATTTCGTTAATCTCCTAAATTGCAAATCGTTTACCATCCACTCACATCTTTTACATACTTATCTTTTACTTCAGTAACATCCCTATTCCCCCCCCCCCCAGTCCCTGGTGCAGACTACTTCATTATAAAAATTACTTATCATTTCTAATGTATATCAATCTTTGTTTTCCAAAAAACATATTGTAATCAATTCCTGCCATATCCAAATTCAAAAACCAGTAGGCCACAAAACAGTTGCTTCATATTAATGTTCATCCTATTCCTTCAGGGTCCAACTTTGAAACCCATTGTCTTTGCTGCAGAGTAGCATCCAGAACAGTATCCACCAGATTCTTTAGCCATCCATTCCATTTCTGGTCCACATTGTCTCGGCATCGTCTTCGCTGCTTGTCTTTAGGCTGTAGTTTGCTAACCTTCCTCCTGACGCTTCTCTTTTTTCTGAAAATGACGGCAGCTCTTTTTGACTTACATTGGAAAAGTCTTTTGCAGCTGGTTGTCCTCAAAGTAAACTTTCGCTGTTTAGTCTCAACAGATGCACTGTTCACAGGGTTTGGTTGTAAATCCTGGCCGGTCGGACCATTGTTTATGCTTTGCTTTATCTCAGTCACAAAGCTGCTCCCAGCAGCACACAATTCTGCTCTCAGTGCTTTCACTTCAGCATTGTACTCCATTCTAAACGCTTTCAGCTTTTCCAACAATATTGTCAGATCCACATCCTGTTTCACCGCCATTTTAATGCGCAGTTCTTTTAAAACTTTTCCAAACTTTTTCAACTTTTCAAAGTCTCCAAAACTCCAAAATAATCCTCATGCTCATAAAAATTAAATTAGCTTCATCTGCCCCCTAGGACCGGGGGAGGCGCAAGGGTTAAGTCTCAAAAACAAAGTGTCAAATTCCAATCAAAACTTTTCAAAGCTGTGCAACAATGCCCTGTCGTTGTTACACAATGGCAAGGGACGGACCTCCATTTTTGCGCCCTCAAGCCAGTCCAGATTAATTCCAAATTAAAGCTCCTTCTTTTTAGGTTACTCACAGTTCCAAATTGTAGATCTTAGAGGAATCGGCGCGCTCAGCGGTGGCGGTCTCACAGCTTCGCCAGACGGGGCTGTTCGCGGACCCTAGAGCTCCGCCGCCCGATCGCTCCCGGGAGCCCCGCTGAGAGCTCCCTGGGATCGGGACCGGCGTCCGAGCTCCTGCAGGTCCTGCGGACCCCGGGACGCCCTTCCCGGGGGTTTTGGGGGTCGCGGCGCTGGCGCGAACTCCCCTTTGCCCGGTCTGACGGGGGAATGTCAGGAGCGACATGTCCCCCCGACCGCCATCTCCGGCACGCCAACCGGAAGATGATTCTATGATTCTAACTACAATTCTATGATTCTGACTAAAGGTCTGACCAAGCCACAGTGTAGCATTTTAAAATCCCATTGATTTTCAATGAAATCAATTGAGCTTTAAAATGTAAGTTATTGTCAACTTCAAGTATATTTCACAATGTCTTCAAGCTTACTCATTGGGGTTTCAAGGTTGAAAACGTCCTTTAAAAAAGCAAAATCTAAAATTCTTGTGATGTTAAGATCTGCACTAATTGCCATGTTAGCAAACAAGGAGTGTCAGATACTGGGGGCTGTGGCAAGCCAGCCTAAAGTGGAAAAGGGGCAGCATTATGCCCTCAAGTCTTTGTATGGCTTCAGTTCCCCAGCTCATTGATTCACCTTGCCCAACCCCCCAGCCAGACTTTAAATGGTTCCAGGCCACAGGTTCTTTGCTGGACTCCGTCCAATTCTTCAGGAACCTCTGCCCAGCTATTTTCCAGCCTCCAACTGACTAATGCTTGCTCTACTTCCCAGTCATAGAATCATAGAACTGAAGAGTTAGAAGGGATGACAAGGGTCATCTAGTCCAACCACCTGCAATGCAGGAATCTCACCTGGATCATACATGGAAGATGTATGAGGCCTCTGCTTCATACAGGCCTCTGCTTAAAAACCTCCAAGGAAGGAGAGTCCACCACCTCTCGCGGGAGTTTGTTCCACTGCATCGTGTCCTGCTTTGAATTTATCCCACAAAGTTCTATGGGATACAAGTGAATGGCTCTTGTGTGAGTGGATCTGAATGATTTAAGGATCAGAACATAGAATAGAGGACAAAAGTCCAACCCTCAACTGTTAGGGAAGACCACCTGCTCCAATAGCATCCCACAGATCCAGTTTACACAATCCAGGTCACGGTTATGCTACAAGTGGGATGCGGGTGGTGCTGGGGTCTAAACCACTGAGTATCTTGGGCTTGATGATCGGAATGTCAGCAGTTTGAATCTGTGCGACAGAGTGAGCTCCTGTCACTTTGTCCTAGCTCCTGCCCACCTAGCAGATCGAAAACATGCCAGTGCAAGTAGATAAATAGGTACCACTCTGGCGGGAAGGTAAACGGCGTTTCTGTGTGCTCTGGCTTCCATCATGGTGTCCCGTTGTGCCAGAAGTGGTTTAGTCCTGCTGGCCACATGACCCGGAAAGCTGTCTGTGGACAAACGCCAGCTCCCTCAGCCTGAAGCAAGATTAGCGCCACAACCCCATAGTCGCCTTTGAGAGGACTTAACCATCCAATGGTCCTTTACCTTTACCTTTTTACCTTTATGCTACAAGGAGAGAATGAGATCCAGAACATATGAAGAAAGGGTTTATAGAACAAACAGACTGATGCAAGTGAGCCACGCCACATGCTCTAGTGAGGCATGTGAAATGTCCAGACTGGAGCCTCCACTCATGTCAAGCTGAAGAAGTCGGAGGTGAGCAGGAGGGTCGGCTTATGGCGACTGATGTTTTTGGGCCCCTTCAATATTTTTGAGGAGGGAGCCCAGCTCTCCTGTGGCCTCCTCCCAACTGCGGGATGTTGTGGCAACTGGTGGAGGAAGAGGAGTGGGGGGGGGGAGTGCACCGCCCCCGGCAGCGCGATCCTGGTGGAGTGCCATTGCAGCTGCCAGCCCTGCTGGCGGCACACCTCACCCCCAGGACACACGCCAGCCCCGCCCCTGCCTGCTCTCCCCCCCCCAGTGCCGGAGCATGAAGCTCTGCCACTGGTTGTAGTATGCGGGGGGGGGGCACCATGCAGTTCCTGGACTCCTTCAAACAGCCTGGGAGGGCGTGCTCTGGTGCGAGGGGTGCGGCATGGCACCTGGCCTTTTCCTGGCTGTGGGGCGCTCGGCATGGGGCACCCGGCAAGGAGCTTGGTGCGGTGCCCAACCTCCTCCCAACCAAGTGTGCCTTGTGCGCGTGTGATGTCAGGTCCCCTCAATCTTTGGCGCAGCCTTTGTGCCCCAACTCTTGATACCTGTATTCTGTCAAACATCATTTCACACATGGTCTGTTTCCAGGCATCCTTTTTTTGTCTTTGTACAGACAGTTTATTCCTGGCCTGCTTGTTTTCTGCATGCATGGATTTATTATAGAGGAACATTCAGTCATGTGAAGTGCCACACAGATGCAGGTTTACCACCTCAGTGCAAATATGGTGTCTCCGTTCGTCTAGAACCTTTTTTCTTCATCTTTTAGTTCCAGAAGTCAGTACCTCACAATCTTCAGTGCCTCACAACTTTTATTTGTCCCTCCTGCTGTCCCCCATAAAATAGTGAAATTCTAATTCCCACCCACCCACAGCAAATTTGGATCTTAGTTTACTTCAGCAGCCTTTTGAACACACAACTTTTGATTTGGAGGAAGTTTGCACACTCATGGTTAGAAGTGATCAAGTAGAGGCAAATCAGACAGTGTGCATTCACGTGGGACCCCACCAAGGACATCACCAAGAGAAGTTTGCCAAACCAAGAGACTGCAGAAACAGGCAAATTTTCTCTATGCCTGATACTGGGCCAAATGAATGTAGTCCCAGTTCATACCAGTGGTAGCTGGTGCCCATTGTGGTTTGTGGGTTGGGCAGGAGGGAACCCAAATGGTAGGGGAACGAGAGCCAGTACCAATGTCAGGCAGAGCTGGCTAATTCTAGGGAGCACACATCACCCCATGGCAGGCTTTGGGCTCTCCAATTTCAACAGAGACCTGTGTGATGCTAACATTTGACTCCCCCCGCCTCTCATGCTCCGTTCGACAGCACTGTTGCTGTAGCATGGCGCCCAATGCGGCTGAACCACTTGTGGTACCCTAAAACCACCTCTGTCTTCCTCGTCCTAATGGACCTACCTCCATTGTATGGATCCCATCTAAATAATAATAATAATAATAATAATTAATAATAATAATTTATTATTTGTACCCCACCCATCTGGCTGAGTCTCCCCAGCCACTCTGGGTGGCTCCCAATCGAATGTTGCTCCCAATCGAATGTCCCAGACTCACTCTACAGTCATCATCTGAAGCCCTTCTTCATGTGCCTTCTCCATGAAAGGTTAGGAGGGTGGTGTAAGGATTGAGTCTGTCCCCCCCCCCCAACCACAAGATGACTCTGGCAGTTAATTAAGATTTATTGGTTCAACAAAAAAGCCCCGGTTGGAGCTCCGCTAATTTCAGTCTTCCTCCGATTCCACAGTTGCTGGGACTGAGCTCCACCTCCTTCTCCCCCAACAGGAAAACCCTCAACCCCTCTTCCTGTACTTTCCGCGCTTCTTGACTAATTTCGTGAGTCTCTGCAATTGGGGTGATTCCCCTCTCTCTATTTCTGTGTCACTATCTGAGCCTTGGAGCTGAATTCCTGCTCTCTGTGTCTCTCTGTCTCTCTCTGTGTGTACAAAGGTCGAATTCCTGTGGCTAACTGCTTCTCCTTCCTTAGAGGTTTTTTTTTTTTTGGGGGGGGAGCATGTACCCCCACCAAGCATAAGATTACGTTTCCACTCAATATCATCCAATCTTTGGTTAATAATTTTTTTGGCTGTGATAAAATCGTAGTTCAGGACTTCCATGGGCAAAATTCCAATAGATAAAAGTTTAGCATGAACCGTACTGGCCCATGGGCTGGTAAACTCATCCCGCCAAAGGCACTGGGCTAGATAATACGGTAATTAGATAATCTTAGCCAAAGTGTTAGCCAATAGCTAAAAGCATATTTCCACAGTAAAGTTTCTAGGGAGGGCATCCTCAGTTCAACACGAATAGTTGCATTACTCACGCAGTTTGGGACTTTCAGTAGTCGGCATAAGAATTGATTTTGAATGACCTCAAGAGGAGAGAGATTTGCCAGGGCAGCCCAAAGTGGGGCTGCATAAGCAAGTGTAGCCGTTACCCTAGCTTTAAACACCTTCAACCCCGAGGGCACGTGCAAGGCGCCGTCCGTAAAATAATATTGAAGGAGTGCATATGATGCGGCTTTCGTTTTATTGAGGAGATATTGGAGCTGGGCTTTCCATCTCATATTTTGTTGGAAGAAGATGCCTAAGTATTGGAATGTTGAGACTTGTTCCACCGCTACCCTGTCAAGCTTCCACGTGTATTGTTTCCGACTTCTGGAAAAAAATCATTATTTTAGATTTGGAATGGTTTATAGTTAGGTGGTTGGAACGGCAGTAAGAAGCAAGGATCTTCAATGCTCTATTTAAGCCTACTCGTGAGTAGGAAAGAATTACTACATCGTCTGCATACAAAAGCAACGGGCAGCGATAGTCTGCAAGGCGAGGGGCATGAATGTTAACATGTGTCTCCTCTAAGGGCTTCCTCATGTCACTTATATACAGGATAAAAAGCAGGGGGGCCAGAATACAGCCCTGTCGGACTTCCCTAATTATGGGGACCGCCCCTGTGAGATCACCTGCAGGGGTGAGTCTCACTCTGACAACTGATCCCTCATGCAATTGAGTCATGAGCCATAGCAGTCTTCTGTCAATACCCCAAGAGGCTAGTTTCACCCAAAGCTGATTCCTAGGAATACTATCAAAGGCTGCCTTCAAATCAATGAAAGCAGCACAAAGTCGGCCCCGACTAGGGGTAGAGTATTTCCATGCCAGATGATACAAAAATTACAGCATGATCGGTTGTGGAACGATTTGATCTGAAGCCTGCCTGCTCGTGGCCAATTAAATTGGACTCTTCCGTCCATTGCATTAATTTGAGAAGCAGAGAGGGGGCATAAACTTTCCCTAGGATTGATAGTAAGCTAATGTTACAGTAATTCCCTGGATCAGAGGTAGAACCCTTTTTATGAATAGGAATAATAATGGCCTCCTTCCAGGATCTAGGGATAAGACCTGTGGAGTTGATGGTCTCAAATACTTTGGCCAAAACTTTGGCCTACCACTGCGGGTGTGACCTAAGGGTCTAAGCAGGCACTAAATCAGGCCCGGGGGCCTTACCCGCATCCAGGTGGCAAATCAGATCTGGGTGACAGCCCAGAATAAGTAAGGAGGTAGTACAAGAATACTTGGCTAGTTTAGATGTATTCAAGTCTCCTGGGCCAGATGAACTACATCCAAGAGTATTAAAAGAACTGGCAGAGGTGATTTCAGAACTAATGTTAATAATCTTTGAGAATTCCTGGAGAACAGGCGAAGTCCCAGTAGACTGGAGGAGGGCAAAAGTTGTCCCTATTTTCAAAAAGGGGAAAAGAGAGGACCCAAACAATTACTGCCCAGTCAGCCTGACATCAATACCAGGAAAGATTCTAGAGCAGATCATTAAGCAAACGGTCTGTGAGCACCTAGAAAGGAACGCTGTGATCACTAAAAGTCAGCATGGGTTTATGAAAATAAGTCATGTCAGACGAATCTGATCTCATTTTTTGACAGAATTACAAGCCTGGTAGATGAAGGGAATGCCGTGGATGTAGCCTATCTTGATTTCAGCAAGGCCTTTGACAAGGTGCCCCATGATATTCTTGTAAAGAAGCTGGTAAAATGCAGGCTAGACAATGCTACCATTCAGTGGATTTGTAACTGGCTGACTGACCGAACCCAAAGGGTGTTCATTAATGGAAGGTTAAGGGGTGATATGATAGCCATGTTCAAATATATAAAAGGATGTAATATAGACGAGGGAGAAAGGTTGTTTTCTGCTGCTCCAGAGAAGCGGACACGGAGCAATGGATTCAAACTACAAGAAAGAAGATTCCACCTAAACATTAGGAAGAACTTCCTGACAGTAAGAGCTGTTCGACAGTGGAATTTGCTGCCAAGGAGTGTGGTGGAGTCTCCTTCTTTGGAGGTCTTCAAACAGAGGCTTGACAGCCACCTGTCAGGAATGCTTTGATGGTGTTCCTGCTTGGCAGGGGGTTGGACTGGATGGCCCTTGTGGTCTCTTCCAACTCTATGATTCTATGATTACCTCCGGGTCCGTGGGAGGTCAAATGGGAAGATGGAGAAACAGATGCTCCAAGGAGGTAGATGGCAGGTCAGCTTGCGAGTAACATTTCCTCAAAAACTGTTCCCAGATGGGAGCAGGAATGGTGGCTGGGGGGTAATGCCTCAATCTTCTATTAACTAATGACCAGAATTCACTCGAATTATGAGAATTGGATGCATTAAGTAAAGCCAACCAGCGATTCTTCTGCCAGTTACGTTTGGCCTTGTTTATAAGCAATTTTAGCTTGGTAAAAGCTTCATATCACCTGAGATCTTATATTCGTTATAAGTTGAGCGAAGAAGAGCTCTGGTCTGCTTACACCGCCCGGGGGTGTTCTTTTCCTAGCGCCTGGCTTCTTTCCGTTGTCTCACCTCTCTTTAAGAAGCGGAGTCCGGCGAGCCCTCTTGTCGCTGCAGGAACACTTCGACCCTGGGTCACCCCAGGTCATGTAGCCTCCGCGTTGCCCCGAAAAACCCCTTTAGGTGGCTGTTTCGTCTGCGGAGCTCCCGCGAAGCACACCCGACGCCGGGAGAGGGAAAACTGGAAGTCCCTAGACGCAGCACAGGAAGATGGCACTGTTTTCTATTTCATAGTTTGGGCTTCTTTTGTTCAGAAAGGTTACGCTACGCCTGCCACAATACATTGCTATAATTCTAGTGAATATTGAAAGCTGTGACATTTGAAATAATCTCCTTTGTTCATTTCGCTTTTGATTAATCTAAGAATTTATTTCCCTGAAGAAGTATTTCACTGCAACTGGGCTCCACATGTAACTCCACATGTTCACTTGTTTCCAAGTGAACATTGTATTTCAATCGCACAAATGGGGGGGGGGTTATGTTCTTCAGTGTACATTTTTGGTGGTAAAACAAACTTTCAGGAGAAGGTCTGAAAAGTTTCTAAAAAGACCACCCAAAGCTTGTGGTCCTGATATTGCACCTATCAGTTTTAGCTTCCTTGTTAAAATCATCATCCTTCTTTCTCGTCATTTAGCCAATTAGAATGCTCTGCATGCCAACCTCACCAAGGGCAAATGAAGCCAATACAGAGTGAGGAGAGTGCTTTTTGAGCAAGCATTGCTTTCAACTCAGAATCAGCTTCATTTGCTCTCATTGAAGTCCACCATGCTGTCAACTCTACTATATGGTGACATCACTCTTAGTTGGAGGATGAATGAGAATTTGCAGAAGACAAGTTGCAGAAGCTGGAGCCAATCTGGGATGCAGAGGGATTCACAGGTGAACCAGCACTTGAATGCCAGGAATGAGTGAGGAGTGTAGGCTGCCTGGATGAGTAGGGGTGTGTGCATGTGGCCTGAATCTGTGTTAATAACACTGAGAAAGGCCACTAAATATTTGCTGAATGTGAAACGCAGAACAGTACCTCAGCAAATAGCCTCCATTTTGGCTCAGACCTTGTTTGGGCTATTTCTGTTGACATTCACAAGCCAAAATTGTCCTTGATGCAACGCTATTGCATTTAAAAAGCTTATCTCAGAATATTCCCTTTATTAAAGGCAAGTATCTTTTTGTGCTCCCTTCAACATATTAATATTAATAAGCTATTGCAGCTCTTCACTCGTAAAATAATTGCATTAATATTACTGTCAGAAAGCTCATCAACAATCAGCTAGTTTCAATTAATTTTTCATGATTTTTAATTACTTAAACAATCTGTAAGACATGCAAACTGCAAAATATGCATTATCTTCTAATTCACGAAATGGTACAGAGAAAGAAAAATGTGGAGATGTACAAATAGCAGAAGTGCTGCCGCTTTTTCTCCTATGGGTCAAAGTCATTGAAGGGATCTTCATAATCATAAATTAAATACATTGACTGGACCTGTGTTTTGAAGCTATATCGATTCTGGCACTAGTCTAGAATGCAGATGAGAGATAAATTCAATTTAAATCACATTTAAAGGCAGATCTTTGTAATGCACACATTACAAAAAACAAAACATGCTTTGAAATTTGCACTTCTTTGAATTTTTCAAAGCCGTTTGAGCACATTTTGTGTACAAAACTGAAAATACTAGGGTAAGTTGTGTTCAAAAATGCATATATTTGTTAAAATAGCATAAAAATGCATTATATTTGGGGAAATGCTTTGCAAAAAGTGGTATATTAAAGGCAAAACTGCATGAAAATGTGTGTATTAGAATAATTTTGCACTAAAATGCTGGTAGATCTTTACGGGGACCTTAGATGCAGCAACAAACCAAACCAAAGTGGAATGCAAGGAACCCAACTGGAAAGATGAGGAACTGAGATAAACGGAAAGAGAGAGATCTGCCCATCGCTAAGTCTAGAGCATGGCCAGCACATCCATGAGGCAAGGTGTGGCGACTGCCTCAGGTGTGGTGACTGCCTCAGGCAGCAAGATCCACAGGGGCAGTAGAAACCGATACAAATATTTGCTTCCCCCTTGTTCCTGATGTATATCTTCATTCACCCCTTCTTCCCAATCAGGGCAGGAGGCACCATTTTGTGATTTACCTCAGGTGTGAAAATGTCTTGCACCAGCCCTGGTCTAGGGACTCAGGTTGGCTCAAGATAGAAATCCAGGCAGAGGCAGGGAAACTGTTCTGTTGAGGCCTCATCCCTTGCAATCTGTTGGAGTCTGCATCATCTCAGGGAGTGACAAATGGGGAGTTGCAGGGTTCTGTGTTGGGCCCGTTGTTGTTCAACAGCTTTATAAACAACTTGAATGAAGGGGATGCTCACCAAATGTGCAGATGAAATCAAGCTGAGAGGGGTAGCTGCTGCCACAGAAGACAGAATCAGGATTGCATGACAGAATCAGGATTAACAGATTGCAGAACTGGGCCCAAACTAACAAAACGATTTTCCATAGGGACAAATGTAAGCTTCTGTACTTAGGTAGGCATAACTAGTTGCACAAATCTAAGATGGGGGACATCTGCTTGCCAGTAGTAAAGTGAAAAAGATCTTAGTGGACCACAAGCTTAACATGAGTCAATAATGTGATGCAGCAGGGGGGGAAAGCAAATTCTAAGCTGCCTCAGCAGAAGTCTCGTACCCAGGTTAAGCTATATTACCTCTCTATTTTGTCTTAGTCAGGGCACACCTGGGATATTGTGTCCAATTCTGGGCATCACAATTTAAGAAGGATGTTGACAACCTGGAACGTGTGCAGAGGACGACGACCAAATTGATCAAAGGTCTGGAAACTAAGCCTTATGAGGAATGGTTGAGGGACAGGGTTTGTTTAGCCTAGAAAAGAGGTGACTGAGAGGAGATAGGATAGCTATCTTCTACTATCCCAAGGGCTGTGACAGGGAAGATGGAGCAAGCTTGTTTTCTCCTGCTCTGGAGGTTAGGATCTATATCAGTAGCTTCAAGTTGCAAGGAAAGGCGATTCTGACTGAGCACCAGGAAGAACCTTCTGATGGTAGGAGCTGTTTGACAATGAAACAGACTCCTTGGAAAGTGGTGGACTCTCCTTCATTGGAGAATGTTTTTAAAGCAGAGGTTGGATGGCCACCTGTCTTGGATGATTTATTCAAGATTCCTGCTTTGCCGGGGGTTGGGCTAGATTACCCTTGTGGTCCCTTCCAACTGTACAATTCTATGATTCTTTGTCAGCAGCAGGCTGGTTGAATCCGTACTATTTCTGGCTTTCCCATTTCTTGTTGCATCCCCTTTCCAGCGTATGCACCCAGCACAAACGTGCAGTCACTTAAGGAGAAACAGACCATCCCATCCCTCCTTCAGCAGCTCATTCAGTTTCTGTGCTGAATGCAGAGAAAGCTGCTTCTTTTCTATCCTGGCTGGCACAGGAAAGCTGCCAGGGGAGGGACATATTGGCCCGTCCACCATTGAGCACCTAACTACGCTTTCCAGCTGGCAGTGGAGGGAGGGAAGCCATTCTTCCCATCACCGACTTCCAACTTCATAGGCTGTTGCTTAATTTCATGCTACTCAGCCCACCACACTCTATACATGCACATCAGTGTAACATCTCAGGTAGTTAAGTTGAACACAGAGGAGAAAGCTTTCCTTTGCCATGTGCAGATGGCTAATTAGGAAGTAATTATGAGCATTCTTTTTGATCAGAACACAAAATTAAATACAGGTTACATGGTAAATTAGTGTGACTATCTAAGATGCTAGCTTGAGCTAGGCAATTAAAAAAAGGGCAAAATATTTTAAATGAATTTTAAAATACATTCTTCCAGTCATTAAGCAGAATTATCACATCCATATTTTGTAAATGTAAAATGTATGCGCTCAAAAATCTCCTCTCCACAGTCTTTTTTATTGATGAACCATCTAAGCTTCATTTCCGAACTGAAAAACCTTGTCGGTCAATTTATTCCAACATCGCAGGATGTGGTGCTTGGGTAGTTATTAATCCTGTAATTGCTCGTGGCATGCCAGAAATAATTCTGCTAATTATTACAATATGTCTTACTTTGCAGCACCTCTATATGTCAATATACCCTTTGCATAGTGTGGTTGCAGTGTGGATTCAAATTCCTAATTTGAAATGAATATATTATTAAGCCACAACTATTACACAAAGTAACTGCTATATATTTGTCCTCCTCTGCATAGCAGAACAAGCTATTTCTTTTATAAATTCATACTTGACAAATAACTTGTTCCTAACTTTTAGAGATCTGTTATCACTGCCCTGCTGCAAAACCTTGCTCTAAGTGAACATTAGTTTCAATTATGGCACAACCATAATAAACCATTCAGGGTCACAATAGCACAGAAATTCATTTTTCCCAATTCACTGTAGGTGAAAGGAGTTGGTGTCTCTGCTTCTGGAAAAGGTTGCGGGATTAAATGGCACACGCTTAAATGAAACATAAAAACACGCTATACAGACATACAGAAATAGAGATTCATTATTCATATCAGGTTTCTCCATAAGTCTCATAAGCCAAAACCAAACGGTTTTAAGCCTCTAAAACAATTAATTCAACAGATCTTTGGTTTAGAGCAAATGGAGAAAGAGAAAGTGAACGCAGCTGGATGGGTCCCCAGATCATGCTTTGAGGCAGAGAAAAAAACAGAATCACAGAACCATAGAGTTGGGAGGGACCCCGAGGTTCATCTAGTCCAACCCCCTGCAATGCAGGAATCTCAGCTAAAGAATCCATGACAGATGACCATCCCGCCTCTGCTTAAAAACATCCAAGGAAGGAGAGTCCACCACCTCCCATGGGAGACCATTCCACTGTCAGACAGCTCTTACTGTCAGAAAGTTCTTCCTGATGTTTAGCTGGAATCTTCTTTCTTGTAACTTGAAGCCATTGATTGGAGTCCTGCCCTCCAGAGCAGGAGAAAACAAGTTTGCTCCCTCTTCCACGTGACAGCCCTTGAGATATTGGAAGGTGGCTGTTACATCCCTTCTCAACCTCCTCCTTTTCAGGCTAAACATGCCAAACCTTTCAGCCATTCCTGATATGGAATTGGAGGTAGGTGATTCAATTAATTTATTGTGGAACTTAATCACAATTCCTTTTCTCTGTGCGTGTAGCTGCTTAGGTAAAGGATGTGTGTTTGTAATGGAGCCATCTAAGCTAGTAGCCAAAGCTGCATGGAATTCCAAATGTGAGCCATGATCGCCTCAACTGGGGCTTCTTGATGTTGCTCATAAGTTCCTATTACAAGGCCTTGATTAGCAAAAGGGAAAGGGAAAGGAACCCCTGACCATTAGGTCCAGTCGTGTCCGACTCTGAGGTTGCGGCGCTCATCTCGCTTTATTGGCCGAGAGCCGGTGTACAGCTTCCGGGTCATGTGGCCAGCATGACAAAGCCGCTTCTGGCGAACCAGAGCAGTGCACCGAAACGCCATTTACCTTCCCGCCAGAGCGGTTCCTATTTATCTACTTGCACTTTGACGTGCTTTCGAACTGCTAGGTGGGCAGCAGCAGGGACCGAGCAACGGAAGCTCACCCCGTCGCAGGGATTCGAACCTCCGACCTTCTGATCAGCAAGCCCTAGGCTCTGTGGTTTAACCCACAGCACCACCTGGGTTAGCAAAGCCGCTTCCAATTTCAAGCTGCCAATTCCATAGGCAACCAGGTATTATAATAATAATAATAATAATAATAATAATAATAATAATAATAATAATTTTTATTTATACCCCGCCCTTCTCGATTAAAAACCGGGCTCAGGGCAGCTAACAACAAATATAAAACATTGATTAAAAACAAATTAAAAACAGCATAAAGTTCAACATGAATGTAGCATTGGATTTTCTTCCCCACCTGCCATGTCTTCTTTACATTCTCTTTCTCTGTACATCCTCTTGTGTTGGTCTGCCAAAGGGTTGAGAAGAAATCCTGAGGCAAGAATGTCTGGCACTGACTGATTTCTGGTCATTGCATTTTATTATTTTGTTTTGAATGGTCAGTTTTAAGGTGGCCTATTTTTTAATTGCTCATTGCCCAGAGAACATATATTATGATGTGACTCATAGATATAACAAATAAATAAAATGCTGGCCATTCCTGCCAGCAGAGTAAATCAACACCCTCAAGCTTTCCAACTTAGCTAAAATGATCATTCTATTTGTGGTGGTGCTGTTGATGTAGCTTGTCTTTAATATGGTTACTTTGCATTTTCAGGACAGTGCTAAAGTTTGCATGGAGAATTGCATAAAATAGGATAGACTTTCCTTCCTAACAGGTTTTTATGCTTGCCAAACCAGATTGTTAAAAACATAAATAGAGATTGTTCAGTCCTGTCTTGAAGGCAGGGCACTAAGAAATTAGTTCCTTTTCTGTCGTTTTTCCTGAAGATTCTTCTCGTCTGTCACAACACAGCAGTTATGAAAAATGGAACTATAAATTCAATTTAGAGGGCAACTTACAGCTAATCTTTGGAGTAATTCCAATGTGAATAATGCAGCAATTTGGATGCATGGCCAGTCAATTCAACCGCTGATTTATTAAGATTTAAGAAAATTTCCTTCATTAATGATAATTGCCCAACATGAGAAATAATTTCTCAAAGAATTATCTACCTTCATATCTGCAACATTAATTTTCAGAAAGGCAGCTGTGTTGGTTAAACTTATTATTTTTGGGGTGGGGAAAACTTTTTTTTTAAACAAAAGATATATGAGGTGCTTAAATTCTGAGCTGTATCTCCTTAGCACACATGTGTGAACTGATCAACACTTCTTTATGGCGTGCTTTTCATTCAGAGGCTATTAGGGGGAAAACACTTTTTGAATATCTCAGCAGAAGGACAGTGGAATTCATTGTTGATTTTCCATGCTACTTACATGAATTCAAACGATATGAGGAACAATGCTCTTTCTTCCTTTCTAAAAGTCAAATCTGCTAGCTGAAATATCAACATCAAATGCTAATATCAGATATTAATTTCCAAATTTGAACATCATTCAATGCATCCATTTACTATCAATATACTGAATGGTCAATATACTTGAATGGTCAATATACTTTATTGGTTTATTATATCTATTATTATTATTATTATTATTAATAATAATAATATTTGTACCCCGCCCATCTGGCCGGGTCTCCCCAGCCACTCTGAGCGGCTTCCAACAAATATCAAATATATATGGTAGCAGGTGCTGGTAGATTGGGAGAGTGTTTGTGAGGACAAGTGTATCATGGTGGGGCTGCAGGTGAGTCCTCAGACTCGCAGCCATGAGTGTCGGGAGACACCTCAGGCCCAGCCCTTCATTTGGTCTGAAAACCTGCACAGGCAGGTAGAGAGACTGAGATGGGGAGACAGAGTCTTTCTTTTATCCCATGCTATGGCGTTCCATAGCCATGACATAAAACTAGATTGGTGTGAATATTGGAAGAAGGAATGACAGCACAGCCTCTCCCTTCCTAGCTTTGAATTGCAACTCTCACTATCCCCGACCATGCTGGTCGGGGCTAATGAGAGTGGCAGTTCAAAACATCTGGAGAGCACCACGTTGGGTATGGCTGCTGTAAGGTGAGAAGCGTTTCAGTCTTGAGAGTCTGGCAAGGGCCACTGGAGCCAATCATTTCACTCTCTGCTCCAGAGGGTTCGCTGGCCAGAAGAGGGATTGTCAGCTGATCCTCTGCTGCAGGTCAGCATGCCACTGCAGATAGATAGCAGGAGGCAGGAGTTCAGTTCCTCTGCTTTAGACGTAGATACTGAAAAAAGAGACAATGCATGTACTTTTTTAAACCAAGAAAATCTTTAATAAAAATTATTTTAAAAAACAACAACACAAAGCATTCACCATCTGTGATAGCTGGTGAAATAGGGATGTCTTGATTGATATTGGCCTGCCACTATTTTGTTTTCTTAGTATTAATGGCTTGTTCGCTTCATATATAGCCTGATGTAATACCCTGCTATGGTACTGCACTTCTGGGCTCTTAAAAATGTCAATAAAGGGTTAAAAAAAGGTATAGGCATTGCTTCCTTCAGCTCAGCGGAGGATAGGTGATGTTGCTGCAGTGCCTGATCAGTCTGAGGCTATAAAACTCTGTCTCTCCTAAAGACACTGGACATAAAGAGACCGGACAAAGCATAGTGCTTGGTTAATAGTTAAGCAAGTCCCTTTTGTGGCATAGACTGAACCCGGGAACTTCTATTTTCAGGTCCCACCACACAAGAGAAGAGGTTGTGCACATTTTATCCCCTTCTCCAATCACTGTGCAAAACGGTCAGTGGTCATCTTTCCATACAGAAGAGTGTTGTTGTTGTTTAGTCATTTAGTTGTGTCCGCCTCTTTGTGACCCCCTGGACCAGAGCACGCCAGGCACTCCTGTCTTCCACTGCCTCCTGCAGTTGGGTCAGAAGAGTGGCCTGCCTTTTTCATGCAGCTGGGCAGTTTGTGAATGGACCTTTGTTTCCTTTAATACAGGGAAAAAACGATTACAGACCACAATAGGCTACAATTAATGCTAACCCTTGCTGGGTATATGTCCTGAAATAGACTTTATACCTCTCTGAGGTATAAACTAAGTTGCTTGCTATATCTTACAGAGATATTTATTTTGGCATTGTTGTTTTCCCCCATAAGCCTAAGTGACATTAACAGAGAGCTGCCTCAGCTTTCTTTATGTTCACAACTTGGCTTTGGCTGTTGTATTTTGCAAGTGACAGGAGGATTCTGGATAGCAACGGGAATAAGAACATTTATTTTTTTCCTCCTCTAGATTCTCCTTGTAAAAACAACATTTGTAAAACATGCCTGTAAAACTGTGAACTTGGAAATGGCAGGCGATGGTTCTGGAGAGTGGGCGTGTAGTGTACTTTGTGGCTCCTGAGCAGCAGCTGCCTGTCAGACCATTTGCTCGGTTCAAAACTGATTCAAACCACTGCCTGGCCACAGAGTGGGGAGGGGCGCTCCTGCTCTGATCTCTGGGTCCTGGGAGGTGCTGGTGGGCTTCTGCAGCCACCATCAGGCAAGCACATGGCTGCTGTGGGGATGGGCTCCCCCAGGGATGCCAGAAGCCTGCACCTGGCGGGGTGCATGGGACAGCTACAACCCCCACCTCCTCTGACACCTCCTGACAGGCATATAATGGGCAGGCCTGGAATGCCTCACCCCCATCTATTGCAATGCCATGGTCACTTAGGAAACCATCTCACCGACCGCCTCTGCTTCTGAGCACACAGCGTGCAATCCGCAGCACATGTACAAGGAAGTAAAATCCACTGAGCACAAGGGAGTAGCTATGCTTATGGTTATAGGTTCTCTCAGGTTAAAATATAAGCAGATCCTGGGCCAATCTGAATGGAGGGGAGTAGAAGTCCCTGGAGCAGAGAGACCCCCTCCTTGCTTGAGAGGCAGACAGGGGGGTTGGAACAGTTGCTGAGGCCAAGGGTGGTTGGAATGCCTTGCTTTTGATTTTTGCATAAGCGTTCGGTTGGATTGGGAATTATTATTTTCTTTTGCCATTGTAGTTTTGATTTGCCTTATGACAGAAGAGCTAATATGTTGTTTATTGGACCTGTTGTAGCGTGGGGCTAATGATTTCAGCGAGTGATTTCAGCTCTCTGACATTGCAGGCAAGGAGACAGCGTCTTCATGTAACAACTCTTTATTCAGGCAACAAGACAAGACTGAGGGAACTGAGGGGAGGGGGAGCTACATTTATAGAGACAGAAGGCTTACTATACAAGGATACATTTTGGAGGGAACAATCTCAAGCAATCGCACTGCTGCTTTTTGGTGGGAACCAATAAGACTGAAGATCCAAATGCAGCAGCTTGAATGAACCAATAGTAGCTGTTCCTTCTGGAACAGGAATGCAGTTACTTTACAGACAATAGTAATACAGACATGATAACCTTTGAATCAATACACAACACCCCTTCCCCCCTAGTGAGCACAACACACGTAGTCCCTTAGATACTGTGGGGTGCTGCGACTTCTTCTTGATCTCCTGACAACAGGTGTGGCAGGTACTGGATTAGGTATTACCTGCGGTTGAGGGGCTACTGTAGTCGTTGTGTCAGGAACGGGGGGGAGTCTCAGACAGCTCAGAGTCCCCTACCTGTTCCTCATCATCATGAGGACTAGCAGGACCAGGTTCATTTGCTGAAACCTCTGGTGCCTGCATCTCTGGGCCATTTCCACTCTGGCCTTGCAGCTGTGTGTCATTAGCAGGGGGAGGAGTATCCTCAGCCTGTACATTCTCCGCATCTGACTCCTCCCTGCTGGGCACCCAGCGCCTCAGCTGATCTATATGTCTCCTCCAAACCTGCCCATTTTCCAAAGTTACATAATAGGACACAGGTCCACTAGCCTGGGTGATCACACCTGCCACCCACCGTGGACCTCGTGCATAGTTTCTCACCCAGACCAGATCCTCAGGGGCAAGATACCTTGTTGTGTCGCTCTCGGCCTGTGGGGGTGCTCTCGAATTGTGGTTTGGCACTTTGTCTGGGTGGACATAATGTAGCACCGTTACCAGCCTTCTACCTAGGAGCAGCTCCGCTGGTGACTTGCCCGTAGCAGTACATGGCGTCGCATGCTGCAAAAACAACATTCGGGCGATGCGAGCCGACCAGTCACCCTCCATTAAGCGTGCAATGGATCCTTTGGCTGTTCTTACCATGCGCTCAGCCTGCCCTTTGGAGGATGGGTGAAAGGGAGCCGATGTGACCCCTCTTATGAAGTTATCTGCCAAGAATGCCCTGAATTCTTGAGATACAAAAGCTGCTCCATTATCTGACACGATGGTCTCGGGCAACCCGTGGGTTGCAAACAGCCATCTCAACACTTTGATCACTGCGGCTGATGACATGCTGGGGAGCATAGCTACTTCTAACCATTTGGAATACGCATCAACGATAACCAAAAAAACCTTCCCTTGGAATGGCCCCGCAAAATCTATGTGCAGCCGGCTCCAGGGAGTCCGGGACTGTTCCCACCAGTGGACCGGTGCTCTGGCCACTTCTGGGCGCACCTCTTGGCATGCCTTGCATGTCCGTACCCATTGTTCAACCTCATGGTCCATTCCCGGCCACCACACATAACATCGGGCTAGCGACTTCATCCTGACCATTCCCAGATGTCCCATGTGAAGCGTGTCTAGAACCCTGTTTCTCAGTGGTGCTGGGATGATCACCCTGTCTCCCCACAGGAGACAGCCCTTGTGCAAGGATAACTCATGCTGCCTTGTTGCATAAGGCCTGAATTTTTCTAAATGCAGGCCACCTGGCCACCCCCTCCCCACCCAAGTGAGCACACGGGAGAGAACGGCATCTTTCCTTGTTCTCTCAGCTATTTCAGTAGCAGTTACAGGGGGCCCCGGAAGCGTTTCTAGCATCATAATGCGTTCCGCTGGGGCAGGATCCGCATCGCTCCCACCAGGAAGGGGCAATTGACTCAATGCATCAGCATGGCCCAACCTTTTTCCTGGCACATGGGTCAGGGTGTACTGGAACCCATTCAGGAATATAGACCAGCACAACATTCTGGGGGAGAGGATTTGCGGCATTTGTTTGTTTGGGTTGAACAACCCTAACAGTGGCTTGTGGTCCGTTTCAATGGAGAAATGGCGACCATACACATAGTCATGGAACTTTTTGATCCCTGCCACAATTGCCAGTGCTTCTTTGTCAATTTGAGCATAGTTGCGCTCCGTGGGCGACAACGTACGGGAATAGAAAGAGATGGGCTTTTCCGACCCATCCGGTTCCCTATGGCTCAGCACAGCCCCCAGCCCATATTGAGAGGCGTCACATGCCAGGACCAGTGGCTTCGACTCATCATAATGAGCAAGGACGCTCCTGCTAGTCAGCATTCCTAGCAAGGAGTCAAAAGCCTTCTGCTGTGCCTGACCCCAACGCCACACATTCTTTTTCTGCAATAATCTATGCAACGGTTCAGCTACCGAAGCTTTCTGGGGTAAGAACGAGTGATAAAAGTTAATAAGTCCCAGGAATGACTGCAACTCCGTCTTGTTCTGTGGGCGTGGTGCTTCAGTGATGGCCTTAATTTTAGTCTCCGTGGGGTGGATGCCTGCTGCGTCAATTTTAAAACCCAAGAAGTCCACAGTTGGCACCCCAAAACTGCATTTTTCCTTTTTCAGTTGCAGCACCACCTCCTTGAACTTGAGTAACACTGCACGGACACGCTCACCTGGGGGGTCTTTTCCAGTAATCAGAACGTCATCAAAAAATGGCAAGACCCCTGGCAGACCCCTTAACAGGTGCTCCATTAGCCCTTGAAAAATCCCTGGTGCCACACAAACTCCAAACTGTAATCTGTTAACTCTGAACGCCCCTTTCTGCGTTACAATAGTCTGTGCTTCCGCTGATTGCGGGGTTACTGGCAGCTGTTGGTAAGCTTGTGCTAGGTCAATTTTGGCGAAAACCTTGCCCCCAGCCAGTTTTGCCAACAGCTGTGAGACGACTGGAATGGGGTATGAGTTTCCCCTGAGTGCCTTATTGATAGTACATTTGTAATCTGCACAGATCCTAACTTCCCCATTAGCTTTAAGGGGTGTAACTATTGGAGTTTCCCACTTGGCAGAGTCCACGGGTGAGAGAACTCCCTGCTTGACCAATTTATCCAGTTCTGCCTCAATCTTGGGTTGCAGTGCAAACGGCACTCGCCTTGGTTTGAGTCGGATTGGGGCCACCCCGGGGTCAAAGTCAGTTGGGGGCCCTTTATAACAACCCAGTTTCCCATTAAAGAGTTCAGCAAATTCCTTGCATAATGCCTCGCCCATCTCAGGGGAGGTTTGGATTGAATTAAGCCCTGATATACTCAGTCCCAGGGCGGGGAACCAGTCAGTGCCCAGGAGACTGGGGCGACTCCCCTCTGCAATCACCAGTTTGAGCACGGCCTGTTTGCCCCGGAACTGTACTTTCACGGCACACATTCCCAAAATGTGGATGCGGCCCGCTGAGTATGATTGCAAGGTTGCCGGGAAGGGCTCCAGAGGGGGAAACTTACCCCCAGGGAAAAACGTCCTCGCGGTCTGGTCCGAAACGATGGTGAATCCAGATCTGGAGTCCACCTCCATGTTGCACGGCTGACCCTCAATCTTCACCTTCACATGTGTCTTGCCTTGTGCTGGGAACTGCACGGTCCTCCCGTTGATTTCCGTGAGGTAGTTGCAGTCCTCTAGAAGATGAGTCACGGTGGATGGTCTGCGAAACGCTGATCTGGGTGATCCAGTTGCTCCTGACGTTGCTGATCTACAGACCCTGGCAATGTGTCCAGTCCTTCTGCATGTTCTACACGTAGCATCACGGAAACGGCAACCCTTCCGCTCATGGTTCCCGCCACAGCCTGGGCAAGCGCCTCGGCGATCCTTGTGCGCTGTGCCGGCCTGACGCACCGACTCGACTCTGCGGACTGGGCTCTGGCTCGGACTAACCACTAGCTCATCCATGGCATGCGCAGCTTCTCTCTGCGGCTTTGTGACCTTGCGACTGGCCTCAAGCTCCTCTCTTTCATAATTCTCCGTAGCGGTGGCCTCCTTCAAGGCGGAAGCAAGGGTAACCTCTTCTTTGGCCACAATGCGTCTTCGGGCCTTTTTGCTGCTCAAGCCCCCTACAAATCGATCTAGGAGAGTCTCTTCCAGATTTTGGAAGCCACAGTGCTGAGCAAGCTTCCGGAGTTCGGCTAGAAATGCGGCCACAGACTCTCCAGTGCGCTGTTGCCTCTTATGGAACTCCATCCGCCGGGCCATCTTGGTCTCAGTAGGCGCCAGGTGGCTTGTTAGACAGGCAAAAATATCTTTGAGAGATGTCTCACTCAGCTTCGCTGGGGCGAGCAATGCCTTGGCCAGCTTGAAGGTCTCAGGCCCACAGCAACTCAGGAATGTGGCCCTTCTTTTGCCGGCATCAGTGATTCCTTGAGCCGCCGCGAAGAACTCGAAGCGTTCAACGTAGTCTTCCCATAGGTGGGGCTCTGATGGCTGGAAGGGCTCCCATACCCTTGGACTCTCCATTCTCCAAGCGGTGGGGTCGTCTTCTCAGCTGGCCAGTGAGTCTTGTCCTGTGCTGCAATCCGGACCCTGAGGCAGGCTGCGTTTAACTGCTCCTCAGCATTCCGGATCCCATCCTCGTCGCCAGTTGTTGTAGCGTGGGGCTAATGATTTCAGCGAGTGATTTCAGCTCTCTGACATTGCAGGCAAGGAGACAGCGTCTTCATGTAACAACTCTTTATTCAGGCAACAAGACAAGACTGAGGGAACTGAGGGGAGGGGGAGCTACATTTATAGAGACAGAAGGCTTACTATACAAGGATACATTTTGGAGGGAACAATCTCAAGCAATCGCACTGCTGCTTTTTGGTGGGAACCAATAAGACTGAAGATCCAAATGCAGCAGCTTGAATGAACCAATAGTAGCTGTTCCTTCTGGAACAGGAATGCAGTTACTTTACAGACAATAGTAATACAGACATGATAACCTTTGAATCAATACACAACAGGACCTGTTAAAATGATTCTGTAAATTTTGTATACTTGTTTTCGCGTGTTTATTTTTATTACTTTCTTCCCCGCTCGGGGATTGAAAATATTCATTGAACAGGAATTAATCAATACACCTGACCTGTCCTTTAAATTGATCCTTCTACTGCCACACCTGCACTGTCTGTGCAACCCAGAGAGAAGTCCATGACATGCTCAGACTGCAAGGCCAGGTGGAGCAGCGCAGTTTAAATGAAGCTCTGAGTACAGAAAATGTTGTCGATTATGGTAGGCCACATGGCATCATGCTTAAATTCAGGCCAGAGGCTTGTTTCTGGAATTATCATAATGGCAATAGTGCAGCAAAACCAGTGTTGGCTGAAGGAAAGAACTCCACACAGCTATGGAGGAACTCAGAAAGTTTATTGTAAAGTACTTGGTAGCAAGTTGACTCAGAGGAATAATTTCCAAAGTCTGAGCCCTGAATGCAGGCACAGCAGATATTTATAGGACTTTTTACATCATAACATGTAAGAGAACATTCAGCAAATTAGAATCCAACAACACCCTTCCCCACCTGGCAATACTAAGAAATGGCAGGGCGTTGATCTATGCAAGAAATATTAAGAAATGG
Source organism: Darevskia mixta (assembly GCA_034641385.1). Taxonomy (NCBI): domain Eukaryota; kingdom Metazoa; phylum Chordata; class Lepidosauria; order Squamata; family Lacertidae; genus Darevskia; species Darevskia mixta. The sequence goes on along the minus strand of JAWWNH010000040.1, from coordinate 2,857,880 downwards.
CAGGGCATTTCCCTTATCACAAAAATGCATGCTATGAGTCTAAGTTTGATGCCTTAAAACTTCCTTTATCGTTCAAGAATTCACTGCATTGTAAATTGTCATATTTCCAAGGGTTTTTCTTATTATTATTTGCTTGCAAGGTTTCTGGCCTGACTTCCAGGGGTGGGGGCAGGGCGGTAGGAATCCTGCCCTCAGACTTTGAAATGGCTCTCCATACAGGGGCCTCCTTTGTTTTCTGTTCTGTTGCCATTTTTCATTTGGACATGGCAAAAGGTCAGGTCTATTAACTATTTTTCCTCGTGAAGCTGCTGGAGCAGTATGCTTTTCTCAAGTGGTACCACATTGTTAGTCTCCACAAGAAATGCAGTTTTTCTGTTTTCACAGCTCTATTGTGAAAATAATAGGGACTTGCCAGATCTTTTTCTTTTGCCTGGTTTTTGATAAGACAGTTTTCCATTTTATACTTGACTAGCTGACCCGGCCATGCCTTGCTGTGGCTGATTTTATGCTTATTACCATCAGTAGCAGCCGCAGCCAAATTAAAACCCCACCTACCCCTGCCGGCGTCGTGTGCACTCTGCACGCGCTCAGGTGCCCTCTCGCGGCCTGTGGCAGAAAAAGCCGAGGAAGGAGACCTCTGACGCCGTCTGAGGGAAAAGCACTATGGAAACGCACAGATAAAAAACCCACATCGTGAGATCACTGAGGGACGATCATAGTGGCCATTTCCTGGCGTGCCTTGCCTGTGGCCTTTTCAAGGGGAAAAGTGCTAGTAACCCTCTACAGAGAGGATTTGATTCCCTTTCCCAGAGTGCCTTGAGTGCGCTGTTGGTTGGGATAATAAGCCCACCGTTTCCCAGCATGCCTTGCGGTTTGGGCAAAAGAGCTTAGTTCACCCACAGGGTGCCTTGACTCCATTTCCCAGCGTGCCTTGCGGGTCCGGCCTAGTTAACTGCGAGAGGCGGCGGCCTCCATTTCCCAGCGTGCCTTTGACAAAAGAGATATTTACATTTCCCTGTTTCCCAGCCAAGTTAATCACACCCTTTTGTCTGGCACTCAAGTATCACCCCCTCCTTCCTTGCAGAGAAACAGTTTGTCAGTTTGGGAGTGAAAATGGAGACAGGTCTGCGGCCTGTCTTCAGACATGTGGCCTTGTTTTGCTTGGCACACTTCTGAACAATTAATATATTTATAGATAAGACCTTGATATTCTTACAACACCTTGCGGGTCCGGCCTACTTAACTGTGAGAGGTGGCGGCCTCCATTTCCCAGCGTGCCTTGCGGCTATTAAAAGCCTATTAAAAGCTGAGTCAACTATCAGGGAAAGAGGCAGGCCATCGCTTCTTTGAACTCATTTCCCAGACATCCTTGCGGCCCTGGCCTGAAGAGTCCATTGAGATATGACGCTGCCCTGTGATGAGCCTTTCTATTGGAAGCTGCTGGTGACATATAATATTTGCGCCATATTTTTTTTTAGCGTTTATTCTATATTTTAGGTATGTCAGGTGTTTTTTTTTTGAATTTTTATTATGCCAGATCCTTCCTTGATGGTCATGGTACGCTGTGTCCTTAATTTGATGAGATTTGGTCCAGCGGTTACAGAGCAAGGTGGTGTCCGCCGCGCACGCAATGGGAACATTTATATATATATATAGATTCTTCAAACTACATTCTTTGAAGCAGGCATAATGGAAATGTAATTAGGATATTGACAAGTCATCCAATTCAGAGAGGAGCCTTCCTCAGTCCTCCACCTGAAAATGGCTCCCCATGGCCTTCAGTGGAGTGGATGCTCAGCCAAAGTTCTCTCTCCACTACTGTGAAGAGGAGCATCCCTCTCACAAGGTCTGTGAGCCCAGCAGAGCCCAGGGTCTGTGGCTGATGCCAACAGTCATTGCAGGGGCATCTGGAGAACTGGGAAAGAGTGCCCATATTGAGATAAGAGTGTGGCTATTCAGATTGACATTATTTCAGGACTTAAATCACTCTCAATGTTATTTCCCACCTGTGATTTCACATGTCACATATTTATCAATTGGAACATGTTGGGCACAATTTTTCTATGCAACGAGGCTCATAAGGTAGCTTTTAATCAGGCCATGGTGATATTCAGGTGAGTTAACATGATTTTTGTTTGCTTTGGGAGATTTGCCAGCTGGTGCAATAAATTTTACAATCATACAAATCACCCCCATCTCTACGGGTGGCATCCAGTGCTCCCCCTCCACTAGCACAAGAGACCTGTGCTTGCTAAATGGGCATTTCACCTCCTCTGCCTTGCATGATTGGGGACTCTTCAGAGGAGACTTTGGGGGGAGGGGAGAGGAAAGAGGCGTGCCACTGCTCTAGCTGAACTCGCCTGACACTGCTTTGCATGCAAGCGTTCAGACCATTTATTCTGTATGATACAGTAATATTTATATATTTATATGCTCGTGTATTTTTAAGGGCAAAATTGTTCAGTGAAACATTCTCAACCCATAGCAAGAGACTGTATGTCTCTGGGTTAACAACTGAATCCTTTATGTGGGAGTTTCTTCATGTATGTAAGATGAAAACATATACTGGATCATGTCCAGACAGAATTTTGCAAAAATACTGGTAGGCAATGAAAGGAAAACTAAAACCATCTCATGTCACTGCTGCATGACTCACAGCTGTCAAGTGTGACATCCCTTTAGATTAAACTGCTGGACTTCAGACATGGCAGACCACCAAGTCCTGCGCCTTCCTAATACATTCTGCCTTAACATGGAAAGTTATGAGGATCCCCTGCAAGAAGCAGCTTAGCCTTGAAATCACATCACCATTCTGCTTCTCTGATGATGTGCCAGTCCAAGGCCTGTCTACAAATGATTCACTTTTGTGGAATAAATGGGAGGAAGAAGGTGATTTGCAACAGCTCTTGCAGCTGACTTTCCTCTACCTGTAAATAACATATCCTCTTAATGGCAGCTCTGTCTATAAGGTGCTCAAATAAAGCCAGTCGGTGTGTCTGCTGCCACATAGGTGCATAGAGCCAGACCAGTCATGCATCTGGGTGAAATGACTAGTTTTGGGTGGCACTAGAGATGGGCTGAGAAATACAGGCATTGGAACCTGAATGGTACAGCAATATTAAACGGCTTGCAGCCGTTCTGATCCATGATGTCACAGAACGGCTGCAAGGAATCATAAAACCCACGGATAAAAACCCCTTCCTTTTAGTCCATGTGGGAACCAATGACACAGCAAGCCATAGCCTCCAGAAGATCAAAAGTGATTATGAGGCTCTGGGCAGGAAGTTGAAGCAATTAAATGCACAAATTGTCATCTCATCTGTCCTCCCAGTTGAACGCCGTGGCCCAGGAAGAGAGGGAAAAATAGGAGAAGTGAACAACTGGCTTCGCAAATGGTGCCGGCAGGAATGGTTTGGATTCTTAGATCACAGTCTGCAGTTTCTTGAAGATGGACTTCTGGCAAGTGATGGGCTGCACCTCACAAGGGTTGGGAGGAATGTTTTTGCCAACAATCTCAAAAACCTCATCAGGAGGGCTTTAAACTGACTTATGTGGGGGAGGGAGACAGTGGTCCTGAAGGTAGGAGTCTATCAAATGCTGAAGATGATCATCCAAAAGTCAAGGACCAAATGGAGCAAACAGCACACAGACCTAGTGGTGGGAGGAAAAAATCCTTAAGTAGGAGACTAGGGGGAATGATCAATGGTTTTCAATGTCTGTATACAAATGCACAGAGCATGGGAAATAAACAAGATGAACTTGAGCTCAGCAAGTACAGCAAACTCAGCAAGTACAGCAAGGTACAGCAAACTAAATACGACATAATAGGCATCACTGAAACCTGGTGGGATGAGTCTCATGATTGGAATGTAGTAATAGAGGGATACAATCTATTTAAGAGAAATAGACCAAACAGGAAAGGAGGAGGAGTGGCGTTATATGTCAGGGATGTGTATACCTGTGAAGAGATCCATGATTTAAAACTTCAAAGCCAAATTGAGAGTATCTGGGTCAAAATTAAGGGAGAGAAAAATAACAGTGATCTCATGGTGGGAGTTTACTATAGATCCCCAAGCCAAACTGAGGACATAGATGATGCCTTCCTGGAACAGATGACCAAGCATTCAAAAGGAAATGAGATAGTAGTAATGGGGGATTTCAACTATCCTGATATTTGTTGGAAGTCAAACTCAGCCAAGAGCATAAGGTCGAACAGATTCCTCACTGGCCTTGCAGACAATTTCATTGTCCAGAAAGTGGGAGAAGCAACAAGAGGATCAGCCATTTTAGATCTGGTCCCAACCAATAGTGATGACCTGGTTAGTGGGGTAGAAGTGGCAGGATCATTAGGTGGGAGTGATCATGCTCTTCTGGAGTTTATTATACATCAGAAAGGAGCAACCAAGCATACTAAGACTCAAATTCTAGACTTTAAGAAAGCCGACTTCAGAAAACTTAGGGAAATGCTGGGTGTGATCCCATGGTCAGTAATACTAAAAGGGAAGGGAGTTCATGATGGATGGGAGTTTGTTAAAAGGGAGATATTAAAAGCACAACTTCAAGCAGTACCAATGAGACGAAAACATGGAAGGTGCCTAAAGAAGACAGGGTGGCTATCTAAAGAACTTTTAACTGAGTTATGATTTAAAAGGGATATGTACAAGAAATGGAAAAAGGGGGAAACCACCAGAGAGGAATTCAAACAAATAGCCAGCACATGTAGAGACAAAGTCAGAAAAGCTAAAGCACAGAATGAACTCAGGCTTGCTAGAGAGGTTAAAAGCAATAAAAAGGGTTTTTATGGGTATGTCCGTAGCAAAAGGAAGAACAAGGAAACAGTGGGGTCACTTAGAGGAGAAGAAGGTGAAATGCGAACAGGGGACGCAGAAAGGGCAGAACTCCTCAATACCTTCTTTGCCTCAGTCTTCTCCAAAAAAGAAAACAATGCCCGACCTGAAGAATATGGAGCAGATGATTCAGCAGGGGAAACACAGCCCAGAATAAGTAAGGAGGTAGTACAAGAACACTTGGCTAGTTTAGATGTATTCAAGTCTCCAGGGCCAGATGAACTACATCCCAGAGTATTAACTGGCAGTGGTGATTTCAGAACCACTGGCAGTAATCTTTGAGAATTCCTGGAAAACAGGTGAAGTCCCAGCAGGCTGGAGGAGGGCAAATGTTGTCCCTATTTTCAAAAAGGGGAAAAGAGAGGACCCAAACAATTACCGCCCAGTCAGCCTGACATCAATACCAGGAAAGATTCTAGAGCAGATCATTAAGCAAACGGTCTGTGAGCGTCTAGTAAGGAACGCTGTGATCACTAAAAGTCAGCATGGGTTTCTGAAAAATAAGTCATGTCAGACTAATCTGATCTCATTTTTTGACAGAATTACAAGCCTGGTAGACGAAGGGAACACTGTGGATGTAGCCTATCTTGATTTCAGCAAGGCCTTTGACAAGGTGCCCCATGATATTCTTGTAAAGAAGCTGGTAAAATGCGGGCTAGACAATGCTACCATTCAGTGAATTTGTAACTGGCTGACAGACCGAACCCAAAGGGTGCTCATCAATGGCTCCTCTTCATCCTGGAGAGAAGTGACTAGTGGGGTGCCACAGGGTTCTGTCTTGGGCCCAGTCTTATTCAACATCTTTATCAATGACTTGGATGATGGGCTTGAGGGCATCCTGATCAAGTTTGCAGATGACACCAAATTGGGAGGGATGGCTAATACCCCAGAGGACAGGATCACACTTCAAAATGACCTTAACAGATTAGAGAAATGGGCCAAGGCAAACAGGATGAATTTTAACAGGGAGAAATGTAAAGTACTACACTTGGGCAAAAAAAATGAAAGGCACAAATACAGGATGGGTGATACCTGGCTTGAGAGCAGTACAAGTGAAAAGGATCTAGGAGTCTTGGTAGACCACAAACTTGACATGAGTCAACAGTGTAATGCAGCAGCTAAAAAAGCCAATGCAATTCTGGGCTGCATCAATAGGAGTATAGCATCTAGATCAAGGGAAGTAATAGTACCACTGTATTCCGCTCTGGTCAGACCTCACCTGGAATACTGTGTCCAGTTCTGGGCACCACAGTTCAAGAAGGATACTGACAAGCTGGAACGTGTCCAGAGGAGGGCAACCAAAATGGTCAAAGGCCTGGAAATGATGCCTTATGAGGAACGGCTTAGGAAGCTGGGTATGTTTAGCCTGGAGAAGAGAAGGTTAAGGGGTGATATGATAGCCATGTTCAAATATATAAAAGGATGTCATATAGAGGAGGGAGAAAATTTGTTTTCTGCTGCTCCTGAGAAGAGGACACGGAGCAATGGATTCAAACTACAAGAAAGAAGATTCCACCTAAACATTAGAAAGAACTTCCTGACAGTAAGAGCTGTTTGACAGTGGAATTTGCTGCCAAGGAGTGTGGTGGAGTCTCCTTCTTTGGAGGTCTTTAAGCAGAGGCTTGACAGCCACCTGTCAGGAATGCTTTGATGGTGTTTCCTGCTTGGCAGGGGGTTGGACTGGATGGCCCTTGTGGTCTCTTCCAACTCTATGATTCTATGATTCTATGAGTCAAGTTGGCATATACAGAGTTTGCATACATAGATTCTATAGGGAAAGTTAACATAAACTCTCATTTTGTATAACTTGCACCTCAGACAAAAAAAGAAGAAAAGTAACAAAAACATTAAAAAAAGAAAAGGAGAAAACAATGAAAAGAAAGTACATATATTTAAGCTTCCTCTTCTGTTCATATTATTTTGTTTAATAGAAAGAGTGAATTGACATAAAAATTAAGATTTACAGCCAGGCAAAATAAAAGATTAAATGATTAAGTAGGCTTGGTCTTCTTAAATTTATGCCCTATATGTATAAGGTTATTTGAGAGTGTGATTTCAAAGTAGTAGTAGTAATAATAATGGGACACGGGTGGTGCTGGGGTCTAAACCACTGAGCCTCTTGGGCTTGCTGATCGTAAGGTCAGCAGTTCAAATCCGCACAACGGCGTGAACTCCTGTCGCTTTGTCCCAACTCCTGCCCACCTAGCAGTTCGAAAACACGCCAGTGCAAGTAGGTACTGCTGCGGCAGAAAGGTAAACAGCGTTTCTGTGTGCTCTGGCTTCCATCATGGTGTCCCGTTGTGTCCTGCGATACAGGAACCACATGCTATCAAACTTTTCTCAGGTTGTTAATTGCCTAAGAGTCACTGTTTGAATTTCTTTCTCTCCCCCCCACCCCCCAAAAAGGTATTTGCTACCACAATAAGCAGGGTAGTGGGATGTCATGTTAAGGGTTAGAATGTCCTTTCTTTTTGCAGGATTTCTGGAGCCATGTGGGGCCCCATTTGAAGGTTGATGCGATCCAGTCCTGAGGCATTCAGGTGAGCTCCCTTTGTGTCAACTGGGTCTCAGGACGTGCTGTGAGCAGGGATGCTGCCGGCCTGGCCTCCTGAGCCTCTGACCTCCATTGCCTGCCCTTCCTCTGATCCAAACTGAGTATGGGAAGGTGCTCTTGGGACAAACACAAAATGTCAGTGCCATGGGGCACGTTTTATCCTGATTATAGTTGCCATTTTCCAGAAGTTTTCTTATTCAAAAATGGCAACCAAAACTGGGATTGTCTTTTAAAATGCCGGTACTGGCTATCTGAAAGAATATGACTTCAAAATACTCAGTTGGCACCATTCATTTCAGTCTCGCTGTGTCTGTTTAGGGATTATTAAGAACAGCACTTGCAACGACAAATCCAGCTGTAAGTTTTTTTCTGGATAATGTTCTCCACGGAACTTTCTAATATCTTACTACACAAACAGCCTCATAAGGGAATCACAGAATGATGCTGTAAGCTCATCCTCAAATACTTCTAAGAAATAAAGAAGCTTAGAAGCTAGTAGGGGTAAGCTACTGTGGTTTCTGCAACCAAATGAAAAGGAGGAAGGACTCATTCGCTTTCAGTCGCTGCAGAGAACAGAAAGTTTCAGCATGGAAAATCCAAATGCCCCAAATCATGGTAGCCCCAATCTTCTAGGAGGCACCATGTTGGGGATGGCTGCCCTAAAATAAGTAGGGAGTCAGGCATGTGCAGGAAAATGGATCCTCTGCTACAGATGACTCCTGGGTCTGAAAACCAAAGAAGCTTGCAAAATCTACATCTGTTAAATTCCTCCCCAGATGCTGGCTTTCCGATTTATATAGTAGACATATCTATTAGAGTGGAACTAATTAATATAGGGGGACCCAGGTGGCGCTGTGGGTTAAACCACAGAGCCTAGGGCTTGCTGATCAGAAGGTCGGCGGTTCAAATCCCTGCGACGGGGTGAGCTCCCGTTGCTCGGTCCCAGCTCCTGCCCACCTAGCAGTTCGAAAGCACGTCAAAGTGCAAATAGATAAATAGGAACCGCTCTGGCGGGAAGGTAAACGGCGTTTCCGTGCTCTGCTCTGGTTAGCCAGAAGCGGCTTAGTCATGCTGGCCACATGACCTGGAAGCTGTACACCGGCTCTCGGCCTATAGAGCGAGATGAGCGCTGCAACCCCAGAGTCAGACACGACTGGACCTAATGGTCAGGGGTCCCTTTACCTTTTAATTAATATAGGAACCAGTGATTCTTCCAGAATCCCAGAATGTTGCAAGCCATCAGTCCTAGTATGCCAGAAACACACTATAACTGCATAATTCTTGCAGGGTGTGTGTGTTTTAAATGCCACCAAGGAATGATTTATTTATTTATTTATTTACAAATATCATTATTTCTTTTAAAACGAGGAAATTGTGTTCCAGGGGTATCGGAATGGTAGATCAATAATGGAGAGAAACTTGAAAATTATTTGAATACACATACCTTATACTTTGGACAAAATTAGATAATTTGGTCATCACTCATTTATTGGCAAGCTCAAAATGTTCACTGCTAAGTAAGTAAATGCATCTGCAGGCTTAATTTTATAAGCTAGTACTTAGACCCTTGTATTATATTCATTCTACTAGTTATTTCAAATTGTCCAGCTGAGATTTATTTACAAAAATATATGATTTCCATCAAGGCACCATTGGTATGAGATGGGCTCACGGTGTGCATGACATTACATGGAGGATTCAATTATGTTTCATAATATGGGCATGGGATTCTCTAGTGAGCACCTTTGTGGGAGGGATGTGGGAGGAATATTGTATTTCATATGACAAGCTATTCAGGAATACTCAAAACTTTTGCATGTATCTTTCAGGAAATAGAACTCATAGCAAAGCAAATCTTGTCAATTTCTCTGTTGATCTATTCAAGTGCAAGTACAAACATTGCAATCACAGTGTATTTTTAGCTGAAGAGTGGTATAAAAACACAAATAAAAATGAGGAGGCATTCCATAAGCATGACAGGAACATTGGGGGAGGATTTGGGTTCTATCCCCTCATTCCTTGGGCATACTTCCAAAATGGAGGTGGGCGAGAAACTATGGAAGTCCTGCTGCTGGTGTAGTTGTTTCCCCTCCTTTGGAACTCATGGAGTGACCTCAGGCTAATCACCAGCAGAGCCTGACCTTCTCCAAAGGGTTGTTGTGAGCAGGATTTCCCCCCCAGCCAGAATTCAGTTTCGGCCTCTTTCAGGTGGGCTCCATTGGCATTCTAAGAGAACAAGGGAGGTGTTGATGGTGAGTTCTAGCACCTCTTTTTCTGGAATAATAGTGCTGGTCGTGAAGGTAATTTGAAGCAGGGGAGAACCATTTTGAGCTCCTTGGAGGGAAGGTGGGATGTACATGAAATAATAAATAGCATTTAGTAAATCCTCTCTCTTTGGCGATCCCTCATAGCTGAGTAAGATTGTCTTCCATAAACACAGTTTTAACAATGAGTCCGTAAGTGACTGTGGAGGCCAATTCTGGATCCACACATCCTTCCACAGTGGAGACATTGGCTCCCGGGCGGGAGTTGATCACGGTGTGGATTTGCCAAGCATGTCTTCCTCTTAGCACGTTTCTCCCTTGCGTTCTGAGTTTGAGTGTCTTCAAAGTCCACGACACCTTTGGTAAAGGCTGTTCTCCAACTTGAGCGCTCGTAGGTTAGCGTTTCCCAGTTTTCAGTGTTTATACTACATTTTTTAAGATTTGCCTTGAGACAGTCTTTAAACCTCTTTTGTTGACCACCAGCATTACACTTACCATTTTAAAGTTAGGAATAGAGTAGTTGCTTGGAAGACTATAATCAGGCATCTGCACAACACGACCAGTCCAACGAAGTTGATGTTGAAGAATCATTGCTTCAACACTGGTGATCTTTGCTTCATCCAGTACACTGATATTAGTTCACCTGTCTTCCCAAGTGATGTGTAGGATTTATCGGAGACACCATTGATGGAATCTTTTGAGAAGTTGGAGATGGCGTTTGTAAGTGCTCCATGTTTCACAAGCAGACAGTAAGGTTGGTAGTACAATAGCTTTGTAAACAAACATTCTGGTTTCCCTGCAAATGTCCCGGTCCTCAAACACTCTGCACTTCAATTGGGAGAAAGCCACACTCGCAGAGCTCAGGCGATGCTGGATTTCGGCATCAGTGTTGACCCGTGTGGAACGATAACTACCTAGGTAGAAGAAGTGATCAACATTTTCCAACGTTACACAATTGAGTTGGATTTGTGGCGCTGCAGAGGGGTTATTTTGTACTTGTTGGTGCAGCACTTTGGTTTTTTGGATGTTGAGCGACAGGCCAAGCTTTCCGTAAGCTTCTATGAAGATATTTAGGATGGTTTGGAGGTCATCCTCTGAGCATGCACACACTACGTTGTCATCAGCATACTGAAACTCTTATGATGGAAGTTATGGTAACCTTACTCTTTGCTTTCAGCCTGCTCAGATTGAAGAACTTTCCATCTGTTCGATATATGATTTCTACCCCAGTGGGGAGTTTCCCTTCGACAAAGTGTAGGATCATGGCAATGAAAATAATGAATAGAGTTGGGGCAGTAACACAACCCTGTTTAACACCTGATCCCACTGTGAATGGTTCACTTTGAGAGCCATTGTTATCTGCAGTTGTTGCTGTCATATTATCATGGAGGAGAAGAATGATGTTTACAAATTTTTCTGGGCAGCCAATTTTCAGAAGGACAGTCCACAGGGCATTACGATTCACAATGTCAAAAGCCTTAGTCAGGTCGATAAATGCCATATACAGGGGTTGGTTTTGCTCTCTGCACTTTTCCTGAAGCTGTCGAGTGGTGAAAATCATGTCCACTGTCCCCCTAGAACAGGGGTAGGCAACCTAAGGCCCAATCGCCTTCTCAATGCGGCCCATGGACGGTCCAGGAATCAGTGTGTTTTTTACATGAATAGAGTGTGTCCTTTTATTTAAAATGCATCTCTGGGTTATTTGTGGGGCCTGCCTGGTGTTTTTACATGAGTAGAATGTGTGCTTTTATTTAAAATGCATCTCTGGGTTATTTGTGGGGCATAGGAATTCGCTAATTTCCTCCCAAAAAATATAGTCTGGCCCACCACCTGGTCTGAGGGAAAGTGGACTGGCCCATGGCTGAAAAAGGTTGCTAACCCCTGCCCTAGAAGGCCGAAAACCATTTTGGGATTCAGGAAGGGTCACCTCGGATATTGTTAAGAGCCGGTTTGCTAAGAGCCTTGCAAGAATTTTGCCAGCCGCAGCTAATAGAGAGATGCCTTGATAGTTTCCACAATCAGTTATGTCAACTTTTAAAAAGATTGATAATTTTGGCATCCCTAAAGTCTGCTGGGATTGCTTCTTTTTCCCAGATTTTTTCGATGAGCTTGTGAAGTTGTTGTGTAAGTTCAATTCCAAATACATGTGTAGACAAGGAGGACAAGCATGTATGATACTCAAGCTGCAGTTTCCAAGCCAGGTGAACCACCTTGTTGGTGTAGGAAACCTACGAAGTAGCCACTAAAAACTAGCTGCAGCTTGTTTTGTTTTTAAGGAAATGAAAGCATTGTAAAATTAATAAAGGAAATAATGGACTTAAAAGTAATAACTTGGAATGTAAATGGCTTAAACGAGAAAAAAAAAGAAATAAGTTGGAACATATACTCAGTAAACAAAATTTGGACTTGATATGTTTGCAGGAAACGCACGTTACGAAACAACACATAAGAATTTTATCCAAGAAAAAATTGGGAATGGAATTTGTCTCATCAGACAAATCAAAGAAGAATGGAGTAGTAATTTATGCAAAATCGCATTTGGAACCCAAATTAATATATAAAGACACACAAGGAAGGGCCATAGTGATAGAAATAACAGTTCAGGGAGAGAAAATTAAGGTCATAGGCTTCTATGTGCCTAATGGGGGAAAAAGTGAATTTTACAAAAAAAAATAGAGAAAGATTTGGGAGAGTTCATTGGAGAAAAAATTATACTATTAGGAGATCAAAATGGCGTGGTAAATCCGGATTTGGGTAGATCTAAAAAGACAGCTAAAAGAAAACAAATCAAACTGCCAACTACCTTTTTTCAATAAATAGATCTGTTAGGTGTACAAGACGCTTGGAGACTACAGAATCCAACGAAGAAAGACTATACTTTTTTCTCCTACCCAAATAATTCGGCAGGAAGAATTGACAGTATTTGGTTAACAAAAGACTTAACAACTAAAATATCCAAAACCAAAATTCAACCAAAGACTATATCTGATCATAATGCAGTACAAGTAACGTTATCTTGGGGGGAAAGGAAGTCAATGAGATGGAGGCTAAACGAATTATTATTAAAAGATGAAACAATCATAGACAAAGCGAAGAAGACACTTAAAGAATTTTTTGAACTAAATTTAAAAAAGGGTACGGATTTAAAAGTTGTTTGGGATGCCGGTAAAGCTGTCATTAGAGGCTTTTTTATTAAGCAAAACTCAATTCAGAGAAAGCAAAAGGAGAAAAAAAGCTAGAAAGCTTAGAAGAGATTAGGAAAAGGGAGTTGGACTTATATAAAGAACCAAGCAATGGAGAAATAAAGAGAAACATACAAATTTTACAATCTCAATACTCAATGATAATAAATGAAGAAATGGAAAGAAAACTAAGATTATTGAAACAAACAACTTTTGAAAATGCTAACAAACCAGGAAAGTTACTAGCTTGGCAACTAAAAAAGAGAGAGGCAGAAAGGATAATTAACAGAATTGATTGTGAAGGGAAATTAATAAATAACCCTGAAGAAATTGAGAAATGCTTCGTGGAATTCTTTAGAGAATTATACAAAGAAGGAAAAGAAACAACTAAAGAAGTCAATGATTATTTAAGACAGGACTCTCTTCCGAAACTCACCAAAGAACAAAAAGAATTGCTAAATGCCCCTATCACACCATATGAAATTCAAATGGCCATTAAGGAAACAAAGATAGGAAAATCACCGGGGCCGGATGGTCTACTGGCATATAAAAATTTTGAGAAAATTTTGTCGGACCCATTAAAAAATATTATGAATAACATATTAAAAGATGGAACCATGCCAGACTCTTGGAAAGATAGTCTTATTGCATTAATTCCAAAACAGGATACCGATCACCAATTTGTTACAAATTATAGGCCCATAGCACTTCTGAATAACGATTATAAACTATTTGCAAAAATCCTAGCTGAAAGATCAAAAAAAGTTTTTCAGAAGATCATCAAGATCAACCGGGGTTCTTACCCGGGAGGCATATTTATAACAACACTAGAAACATCATAGATTTACTAGACGATCTTGATTTAAGAATAGAAAAACAGGCTGTCTTCATGGCAGTTGATGCCGAAAAGGCTTTTGACAGAGTCTCCTGGAGATTCATGAAAGGGCTATTACATCAAATGGAATTCAGTGAACAGTATACAAAAGCGATAGAAGCAATATACTCAAAACAAAAGGCAAAAATTATAATAAATGGAAACTTGTCGAAAGACTGTGAAATAAGTAAAGGGGTAAGGCAAGGATGCCTTCTATCTCCCCTGATTTTCATTTTAACACTGCAAACGAATCAGGGAGGAAAAAGATATAAAAGGAATAATGCTGGGGAAGAGAAGTTATAGGGTGAGGGTATTTGCAGACGATTTAATCATAACTACGGAACAACCAAAACATAGTATCAAAAAAGTACTGGAAATAATACAAAATTATAGTAGGGTCTCAGGGTTTAGATTGAACTTAAATAAGACAAAATTTCTTGTTAAAAATTTATCGCCAGCGGAAAAAGAAGAATTAGAAAAAAATAACACAAATTAAAATCTATCCCAAAATTAAATACCTACCGGTAGGATTATGACTTACATCAAAAAACATAAATCTATATGAAGATAACTATACAAAATGCTGGAAAGCCATTAAAAAACAACTAGAGACCTGGAGTAGGCTAAACCTATCTTTTTTAGGTCACATATCGGTAATTAAAATGATGTTGCTACCGAAGCTACTCTTTCTTTTCCAAACAGTGCCAATCATAGGAAATACTAGTAGTATTGAACACTGGCAGAAAGAGATTTCAAAATTCCTATGGTTGGGTAAAAGACCTAGGTTAAAACATAAGATACTAATAGACATTACAGAAAGAGGTGGGTATGGATTACCAGATTTGAAGTTATATTATGAGGCCTCATGTCTCCTTTGGTTGAAAGAGTGGTGTATGTTAAAAAATTGGGATATCCTAGATTTAGAAGGACATGACACCCGTTTTGGGTGGCATGGATATCTTAACTATGGGAGCTTCTCAAATCATATAATAAGAAATGCTCTCTTTAAGGTATGGAATAAATATAAAAGATATCTGGAACCAAAAACCCCAAAATGGATTTCTCCTATCGAGGCGTTCGCGGTAAAGAAAAAGAATAATATGAAAGAGAACTGGATAACATGCAATACATTAATAATAAAAGAAGAAGGTCAAATGAAATTGAAGATATGAGGAAATAAAAGAGCACCTATCAGGGTGGTTGGACTATTTTCAGATGAATGAAGTCAATAACAACAACAACAACAACAACAACAACAACAACAACAACAACAACAACAACAACAACAACTTTTATTTGTACCCCGCCCTTCCCAGCCGAAACCGGGCTCAGGGCGGCTAACAATCATAAAATCACACAACCACAAAACAAACAGTTAAAAATACAAATTAAAAAAATTTAAAACTTAAAAGTTTAAAAGCCACCTCATTATAAGTAGTTCACCAACAACCAAGGGAATAAAAACGTCAGGGGTTTCACTCAACCCAACCCAAAAGCCAGGCGAAACAGCTCCATTTTACAGGCCCTGCGGAAGGATACCAACTCCTGCAGGGCCCTCGTTTCCTGCGGCAGATCATTCCACCATCTCGGAGCCAGAACCGAGAAAGCCCTGGCCCTAGTAGCTGCCAGCCTGACATCCTTATGGCCAGGGATCTCTAGGATTTTTTTATTTGAGGACCTCAAGGTCCTACCCGGGGCATACCGGGAGAGGCGGTCCCTTAAGTATGAGGGTCCTAGGCCGCGTAGGGCTTTAAAGGTCAAAACCAGCACCTTAAACCTGATCCTGTACTCCACCGGGAGCCAGTGCAGCTGATAAAGCACTGGATGAATGTGATCACGCGGCAAGGCCCCCGTAAGGAGCCTCGCCGCGGCATTCTGCACCCGCTGGAGTTTCTGGATCAGCCTCAAGGGCAGCCCCGCATAGAGCGAGTTACAATAGTCTAGTCTGGAGGTGACCGTCGCATGGATCACTGTGGCCAGGTCGGGGCGAGAGAGATAGGGGACCAACTGCCTAATACGGCGGAGATGGAAAAATGCAACCTTTGCTGTGGCTGCAACCTGCGCCTCCATGGAAAGGGAGGCATCAAAGGTTACCCCCAGACTCTTGACAAAAGGCGCTGGCACTAATTGGGTGCCCGCAAGAGGTGGGAGCTGGCCTCCCAACCCCATATCATCCCGACCTAGCCAGAGGACCTCTGTCTTCGAAGGATTTAACTTTAACCGGCTCCCACACATCCATCCAGCCACAGCTTCCAAACACCTGGCCAGTGTGTCTGGGACCAAGTCGGGGTGGCCGTCCATCAACAGATAAAGCTGGGTGTCATCAGCATATTGATGACAACCCAGCCCAAAGCTCCGGACAATCTGGGCGAGAGGGCGCATAAAGATGTTGAAAAGCATCAGGGAAAGGATTGCACCTTGAGGCACTCCACACACCAAGGAATGCCGCGGAGACATCTCATTCCCTAGCGCCACTCTCTGTTCCCGACCTGAGATAAAGGAGCGCAGCCATTGTCGGACTGTGCCCTGAATCCCCACGTCGGCAAGGCGGTAGTCCAGAAGTTCATGATCGACCATATCGAAGGCTGCTGACAAGTCTAAAAGAATCAGCAGTCCCGATCCACCTCGATCCAGCTGTCTACGGAGATCATCCATTAGCGCGACCAAAGCCGTTTCAGTCCCATAGCCAGGGCGAAAGCCGGACTGAAATGGATCCAGAGCCGATGTTTCCTCCAGAAATCCACTAAGCTGTTCAACAACCGCTCTCTCAATTACCTTACCCAAGTATGAAAGATTCAAAACCGGGCGGTAATTGGATAGATCTAAAGGATCTAGGGATGTTTTTTTTAAGAGCGGGCGCACCACTGCCTCTTTCAACTCCCCTGGGAAGGTCCCCGTGCCAAGAGACAAGTTGATAATCTCACCCAGGGGGGCCCGCACCTCGTCTGGGCACGCTCTAATCAGCTAGGATGGGCATGGGTCAAGGGGACAGGTGGTGGGCCTACCAGCTCGGAGAAATCTGTCTACATCGGCAGGGAGTATCCGATCAAAGTGGTCCAATACTGGGCCCGAAGACAGCCGAGGGGCCTCCAGTTCCGTTATTGTATCCAAATTGGCAGGGAGGTGATGGCGGAGCAGCAAGACTTTCTCCGCAAAAAAGCTCGCAAATGCCTCACAGCTATGGGTCAAATTCGTATTTAAATTTGGTTGTTCCTCTAGGGTTGTTAAGGACCTGATTACTCTAAAAAGTTGTGCTGGGCGAGAGCTAGCGGATGCAATGGAAGCTGAGAAGTAAGACCTCTTTGCCGCTTTCACTGCCATCTCATAGGTTTTCTTAAACATCCTATAAGATGTTCTTGAACCTCCGTCACGAGCACGCCGCCATACTCGCTCTAGCCGTCTGAGGTCCCGTTTCATTTTCCAAAGCCCCTCGGTAAACCAGGGGGTCTGTTTTCGGCGGGGTCGCAGAGGGCGCTTAGGTGCGATCTCATCAATGGCTGCCAAAAGTCAATTATTCCAGTCTTTGACAAGATCATCTAATGAGTCGCCGGGGGGGCAGGGTCTCGCAAAGCCTGGTGGAATCTGTCAGGATCCATCAGCCTTCGCGGGCGAGCCAAAATAGGCTCGCCACCCAAGCAGGGGAGGAGCTGAAAGTCAATCTCGGCTCTCAGGGCATAGTGATCAGACCATGGCACTTCCACAGATGGGAGCATGATCACATCTATGCCAGCACCAAAGATCAAATCCAGCGTGTGGCCTGCTTGATGAGTGGGGCCCAAAACAAACTGGGAGAGCCCTAGTGTCGCCATGGAAGTCACTAGGTCCAGAGCCTGTGAGGAGGGAGTGGCATCGGCATGGACGTTGAAGTCTCCCAGAACCAATAGGTTTGGGAACTCCAAGGCCCAGCCTGCCACCACCTCCAGCAGGTCTGACAGGGTGGCTACCGGTGCGCTGGGTGGACGGTACACCAGCCAGACAGCCAAGCTCTCCTTGGAACCCCACATCAGACCAACACATTCAATGCCGGAGATCGTCGGTACTGGCAGAGCCCTGAAACAAGATATAAACAAGATAGACAGGCTTTGAAGAGGAATTATTGAATAGTAAGACCAAGATAATATCAAAAATGTACAAACTTCTACTAGATTATGAAGTAATGGATGAGGCAATAAAAGTGCCAATGATCAAATGGGCACAAGATGTGGGCCATCCGATTATGTTAAAAGATTGGGAAATTTTATGGAACGTGAATTTGAAATTCACGGCTAGCTATAATATAAGAGAAAACATGCTGAAGATGGCCCACAGGTGGTACCTTACGCCTTCCAGACTATCAAAAATGTACAGAAATGTTGTGAATGTTTGTTGGAGATGTGGAGAAAATAATGGAGATATGTTCCACATGTGGTGGTTGTGTGGAAATATCAAGGCATTCTGGGGTAAAGTATATGATGAACTAAAAAAGATGATGGGTAAAACCTCTATTAAAAGGCCAGAGGCATTTCTGTTAAGCATCATGGATACAGATATCCCAAAACAATTCAGAGAAGTATTCCTGTATGCTACGGTGGCGGCCAGAATCCTGGTAGCAAAAGCATGGAAAGAAAAGGAGGTTCCAAAAATTGAAGACTGGCAATATAAATTACAGGAATTTGCTGAATTGGCCCAATTAACTAATAATCTCAGAGGTAATTCAAAACAAAAATTTGTTGAAAAATGGGATGGCTACAGGAGATATGTCCAAAAATATAGTAAAAATTCTATATCTATTCCAGCATTCGAGTAATATAGGACGGGTAAACAGATGGAAAATACTTTAAGGAAGTAAAGATTTCGAGAAACTATTAGTGATTTTTCAGATGAACGCTTATTGGGTTGAGTACATTCAATGTTATGAAAAATTATGCAGGGGTTTTTGATAGGAAGTCACATTACTATATTTAAATTATTGTATTCATTTATTCATTTTTATGGGTGTATATATGTTTGTGTGTATATATATATATATATATATATATATATATATGTGTGTGTGTGTGTGTGTGTGTGTATATATATATTTTTCTTCTTTTTTTTCTTTTTCTTTTTCTTTCTTTTTCTTTTTTCCTTAAAAGGG
This sequence comes from Darevskia mixta, assembly GCA_034641385.1. NCBI lineage: Eukaryota > Metazoa > Chordata > Lepidosauria > Squamata > Lacertidae > Darevskia > Darevskia mixta. The sequence goes on along the minus strand of JAWWNH010000040.1, from coordinate 2,839,043 downwards.
AAGTGTAATAATAAGAGTAAGAGTGTAATAATAGACAATGAACAATAACACTGTGCTATGTAATTTTATGTTACGAGAAATATTCTTGTGTAATATGAAAATTTCCAATAAAAAATTATTTGGAAAAAAAAACTAGCTGCAGCTTACATAATTTTCTAGAACAAAAAAATTGACACAGACCTGTTGCTGCTAAGATGGCGGCAAGGAGGCAAAGAAAAGTCACGAGAAGTTGTTTGGCTGAAGTTCAGCAGGTTCCCCACAGCTTGGAGGTTTGTTATTGGCAAGGGGAGAATTGGAGTTCCTCTCTCTGTTCCCACTGTCCTGTGTTGCACAAAATGTAGCTTTGTTTCAGCCTTTCATGTATCATGCAAAATAAATTAGTTGCAACTCCCATGCTAGACAGGAAGCATTTAAAAGGAATTGAGAAAGCAATGTTTCAGAAGTCGCTTCCGCTTCACAGCGCGGGCGTGTTGTGCTCTGGCCTCCCGGGCACACTTCGGCGTGGGCGGGACATCACAGCACCGAGAGCCCAATCAGGAGGCTTGGGGGCGTGACCGGGACGATTTAAACCCTGGCGCAATGCCATTTCGTTCCCTTTTGCCTCGCGCCATGGTTCTGCATGCTTCCTTAGACTTCCTCCTCGCATCTTCTCCACGTGGCTCCAGTCCCTCTGCAGGTTCCTGTGAAAGATCATTGGATCAGTGCTTCAGTGCTGATCATTAGGTTCTATATTTGGGGCTGGGAGAGTGGAGGAGTGAGGGGGGGTTGGGGGATTGCAGGCCAAGCTTGGGTACTGCTTGGGTACTGGTATTTTCGGGGCCTGAGTCATTTGCAGGTGCACTTGGCTTTGTTTGTGCATGTGTGTGTGTGCAATTTAGCTCCGAGTTTAGGGGCTTGCAAGGAAGCTTGGGCCTAGCCGTGCAGCATCAGTGGTTTACTTTGTTAAGGTCTCAGGCTGAAGGAAAGGGGTGGGAAGATCGTACGCTGCTGCGTTGCTCTCTGAGGTTTTTGGGCACTTCGCCTTAATCCTGCAATTTTGTCCTTGTGTTTCCTCCCTCCTCGCCTAAGTGCTGTTTGCAGCTGTGAGTAGTCCCAAGTTCTTCTCCCCCTCCCCTTTGAACATTTGCTTTCCTCCCTCCCAGGGTCCTTCCTTCCCCCTTACTCACCGCTTTTTATTTGCCATTCCCCCCTTCAGAACATAATTAGACGCAACTTGCCTGGTTTATTACTATTGTCGGCTTAAACTGTGGGTTTCCTTTTATAATAATAATAATAATTTATTATTTTTACCCCGCCCATCTGGCTGGGTCTCGCCAGCCACTCTGGGCGGCTTCCAGAAAATATTAAAATACATTAACATGTTACAGATTAAAAACTTCCCTAAACAGGGCTGCCTTCAGGTATTTCCTAAATGTTATGTAGTTGTTGATCGCTTTGACCTCTGAGCACAATTCAAAGTGTTGGTGCTGACCTTTAAAGCCCTAAACGGCCTCGGTCCTGTATACTTGAAGGAGAGTCTCCACCCCCACCGTTCAGCCCAGACACTGAGATCCAACGCTGAGGGCCTTCTGGCGGTTCCCTCATTGCAAGAAGTGAGGTTACAGGGAACCAGACAGAGGGCCTTCTCGGTAGTGGTGCCCGCCCTGTGGAACGCCCTCCCATCAGAGGTCAAAAGGATCAACAATTACATAACATTTAGAAAACACCTGAAGGCTGTTTCGAAAAAACTTCAGGGAAGTTTTTAATCTGTGATGTGTTAATGTATTTTAATGTTTGCTGGAAGCCGCCCAGAGTGGCTGGGGAGACCCAGCCAGATGGGCGGGGTACAAATAATAAATTATTATTATTATTTATTCTGGGGAGTGGGTTTGGGGGGCCTTGAGGCGCAAAAGAAGAAAAAGGCAAAAGCTGTGGAACAAACCTTTGCATTCAGAGAAACAACTTGCTTCCAGTGGGAATAGTAAAAACACAACACCTTCATAGTAAAAGCACAACACATTTGTTTGTGGGTAAAGATGTGACTTCCCAATGCAAGCTCTTTCCAATTTTTTTTAGTCATCTCTCTACCCTCCTTCTTAATTCACTTGTGATGCCTGAGCCTCAGTGCAAGGGCTCCAACAGATTCATTTGAGTAAATCTTCCAAATCCTGATGCATAATCTTTTCTGCTGGGACAAACATTTCAATCCATTTTAGTATTGAGGAATAATGTTGATAACACACAATCCTTGGGGAATTGCCAGTTTACAGAGATTTCTCTTGGGAGACACTTGAATATTCACTTTTAATCTTGTTGGTATCCTTTTCATTTTAAGGTCTTATTTAATGCTTTCAAGAAAGCAGATGCTTGTTTGACAGCCCAGTCATTCTGTTTCAAACAGCAGATGTTTAAGATATTTTTGCAATGCAATTCTGTGAGTATAAAGTGAGCATAACACAGGTAAACAAAAGTTGTCTTCGAGTAAGGAAGATGTACCTGAAATGACTTGCAAATAGTTGCAGAATGAAGGATCAAGCAATGAAGTAAATGTACCGCTGGTCTTGCTAGGCATCCCCCCCCCCCAAAGCTGGTGAGCTGGAGTTCAAGTTGTAGCTCAGCAATAGATTCATGGTGTGTGTTAAGCTGTCTCTCAGCCCCGATCTTTCACCCTCTGTCCCCATTTGTGCATTCTTGTGAAATGCATTCTCATGGGGTTATTGTGAGGATTAGGTGCCATCTAAGACAGTTGTTTTATCCTTGAAGAAGAAACCCTGATTTCACTTACCTATTTGCTATATGTACTTACAGCTCACCCTTCACCAAGGGCAAGTTACAAAAATCTATCTATATAAAAATGTTCCCATTGCGTGCGCGGCGGACACCACCGTGCTCCGTAACCGCTGGACCAAATCTCATCAAATTAAGGACACAGTGTACCATGACCATCAAGGAAGGATCTGGCATTAAAAAAATTCAAAAAAGCACACCTTTCATACCTAAAGTAATGATTAAATGCAAAAAAGTGGCGCGCACATATGACATCACCATCAGAAGCTCTGAAGACAGCAGCAGCATCCAATAGAAAGGCAGATTGCGCGCTGTCTCCAGCAAAAGCTCTGAAGGGTGGTGCCAAATAATGACGTCATCAACCGAGCAACTGAAACCACCAAGGCGGCCATTACCAGACAACCCACAGAGCCATTACCAGACAAAGGCAAATGGCCAAACCCAGATCCACAGCCACAGGCCGCAATCCAAAAACACTCCCCCCTCCCAGGCCTCGCCTCTACTTTACAGCCTGCAGACTAGGCCTCACTGGGCCTCAGCTCTACTTTACAGACTATCCCGAGTGGAGCCGAGTGGGGGGGGGTGAGGGGAGGAGGGGCCCGAATAGGTCATGGGCTGACCCAGGGTGGGGGAAGACACAGGGATGACTCGGGGGGAGGGGGGACTTGATACCTCATGGGTCACTACAGGATGGGAGGAATCACAGGGATGAGACAAAACCCATAGCCTGGTGGGATGGGGGGGGACAAAACCCCTGGTGGGATGGGGTTTATTTTGGCTGCAGCTGCTACTAATGGTAATAAGCATAAAATCAGCCAGGCGAAGCCAGGTGAAAACGGAGGGGGGGAAGACTGAGATGAGACAGGTGGAAGTTCATCGGGATAAGCTGTGGGAAGCCAGGCGAAAACTGAGGGAGGGAAGACTGAGAGGAGGCAGGAGGAAGTTCATCGGGATAAGCTGTGGGAAGCCAGGCGAAAACGGTAGCGGGGGAAGACTGAGATGAGACAGGTGGAAGTTCATCGGGATAAGCTGTGGGAAGCCAAGTGAAAACAGAGGGGGGGGGAGACTGAGAGCAGGCAGGCGAAGGTTCATCGGGATAAGCTGTGGGAAGCCAGGCGAAAACTGAGGGAGGGAAGACTGAGAGGAGGCAGGAGGAAGTTCATCGGGATAAGCTGTGGGAAGCCAGGCGAAAACGGTAGCGGGGGAAGACTGAGATGAGACAGGTGGAAGTTCATCGGGATAAGCTGTGGGAAGCCAAGTGAAAACAGAGGGGGGGGGGAGACTGAGAGCAGGCAGGCGAAGGTTCATCGGGATAAGCTGTGGGAAGCCAGGCGAAAACGGAGGGGGAAAGACTGAGAGGAGCCAGGCGGAAGTTCATCGGGATAAGCTGAACTTGAATGAAAAAACTACCTCATTCAAACTGCAACCGTCAAACAAATCTACCTACAACAACACTATCACCCTCCTACTAATCCATCTACAACAACAAAGAAACGCAAGAACATACAAACCATGCAACATGAACTTACTCCACCTGTGAGTATCCATGCACTTACTCTAACTTATCCAATTTCACAAAATAACCCACAGCAACGCGTGGCCGGGCCAGCTAGTATCACAATAAAAGCAAGTAGATTAAAATAATATAATCACAAAACCAATAGCAAAATTAAGAAAAAATAGCTGCTTAAGCAGTCTTGGGGCGGGGGGCGAGGGGGGGCAGGGGGCGGGGGGTTTTTGCAGCTATGAAGTCTGCTATGAAGAAACTGTTCCCTGAACATGTTGAATCATTCACATGCAATTTGCTCGACAGAAGCAGTTGTAACAATACATTTGAAGAGGGCTGGAGTTTCTCGCAGAGCCTTCAGTGAAAACTGAAGATGATGGGGAAAGCCTAGTGCCATTGTATGTGGAACTTAAAGACCTTCATTTCAAGTGGAGTATTTTGCTGGATGGGGTAGAAAAGAGAAATACCACTGCTGAATGGGTTACTGTGCATTACATTGGTGCCAGGATAATGTTATGCTGTTATTTTTCAAAAAATAAAAATAAAAGGAGGAGCAAGTGCAGGAATAAAGATTCAGCTGCATAAAAATTTCATGATTTAAGATTATAAAGAGATAATGTTGGCATCAAGGAAGCTCTCTGTCACTCCAGACTTCCAAAATGTATCTTCTTTAGAGTTTATATGAAGTCAGTCACTTAATGAACAGGAAGGTCAGCTTAGTGATATATTATCTCTCCCATTTCAGCTGAGATACATGCCAAAATGTGCTATTAATCTTCAAAGTATCAAGACTTTACTATTTAAAACTTCAGTATCTCATAGTATTGAAGCAGATATTCTGTGATGTTGCCTAAGAGTATAGGAAAAGTCAATTGTTTGGTTGCTTTAAAGTAACAGCTACGCTCGCTGTGTCTTTATTTCATTTCTGTACTTAACAGAAACCTGTGCCAAACAGAGGGAAGACCATTCATTTAATTAACAACCAGAACAGTATCTTTCCTGCAATATCAAAGAGGAAGAGTATCAATGTATGCAATGAGCCATACTCCTATTAAAATAAGAGATAACCAGTCTGTCTTTTGCCCACCCCCATTGATAGCACCCGAAAGATGGTCGGGGAACACCAAACTGTGCCTATTATTAACACAGCAATTCCACTTTGGAGATCATACATGCACAGTATGTTTATTTAGGAATATACAAGCACTTGATTGTAGAAATACCCTGTTTTCCCTTTTTTAATACGTAGTCATAAAGTAAGCCATGGCAGGTTTTTTTTACCTTTGTGAGAAGTAAGACGTACCCCAAAAGTAAGCCATGGTGCCGCCATTGTTCCCGTCGCCTCCTCAGCCCCTCCTGCGTGCGCAGGGAGCCAGCAAACCAGCGAGAGGCGCAGGGGGGAAACGCGCCTCTTGCAGAGTTCTGCCCCACCTGCTAAGCTCGCAGGGGGAGGCTGTACCATACCATACTGGCGTAATAAAAAGAAGACATCCCCCGAAAATAAGCCACTGTGTGTTTTTTTGAGGGAAAAAAATTATAAGACGGTGTCTTAAAAAGGGGGAAAGACGGTATGTTATGAAACAGAATAACCTGTGAAAGGGTTCAATGCAGGGCTTTAAAAGTCACATCACCACCTCAGCAACATACCCGCAGAACATGCCCCCTCCTCTACCATTTTGCTATTGCAATGTTTTAAATGTGCATGTGTATCAGGGGTGCCAACTTGAATAAAATAGGGGGGCAGGTAAGCCCTGCCCTGCACAATCAATCACATGACACGTTGGACGCACACCATTTGAATGACAATTCCCATTAACTTTGGGGGGAGGGTCCCTCAAATATTTTATTGGGGGGATTTGAAGATTCCTCGGCCCCTAGGAGTTGGCTCCCATGGTGTGTATGGATGAAAGAGGATGTCAGGGCTGGTTTAGCTGCAGTTCAGCACAGAAGCTCAGAGATGAGCAGTAAGTTTTATTCTTTATTCAGAGAAACAAAACCCAACAGAGAGCTCCGCAGCCAGACTAGCTGTGGTAAGGTAGTTGCTAGAACTGAGGATCTGAGCCTCCCCCTTCCTCCTAAGGCTCCTCCCCAGGCGGCTGCCTTCCCAACAGTTACCAACTCCTTTGAGGAGGGTTCCTCTGTGCTTTTTGTTCTGCTACATGTAACACCCTCTGAGGAGGAGGGGAGAGGGAAACAGAGGAACTGGTTGGCTTCTTCCTCCTCCTCCTCCACTGCCTCCGTCTTACTTAAACCAGTTGCTTGCCCAGCCTCCAGCTCATCTGCACCCCCTCTTCCTCTGACCTGTCTCCTGCATCCCCCTCCCACTATTCTCCTGGCTCAGAGGCTTCCTGCTCTGATGCTTCCCTGGGGGTTCCCTGGCGGTAGCTTCCCACTATTCCTCCTCATCTAGCCAGTCCCTGACACTGGGGTGGCCTTTTGCTGCCAGAGAAAACAGTGAAATGTACCTCCTTTCTGTGTTCTCTTGAAATGAAAGATGTTCAGTCCTGCCTGTGTATATCACAAACCCCATCTTCTTGGATTTGGAGAATCTTGGCTGCAAATATGGATTTGGAGCCCCGGCAGGGAGCTTTCAGAAACCAGGATCATAGAATCATAGAATCATAGAATCATAGAGTTGGAAGAGACCACAAGGGCCATCCAGTCCAACCCCCTGCCAAGCAGGAAACACCATCAAAGCATTCCTGACAGGTGGCTGTCAAGCCTCTGCTTAAAGACCTCCAAAGAAGGGGACTCCACCACACTCCTTGGCAGCAAATTCCACTGTCGAACAGCTCTTACTGTCAAGAAATTCTTCCTAATGTTTAGGTGGAATCTTCTTTCTTGTAGTTTGAATCCATTGCTCCGTGTCCTCTTCTCAGGAGCAGCAGAAAACAACCTTTCTCCCTCCTCTATATGACATCCTTTTATATATTTGAACATGGCTATCATATCACCCCTTAACCTTCTCTTCTCCAGGCTAAACATACCCAGCTCCCTAAGCCGTTCCTCATAAGGCATCGTTTCCAAGCCTTTGACCATTTTGGTTGCCCTCCTCTGGACACGTTCCAGCTTGTCAATATCCTTCTTGAACTGTGGTGCCCAGAACTGGACACAGTATTCCAGGTGAGGTCTGACCAGAGCGGAATACAGTGGTACTATTACTTCCCTTGATCTAGATGCTATACTCCTATTGATGCAGCCCAGAATTGCATTGGCTTTTTTAGCTGCTGCATCACACTATTGACTCATGTCAAGTTTGTGTTCTACCAAGACTCCTAGATCCTTTTCACTTGTACTGCTCTCAAGCCAGGTATCACCCATCCTGTATTTGTGCCTTTCATTTTTTTTGCCCAAGTGTAGTACTTTATATTTCTCCCTGTTAAAATTCATCCTGTTTGCCTTGGCCCAGTTCTCTAATCTGTTAAGGTCATTTTGAAGTGTGATCCTGTCCTCTGGGGTATTAGCCACCCCTCCCAATTTGGTGTCATCTGCAAACTTGATCAGGATGCCCTCAAGCCCATCATCCAAGTCATTGATAAAGATGTTGAATAAGACTGGGCCCAAGACAGAACCCTGTGGCACCCCACTAGTCACTTCTCTCCAGGATGAAGAGGAGCCATTGATGAGCACCCTTTGGGTTCGGTCAGTCAGCCAGTTACAAATCCACTGAATGTTAGCATTGTCTAGCCCGCATTTTACCAGCTTCTTTACAAGAATATCATGGGGCACCTTGTCAAAGGCCTTGCTGAAATCAAGATAGGCTACATCCACAGTGTTCCCTTCGTCTACCAGGCTTGTAATTCTGTCGAAAAATGAGATCAGATTAGTCTGACATGACTTATTTTTCAGAAACCCATGCTGACTTTTAGTGATCACAGCGTTCCTTTCTAGGTGCTCACAGACCGTTTGCTTAATGATCTGCTCTAGAATCTTTCCTGGTATTGATGTCAGGCTGACTGGGCGGTAATTGTTTGGGTCCTCTCTTTTCCCCTTTTTGAAAATAGGGACAACATTTGCCCTCCTCCAGTCTGCTGGGACTTCACCTGTTTTCCAAGAATTCTCAAAGATTACTGCCAGTGGTTCTGAAATCACCTCTGCCAGTTCTTTTAATACTCTGGGATGTAGTTCATCTGGCCCTGGAGACTTGAATACATCTAAACTAGCCAAGTGTGCTTGTACTACCTCCTTACTTATTCTGGGCTGTGTTTCCCCTGCTGAATCATCTGCTCCATATTCTTCAGGTCGGGCATTGTTTTCTTTTTTGGAGAAGACTGAGGCAAAGAAGGTATTGAGGAGTTCTGCCCTTTCTGCGTCCCCTGTTCGCATTTCACCTTCTTCTCCTCTAAGTGACCCCACTGTTTCCTTGTTCTTCCTTTTGCTACGGACATACCCATAAAAACTCTTTTTATTGCTTTTAACGTCTCTAGCAAGCCTGAGTTCATTCTGTGCTTTAGCTTTTCTGACTTTGTCTCTACATGTGCTGGCTATTTGTTTGAATTCCTCTCTGGTGGTTTCCCCCTTTTTCCATTTCTTGTACATATCCCTTTTAAATCTTAACTCAGTTAAAAGTTCATTAGATAGCCACCCTGGCTTCTTTAGGCACCTTCCATGTTTTCGTCTCATTGGTACTGCTTGAAGTTGTGCTTTTAATATCTGCCTTTTAACAAACTCCCATCCATCATGAACTCCCTTCCCTTTTAGTATTACTGACCATGGGATCACACCCAGCATTTCCCTAAGTTTTCTGAAGTCGGCTTTCTTAAAGTCTAGAATTTGAGTCTTAGTATGCTTGGTTGCTCCTTTCTGATGTATAATAAACTCCAGAAGAGCATGATCACTCCCACCTAATGATCCTACCACTTCTACCCCACTAACCAGGTCATCACTATTGGTTAGGACCAGATCTAAAATGGCTGATCCTCTTGTTGCTTCTCCCACTTTCTGGACAATGAAATTGTCTGCAAGGCCAGTGAGGAATCTGTTCGACCTTATGCTCTTGGCTGAGTTTGACATCCAACAAATATCAGGATAGTTGAAATCCCCCATTACTACTATCTCATTTCCTTTTGAATGCTTGGTCATCTGTTCCAGGAAGGCATCATCTATGTCCTCAGTTTGGCTTGGGGATCTATAGTAAACTCCCACCATGAGATCACTGTTATTTTTCTCTCCCTTAATTTTGACCCAGATACTCTCAGTTTGGCTTTGAAGTTTTAAATCATGGATCTCTTCACAGGTATACACATCCCTGACATATAACGCCACTCCTCCTCCTTTCCTGTTTGGTCTATTTCTCTTAAATAGATTGTATCCCTCTATTACTACATTCCAATCATGAGACTCATCCCACCAGGTTTCAGTGATGCCTATTATGTCGTATTTAGTTTGCTGTACCAAGAGCTCAAGTTCATCTTGTTTATTTCCCATGCTCTGTGCATTTGTATACAGACATTGAAAACCATTGATCATTCCCCCTAGTCTCCTACTTAAGGATTTTTTCCTCCCACCACTAGGTCTGTGCGCTGTTTGCTCCATTTGGTCCTTGACATTTGGATGATCATCTTCAGCATTTGATAGACTCCTACCTTCAGGACCACTGTCTCCCTCCCCCACATAAGTCAGTTTAAAGCCCTCCTGATGAGGTTTTTGAGATTGTTGGCAAAAACATTCCTCCCAACCCTTGTGAGGTGCAGCCCATCACTTGCCAGAAGTCCATCTTCAAGAAACTGCAGACCGTGATCTAAGAAACCAAACCGTTCCTGCCGGCACCATTTGCGAAGCCAGTTGTTCACTTCTCCTATTTTCCCCTCTCTTCCTGGGCCACGGCGTTCAACTGGGAGGACAGATGAGATGACAATTTGTGCATTTAATTGCTTCAGCTTCCTGCCCAGAGCCTCATAATCACTTTTGATCTTCTGGAGGCTATGGCTTGCGGTGTCATTGGTTCCCACATGGACTAAAAGGAAGGGGTTTTTATCCGTGGGTTTAATTATTCCTTGCAGCCGTTCTGTAACATCATGGATCTTGGCCCCGGGGAGACAGCATACCTCTCGAGACATCTTGTCAGGCCCACAGATCACTGCTTTCGTACCCCTCAGTAGGGAATCCCCTATCACCACTACACGCCTCCTCTTAGGCTTGGTCGGGATTCTTACATGTGCTGTCCCTTCCAAGGTCGCCTGCACATTCCCAGAGGACTGACTATGTTGCTCGTCTTCATATACCTCATCAACTGTGATGAGGGACAGATCTTCCAATGGAGTCTGTTCTTCATCTTCCAGATTTGAGAGCACTTCAAATCGATTTTGTAGTTCTAAACACTCAGAGCGATCCCTGGACATTCTACTTCTGTGAGTCACGTTCCTCCATACATCTGGCTCCTGAGTTGGGGAACTGATCTCCTCCTCAGAGATGTGCCCTGTCTCCTGCTTGGTGGAGACAGTGTGCTCTGCTGCATCCAAGAAAAGCTCCAGCTCTTTAATTTTCTGGAGCGTAGATACACGGGCCTGAAGTTGCTGGACCTTGTCTTCGAGTAGGGCAACCAACTTGCAGTTGCTGCAGGTGTAGCTGTCTACAACCTTTGGCAAGAAGACAAACATTGCGCAGGAATTACAGGCGACTACAGTTGTTCCCTCCCCCTTCTGAAGTTGCCGGACCTTGTCTTCTAGTAGGGCAACCAACTTGCACTTGCTGCAGGTGTAGCTGCCTACATCCTTTGGCAAGAAGGCAAACATTGTGCAGGAATTGCAGGCGACTACAGTTGTTCCCTCACCCTCCATCTTGAAGCTTGAAGTCAGGACACTCAAAAGAAGCCTAGGTCTCCCCAAGTAAACGTTTGAGACTACCTCTCCTCTATCAAAAGATAGGTCAAACTGCGCGCGCCGCTGCCCTCTAGGCACTGATTAGCTCCGCCCACAGCTAGTCACCAGACAAACACACACACACAAGCCAGAAACAAACTCTCTCTCACACACAAGCCTGGGAAACACACAAACAAATAAGGAAACAAATAAGCACACAAACTTAATCACACACAGCCCCAAAAAGACAAACCCACAAAACCTACAAGCTCAGCTCACCTTGTGCTCCCTCCTCAGTCGCTGCCCTCCAGGCACTGATTAGCTCCGCCCTACAAGCTCAGCTCACCTTTTGCCTACTTCCTCAGTCGCTGCCCTCTAGGCACTGATTAGCTCCGCCCACAGCTAGTCACCAGACAAACACACACACACAAGCCAGAAACAAACTCTCTCTCACACACAAGCCTGGGAAACACACAAACAAATAAGGAAACAAATAAGCACACAAACTTAATCACACACAGCCCCAAAAAGACAAACCCACAAAACCTACAAGCTCAGCTCACCTTGTGCTCCCTCCTCAGTCGCTGCCCTCCAGGCACTGATTAGCTCCGCCCTACAAGCTCAGCTCACCTTTTGCCTACTTCCTCAGTCGCTGCCCTCTAGGCACTGATTAGCTCCGCCCACAGCTAGTCACCAGACAAACACACACACACAAGCCAGAAACAAACTCTCTCTCACACACAAGCCTGGGAAACACACAAACAAATAAGGAAACAAATAAGCACACAAACTTAATCACACACAGCCCCAAAAAGACAAACCCACAAAACCTACAAGCTCAGCTCACCTTGTGCTCCCTCCTCAGTCGCTGCCCTCCAGGCACTGATTAGCTCCGCCCTACAAGCTCAGCTCACCTTTTGCCTACTTCCTCAGTCGCTGCCCTCTAGGCACTGATTAGCTCCGCCCACAGCTAGTCACCAGACAAACACACACACACAAGCCAGAAACAAACTCTCTCTCACACACAAGCCTTGTGCTCCCTCCTCAGTCGCTGCCCTCCAGGCACTCATAAACCTGCTATGTTAACAACACCTGTGTGGACTTTCCATCAGCTGGCATTGTGAAGTCATGATCTGCAACAATTCTGAATAGAATACCAATGGGGCACTTCTATGAATACAGCCAACTCAAGTTTTTGTGTGATGCTACAGATCCTTTCCCATCATCTGTGCAGTTTAGCGCAATCAGAATTGGGTCTCAATTATTCATTCAGCCTTCATACAATTTTCATTTGTGCAAAATCCATTCAAGTTGGGCAGAGGTGTTCCACATTTGAAAATACTAATACTAATACTAATACTAATACTAATACTAATACTAATAATAATAATTCATTGTATATACCACCTTTTATCAAAAGATCCCAGTGTGATGTGTGTGGACTTTCCATCAGCTGTACTACATTAAAAACACATTACAGAACATCAATTATAAAAACCTATTAAAATACATACTAACAGACAGCCTAATATATGATTGAAAGCCTATGCATGCAGGGCCGGTGCTAGGTTTTTTTGCGCCCTAGGCGAGATCACCTTCTGGCGCCCCCTCCCCCCCATTTCCCAGAGTTGTCAACCTTTTTTTAAGGGAGCTGACACCATGCTTACACATTATCTCTAACAAGCCCTTAGAACAAAATAAAATGAAAAGGCAGAAGAAAATCTAATGAAGTCCTCAATTCCAAAGCAAGACTCATTCAAGACTCAACAGTTCTTCTAATTCATCCTCATGATTCAAATCACCACATATCAAAAAGTTAAAGCAATCACCAGTTTGTTGTTCTTTAAATAAATTAATAAAGACACAGACAATGAAGTTCCCGGCAAATTTGTGTTTAAGTACAAAGCTGACGTTTTCAGTGACATTCAGTGACGTGTAAGTGACATCCTGCTTTACACATCCTGGGTCACAAAGGCTGCAGCCCTAACTGCACTTACCTGAGAGTAAGCCCTGCTGAATCTAATAGGACCTTACTTCTGAGTAGACAGTAGGACTGCAGCAAGAAACACAATTGGGAATTAGGGCTTTCTGTTTTAAGTCTCAACCAGAGGAAAATGTAATATTGGAGATTAGGGAGAAAGGAATATGAATAGATTGGGGGGAGGGGGCTGACGAGACACCAAAAACCACAGTTAGCAAGACAAGGCACACTTTCTGGGGAGCAAGTCTCACAGTTGCTTGGGGCGAGGACTGCAGAGGGACCATAGTTGGGTTGTGCATGTGTGTTTTTCAGAAAAACGTAGAATTGGAAAGGACCCTGCGGGTCATCTAGCCCAACCCCCTGCAATGCTTTTTAGCTTGCATTGATCTTAAAAACCTTCAGTGCCATTTTTTTTAGTTGGATAGGCAATTAACAGGCTTGTTTCACAAATAAGGGAGAAGGAGGGTTGCTGACTTGGTTAGGTTTGTCTTTCTTCTAGTTTTTAGAATGTGTTTAGTACCGTAATTTCAAGCAGTGAGCTGCCCTGATATCTATGGGTGGAGGGCAGTAGTAGTAGTAGTAGTAGTAGTAGTAATAATAATGGTGATCTTTTTTGTGGGGGTTGGAGTGAGCGGGTGATGGCCAGCTGCTGGAATGAATGGGGTTGGTGCTAAATGGTCTGGCTTGCTCTACAACCCCTAGGGACCTTGTTGGTGGGGTGGGGGCGAATAAGGAGCCCACCCCTGAAGAAGAAGAAGAAGAAGAAGAAGAAGAAGAAGAAGAAGAAGAAGAAGAAAACTGAGGGGAGGAGGCTTCCCTTCACCGGGATAGAGTTGCTCGTAACAGGGCATGATTCTAGGGAGAGAAACCAGGGCAGCAGCTGCTGCTACTCACGGCTCAGGCTGGATGTAGCTAAACAGAACGGGCAAGGGGACCCTGCAAGCAGGGCTGCAAACCCAGTGCGGAGGCTCCGCATCGGCTAGAGGAGGAAGAAAAGGAGCGAGTTGGGGGGCGCCTCTCTTCTTCTTTTTCCTTCCTCCTCCTCCTCCTCGTGCTCCGCTTCCCCCTCGCCATTGCCCGCCTCCCTCTTCTCACAGGGAGGGCGGGAGAGAGAGAGAGAGAGAGAGAGAGAGAGAGAGAGAGAAGGCGCCTCCGCAGCCCGGGTGGAGAAGGAAGAAGGGGGCGAGTTGGGGGCGCCTCTCTTCTTCTTCTGCCCCACTGGTCCCCTTGCGCACAACTTCGCCCCACTGGCCCCCTTGCGCACAACTTCCCCTTCGCCTCTCTCTTCTCACAGGGCAGACCGCCTCGCTGCAGGGCAGAGCACGAGGCGGCAACTGAGCAAAGCCAGGAGCCTGGGGGGGGGCCTGTGTGGAGGGAGGGCGCGTGTGCCTCTCCAGCTGAGCGTCGGCTCGGTTTTTTCCCTTTTAGCCTTCTGGCGCCCCGCAGAATTCGGTGCCTGCAGGCTAAAAGGGGAAAAACTGAGCCGACGCTCGGCAGGAGTGGCGGTGGGGGGTGGGGGGCATGCTGGCCAGCGCCCCCTCTATTTTGGCGCTCTAGGCAACTGCCTAGTTCGCCTAAATGGACGCGCCGGCCCTGTATGCATGCACTTGAGTTTGGGGGTCTGTCACCAGATCATAAATGTGAATGGCAAGAGGCACTCTTGCTATTTCCTATCTCAGTAAATTGGAGTTGTTCTAAGAAACATCTGTAGGTCTGGGCTGGATCTGTCCCCTCCAGGCATTTTTATCCACGGACTGAAAAGAGCTTCAGTAAGCTTCTTCCCAAGATTCACTCATGGATGCATTTGTGGTTTGCTGTAAAAAGGTGTGGGGGAGCTGCGTAAGAGACTTATTTGTAATTCTTTTTCATTTCAATAACCATAGCAATATATTATCATGACAAAGAGGCATATTTCTACTGGACCAAAGGGAATTCGTGCCTTTGGTGTGCATAGCTACCGGTAGTACATACACAGGTTCGTCGATACTGTTTATAAAATATCCACTCAATATTTACTTCTTTATAACAATAGCCATTTAGTGTGTGTTCATGCCCAGTTTAGTTCTTTAAATCACACATTTTTATATTGTAATAATAGCCAAATAAAAGGAAAATACCATATGATACATGATTAAAAGTGTGTGTGCGAGAGACAAACTGTCTCTTCACAAATGGAAAAGGGGTCGAACACCACCCATTTCCATCCATTTACTAACACTCTAAGGGCCACAAAGCAGCCCTGAGAAAGGCTCACAGGCAAATGACCTAGGCCCTACATGTAATCTTTGGGCAAGGAAAAAAGAAAGGGAAATTATTGAGTACAATGTCACCTATGAACTTGCGGCCTTGTAGCTGGGAATTTAAGAACGGGATTTGTTTACAAGCTATGGAGGAAGTGGTGTTCCTTTTTTGTTTTGTTGTGTTGTGTTCTTTTGCTTTGTTAGCAGCCTTGAATTCTTCCATTAAACGGTGAGCTTCACTTGGTGCTCTTGGCTCAATTCCTATTGCAGTTTAATGCAGCTCTGTAACTCTTAATGGGGGATATTTTGTACTCTGGGAAGTGTGCTCAGTTGTTTTGATTGATTTTCTTCCTTTTTATAACTAAGAGAAGATTTCCAGAATGAAAGCAACCCTCATTAAAGTTTATAGAAAATGAGAGGAGGAGGAGTTTTGGATTTGATATCCCGCTTTATCACTACCCAAAGGAGTCTCAAAACGGCTCACATTCTCCTTTCCCTTCCTCCCCCACAACAAACACTCTGTGAGGTGAGTGGGGCTGAGAGACTTCAAAGAAGTGTGACTAGCCCAAGGTCACCCAGCAGCTGCATGTGGAGGAGAGGAGACGCGAACCCGGTTCCCCAGATTATGAGTCTACCGCTCTTTTTTTTTTAATTAGAGATTTTCTTGATTTACAAAGCTATATGTAATGTCTCTTTCGTATTTTTTCCATATAACATTTTTACAAAACAGTTTTGTTTGTTGAGACATTAGGGAGAAAAGGGAGAAAGAGGTGGGCAGGATGGGGAGATGGGTGGGGTGACGGTATTTCTATTTTATTTAATATATTAGGGTTTGGTGTCAGCGTTGTTTGTGCAGGTTCTCTTGTTCGCTTGTGCTCCTTTGGCGGTGAGAGAGGTTGGGGTTGGCATAGGGTGTGATTGTTCATTCGTGGTTGGTTGTGGTGGTCTTTGGTTTCCTGTGTAAGTGGGGTGGGTGAGAGTTTTTGATCAGGTTAGCCATATTGATTTCTATGCTGTCGGTAGATTTTTGTCATTGTCTTGTTGGGCTGTGTGTGTGATGAAGGGGAACCATACCGGGCTGAAGGTGTCTTCTTCTATTTGTCCCCGTGTCAGTTTCAGCTTACTGGTTGGTTTTTCTAGTAGGGCTGTTTCCCATACTACTTGGTACCATTGGTCCATGCTTACTCCTGACAGGTCTTTCCAGTGTCTGGTTATGATGTTTCTGGTTGCTGAGATGGGTTATGAGTTCTTTGTGGTGTAAGTGGGCATTGTTGTCTTGGAAGATGTTTAGCAAGACCAATTCTGGGGTGGTTTCTAGCACTTGCTTTGTTATCTTACATATTTCTCGTATGGTTGTTTGTCCAGAATGGTTGGATTTTGGGACATTCCCACCACATGTGGAAGTATGTGCCTGTGGAGGTGCACCCTCTCCAGCATTTTGTTGAGGTTCCTTGGCGTACCAGTATTAGCACTAATTTTCTTGGTGTTAGATACCGGTACCATCTGTAGGTTAATTTAGGGTGAGTTCTTTTCTCTTCATTGATATGGATTTAAAGGGGGGTTTAGACCACATTAACCACTACACCACACATCCTTTGTCTTAGGGGCTGTCTCAGTCCCTTCACATTTCCATAGTCTGCAGTTTGGTAAGGCAGCCACCCAAACAATTCTTCCTTTACAATTCAGATCTTGCGGTCAGTTTAAAACATATAGTTTAAAAACAGTACCTGTTGTCTAGCGTGGCCAAAACAAATGAGTTAAGTTCAAATACAAGAAAAAATATATTGTGATAGAAGAAAATTGACTAGCTGGGTTAAACAAATTGCTGTGGTTGGCAAGGATTCTGAGGTGAGAAGGGTCTGTGGCAGGATAGGTGCACCAAATTTTAATCTGCATCGTGTAAAATCGTTTTACTCAAATCTATGTTGTCCGAATAACTTATTTTCTCTTTCTGCTTTGGAAAATGGTTCTTTTCAGTTACAAAATGCAATTTACCTTGAGTATATTACCATAGTATTGTCGATGAGGCAGTCAGTGAGAAATTAAGGATCAGCTCACATTCATGAGCAAATGCTAGCTGCAGCTACTTGCTCCTGCACAAGCTCCCCAGTTTCAGTTCTAACACAGGCAACAGCTCAAAGCCCCCTCTTCTGCTGAACCAAGTAGGGCCACAATACTAACCTTTGGGGCAGGGAAGGCAATGGCCGAAGCGGCCACCCTTTTCTGCTGGGGCTATGGGGTGGGACTTGCCAGTGGGAAATGGAGGCTCTGTCAAAGAGAAAGATCTGGGGTGTCTTTTGCTGCTGTGTCCTGGAATTAGAAAAAACGAACCCGTTACTTAAACTTCTATAATACACTTCTCCTAGGTTCCTTATTTGCAAGAAACTGGAACTATGATAGGGCAACATTTAGCAGACAACATATAGCACTCTAGTAAGAAATATAGCCCACCCCAACTCCAGCCAAAAATGGTCCCAGCTGACCTTTTCTTTCTTCACCAACAATTAAGTCAAAGATCCTCATTTTTCTCAGCAGATTTGGATCCAGTGAATCCATTTGCAATCCTGTTAGTATTCCCTGTAATTATTCTGCCAAGGCAATCCAATTAATAACAGAGAACTGTAGCACTAATTTCAGTCCAAGTGGCGTGTGTGATCCACCCCCCCCATGGAGACTGGGAGGGCATGATGCAAACAATGTGTTCGGAACGCTTCAGTGATTGGAACTGACAGTTAAGTAAAATCTGCAAGGGATTGATCAATGTCATCATGAAGTCAAAGTAATCCTTAAGCAACAACTCACGTAACTATAAATTGCATAATTCAAAGCTGTCCTGAGGCATCTTTAAAGATGCATAGATTTTGTTTTCTGGAGGTTTCTTTCGTTCTTTCTTTTTAAAGAGGAGAGAAAAAGTTACTTGGAAATTTAACATGGAAGATGGTCATGAATATGGAAATGTTGTTGTTGTTGTTCAGTCGTTCAGTCGTGTCCGACTCTTCGTGACCCCATGGACCAGAGCACGCCAGGCCCGCCTATCCTTCACTGCCTCTCGCAGTTTGGCCAAACTCATGTTAGTAGCTTCGAGAACACTGTCCAACCATCTCATCTTCTGTCGTCCCCTTCTCCTTGTGCCCTCAATCTTTCCCAGCATCAGGGTCTTTTCTAGGGAGTCTTCTCTTCTCATGAGGTGGCCAAAGTACTGGAGCCTCAACTTCAGGATCTGTCCTTCTAGTGAGCACTCAGGGCTGATTTCTTTAAGAATGGATAGGTTTGATCTTCTTGCAGTCCATGGGACTGTCAAGAGTCTCCTCCAGCACCATAATTCAAATATGGAAATAGTGGCCATTAAAAGAAGGTCCAATTCTGAATCAAGAAAATCCATTTAGCCAAAATATTGCAAAGACAGCAGATCAATTATGGATATACTGTATATTTTTCCTAAATAAATGTGCTTCATTTGTTTGTACTTGCTCAAACCCACTATTTGCATTTAATAACATGTACAGGCAGGCAATATATGGATAGATGGAAGTCATGAGGTTGCAGAACAATCCTGAATCCTGAGCACGAGGGGCTGCAACATGACATATTATAATAAAAACTGAGATTGTCCAGATTTTACATTCTGACTGGTATTCTAAGATCTATGTATGCCAAATTGCACAATATAAGGAACCAGAATGATTTGTGGATGTGAAGGGAGGATAAAACTTGTCAATAAAAGCGAAATAAATGAGTGGTGATTTTTAGGAGACAAAAACCTGAGTTGGTTTCTACCCCATAATTAAGCAATTTCCTCACCATTTGAAACTGGTCTGTGTAGGGAAAGCAGAATATATAAAGTCACACACAACAACCCCTCTTACTAATGCAAGTCCTCTGGTATTTGGTTGTGATGTAAAAGCAGAAATGGAAGTGATTCTTTTTTGCAGAAGGTATGCCTCAAACTGTTCTTTATTCACATAACCCCACCCAGGAAACGACATTGTTAAGCAGCAGATGGCCTGAAGCAGAAAATACAGGGAAGAAGAAAAAAACCCCAGCATGATGATGTTATTTGCTCAGGACATTGGAGTTTATAAAATCAACAAATTAAGGCAACATAATTAGCAAAAAAGATATTATATTTGTTTAGTCTGAGGAATAGGTTCCATTATGAGATCCCTTTCAGGTTTAGTTTAATTACATTGTTTTCCAGACGGGGGTAGGAATTCTAATTGAGTCCCTTAAAAACTGAAGTCAGGGTTTAACAAGTTCGTATCAATGAAGGACAAGCTTTTAATTGAATCCCATTTTCATTTAAAAATGATTCCTGTTCAAATGCAAGGGATTTCTGTTTTTCTGGATTCTCTCTCTGTGAACCAGTAGGTGGCAGAACTCCCTTGCATTTGCCTTCAGAGTTTGCGAGGAACAGAAAATGGATGTGCAATCAACACAATGATAAATGCTCAAACAGGGGTGTGAAGTCACCAATATGCATGGTGAGAAACACCTTGGAAGAGCTGAGTGCACACTTGGTGGTCAACAGTCCATTTTGCTGCATAGCTTTATTTCTGATGTTCTGCAGTGTGGCATTATGCATTTAAAAAACAAAAACAGGCATTGGCGCTAGAAATGTCAAGTCCTTGTCTGCATGCTGAAGACCCAAGAGCTGACCCAAGAGCTCCCGCTTTCTCCTAGGCTTTTTGTGAATACATCTATGCTGATTTATTATTAACTTTCTCTCCTGCCCTTCCTCCCAATGACAAAAAG
Organism: Darevskia mixta; assembly: GCA_034641385.1. Taxonomy (NCBI): domain Eukaryota; kingdom Metazoa; phylum Chordata; class Lepidosauria; order Squamata; family Lacertidae; genus Darevskia; species Darevskia mixta. The sequence continues at coordinate 2,818,997 of JAWWNH010000040.1, read as the reverse complement.
GTATGCACATTTTAAGTTTCAGCACATTCCTGGTATCTCTAGGTAGGGATGGGAAAGACTCCTGCCCAAAGTCCTAGAGCTCTGCATCCAATCAGGGCACAACATCAGCAGGAGCTGGGGGCTCTTCCGCCAGCAGCCACAGCAGCAGCAGCAACAGGAGGGAGAGGAGAAGCTGGCACTGGGGGTGCTTGGCACTTGGCACCTGTGTGCCTCCCATCTGCTTCATCTAGGCTACACTGAGCAAGATGGATCCAGGGCAGCTTTACGTGCTCCTATGCTTCTCCAGTTGCCTGTTGCATCGCACTGAGGCTGAACTTTAAAAAATAAAAGTGAAAAGCGGGAGCTGGGTTTAATTTGGAAGAAGATGGTTCTGACCAGTTAGCAGGCAAAGAAAGAAAATATGTTCTTCAGATGCAATTACCTGAAATAATGATTGGAGGACCTAACTTGGATTTGGCCGCAAGTCAGATCTGATCCCAGATGAACTTTGAACCAAGTTGTAGGTGTACCAAGAGTATTACAGTTTCAAACTAAAACAAAGCTATCAAAAGCTGCCCACATTTTCACCTGACAGTGAAAACCACACTTACAGATTGTGTGTGTGGTGTTTCAATATGTCCCTGAAAATAGTAGTATGTCACCGTGTCATCTGTCAGTGCATTTTTGTAGCCATGAAATGAAATGCGTGTTTTTTTAGTCATGACGATGCTTTAATTATGTTCTTAACTGGATGACAAAAGTGCCATAGTTAAATCCTAGACCCAGGGAAGGCAGCTAACAGTGTAATCCTATGCTTAGCTACTCAGAAGTAAGTCTAATTGATTTCAGTGAGATTTACTTTCATGTAAGCAGCTATAGGATGGCAGTCTTGTTCTACTCTCAATCCTGAAGACAGCTATTTCGGGTATTGTCAAACTGATTAATGTATTTATTTTGTATATCTATATAATTTACTAATTATTGAGTTTGTTAATTTCAAGTCTCCCCACAGCAGCTGGTGAAATTCTGAAATACTGGTACTCTCTGTGGTAAATCTTTCCTAATGATGTACAAGATCTCCCCAATGAATCAGTGTATTGACACAATTCAGTTCACAGCAGGGAATATTTCTGGTTCGACAGTGATATGCCTTCGAACAGTGGAGCAATCTCATGCTAAGCCATGCCTGTGAGCACCGTACACATCCTTCAGTGCATGTTATGCCAACAGTATTGGCTTATTTAATAGTTCTAAAAAGAGAAATGCTATCTATCATTGCAGTCTCCTCTAGCAATCCCATGAAAAGAAGTGTATCTGGGTTATGGCAAAGATCTACGCGGCAGAGCAATAAATATGCAAACGGATCTATTTGAATATCAGACATCAAAAATTAATTTTAAACTGCGAGGCCATATTTACAGAACAAATTATTTATTGAGCAGATGAGGTTGAAGGGTAGAGTGCTTCTGCTGTTGCAAAAGAATAAAAGGCAGATTTTATACAAGGGTATTTCTTCCTGTTATGTTTGTTAGCTAACCTTCTCTATCTATTTCCACCCAGCAACAACAAAACCTACCAGTAGACAAAACTGAAATATTTAAAAAGAAGAAAATCCAAATTGCAACAAACATGTTTTAAAATGATAAAATGGCTAATTAACTGATCTTGTAATGCTCTGTCTCCCTTCTGAGCCGATAATAGGGTTTTTTCTTGTTATGCTTTCTTTTTTCTTCTCTCTTTTTAAATTTTGACACACATTCGTGTGAGTCTATGTCACCTGAACTGCGTAGATCTTCAATCTCAGTTGACTATGTTAAAGAAAACATTATATAGCAATGCTGATCTAAGGTTTGTTTTCACACGCACACGTGTTTGTGTTTATTTCTTTGTGTGGTTTGTTTGGGTTGTTTTCTTTTCTTTTTTAAAAAATAATTTTTTTTGGTTTTGTAAGATTTTTTAACATAGATAATATCATAAAGATTTTTTAAAACAAAGAATAATATAGGAGAAAAAAGAAAGGAAAAAGCAAAGAAAAAAAGAACAATAAGTAAACATTCATAACTTATCTTTACATTTATGGGTGACTTCCCTCGCCCCCCCAACTGAATTTCATTGTCTTATCATTCTCAAGCAGTTACAGTGAATCAACATCCTATCCGTTAAAATTCATACTAACATCTTCTTAACCTGAATCTTAAAGAAAAATAGCAAAAACCTATAGCTACTTCCCAAGGGAACACTAAATACTATAATATTTATTCAAATAAATTATAAATTTCTTCCAATCTTCCTCAATCGACTCTTCTCCCTGATCGCGGAGTCTTCCAGTCAGTTCAGCAAGCTCCATAAAGTCCATCATCTTCATTTGCCATTCATCTATTGTACGTAATTCTTGGCTTTTCCAGTTCTTTGCAAGTAGTAGCCTCGCAGCAATTGTAAACTAACTCAAAAGATTATAAATAATGAAAAGAACTCTCCAAATAAACTCCAGATGATGAAAAATACTACAATACAACCTAAGTTGCTTTCAAAAAACACTTGGAGTAGCTCTTGAACAGAATTACTCATATAGTAGACTGCTTAAAGGATATAAATAATGGCAAGAACCCTCCAACTAAACTTCAATTAATGTAATATACTACAAAACAACCTTACTAAATTACAAATAATGAAAATACTGCAAAACAACCTTAACGAGGTGCCAGCTATAAAACTCGTTTCACTGAAAGTCTAACAGTTTCCTCAGAAGGAAAAAAGAGGGTAATACGTTAACTATAATTCAAAAAGGCATAATTGCTGTTAAGTCTAAGGGGAGAATCAAAAGGACTTCAAAAAGAAAACTCCCAAGCAAAACGTGGTAATTGTCCACTGAAAACACCTGATTTAGCTTCTTCTCCAAGGTAAAAACCTCCACTAAGGTTCAAACACAAGCCCCATAGCTTGTAAATTACTTTCAAAAGAGGCTAAGAAAGCTTTCATGATCTTCTTACGAAGCTATTGCGGAGACTGGTGAGAAATGTTCCTAGTTACCGACTTATATACCGTATGGTACTTAACTCTTAAAGGGACAATACTCCAAATTACAGGGCGTGTCCAAACTCACCTACAAACTTGCTCACAAAAGATAGAAATTGTTGTCTAAATCTGGAACAATAGAATGAATCAAACTTAAAATGTAAAACTTAAACATGTCCATGCTGGGATACAGACCAAACATGAATTGTGGAACGTGACCAAGGACTAGAGAAACAAGATAGGATTTTACAGAAAAGGGCTATAATCCATATTAATATTCAAGCCTGTTGGCGTCAGGGATGCAAATCTATGTATCCAGAACATTTCTTTTTGTAATAATTTCTTTTGTAAAATGTCCATATTAGGCTCCTTGGTACTATGCTTGTAAATCATGAACCATCTAAAGTCTGTGGCTTTAAACAAAAAAGTCATGGAAGCCCCCCTCACACCTCACGAGGTGTGAGGGGGGCTTCCATGACTTTGTTTTTAATGCGGTTTGTGTGTTCTAATAGTCTCGTCCTAACAGTTCTTGTTGTACTACTGCCTATATACCAAAGGATGGCGTAAACCACTCCCCGGGAGTTACAATTGGTAAAAGTTTCCAGTTGTATCTTTCTGTTAGTTTTCGGAATAGTAAACTCCTTTTGTTCAACCCAAAGTATTTTTTTGAGAGTAACTCAACACATTTTTTGAATACACGTTCACCTCGTTTCAGGGGTCTTTCATGGTGTTATTTCCCTTCCTTTTTGCTGTTTATCATTCCCGTGATTGTCCTTTTTAACTAATCACAGCAATTGTGGCATACAAAAAGAATGTTAAGTCTTTCTTGGGTATTTCTTGTCCTACAATTTCCAGTAAAAAGGCTTCTGGTTTCTTAATAAAAGTGTCTTTCAACACCTTTTTCATCTCATTATAAATCTTTTCCCAGAAGTCCTTTATCCTGGGGCACGTCCACCACATGAAAAAAGGCCCCTTCTTTTTCCTTGCATTTCCAACATTTGTTATCTGATGTATGATACATTTTTGCTAATTTTACAGGTGTCAAATACCATCTGTACATCATCTTCATGACATTTTCTTTCATTTAACATAATGTTGTGCCCCACATCCTTTGCCCAATCTATCATAACAGATTTCACTTGTTCATCCTTCGTATGCCATTCCAACAACAAATTATACATTTTGGAAAGATTTTTCACCTTTGTATCTAACAATTCTGTTTCCAGTTTGGATTTTTCTGCATGAAAACCAAAGTTTTTATTGTCCACTTTAAACACTTCATTAATCTGATGATTTTGCAACCAATCATTTAAATTATCTTTAAGTTGTTCATAAGACTTCAACTTAAATTTATTATCAACTTCCATTACGAGATCACTATATTTCAACCATTTAGTATCCATATTTAACCTTTTGTGGGCCCAAGCCTCTAAATGGTGAGATCCACCAGGATGTTTTTCTTTCTAGCAAATCCTTATATCTCATCCATACATTGTACAATGTTTTTCTGATTATATGGTTTTTGAAACCACTGTGGGCCTTTATCTTACCCTGTTTCCCCTATTTTAAGACATAGTCATAAAATAAGCCATAGCATGATTTTTTAGCATTTGCGAAATATAAGCCGTACCCCGAAAATAAGCCATAGTGATAGGCGCAGTTCTGGAGGGCGCCAAGGAAAACGCGGGGCTGGGCTTACGTAATAAAAATAAGACATCCCTTCAAAATAAGCCATAGTGCGTTTTCTTGAGGGGAAAAAAATATAAGACAGTGTCTTAAAATAGGGGAAACACGGTATTATACCATACGTATGCATGCCATCCAAATATATTATCAAAACCTTCCAAATCTAAAAGATCAGTGTTTTCCAACACAAACCATTCTTTAAGCCAACAAAAGGCCGCAGCTTCAAAATACTTTTTTTAATCTGGCAGGGAGAAACCCCCTCTTTCCTTTACATCTGTTAAAAGTTTATTCTTAATTCTAGTTTTCTTCCCCTGCCATATAATTTTTGATAGAATTTTCTGCCACTCCTTGAAACACTTCATATTGTCAATAATAGGTATCACTTGAAATAAAAATAACATTCTTGGCAATACATTCAGCTTTATAACTGATATCCATCCCATAAGTGACAACTTCAAACTTGACCATATATCCAGATCTCTCTTAATTTCATTCCATAGCTTTACATAATTGTCTTTATATAAATTCAGATTTTTCACTGTCTCATATTCACACCGATGTATTTCACCTTTTAAACAAATTTTAATCCAGTACTTTTTTCTAATCTTGTGATCTCTTCAACCGTAAGATTTTTACCTAACACTTTGGTTTTACTCTTATTCAATTTAAAACCTGCAAATTGTCCGAAATCATGTATAAGAAAGATCCAGTGCCTTGTTTGCACTGGATTCTGGATCCTGTAATGTCAGCACTAAGTCATCAGCAAAGGCTTTCAGTTTATGGGGTTGTTTTCTTTTAGGAGGGCACTTGAAGTTTAACGTGCTGATGAGCTTCTGAGAAAAAAGCACACTGATGATATAATAGCTACCCAGCCTCTAAATGTTTTATAGTGGCCCACTGGTTTTCATTTATTTTTTATTTAGCAAGTAGCGGTATGCAAGGAGTATTGTCATTGTTCCAACATGGCTTTAATACAAGGTTTAGTCTCTATGAGTGATGCTGAGACTCTGCCCATTCCTTCTCACCTGAGAGCCCTTTCCCTACTTCCACATCTAGGTTGATAATAATTTGTTTTAATTTGGCCCTTCCGAATCAGGCCTGTTGCACCCCTGAGCATATCACTGGTAGCAAAAGAAGGCTAGAGGCATCATTACTTCAAAGCACTACCCCAGTCAGTCCCCACCTTTTGGAAACTTACCAAGAGGAAAGGGAGTTATGGCAGGGAGAGCCCATCACAACAATTCAGCCCTCAGTGCTTCCATGAGTGCATATAGCAACATCCGGGGACACTGGGAAACATCAGAAATGTGGTTGCCATGCATCCCAAGATCAAGGCATCCTGCTGAGTAAATATCCATCTATGCCAGGAAGCCTGGGGAATTATTTCCCATGGCATCCTAGAATGCCTGGATGGTGCTGCAATCCTTGTGGCCCTATCCAAATTCCGAGGATTATAGTTGCTGCATGCTTACTCCACCCGACCCTCACCTTAGTCTCGTAGGAGTAGGGAGGACTTGCAGAAGGGAGCAGTCTTCAAGTGTGTCTGGGTCCAATTCAAAATAGACTTGGAGAACTGGGCTTTTAAAATTGCATGTCTGCATCACCTTACCCGGCAGTTAGAAACCTCGCTGTACCACCATGATGTTCTGAAGTGGTTCCAGGTTAGTGTGCTTGAAATGGTTTGTTCAGTTGCTTCTGAAACATCAAAGATTTTTTAAAGTTTTACTAAACTTACTACTTGTGAAAGACACTATTTGCTGTCAATGCTTCAAAAATTATTTTAATTAACTTTCTTAAAATTGCTAGATGCCTTAACCGCCATCTGTACCCCCCATTCTGATTAGGAATGGGGGAGGGTGCTTAACCATTTGCTCCCCCCGAGCCATTTGGACACTCTAGGATTGCAGTCTTGTTCTGCTCTCATGTCTTATTTGCTTGCAGTAAATCAAGGGAAGTAATAGTACCACTGTATTCCGCTCTGGTCAGACCTCACCTAGAATACTGTGTCCAGTTCTGGGCACCACAGTTCAAGAAGGATACTGACAAGCTGGAACGTGTCCAGAGGAGGGCAACCAAAATGGTCAAAGGCCTGGAAACGATGCCTTATGAGGAACGGCTTAGGGAGCTGGGTATGTTTAGCCTGGAGAAGAGAAGGTTAAGGGGTGATATGATAGCCATGTTCAAATATATAAAAGGATGTCATATAGAGGAGGGAGAAATGTTGTTTTCTGCTGCTCCAGAGAAGCGGACACGGAGCAATGGATTCAAACTACAAGAAAGAAGATTCCACCTAAACATTAGGAAGAACTTCCTGACAGTAAGAGCTGTTCGACAGTGGAATTTGCTGCCAAGGAGTGTGGTGGAGTCTCCTTCTTTGGAGGTCTTTAAGCAGAGGCTTGACAGACACCTGTCAGGAATGCTTTGATGGTGTTTCCTGCTTGGCAGGGGGTTGGACTGGATGGCCCTTGTGGTCTCTTCCAACTCTATGATTCTATTCTATGATTCTATTACATGCAGGTGCAGCTGTTTGGAGATCTGAATCTGAAGTGCGTCTAGCAAAGTTTTGGGACTAATTCCTCGTGTTTGGATAGAAGGACCTGTGTTTACTGAATATCTGGAGGCAAGATTAACTCTGCAACAGTTTTCCCCACTGTGGAGCAGGAGGAGAACAGCCTGAGAAACAGAACCGTGCTCTTGTGGTGGGTCTGTTATTTCCCATGGCACAATTGCCCCCAGAGAGCCAAACCTACACATTTTCTGAACATTGTTCTCTGTATTTCATTGCAATTAGGCTTCCTAGCAAGGCAGTTTAGCAGCTTTTCCATCTTCATGTAAAATAATAGATTGTATCTCTTACAATTTATTAATGCTGCTATTGCAAACTGATTTGATTTATATTTTTGCTGGCAGCAATGGCCTAATTATTTTCATATTACTGTGTGTGGTCCTAATGATAATTGTCCTCAATTTATACACTGACTAAACATCCACTTTCACCAATCTGGAGATTGTGAGATTACTGATGAGACCAAAGCAAAATCTGTAGAAGTTGAATATAATTAGTGATAAAGGGAGATTATGGAAAGGAACTGTACAACTCAATTTTTATTAGAAGTGTCCTTTGAAAAGCTGGCGTAAGCCAAGTGATATTCAAATTGGAGAGAAGCTGCCTGGAAGCTGAGCTTGCTCATGGCTGTGCACACACCATACACTTAACAGGCACTTCCCCCAATACCCCTGGGAACTACAGTTTACCCCTCACGGAGATACAATTCACCACACCCTTAATATACTACAGTTCCCAGATTGTTGGGTACGGGATACAGGGGCAAAGACATCATTTCTAAATTATACCAGGAGATGTTGACTGTTACCTTAGATCCACTGCCTGGGATGAAAGTTGTATGGAGTATCTGGATTTAAATTGAACATCAATAAAACTAAATTATTAGTTAAAAACATGTCACCAAAAGATAAATGTGAAATTGAAAAACAGACGCAATTAAAAATCTGCTCTAAAATTAAATACCTGGGCATATGGCTAACAGCTAAAAATACTAACCTCTATGAAGACAACTATAAGAATTGTTGGGTAGGAATTAAAAAAGATTTTATAATTTGGAACAAGTTAAAACTTATGGGATGGATTTCAGCAATTAAATTGAATATTCTACCCAAGTTGCTCTTTTTGTATCAGACGATTCCAATATTAGGAAAGACAACATGCATAGATGAATGGCAAAAGGAGCTATCGAAATTTATTTGGGCTGGTAAGTGACCGAGAATAAAGCATAAGGTCTTAATAGATAAGAGCGAAAGGGGAGGACGCTTGCTTTGTCTGGTTGAAGGAGTGGTTTGTACTGGGTAATAACGAATTGTTGGACAGCAGCAAGAACATTGATTGCAAAATATTGGAAGACAAAGGACTTACCGACTTTAGAAGAATGGCAGATGAAACTGATGGAGTATATGGCACTCGCTGAACTGACTGGGAGACTCCGCGACCAGAGGGAGGATGCAGTGGAAGAAGAATGGAGAAAATTTAAAGATTATCTTAGAAAATATTACAAAGTATAGAAATGATGCTGAAGTTAAAATAGTATTACAGATTAAAATTAGATTAGTTGAAAAGTAGTAGAAATTTAAATAGAAATGTATAAATGTTTTTTTTTAATATGAAGTTAAGAATAATAGAAGATTGTAAGTGATATGATTAGAAACATAAGAAATGATAGACAACAGATGAAATGAAATGTAAGGATAGAATGTTAAAGTGTTGAAGATAGAGAAATATAAGTTAAAAAGGATTAAGAAAATTGCCAATAGAAGGAAAGCTAAGTTATTGACACAGAAGGATAGACAGGAGGAAGCCACAAATAACAAAATGTTAAGGAACTTAGGAATGAGAATAGAATAGAATGATGTATTTTGTTTGATATTTGTTGTGTTTGTTTTGTTTGTGAATGTTTGTTTATTTTAAATGTGTGTAAAATTAATAAATATTATTTAAAAAATAATATTTTTTCAGCAAGACAACTTTTCAGCAAGACAAAAAGACTGGGTTTGCTAATGAAATAGAACGAAAACACAAACTTGTGTTAAGGCTCAACAAGCGAAGGAGGTGGAAACACCAACGGGGCACCAATGGCAACTCTGCTACTCCAAGGCCCAGTTGTGGCATCTTGCCTGGTGGGAAAAAGTGAGATGCTTTGACTGGAAGAAGAAGACTGAAGCACCAACCTCAGCCAATCAGCAAAATTTAGGGAGGGCTCCAAGACAAGAGAGCCACTTGGTATGAGCAATGGCAGACTGCTGGGTGGGGAGCAAGGGAGCCTCTGTGGCCATTGCTCGGTTGGTCTGAGCCTCAAGACCTCTGAAATCAGCATTGCCGAGCAAATGGAGCCGGGCCTTCCCAAATCACAACAAAGGGTAATTTGGAAAGTTTGTGCATAGTTTATATAATGAAACTTACCTAACAGCACAAAGTACAGCAGAGCTGTGAGAGGCTAAGAGCAACCTGCCCAGGCCTCTGAATGCCCCCCCCCCCGCTCTGGTATTATGGAAATCAGCTCATTTGATGGAGAGCCATCCTAGAGTAGCAACAGCGTTACTACTCTGTGCCTATCATGATGTTTCATTTATTTCTGCTGAATTATATGAGTAAAATCAGCCAATGAAGTCATAGGTTGTTGACATAGGAATGTCTATGAGATCACAAATGCAGTATTGGATTTGTTCACAGCTGTGAATATGAAGGGAAACTTCAGCTGAAACATAATAGCTTCCGTAATTAAACCCATAGTTTGACAGGTTATAACCTTTCTATCTAATTGTAATTCTACCTGATGCATCAGTAAGAATGAGTTATTAATACTCCTATTCTAAATGCCAGTTAGGTCGAGTGTAATCAGAGAATTGTATTCTTTCAGAACACAAAGAAGCCCCCCTAGTGTGAATGTATAATTACCATGCTGAAGGGTTTCCTTCCACCCAAGGGCTATGGGAAATTTGCTGCCTTAATAAACAAGAACAACGGGCTCACTCCAACTCAGAATGATCAAAGAATACATGAGTTCAGAGGCAAACATAATTTTGGGAAGCAAAGAGACCTTGTTTAGCATAAATTGATATCAGAGGAATGATGTTGGATGTATGCATATTTGCACATGAATAATTTCCAAAGGAGCCACAAACAACATTAGCGTTAGGTTGGCTGGTAAATTTGGAAAGAAAGGTTAGTGCACTACAAGCACAGAGTGATTTCCTCCAGGTAGTCCTATGGGGGTAGAGATGGGCCAACAGTCACAGGTCCTTCTCGGAAATAGTTCATCATCATCATCATCATCATCATCATCATCATCATAAATAATTTATTTATACCCCGCCCATCTGGGGTTCAGGCAAATAAGGTTAGGGATGTTGGGCGGGAGCAGGGCAGGGACGAAACAGAACGGGGTGTTCGCAGGATTTTTCAATGGTATTTCTTCACATTAATGGGGGGTTGCCTGTTATTGTGATGTTATGTTCATTTCCATGCTCTTTAATATAATAAAGTAATAAGAAAGGTTAAAAACCTAATACCATAAAATGGAATGAATCAACATATTTGAAGTTTGTGTCACCCACATTAAAAATAGTGGGGGACCAGTGAGTGCTCTAAGGGGCAGTAGCATAGCTAGGCAGGGGTGGGGTGGGGGTTCACAGGGCACCATGGGGGTCTTTAGGGTGGCCCATCCCTGCCCATCCCTGAAATAGGCATGATTTTATGAAATGATTCTATGATATACTAACTTAACATGTACTGGTTAATAGCAACCTTCCTATTTCTGCCCCTCCACCCTTCATCAAATCTGGGACATAAGTGACATTTGTTCTTCCCTGCCACACAGTGGAAGGCACAAGGTGGTGGTGAGTGGCTTTGGGGTGGTCAAGGGTGCTTCCCTATTCTTTCCCCCCAAAAAAACTTTTATTGATTTTATATAATTTTATAAGCACATAACATGACGGTTAAATTTCCATGCTTCCCCCCTCTCACTGTGGGAAGTCACATATATCCCCCCCTCTCACAAGTGTATTCCTTATCATTATACATTTAACCTCACAAACAGTATTTAATTTCATTGCTTGGGCCTGGCTCTATTCTGGGCCAGGCATTCCTTCCTTCAAAATTTCATATTTCGATTGACTTCCTCAAATCCCTCTCTATTGTATTCATTGTCTATCTTCTCTAACAGTTTTCATATTGCTAACTTGAAGTAATCCAAAATGATACACCATTATTTCATAACCCACATAAAAAAGTAAAGATAATAAAATTCATAATCCTTACTCTATCCCCTTTTCCCCAGCCCTCAGCCTCATAGTACTTCTGATCTTTCCCAATGTACTTATCCAAATTGCCTCTTTTCTACACCCCTCCCTCCCAGTGGTCCCGAAATCTTCAGCATATATTCCTTAAAGCCAGTATCCCAGTCCATACAGAGATCTTAAACCCAGAGAATAAACCAAATTATATTAAATCCTTTTCAGCCCACCCCCACTCTTGCGCTAGTCCAGATCCAGCAGTCAGTGAAAGAAAGAGTCCTGTCATATGCTTATTTCTTTTCCTGCTGTGAGTTGCCCTCCATTACTTCCTCCTTGATCAGAACAGGTCCTGTAGTCTGCACATCTTTTCTCTTCTTCTGTAATTTCCTGTCCATCTTTTTCTTCTTTTTCTTGACTGTGATGTCATCTCTGCAGGGCTGTTCTTCTGAGTCGACTGACAGTTCTCTTTCTTCTGTTTTTTTGGCAAAAATCAAAGTCTGTGGTGGCGATTCCTCCTTCCCAACAATCCTCTGGTTCCTCTTCTTGTGGAGCTGGCACATTGTTATTCTTTAATGCCCGGCTCAAGGTCAGGCCCTGAGCTCTGATGGACTGTTGCACTTCCCATATCAAGTCCCACAGTTTCCTCTTAAAGTCCTCCTCCTCCATTTCCAAGGTCGAAAAACAACTTTAGTGCTCACAACAGTCCGCCATATAATCCAAAGTCCATATCATATTTTTCTTGCCGAATTTTCCCAGACCCCAGGAAAAGGGGGTAATTTTCTTTCCATTCCGTACTTTTAACAGTTATTTTCCTAGAAACTGTCACAAAAGTTTCATTCTTATCTGTCACTTGGCAACAGCTTTGGTAACTATGTCTACTGCTTCCTTCTGTTACAACAGCTAGGGACCGACCTCCGTTTTTTAGAGTCCCTTGCCAAATCTAATTAGTCCAAATTGTCCTTTTACTCACAATTCCGATGTTTCCCAGTCCTTCTTTTTGCGGAGAAATTAAGCGCTCCAAGCGGCCAGTTCATGCAGCATCGCTTCAGCAAAGGCAGACGATGGACCCACAGGGTTCCAGCTCAACCCAGCTCGCTCTCGGCAGCTCTTACTAGAGCTCGCCGGGGAGACGTTAAGAGCCCCCGCCGGATCACCATGCCCCCAGGACGCTCTTCCCGGGGTTTAAAAAGGGGGTCCGCAGCGCTGGTGCAGTCCCCCCCTTTACTGTGCCGAGGAGCTCGGAACGAGCTTCCCCCCGACCAGCCACTCCGGCGCTTAACCGGAAGTTGGATGCTTCCCTATTCTAGTTCAACTCCTGCTGATGAGCCGTGATGCCTTGTTCTGGATGATGGTGGATTCACTTGCTGCTTTGGGGTTCTCATCGCTGTGCCGTATTCCTTCCATTTTCTTCCAGCCCACACAGCCCACACTTGTTTGTCATACTTGTTTGTCACACTTGTTTGACCCGAAGAGACAAACAGAAGAGACCTGTCAGGAGTCAAATACAAGAGCAGGATGGAAGCTTAACAAATACTTTAAAATAAATCAACATTGGTGTGCATGGTGAAGCACAATATCCTGGGTTTGATTCTCATACTGGCTTTCAAGGAGGCTTTCAATGTGATATTGCTCTTAACAATTCAAGAAACCAAAGTAAGAGTTGATCTGCACATTTGGGTCTATGAACTATGCAATTCATGTCCAAATTCAAGCTCCCCTGCAATCATTTTCAAGAGGGTCAGGAGTTAGTTCCCATCCCTGAGTTCTGCTGCCATTGCTATTAGTCCCATTGCTATTTGGCTGTGTACGGGAGCAAGGGGGGGGGCATCCAGCACCACAGTTCTGTGAACGTAGAGAACAGCCATCTATGTGGCACACCCTCTCAATCGGATCCTTACAATCTATCGGGGACAAATAAATAGACCTTTTCCTCTGTTCTCTGTGACATGTGAAAACAGGCTTCTGCTCTGGTAAAAGCAGATACATATGCATCGTTTTCAGGCTCACGTGCAGTAGAAAGTTTTGCACACTCCTTAAAAGGAAAATTAGAAACTACTGAGGGGTGCAGTTGCCTCTGTTCAACTGCAACAGTTATATTAAAACACAGATTCTGTAATTAACAATCCTTTTTCAAATAGCAGAAAGCACAGTAAAGAGAGGGAGGAGCAGACTAACAATCCATCCTGCCCACTGTTCCAGTAAAATGAGGGGTTTTTACAGGACTTCACCATAAGCTGAAGGGGGGGGGGCAGCTGTTCAGAGGCACTTGCAAAGGTCTCACAAAAAGGCAAGGATTATAACAAAGCAATAGAAATTATTGCAAATACAATAAAGAAACACAACAGGAGTGCAATTTTTTTTAGTTCCTCTACTGCTTTTATTTTGTGATTAAATCATTAACATTAGGGCTCTTCAACCACTTTGAATGAGTCTCAAATTTTGAACAAAATTGGATCCATGCAGTCCAAAGTGGGTAGAGGCAGTTCAGAAACTGAATCAATCCATGGTGCATCAGACTGAGACAGAACTCAAAATACTCTCTAAGGAAGCCAGACAGACAATCTCCAAAGTGTTGCAAAACAGCCCCATCTAAGGAGGATGCCAGGGAAGGTGGGCAGGGGGAGGAAGGGGGCTGGATTTTGCTCATGAACAGCACTAGCTTACAATTCAGTGTTAGAATCTCATCCAACAGCACTTGGAGGGAGGGAGGGAGAAGCATGAGAACAACCAGTTCACTTCCACTGCCTTTCGCACTCCCGTAAGTCTTTGGTGCAGGTTGGTGCCATTTGTTCTGTTTGTCTTTTGTTGGTCCTTGAGTACTCTACCCAACCTTTCATGTGTCTGTGTGCATGCCTCCCTGGAGAGTCTTTCTTTCTTTGGCTTGGCTACCCTGGAGAAGGAGTTGCACCCTCCAATCAGTTTCTTTTTATAAATAATCATGGAACAGAAAGGATTGGGAACTAGCTGTAAAGACTTCTTTAAAAAACAACAACAAATAATAACAATATTTGTTTGAAAAAGCAAACTTTAGGGTTGCTAGCACAAAAAACCTGGATCTACCTGTCTGAAATTCTGGAGAGTTAATCCCCTTTTGCAAGGCTCCCATGCCCCAATATGCAATGCACCTATGTGGAAAAGAAACAAGTTCTGATAAATGGGTAGTTTAAATCAGTGTTTCTCAACCTTTTCTGGGCAACGGCACACTTGTTTTATGAAAAAAATCTCGCGGCACACCACCCACAAAATGGCGGCGGCAACGTCGCTATGGTAACGGAAATCACTGAGTTATGCGCCCAAAGCAGCCCCACTGGTATGAAAAGCCCGCCCCTGGAACTGTGAAAGAAAACCCGAAAGGAAAGACTTAGCTGATCCCAGGCAGCGAGTGAGAACGGCGAGTGGAGCCGGGGAGGCTTCTCAGCTGGCTGGCTGGCGGTTGGAGCGCTCGCAGAGCGCTCCTCCTTAGGGTGGTGGCCATTTTGACCGGGTGGCTACCGGCAGCCCTCGCGTCTCCTTCCTCTGACTTCCTATTGGTCCCTGGCAACCAATCAGATTCGGCGGCGAGCTCCCAGCTTGCGCATGCGCAGTAGAGCCCGGCAGCTTCTCTGTGGTGCCTCTTCTCGGCGGTGGCTTTCTGCGCTCCCTTTCCCCCACTGGAGCCGCTGCTACGCGTTTGCGGCGTGGGTCCCTAACGGTTTTCCCGCGGCACACCAGCCGACGTCTCGCGGCACAGTACTGTGCCGCGGAACACCGGTTGAGAAACGCTGGTTTAAATGACTATTTTAGTTACACCTGTCTTGCTGATGATAATCTCAGGTAACTCTGTAAGCACATGTAAACACTTTTGCACTCTAAACAATCATTATGTGGAAGTAACTGTCAAAACAATTTTCTGTTACTATAAATTATGTTAAAATGTGTGCAACTGCAGTCTAGAGTGTAAAAACACACTGCCTTCTTATATATTTCCTAATTCTGCTTTAAAGTTTTGTGGTTTCAGAGAGAAAAATAACTTTGGACACAACAGCATAACATTTAACTCATATTTCTCAGGCCTGAACAACTTTCTTTGCAACAAAATGGGCAGATCTAAAGTTGATAATCACGCACCTCATAAAAGGCCCAGAGGGCAACCATGAGATGTCTACGATCTCTGTTGGACGTAGTATATGCCCCAACAGTTGGGTCAGGGAATTTGCAACCGAATATTTGTCCACCCATTTGTTATAGTTCAAGGGGTGATTTCCCACCAACACTGCAAGTTTACAGTTCTGGAGTTGCAGATTCGAGTTTTGAACTTGATCAGTTCTGGAGTTGCAGATTCGAGTTTTGAACTTGATCGGGAGAACATCTAACCTGTTTTTGTGCAATGTTGGCCTGCAAGCTTAAGCGGGGGGTGGGGGTGGGGGGATTTGCAGTGTTTCTAATGGAACAATGGGAAAAACTATGGCAAGTAGATATAAAGTTTACAGCCTGTTACAATCTCAGGAAAAATATATTAAAGATGATGTATAGGTGGCACCAAACGCTGGAAAAACTCGCCAAAATGTATAAGAACAGATCACCTATTTGTTGGAGATGTAACAGAGAAAATGGGTCTTATATGCATATGTGGTGGAACTGTGTGGACATATGTGTATTTTGGAATAATATATATGAAGAACTTAAGAAATTACTAAAATGCACATTTAAAAAAAGACCAGAAGTATTTTTTATTAAGTATACTGCCAAATGAAATAGGGGGGGGGGGAACCACACCATTGTTCATGTATGGGATAATAGCTGCCAGAATCTTGATAGCAAGGAATTGGAAAAACAAATCAATACCTAGTACGTCAGATTGGCAAACCTTGATGGTGGAGTATCTGCAGCTAGCAAAAACAATGGGAAGGATAAGAGGACAAATGAGACAAGTAGCCTATAAGGAATGGAGAATTTTTAAAGATTATTTAAAAAATAATGGTATAAAATGAATTATTATGGCAGAACTAGACTGAACCTGGTACGGAGTAAATATAAAAGGGTAAAGATATATAGAGAAAATACACAATAACTAAACTAAACAACTGTGCGATATAAGACAAGTAATAGACAAAATATAGTGAGATTAATTGGAGGTCATTTTTAATATTTGCTTTGTTTTTATAGGTTTTGAAATTCATTTCTATTGATAGGTATATAAAGGATATAAGTTAGGATATATAGGTTAAGTGAGATATGTCATTGTTTGTGTGTGTCTTATATGTTTGTTAATTTATGTGTAAGTTTATGTAGTATTTGTCTTTGTTTTTTGTTGTTTTGTTACTTTGTTTGTTTGATAAATGTATCAATTTTAAACAATAAAGATATATATTTTTAAAAAAGAAGCCTGCACCTGTGGATTTATCAATTGTTGGTGCGTAAGGCTTTTGCATTAGCTGGAGAGGCGGCAGCGATAAGCTATGATGAGAGCTTTAGACGTTGGGCCGCCAGGATCCCTTCTGCTCGATGGGATCGAAAGGATCTTGATGTGTGGACTACTTATGTCTCGCCTAACTTTGAGCATAAGTCCACTGAACAGCTGAGGTTAAGAAGTCAGGGAGGCGCCTATTTTGCTAGGAATACAATAAGGGGTCCTGCCAGCGTCAGGGCTGCAAGTATTCCCATGCATGCGACAAGAGTTTTGGGTGCCACCCTGCTGTAACATATGGGGCCAAATGGCCCTTTCGAGGGGTGAGGAGAGGCTCCCAGCAGGAGCCAAAAGGAACATCTCCCCAAGCAGCCCGCGACCCTAAATGATGTCTTATTGACCCTAGCTCGCTTGTTGTTGTTCAGTCGTTCAGTCGTGTCCTACTCTTCGTGACCCCATGGACCAGAGCACGCCAGGCACGCCTATCCTTCACTGTCTCTCGCAGTTTGGCCAAACTCATGTTAGTAGCTTCGAGAACACTGTCCAACCATCTCATCCTCTGTCGTCCCCTTCTCCTTGTGCCCTCAACCTTTCCCAACATCAGGGTCTTTTCTAGGGAATCTTCTCTTCTCATGAAGTGGCCAAAGTACTGGAGCCTCAACTTCAGGATCTGTCCTTCTAGTGAGCACGCAGGGCTGATTTCTTTAAGAATGGATAGGTTTGATCTTCTTGCAGTCCATGGGACTCTCAAGAGTCTCCTCCAGCACCATAATTCAAAAGCATCAATTCTTCGGCGATCAGCCTTCTTTATGGTCCAGCTCTCACTTCCGTACATTACTACTGGGAAAACCATAGCTTTAACTATACGGACCTTTGTCTGTCTTTGCTTTTTAAGA
Organism: Darevskia mixta; assembly: GCA_034641385.1. Classification (NCBI taxonomy): domain Eukaryota; kingdom Metazoa; phylum Chordata; class Lepidosauria; order Squamata; family Lacertidae; genus Darevskia; species Darevskia mixta. Next base: position 2,801,231 of record JAWWNH010000040.1, on the reverse strand, counting down.
TGCTGTCTAGGTTTGTCATTGCTTTTCTCCCAAGAAGCAGGCGTCTTTTAATTTCGTGACTGCTGTCACCATCTGAAGTGATCATGGAACCCAAGAAAGTGAAATCTCTCACTGCCTCCATTTCTTCCCCTTCTATTTGCCAGGAGGTGATGGGACCAGTGGCCAGGGCATGACTACTCAGGTATCCTGACACGGTTGCTGCCTCATACTTGTGGCTTGGATCTTCAGAAGGCTTTCATATTCCAGTGGCATTGCCGCCCAGGGCCATGAAAGTTGAAAATCAAAAATTGGTGAGGGAGATGCCTGATATTGCTAGGAAAAAGATCAGGAAGGAATTAGCGTTGGGAAGGATGGCTGACCCATTTGAGTGCCCTCCTTATCTGGATTTGCACCTTTCCCCTTTGGCTGTGGTACCCAAGAAGGCTCTTGGGGAATTTCACTTAATTCACAATTTATCTTACCCAAAGGGTTCATCTGTAAATGATGCTATCCCTCCTGAGTTATGTTCTGTCAGGTATGCCACCTTTGATCAAGCGGTAAAGCTGATCAGGAGCTTTGAGAAGGGTGCACTTTTGGCAAAGTGAGATGTGGAATCAGCATTCCTCTTACTTCCTGTTCATCCACATGATTTTAAGTTGCTTGGTGTCCACTTGGATGGAGCTTTTATGTGGATAAGGCCATGCCTATGGGCTGCTCAATATCTTGTGCAGCTTTTGAGGCATTTAGTACATTTTTGGACTGGGTATTGCGTGCCAAGACTGGTTTAAGGGGCGTGTCCCATTACCTCAATTATTTTTTATTAATTTCTTCAGCCAGTTCGGAGGAATGCTTGCTATTGTTGCATGCATTTAATGACTTAACCGCGGAATTGGGTGTTCCGTTGGCAGCTGATAAAACTGAAGGTCCAGGCACGAGGCTGTCTTACCTTGGAATCCAGTTGGATACTGTGGCACAGACTTCCTCATTGCCTGAGGGAAAATTGGTGGCCCTCTGTGACATTATTTTGGAATTTTTGCCACGAGAAAAGGTTACCTTGAGACAGATTCAGTCTCTATTGGGCCATTTAAATTTCGCTTGCAGGGTGGTTGCCCCTGGTCGCCCCTTCTATGCGCACCTAGCAAGACTTTCTGCAGGCCTGCAGTCACCCAATCATCGGGTGCGATTGCCTAGTGAGGTCAGGGCAGACCTTGAAATGTGGCTGCAATTCCTGAGTGAGTTCAATGGGGTATTGCTGTGGCAGGATACTTTGAACCTACATTCTGATTTCCAGGTCCATTCAGACACTGCTGGATCCCTGGGTTTTGGGATTTATTTCCGTCGCTGTTGGTGTGCACAGCCATTGCCTGAGCACTGGCAAGGCATAGCCATTACCTGTGATTTAATGTTTCTTGAGTTTTTCCCCATTGTAGTAGCAGTGCACATCTGGACCATGGAGTTCAAGGACCAGCAGGTCTGTTTTTGGTCCGATAATCAGGCCGTGGTGAGCCTTTTGGCAAGACAGTCATCACGCTCCAGCAGAGTCTCTGCCCTTTTGCGCACGTTTGTGCTGCGGTGCCTCAGGTTTAATATTGTGTTTTCTGCTCGATTTATTCCTGGCGCTACTAATGATATTGCTGATGCCCTATCCCGTTTTCAGATGGAGCACTTCAGATCACTGGCTCCGGAGGCCCAGCAGCTTCCGGAATATTTCCTGGTTCATCTTTGGAACCTTGGCAGCAGCTTGTCCTTCAGGGACAAGGATCTAGGAGTGAAAAGGATCTAGGAGTCTTGGTAGACCACAAACTTGACATGAGTCAACAGTGTGATGCAGCAGCTTAAAAAGCCAATGCAATTCTGGGCTGCATCAATAGGAGTATAGCATCTAGATCAAGGGAAGGAATAGTACCACTGTATTGTACCACTCTGGTCAGACTTCACCTGGAATACTGTGTCCAGTTCTGGGCACCACAGTTCAAGAAGGATACTGACAAGCTGGAACGTGTCCAGAGGAGGGCAACCAAAATGGTCAAAGGCCTGGAAACGATGCCTTATGAGGAACGGCTTAGGGAGCTGGGTATGTTTATCCTGGAGAAGAGAAGGTTAAGGGGTGATATGATAGCCATGTTCAAATATATAAAAGGATGTCATATAGAGGAGGGAGAGAGGTTGTTTTCTGCTGCTCCAGAGAAGCGGACACAGAGCAATGGATTCAAACTACAAGAAAGAAGATTCCACCTAAACATTAGGAAGAACTTCCTGACAGTAAGAGCTGTTCGACAGTGGAACTTGCTGCCAAGGAGTGTGGTGGAGTCTCCTTCTTTGGAGGTCTTTAAGCAGAGGCTTGACAGCCACCTGTCAGGAATGCTTTGATGGTGTTTCCTGCTTGGCAGGGGGTTGAACTGGATGGCCCTTGTGGTCTCTTCCAACTCTGATTCTATGAATAGTAGCTTCTGGTTCTCCTTCCACTTTGAGGTCTTATAAGCAGGCCTGCCTGAACTTCTTAGCGTTTCGATCACAGCACTTGACAATTGACAATACTTTGTCGCCATCCATGCATCAGGCATTGCAGTACTTGGCTCACCTGTGGTACATGGGTCGTGCTGTGAAGTCCATTAGAATTCAGTCTTCTGCTATTTCATTTTTCTGTAAATCACTTTATTCTAAAGATCCTTCTGCAAAGTTTGTAGTGCGCAAGGCTCTGGAGGGTTGGGGCAGATTGCAGCCACCTCAGTCACCAGGTAGAAAGCCGGTCACCTTTGACCTGTTATCTAAGATGCGCAGGGGAGCATCTGGGGGGTGAACAGAGTCTGTTCCCAGGCTTTTCACCTTCCTCAGGTGTTCACCCTTGGCTGACCTATGATAGAGCTCAGGGACAGCGCTGCCTGCAAGGGTGTAGGGAGCTAGTCGAACCAGAGCCTATGCAACCACTCCCTTTTCTGTAATCAATAAAGTTGTGGCCTAAATTCTGCCAAAAACCAAAACTAAAATTTGAGTCAAATGTGTGTTTATTTAGGGGGGAATTCTCTGTGTCTGAACATGCAAACAGCAATTCTGCAAACCTGCAAAGCCCCAGATGGAGGCAGAGGACCAATTCAAATTATTCAAACAATATTTTCTGCTTTCAATTAAAGGTAGATAGCCGTGTTGGTCTGTCATAGTCAAAACAAAATAAAATAAAAAAATTCCTTCCAGTAGCACCTTAGAGACCAACTAAGTCTGTTCTTGGTATGAGCTTTCGTGTGCATGCACACTTCTTCAGATACACTGAAACAGATACACTTCTGTTTCAGTGTATCTGAAGAAGTGTGCATGCACACGAAAGCTCATACCAAGAACAGACTTAGTTGGTCTCTAAGGTGCTACTGGAAGGAATTTTTTTATTTTATTTTGTTCTGCTTTCAAGTTACTTTAAAAAAATCTTGGATGATTTATTTCAGATATGAACACAATTCTTCTGAAAAATAGAAGAGCACAGTGACAGTGAGATGAATTAACAGAAAAAGAAAGTCAATAAAACAAAAAAGTGAAATGCTTCAGTTTCTTCTTGTTATCCTGCTGTTTCTGTATCTTTACAGAAATTGCTGCTGAAAAAGCTTCATTATGACTAGTGAAGTTTTTCAAGGAGTTGTTTTACAGATCCTTAGGCTGAGGACCATTAACACGGTATTTGCTAAGTGTATATATCTAAATTCTGATTGTATCTCCATGGCTGGAGTTGACCAGACCATTTCTGAGCTTGCTATGTGTTCAAAGATCCATCGCTTTCTATTTCCCCAGTTGTCAATTTGGTCTGACTTGAACTGAGCTACATGGTTTTGATAGGATCTGTCAAAGTCCTGGACATAAATGCCATCTCTGTCCCTTCCCCGAGAATAAATTTTTGCTCTTCACTTGTTGAGGGTTTGTGGATGGTGCTCTCTGAGCCGATTCATAGTATTATGGCTACTGTTGGTCTCCTTGCAACCGCTGTGTGATTTTTCTTATCGTGCAATGCTCAACTAAATAACAAATCACAATGCTCAAGAGGACATGCTTTCAATACCATATTACAATGTACTTCATCACATTATGTTGTTCAAGATGAATGCCTCTTACCTTAAAAATGAGAACAAAGATCAAGTTGGCGTTTGATCTTCTCCTGGAGAAATAAATTGCAAACATACATGCTAAGTTTCATTGTGATATCTCAGTGTTTAAGGGAAATAGTGTCTGCCATCACCTCCCTGGCTTCCTGTAAAATGTGTGCAGGCGACCAGGTGGTGTTGACACCTTAACATATAGAACTGTGACCTAAATTTGAAGTCCAGCTTTCATTCCAGTGCCTCATTCCTCAAGGCAGATATAGTACAATTGTTTTGGAACTTTCCTTTCTAGCCCTTCATGTCCTGTGTGTGTGTACTTAATGTCATTCTGGTGCCTCGATGCTCATATTGCAAAACTAACAAGCAAATCATACACCAGAAATTGAACTGCCATCAAGCTGAGCCAGGGCCAGCTCCAAGGCTGAAGGAGAACTTAGCAAAATACCACCTGGTGAATCCATTCATTCAATGTTAGTGCCCTGCTCCCCATAAGTTACACCAGACACTGCAGGTGGCAGCTCTTTCTCCCCTGTGAAAAATCTCCAAATTTGAAACCCTCCTGAAGCTCTTTTTTGGGGGGGGAGGCTGGTGTCACAAACAGATGGCAACTGCCCTTTTTATGGTATTTGGCATTCTCACCCCCCAATGCTCTGGGCAGTTGTTGAAAGCAATGATAGTGGTGTTGCTGAGATATTATAAAAAATAAAGATGGGTGGTGCAGGGCACTACAGTGTGCCACAACTATATGTAACTGCTAAGCTGTGAAACTGCATAGTACTGTCAATAAAGGAACTGACCCTACCCCAAGCACCTGGCGTTTGTCTGCTCCATTGGCAAATTCTTCCCCAACAGTCATGTTTTCTGCTCCCCACTTCCCCTATCGCGGAAAGGTTTCATGGCAGAGTTATCCCTTTTGGTTTCTTTTGAGTGAGACACTAAATACCTTTGTAATATTTACTTTATTTGCAGTAACAGAACCACCTTTACCATCAGGGTCCAATAAGGACTCCAAGATCTCCTGCAATGATTTTGCAAAGTTCTTTGCAGATAAAATCTCTCAAATTTGGAAAAAGGTAGACTCCACTATGATAGCAGAACTGGAGTCGGAGAGTGCCAGAACTCCATCTAGTCAGGATACTTTCTAATCACACAGAACCTTATTCCGGAACAAAAAAGGAAGAAAGAAAAGGATTTGCTGTTGGTTATCAAATACATTGTTTTTCAACACTGCAATGGGCTGCAGCCTCATTGCTGTTCATGAATTATAGACATTTGCACATAATGTATGGCTATCTGTCCTGGATGTTTTAGTTGAGATTCCTGCATTGCATGAGTTGGACTAGATGACCCTCAGGGGTCCCTTCCAACAGTTCTCTGATTCTATAACTATACATTAAAAACCCATTTGGAGTGGGTGGGCAAGGTTGTTGAGTCAGTGATGCTCCCAGTATCCAGGGAGACATTTTTGCTACCTGGGGAAAAACAATCAGCTCTACTGTTCAGATTTATTAGCATCCCCCCCCCTGAAAATTTGAAAACAAAATTGAATAACCCTGAACAACTGAAAAATATTCAGTTCCTCAATAATGAATTCCTATATGCAACTAACTAAGTAAAAATCAGGCATTTGCAAACTAGAAGTAATGAATCCTGAATAACAAATGGAAAATAACAAATTCAGAAATAATAAGCAGCAAATTATGAGTCTCGAAGGAAGCAAATACACCAGCATCCCCAATACTTTAGAGGCAGGATTTGCAAAATGAATGAGCAATTCAAAATATATACATTGTGAGTTCAACAGATTCAGAGAAATTGACCTTTCCTTTGAACTTTCTGTTCAAATTGCTGGATGCAATGCCATGCTGCTACATTGGCAGCTGAGCTCAATGATCTTTTCAGCAATAGAATAGGTGACTAGAATTTCTAGATAACTTCTCACTGTGCAGGTAAACAGCAGTGGCTGAGGCATTCACTTTTCTCTTCACTGGATAACACTAGAGACCAGTCAAGTTAAACCAAACAGTTTCAATTTTTTATTTTCTTCCTCTCTTTTCCTCTGAGGGCATTGGAGGGGGGGATACATTCGTGGAAATCAGCAGCATGCTGCAAAACTTCTCAGGCTTCAGATATTTCCTCAGATGCTGTTTCTGCCTAAGATCTACAGCAGCCTCCTTGCTTCCTAGGAGCAACATGCTCACTCTGCATGAATAAGTTCCACATCGACTCCTGATTATGCTAAGTCGGCAGACAACATTGTAATATATTTTCCACCAAAAGTAAAGCATCTCCTAGAAAGTGGGGAAGAGGGAGGGGGAGAGATAACAATAACAACCTGAGTGAATATTAAAACCATGTTTTCTGCAGCTGGTTTGTATTGTAAAGTTGTCAGTTTCCCCATATAATTTTTTATCTGCTGTTGGGCACCTTCTTTGGTTAGTAAAAAATCACACAATAGTATGAGAAAGATGAAATAAGCTTGTGGGGCAGGGAGAGGAAGAAAGAGTAGGAGAAAAAGAGCCCCCAATGGATTGGCCACTAAAGCACACACAATGATTCTCTGGTCAGTGTGTGCAGCTTGCTTTTACCTGTCCAGAATCTTCCAACATTCAGCTTCCCTGGATGCAATGCTGACCCTCTTCATTGCAACTCCAGGAAAACGTCCACACCGAATGCCGTTCTCAGCATCCACTTTGCTTAGGCAAATGCTGGGCTCCATGGGCGCTGCCAGGGGCTGGCATCCCCTTTTCTCTTCTTGATCCTCTATACTCAGCAGGTGTACATGGCAAAGCACCAGCTGAGACTGCAGCTGCCCACCACAGTCCTTGTTTCCTCAGAATGCTGCCGTGTCCAGAAAGCCACTCAGCAGGAGGACCCCAAAGGCAGACTTCCCTCATCCCAATAAGACAACGAAGTTAAGAGCCAAAAGCCACCCAGATGCACCACTGTCCAAATACCCCTAATCCTGACTACACCCAGAGCCAGAGGCATTTTGGTAAAATAAGATAGTTGGTAGCTGCCGCCTTGGCTGGTGGTTCCCTTCAAAGGGCACCAGTTGTGTTTATGCAAAAGGGATATGCTTACTGGAAAACGTCAGGAGGGTACAGGAGCCACAGAGGGTGCTTTGTCCAGGCCCCACTGAACCTGGTACTGGCCCTAAATTCATATCTTTGAGGCAGCAGAAATGCCGTGCTGTGAGCAGGACGCTGTTGTCCTGCCACCTGAATCTCCCAAAGTTCCCCTCAATGCTGGGCCAAGGAGATGAAGTACAGCAAAAGCAAACACAGTGGGGATCTGATACTGAGCTATGTGAGGCCAGCAGGGGGCACAACCTCAAATAAAGGGGCTTGTCCTGCCCAATGGGACCAGCACCAAGTACAAGTCTCCCTCCATACTGGCCACAACACAGATAATCATGTGCCATGTGCTGTGGTGATGAACAGAGTGCTTATGCCAGGCCAGGTGGGTGGGGGACATGGACGAACCTTCAGGGCTTATTCCGTGTGCCATTTTGGTACCCCAGCTTCAAAAACACTGTATGGGCAAATACCAGGGGAGGAATAATTCCCCTGGCAAGAAGGTTCCCTCCATGTCTCTCACTGAAATATTAAAATGAATGGAGCATGGGAAGAAGAGCTCTTTCCAGTCATGCTCCCCACCTGCAATGCTCCCTGTCCCAACAAGAAGGATTCCCAGCCATTCACATAACGGAGAAAGTGCAGAGCTGCTTTCAGGGTAGGAATGAACCTGCTCCCTCTCCCTCTGCGAACCCCCGTGGCTTCAGCTCTGGTTCTGGATCATTGCAAAATGTGATGGAAACTGCCTAGAAACTGATTGCTTTCTCTCATACTGGATGTTTACTTAGCTACTTTGAGTGCAGGACATAAATGTGATTCAATTTGTGTATTAAATGTTCCTGTTGACAAATTCAGTCACAAGAATGACTTAAGAACATAATAATAATAATAATAATAATAATAATAATAATAATAATAATAATAATAATAATAATTTATTTATACCCCGCCCTCCCCAGCCAAGACCGGGCTCAGGGCGGCTAACAATAAGTATAAAAACAGATTGATTAAAAATCAATAGGAGCTGCTCTGCCAGATCAGACTCTCCAGCCCACCATTCTTTCTGAGCCAGCCAGGTGCCTGGCAAATAGATTTCCAGGAAAGAAATCCACAGCCCATCGGAAGCATCACTTGCAAGAACTTCTTGAACAAGCTTCCTCTTTAACCTTACAATGAATTGGGGACTCAAACCGCTTTCAACAGGTACTTAAACCTATGCCGGAAATTTTCCCAATTTTGTTGCCTTGTGGATGCCTGTCTGGGTAAGTTTTATTTAAAAGGTGTGTGTGAGAGAGAGTGAGAGAGAAGTACTAGATAGGATGAAACACTGTACACCTGAGCTGTTAGAGGTCTAAGACTGCAAGCATCATACCAATTTAAACCATCATGGCTTCCCCCCATAACCCTAGAACAGTGGCATCACAAGGGAGGGGGTGGGGACGTCCGCCCCTGGTTCCAGGGGAGGGGGGTGATACTTGGGCTGGCCCTGCCCTGTCCCGCCTTCGGCCCCTGAGCAAGCTGCGGAGTGAGGCCGCTCTGCTTGGCAGCTCGTGGGAGACCGCCGCGGAAGCAGTGGCGCCAAGATGGAGTGCGCATGCGTGAAATGCCGCATGTGCGCACTCCGTCGCCGGGCCGTCACTGCTCCCACTGCGAGCTGCTGCGTGAAAAGCAGCAGCAGCGGGGCACCCCCACGACATAATTACTACCTAACTCTTACAATTTTTACTGAAAATCTATACTATATTTCCCCTAGGAATCTATAATTTTTACAAAATATTTTGTTTTTTCAAATAAAATTTAAATTTCCTCCATTCTTCTTCCACCGTCTCCTCATTCTGGTCACGGAGTCTTGCAGTCAGCTTGGCAAGTTCCATGTATTCCATCATCTTCATTTGCCAGTCTTCAACTGTAGGCATCTCCTGGGTCTTCCAATTTTTTGCAGTTAATATTCGTGCAGCTGTTGTGGCATACAGAAAGAATGTAGTGTCTTTTGGGGGGATTTCTCCCCCTACTATACCAAGTAAAAAGGCTTCTGGTTGTTTTTCAACACTTTCTTCATCTCATTATAAATCTTTTCCCAGAAGTCTTTTACTTTAGGGCACATCCACCACATGTGGTAAAAGGTTCCTTCTTTCTCTTTGCATTTCCAACATTTGTTATCCAAGGTATGATACATTTTTTGCAAGTTTTACAGGTGTAAAGCACAATCTATACATCATTTTCATCATATTCTCTCTCAAAGCAGTACATGTAGTAAATTTGAAACCTTTTTTCCACAACCTCTCCCAGTCCACCAACATGATATTGTGCCCCACATCTTTGGCCCATTCAATCATTACTGATTTCACCTGCTCATCTTTCATATGCCACTCCAGCAATAGATTGTACATCTTGGAAATATTTTTATACTTAGAGTCCAATATTTCCATTTCCAGTCTGGATTTCTCTGATTGAAAACCTGTTTTTTTCTTATCTTCTTTAAACATTTCGTAAATCTGGTGATATTGTAACCAGTCATTTAACTTGTCTTTCAACTGTTCATATGTTTTCAGACTAAACTTATTATCATCTTCCAACAATAATTCATTGTATTTCAAACACTTGGTTTCCATATTTAACCTTTTGTGGGCCTTAATCTCTAATGGTGAAATCCACTTAGGTGTTTTTCTTTCTAGCAAATCTTTATATCTTATCCAAACATTAAACAATGATTTTCTAATTATATGATTCTGAAAACCTCTGTGGGCCTTAATCTTATTATACCATATGTAAGCATGGCAACCAAAGACCGGATTTCTCCAAGAGAAACTATTCTTCGAGCCAGCAAAACACTGCAGCTTCAAAGTAAATCTTTAAGTCTGGCAGGGAGAAGCCACCTCTTTCTTTCACATCAGTTAAGATTTTAAACTTAATCCTTGGTTTCCCCCCCTGCCAGATGAACTTGGACAATGCTCTCTGCCATTCCTTAAAACATTTCAAACTGTCAATGATAGGCAACATTTGAAATAAAAACAACATCCTTGGCAACACATTCATCTTTACCACAGAAATTTGGCCCAACAGTGATAACTTCAAATTTGACCAAATATCAAAATCTCTCTTAATTTCATTCCATAACTTATCATGTTTGTCTTTGTATAAATTCAATTTTTTTGCAGTCATATTCACACCCAGGTACTTCACCTTTTTACGTAAAGGTAAAAGGACCCCTGACCATTAGGTCCAGTCGTGACCGACTCTGGGGTTGCGGCGCTCATCTCACATTATTGGCCGAGGGAGACGGCGTACAACTTCCAGGTTATGTGGCCAGCATGACTAAGCCGCTTATGGTGAACCAGAGCAGCGCACAGAAACGCCGTTTACCTTCCCACCCGCTGCAGTGGTTCCTATTTATCTACCTGCACTTTGACGTGCTTTCGAACTGCTAGGTGGGCAGGAGCTGGGACCGAGCAACGGGAGCTCACCCCGTCGCAGAGATTCGAACCGCCGACCTTCTGATCAGCAAGCCCTAGGCTCTGTGGTTTAACCCACAGTGCCACCAAGGTACCACTGTATAAATATAATAAAAGAAGATCAGAGATAAGAAAGCACCCTTGATTTGAACATCTTTGTTTATGCTACAATACAGATAAGGAGAAAGAATTCACATCGAAACATCCTTTTAGATTGCAATGCAGATCAAAATATACCAGTATTAGTAAACAAAAAAGGTAAATAAACTTACTATTTACTTTTTAAAAGAGAGCTTTTCTCTCTTTTTGCGAAACATTTCGAATCACAGCATGAAAATTAATTGTTCTGGCAATGTTTGATTCAATACGTAGCCTGGCCAAATCCGTAAGACGTTCCTGAGACCCTGGACTCAGCTAGATTGGCAAAGAAAAAATGATTTATATGCATTGAATATGCGGAATAACATGGCAACGTGGAGTCCACTTTTCTCTACCTGTTTTCCCTGTTTAAATTTACAATGCATTTAACTGAAACGCTTCTTTGATCCAAGCCCTGTGCACTTTAAATAATTCTTAATTGGTTCAATGGCCTGTCTCCAGCAGCTACTGTCGCTGGAACTGTTAACAGTACTCTTAAGCTAACACAAACATTTGGAAACAGGTCACCAAGTTTTTACTCTGTTAACAAGTTCAACAGATCATTTACAAAATTTTCTTTATGTTTTGTTGCATTTCCCCCCCAAAACCAGCAGGATATTGGTGTGATAAAGATAAAGCCTTTCTCTCCACATCACTTTTGGACATGGTGAAATATTTCCACAAGAATTCAATATTTTCCATCAACTGCCTAACAGCATAGAATTATGGAATTATAGAGTTGGAAGGGATCCTAATAATAATAATAATAATAATAATAATAATAATAATAATTTATTATTTATACCCCGCCCATCTGGCTGGGTTTCCCCAGCCACTCTGGGCGGCTTTCAACAGAAAATTAAAATACAACAATCTATTAAGCATTAAAAGCCTCCCTAAACAGGGCTGCCTTCAGATGTCTTCTAAAGGTCTGGTAGTTGTTGTTCTCTTTGACATCTGAAGGGAGGGCGTTCCACAGGGCGGGTGCCACTACCGAGAAGGCCCTCTGCCTGGTTCCCTGTAACTTGGCTTCTCGTAGTGAGGGAACCGCCAGAAGGCCCTCGGCACTGGATCTCAGTGTCCGGGCTGAACGATGGGGGTGGAGACGCTCCTTCAGGTATACTGGACCGAAGCCATTTAGGGCTTTAATGGTCAGCAGCAACACTTTGAATTGTGCTCGGAAAGGTACTGGGAGCCAATGTAGGTCTTTCAAGACCGGTGTTATGTGGTCTCGGCGGCCGCTCCCAGTCACCAGTCTAGCTGCCGCATTCTGGATTAATTGTAGTTTCCGGGTCACCTTCAAAGGTAGCCCCACATAGAGCACATTGCAGTAGTCCAAGCGGGAGATAACTACAGCATGCACCACTCTGGCGAGACAGTCCGCAGGCAGGTAGGGTCTCAGTCTGCGTACCAGATGGAGCTGGTAGACAGCTGCCCTGGATACAGAATTAACCTGCGCCTCCATGGACAGCTGTGAGTCCAAGATGACTCCCAGGCTGCGCACCTGGTCCTTCAGGGGCACAGTTACCCCATTCAGGACCAGGGAGTCCTCCACACCTGCCCGCCTCCTGTCCCCCCAAAACAGTATTTCTGTCTTGTCAGGATTCAACCTCAATCTGTTAGCCGCCATCCATCCTCCAACCGCCTCCAGACACTCACACAGGACCTTCACCGCCTTCACTGGTTCTGATTTGAAAGAGAGGTAGAGCTGGGTATCATCCGCATACTGATGAACACCCAGCCCAAACCCCCTGATGATCTCTCCCAGCGGCTGCATATAGATGTTAAAAAGCATGGGGGAGAGGACAGAACCCTGAGGTACCCCACAAGTGAGAGCCCAGGGGTCTGAACACTCATCCCCCACCGCCACCTTCTGGACACGGCCCAAGAGAAAGGAGCAGAACCACTGACCCCAGCTCCCAGCCCCTCTAGACGGTCCAGAAGGCTGTTGTGGTCGATGGTATCAAAGGCCGCTGAGAGATCCAGCAGAACTAGGAAACAGCTCTCACCTTTGTCCCTAGCCCGCCGGAGATCATTGACCAGTGCGACCAAGGCAGTTTCAGTCCCGTGATGAGGTCTGAATCCCGATTGGAAGGGATCCAAATGGTCCGCTTCTTCCAGGCGTGCCTGGAGTTGTTCAGCAACCACGCGCTCAATCACCTTGCCCAAGAGTCATCTAGTCCAACCCCCTGCAATGCAGGAATTTCATCACCGAAGCAGGTGGCTAATCCTGCTATAACATTGTGTACCAAAACATAAAACAGAAACTTTCTGAAGTAGGCCTCTTCTGGAGAATCTTCTGAGTCATTTATGTTTTCCAAGTTAGCATCAAGTGTGCTGTCATCATGCAGCCCTGCTGTCAGGGTGGAGATTCCCTTGGAACAACGCCATTATCCAAGAGGCTGGGTTCAATAGCCTCTCTCTGTAAAGATTGATTTAAAATAGGATTGTAAGACAATTAAAGAAGAAGCAAGGTCTAAACAAAATCAATAAATTAAAAGTAGAGGATAAAATAATTGATAATCTGAAAGAGATCAGGAAACAATTTCTAAGATACTATATGGACTTATATAAGGCTGGAAAGGAAGATATGGGAAAAGCTGAGGACTATCTAAGAGAGTATCTAAGACTATCTGAGAGTATCTGAGAGTATCTAAGACTATCTGAGAGCCAGTGTGGTGTAGTGGTTAAGAGTGGTAGACTTGTAATCTGGTGAACCGGGTTCGCGTCTCCGCTCCTCCACATGCAGCTGCTGGGTGACCTTGGACTAGTCCCACTTCTCTGAAGTCTCTCAGCCCCACTCACCTCACAGAGTGTTTGTTGTGGGGGAGGAAGGGAAAGGAGAATGTGAGCTGCTTTGAGACTCCTTCGGGTAGTGATAAAGCGGGATATCAAATCCAAACTCTTCTTCTTCTTCTTCTTCTTCTTCTTCTTCTTCTTCGGCAGAGTAAACTACCAAAGATTCCAAAAGAGAAGATACACCAACTAAATGCACCGATTATAATCATGGATGTACAATTTGCAATAGGGCAAGCAAAACTAGGTAAATCGCCAGGACCAGATGGACTTACAAAAAAAATATTACAAAAAAATAAATGATCAGCTGGCTTTCCCATTGAAGGAGGTGGTGAATAATATAATGACTACAGTGAAACTACCAGACTCCTGGAACGCCTACATAACATTAATTCCTAAACAAGACTCTGACTCGCTCTCAGTCAGAAACTATAGGCCGACCTCACTATTAAATAATGACTACAAACTTTTTGCTAACATCTTAGCAAATAGGTTAAAGGTGGCTCTAAAAAAAATTATACATCATGAACAAGCGGGCTTTCTTCCTGGCCGACAGATGAAAGATAATGTAAGGAATATAATAGATATAATTGATGATATTTCTTGGAATTTTATAAAAAAAGAGTCGGACAAAAGAGTAGGACAAACCTTCCTAACAGGGTTGAATGCTATATACTCCGAGCAGAAAGCTGTGCTGAGAGTCAACAATGTAATGACTGAAAAGTATGATGTTACAAAGGGAACTAGACAGGGATGCCCCCTATCACCATTATTGTTTATATTGGTTCTTGAAGTTCTGGTGAACACTATAAGAGCAGAGGAAAAGTATAAAAGAGATAACAGTGGGAAACAGAGAATATAAAGTGAAAGCCTTTGCAGACGACTTGGTAATAAAGGTTGAAGATCCTTTGTCCAGTGCACCAAAGGCACTGGAAAAGATTCAAGAATTTGGGCAAGTTGCTGATTTTAAACTCAATAAGGTAAAAACTAAAATGTTGGTGAAAAATATGAATGTACAATTAAAAGAAAAATTACAACAGATCACAGAAATTAGTGTGAAAAAAGATTAAATATTTAGGGGTATGGTTAACTGCTAAAAATAGAAATGTATTTAAAGACAATTACATACCTATGTGGAAAGAAATTAAGAGGGATTTGGAAGTATGAGAAAGGATGAAATTATCATTTTGGGGTAGAATATCTGCTGTAAAAATGAATGTGCTACCGAGAATGCTTTTTTTATTTTATTTCAATCTATACCTGTAATAGGTGGGACAGGACACATCAAAGAATGGCAGAAAGTAATATCAAGATTTATCTGGCAGGGGAAGAAACAAATAATAAAATATAAATTACTAACTGATTCCAAAGAAAGAGGAGGCTTCTCCTTGCCAGATTTGAAGTTACATTATGAAGCGTCCTGTCTCTGCTGGTTGCAGGAATGGATATTGTTAAAAAATACAGATTTACTAGACTTGGAGGGTCATGATAATAAGTGGCACACTTATTTGTGGTATGATCAAATGAAAGTACATAAAGGATTCCTGACCATTTGATAAGAAAATCAATCTATGAGGTATGGGATAGGTACAAGAATCTATTGGAACGAAGAACACCATGGTGGCTCTCTCCATTGGAAGCAATTTCAGTTAAAAAAGTAAATATGAGAGGCAAGTGGGCCACCTATTTTTTTAAGGCTGACAAAAAGAAAGGTTTCAATACAATGAGATCAAGGTTTGAAATAGATCTGTTGGAAAATAATGTGAAAGTCTTCTAAAAATATACAAATTACTTTTAGAATGGCATACAAAAGATGAAGAAGTTAAGGCAGTGATGATACATTTGGGCTAGAGACTTTGGATATAATATCCAACTTTCATCCTGTGAAAAGTTATGGAAAGAGGAAATAAAATTTACTGCATGCTGTTTGTTGAAAGAAAATTATATGAAATTGATGTATCGTTGGTATCTAACACTGAGTAAAATTGTGAAAATATACAAAACAAATTCCAAACTGTGTTGGAAATGTAAAGAGAAAGAGGGCACTTTTTACCATATGTGGTGGACATGTACCTTGGTAAAGGCTTTCTGGGAAATGATATATAATGAACTTAAGAAAATGTTTAAAAATATATTTGTTAGAAAACCAGAAGCCTTTTTACTAGATATTATAGGTGAAGAGTTTCCAAGAGAAGGTAAAATACTTTTTATTTATGTAACAACGGCAGCGAGAATGCTACTAGCCCAGAGATGGAAGGAAGGAGAAATACCAACAAAAGAAGAATGGCAGATGAATCTGATGGAGTATGTGGAGATGGTGAAACTGATGGGGAAGATCTGAAACCAGGAAGATCAAGTATTTTCTAAAGACTGGAGTAAATTTGTAATTTACTGAAAAGATCACTGTAAACAGTTAAAATCTTTGGCAGGGATGTAAAGACACTTGTAATGTGGAATTGTTTTAATGATAAGGGTAAAAAGATGCAGTAAATTTAATCTTAAAGATGGAAACCATGGAGGGAGGGAAGGAGGTCTAAGGGTTCAAAAGAACTCTGTATTTTTGAATATCATCAAATCAAAGAATTATTTAAGATGGACAAAAAGTTAGGCTTTCACTTGGAAAAGTCAAAATTGGAAATGGAGCTATTAGAACCCAAAACAAAGAATTTGTCAAGAATGTACAATTTACTGCTGGAGTGGCATACGCAGGATGAACTGGTGAAATCTGCAATGATAGACTGGGCGAAAGACGTTGGACATAACATTATGATGGCAGACTGGGAAAGACTATGGAGGACAGGAATAAAATTCACTGCTTGCAACTTGTTAAGAGAAAACATCATGAAAATGATATATAGATGGTATTTGACCCCAGTAAAGTTGGCCAGAATCTATCACTTGCAGGACGACAAATGTTGGAAGTGTGAAACTACAGAAGGAACATTTTACCATATGTGGTGGACATGCCCCAGGCTGAAGGTCTTCTGGGAAATGATCTATAATGAACTGAAGAAAGTGTTTAAAAACACTTTTGCAAAGAAACCAGAGGCCTTCCTGCTTGGAATTGTGCACCACGAGATACCAAGAGAGGACCACACTTTCTTTATGTATGCCACAACAGCAGCAAGAACATTGATTGCAAAATATTGGAAGACAAAGGACTTACCGACTTTAGAAGAATGGCAGATGAAACTGATGGAGTATATGGAACTCGCTGAACTGACTGGGAGACTCCGCGACCAGAGGGAGGATGCAGTGGAAGAAGAATGGAGAAAATTTAAAGACTATCTTAGAAAATATTACAAAGTATAGAAATGATGCTGAAGTTGAAATAGATTTACAGATTAAAATTAGACTAGTTGAATAGTAGTAGAAATGTAATAGAAGAGTTAATATAGATGTTTTAAATATGAAGTTAAGAATATTAGGAGGTCTTAAGCGATATGATCAGAAATATAAAGAAATGATAAATGATAGATGAAATGAAATGTAAGGATAGAATATTAAAATGTTGGAGATAAAGAATTATAAGTAAATAGGATTAAGGAAATTGCCAATAGAATTAGGATAAAGTTATTGAACACAGAGGGATAGACAGGAGGAAGTCACATTATCAAAATGTTAAGGATTTAAGGAATAAGAATAGAATAGATTTATGTATTTTGTCTGATTTTTGTTGTGTTTGTTTTAGTGTTGCATTGTTTTGTGAGTGTTTGTTTTTAAATGTGTAAAATTAATAAATATTATTTTGAAAAAAACCCAAAAGAACTCTGTATTTTAATGTTTGAAATCGCTTTGTTTTATATGTATAATTTCCCCCTAGAAAACTTTCATATATATATATAAGTGTAAGAAGAAACTTTTCCTTGTCTTTATACTTTCCTGGGCAACCAGCCAGGAGCCACTGATAGCATCCTGACACCTGCCCCATTGTGCCTACCTCCATCACATCTATGGCAATGTTTTATTTCCATATTTACTCAATTTGGCTCCATCCCACATGCATCCCAATTGTTTTGAAGTTTTCTCAGCTCTGTGAGAAGTTTCTGTTTGCTACTTCAACAGCCGGTGTTGCTTGGATGATCTTGTTGCAAATATCTATGGGAGCTATTATTTTGTACCAATGGTTGACATTAACACACAGGCAAAAGATGTCACATATAATAAAACTCCATGGACCTCATTTCTTGTTTGGGCCTCAACTTTAGTTCTAGGAGGTCTTCCAGTGCTAAGTTGACGCCGGGCAATAATTTTAATTTTAGTAGGGCCAGCTTTGCTCCTAACCCAGGAGTGGAAAAATCCTGTGAGTTTTTCTGCCCACTGTTTCCAAATGTAGTTTATTTATACAAGATAAAATTAAGAGGCTGTGTTTGACATAATATTGTTGGGACAGGACTGTCTAAAGCTGCCCCTTACCTCTGCAGTAAAATACTGCATGCTATAATTGATTTCCCTCTGGTCAATTAAAAAAAATATCCTCCAGGCTTCATCATTCTTTCTGTCAGTTTCAGCTGTATTTGTAAGCAATATTATAAATATAAGTAAAAATTGCAGCACCTGGCTGTGCTTGCTTGATCAAAACAACAACAATGCAGTCATTGTCTCCCCTGCAGACATTTCAGCTAGAGTTGAGCTCAGTTGTAAAAATACTTTACAGTTCCTTGCTCAATATATATGAGAAACACTGTTTCTCAGGTTAACCAATAATACCAAATTAACACCACCTTTTGTCAGAAAGAGCCCAAATTAAATCACACAGAGACTAATCTTCTGTTCATAGAATTAATATAGCAGAGCACTATGAAATCTCTTAGGTGCTTGGTTGAATGGCTTTTTTTTTGCTTTTATTATACCTCTACAAATATAATTTGAATCAATGCAAACATTGATGATCTCCTGATTCCCATGAGAGTTGTTTGGAAAAGATAATTTCACCAGATGTAGTTGCTCTTCATCTGTTTGTGATGGTGATGGTGGCAATGAGGTGCTTTGCCTTCTTCTGCTTGAAGGTGGGCCATGGTCAGTGCTGACACCCAGTGCCCTTCACTGGCAGATGGCAGACCCCCTTAGTAGGCAGAGGGCGTCCCCCGCAGGATGGGCAAGGCAAGCCTGCCTTCTGGCCTCGCCTGCTTGTGCTATCTTTCACTGGGACTTCAGCATTGCCTCTCTGGATTGGCTGGGAGAAGTAGGCGGGGGCATGTTGGCAGAAGAGGAAGCAGGCAGCGCATGTCAGCTTACAAAAAATCCTGATGCTCATCTTCACACAATATATGCCAACGTTTTCTGAGGTTCCAAGAAATTTATGGCTCCTCTCCTTTGGCTACACACCCTGCACCCCACTCTCCTGGGCCCTGGCAAGGAAGGCGTGCATTTATAAACAAAATTTCAGTGTGACAAAGGCCTCCAAGCAGTCAAATGTGCAAGGATATATAGAGTCTATCCTTTACTGAAAACATAATATGTATAGCAGTTATTAATATTGCACAATTTGAAGCGACTGGATGCATGAAAACTGAGTATGAAAATATTATTCAAAGTTTACTTGCAGAACTTTCTTCAGAAGCAGAACAGAGGCATCAATGATACATCCAAAATATCCATACGTGCTTTTGCCACTCAGTCAATTTCATCTGATGAAGTAAGCTTTCGGTTACAACATGCTGTCATGAGACAAGAAGTTGTATCATGAACTAGAGAATGACTTTTAAATTAGGAATGATAAAACCAATTAACTGCTCTTGTTTAGCAGACACAGAGTAACTGTTCTGTTCAATGTTCCATATCACCCTCTCATTATTGTATTTTTGCAATGCATTTTCCCCCAGCAGCTTGTCCACCTAGGTTTGGTAGGCTCTTTGGTGATGGGTCTACCCAGCTTCAGGTCACCCAAGATACTTGGTAGTATTCCTAGGATGTGGTCTGAGAAGAGATACAAGGTTGATTCCCTGGAAAGAAGGGGGCAGGTGGGACAAAAGCTCAGACCATGCCCTAGTGAAGCAGCAGCTTCTGCATCCGCTAGGAACAGGCCAGGGCCTCACAGCCAACCTCCAATCTTTTCAGCCAACCCTGAAAACCTAACAGCAAAATCCTACCCTTAAGGGAAAGGGAAAGCACTTCATGTTAAAATGACCTCCATCTGTTTTCTCACATTCATGTCAGCCAAGTCCTGTGACTGTGACAAAGACACATGACAAGAGCCTACTAAAAGGAGCCTCTTGACTATTTTCTGTTCCCATGAGAATGGAGACTGACCTGGTCACACCATGACAATTGCTGTTCAGCCTTTGGTTTTCATTCCTTCTCTTGCGTGGTCCCCATCTCAGTCCTCAGCATAAGAAGAATTTAAAGCATGCTAGAGATGGCTGCACGCCTGGTACCTTATGCTGAAAATTGATGTGGCCAATGAAGCAAACAAAAATTGCTTCATTGAACAGCTGGCTGCAGCGCACCTTGAGCTCACAATGTATGCAGGGACTGATTCAGGGTTATATGAATTGGCCCTGAGTCCACAAGTGTGCAAGTGAGCCAGAGACTGAAGCAGATTTCATTTCAGGAATGTTAGCAGTCAAAACCAAGCGAGAGGAGGTATCAACCCTGAATGCCAGTAATTCAATTACGGTGACTGAATGTTGAATTCAGCAAGATCCTTGACTCTGAATTGCCTCTGAATTGCCTGAGTAGTGCAAGACATCCTGCTTATGGAACCTGAATGCAGTCTTCCTGTCAATGTGTAATAAAGGGGAAAGACTTGCAGCAGAACTAAGGAGAAGGATAATCAAGGGCTGCTCTAGCCATGCCTATTAGAAGGAAACCTTTTATACAAGAATGTTGCTGTAGCAGCTGCTGCCATTAGGGAATGCCAGGTTGGTGAAATGAAAAGCTATAAAACATTGTTATAGTAGATTAAACTTTTGAATAGTTAGTGTAGGTGTGAATTGAAGTTACTTGAGGAGTCTTGGGCTTCCACTGTGCCTTTTCTCTCTCCTTCCAATCAATCAGCTAAATACTAACTGACCCAGGAAAAATGAAGACTTTATTTTACAGAATGTATTTAATAAGTGGGATTTCCTGCTCTACAGAACAAGGCTGTTTGAAATGTGTTATAGGTGTGGAGAGACAATCTCCCCTTCTTTCTTTTTCCCAAGGAAGGTTAGAAGACCCACATCTCTTGCCCTTGTGAAAGCTTGTCTTCCTCACATGCTGGATTTCACTCTCTATATTTTGGCTTTTAGTGAAAATATATTCTGTAGCTATATCCTTTTAATGCAGCTATTTCATTCCTTGCTGATAACAGATACCTGCTTCAGTGGTTTTTTTTTTATCATACAGTTTCATCCACAAAATGGGCTCCATCATCCTTGCTGTCATTCAAACACACGTAGAGGCTCTTACCTTTAAGAAATATCTTTATTTGGACAAGGAATGGTGCAAGCTCAGCAGCAGCCCCAGAGCTCAGGGGCCATGGTTTACGGGCAGGGCAAGAAGATCAGAAGTGGACAGAGTTGTCGCAACTATTCTCCACCCCACCCCACCCCACCCCCGACAAGCTTTTAAAGGTGAGCTAAGCTGTGCTCTCACCTGCCTTGCAGGAATGTCAAGCTTGCAAGTACATGCTCCATTGGGGGGGCTGCTTCCATCTGCAAAGGCTGCACCCTCCTGTTCAGACTCCTGTTAAATGGCTGCATATTCCTGTTCAGACACCCCCCCCCCCCCGATGATCAAAGCCCAGACACCCCTCAGAGGGAGAGCAAGCATCTCGGCTTGCCTCCCAAAGGAGAGACCCCTCTCCTCCAACCCAGGTTTCTACACTTAGCCACCCCCTTCCTTCCTCTGAGTCTCCCAATGTAGCACATGGTATCCTTATCACGTGGGAGACCATAGGCGCTAAGGCCTCCCCAATGTATGTTTGTTTGTTGATGTTATGTACTGAGTTGAATAGGATCCAAAGTGCAGCAGTCTGATTGGTCCTAGAACAATAGGATTCAGAATGCAGCAGTCTGATTGGTCCTAGAACAATAGGATCAAGAATGCAGCGGTCTGATTGGTCCGCAGGAGCCACCCAATCCAGCTCCAGGTGGAAGTGAATCCACAACCTGATTGGACTACAGGAGTATCCTGGAATTAGCCAATCACGTGGGGCCCATTGTGTAAATTAATGTATATTAAAGCAGATGTTCTGGGGGAACATTCATTCCTCGCTACTATGAGCTGAATAAAGAGCATGAAATCCACACTCGACTCCGAGTATATTTCACTGGCGACGAAGGTGGGATCCCGCTGAGTTGACCGCCACACACAGCACCGCAGCACCGCCACCAGCCGCACCGCTGCCTCGCACCGTGTATCCAGGCTTCAGCTCTGGGACCCAAGGAACTCAGAATGGCACCCGACAACAGCTTTTCGCCATTCAAACCAGCATCAGGAGACTGGGAAGGGTACGCCAGCCGTTTCACCTTCCTCCTAGAAGCTAAAGGGGTCACCAACGACGCCAAGAAGAGGGCGATATTCTTCAGCGTCTGCGGAGAGGAGACGTTCGAAATCGCCCGGGCTCTCCTGGCACCTGACGATGTTGCTACCGTTCCTTACAAAACAATAATGGAACGGTTGAAGGGGCACTTCTCGCCGCAGCCCTCAGTGGTGGCTCGTCGAAATGCCTTCTACGCAAAGCGGCAAGCCTCCGGGGAAACCATAACTGGGTTTGTGACCTCCCTCCGCCAAGCTGCTCGGTTCTGCAAATTCTCAGAGTTGGAGAACATGCTTCGGGACCGCCTCGTCGGTGGCCTGAGGGACGAGAAGCTGCAACGACGCCTCTACGCAAAGAAGGACCTAACGTTCCAGGTCGCTCTGGAGGAGGCCCTGGCAACAGAAGCCGCCGAGAGGTCCACGCAAGAGGCACGGCCGAGCCTGCCATCCCAACCAAGGGTCCACCACAAGGACCTCACCGACGACTCAGAATCTGACAGGGAGGAGGTGCACAGAGTACAGCGGCGCACTCAAGCAGTGCACACACCACAGCTGCCTCAACCAGAAGGAGGGAACTGCGCAAGCTGCGGGGAGAGTCACGAGAGGAGGACCTGCCGTTTCCGCAATGCAGAGTGCAGGCAGTGCAGAAAATCAGGTCACATCGCCCGGGTGTGTCGGGGTCGGCCCACCCAACGCCAGGCATCAGATGACCGACCCAAGAGCCCCAGGTTCCGGGGCCCAACGCACCAAGGCAACTCGACGGAGATCACGGACTACCAGGTATACCAGTTGCCCCACCCCAACATAGAGAAAATTTATGTAGAAGTACAGATAGAGGGGGCCCCGTGCCGCATGGAGCTTGACACGGGTTCAACACTATCCATAATCTCGGCACAGACCTTAAGGAAACTGTGTCCTAGTGGGGGCCCCAAACTCAGGCCGGCCCCATTCACCCTGCGGGACTTCCAGAAACGTAAGGTCCCCACAATGGGGGTGGGGACCTTCAGGGTGCAATATCGAGGGCGGACGCGGCAACTGGACTTGCTTGTGGTCAAGGGCCCCTATGTTAGCTTACTGGGATTGGCATGGTTTGGACCACTGGGGCTAGCCGTCACCGGGGTGAACCGCACTAGCTTACAAGTGGATGTGGATGCCATATGCAAGGAGTTTCTGGGGGTTTTCGATGGAAAATTGGGACAGTATACAGGCCCCCCCATTGCCCTACAGCTTGACCCCGCAGTACGACCTGTCAGGCACAAGGCCCGCCGGGTCCCGTTCGCCCTGAAACCCCGTATAGATGAGGAATTGGACCGGCTCGTTGAGCAAGGAGTGCTGGAGCCTGTGCCTAATGCCCCCTGGGAAACTCCGATCGTCACACCTGTCAAGCCTAATGGTTCGGTCCGCATCTGCGCAGACTACAAATGTACCATAAACAAGGCCCTCACGGCCCACGCATACCCAGTGCCAGTGGTCAGCCATGTCCTCGCCACCCTGGCTGGGTCAAAGATTTTTGGCAAGCTGGACTTGGCCCAAGCCTATCAACAGCTGCCGGTAGATGAGGCCACAGCAGAGGCACAGACGATTGTGACGCACAGAGGAGCGTTCAAGGTAAAGCGGCTGCAATTCGGTGTCAGCGTGGCACCAGGCATATTCCAGAATCTAATGGACTCTCTCCTGAAAGGGATTCCGGGTGTCACCCCCTTCTTCGATGATGTGTTGATTGCCGGGCCCACACCAGAGGAGTTTGAGGACCGCCTCCGCACCGTTCTGCACCGTTTCCAGACAGCAGGTCTCAAGGTGAAGCGGGAAAAGTGTCTACTAGGAGTGCCTCAGGTGGACTTTCTGGGATTTACGGTGGACGCAGAAGGGGTCCACCCAACTGGGGACAAGGTACGGGCCATTTGTGATGCCCCAGCACCCAAGGGCAAGACTGAACTCCAGGCCTTCTTGGGACTATTGAACTTTTACCATGCCTTCCTTCCCCATAAGGCGGCAGTAGCAGAGCCCCTACACAGACTTCTGGACAAGCAGGCCCCTTGGGTGTGGGGCCAGTGCCAGGAGGCCGCATTCCAGGCAGTCAAGGACTTGCTCGCCTCAAACTCGGTCTTGGCACACTTCGACGAGAGGCTGCCGGTGGTGCTCGCATGCGACGCCTCACCCTACGGCATCGGCGCTGTCCTGGGACACCAACTCCCGGATGGAAGAGAGGTGCCAGTGGCATACTTTTCCCAGACGCTCGCCGCAGCTGAGCGGAACTACTCGCAAATCGACAAGGAGGGTCTGGCAATCGTGAAGGGAGTAAAAAAATTCCATGATTTCTTGTACGGGCGGCCCTTTACCGTGGTGACTGACCACAAGCCGTTGCTTGGATTATTTGCCCCCGAAAAGCAGACCCCCCAAGTGCTGTCTCCTCGCGTCCTCAGATGGTCAATTTTCCTTGCCGGCTACCAGTATGCACTGATTCACCGCCCTGGGAAGGCGATGGGCCACGCAGACGCCCTCAGCAGGCTACCACTACCAGAAACAGGCCCCGACCCAGCGCCTGCGCAAGAGGTTATGACCCTGGAGCTGCTTCCCGACCGCCCCATTCAGGCACAAGAAGTTGCGCACCATTCCAAGAAAGATGGGGTCATCTCCCGGGTCCTGGACTGGGTGTGGAGGGGATGGCCCAGCAGCAGTCCCGGGCCAGAATTTGCTGGCTACACAACCCGTAAACATGAACTGTCAGCCCACAAGGGGTGCCTGTTATGGGGAAGCAGGGTCGTCGTTCCCCAGCCCCTCCGCAAAAGGGTCCTTACAGCCCTACACGAGACACACCCAGGGGTAGTGAGAATGAAGGCCCTCGCCAGGAGTTATGTATGGTGGCCGGGGATTGACAGAGAGATAGAGGCCTGGGTCAAACACTGCCAGGCCTGCCAAGAATCCCGCCCGGATCCCCCAAGGGCCCCAGTCCAGCCCTGGGAGTCCGCCCGAGCACCATGGTCACGCCTGCACGTGGACTTCGCTGGCCCCTTCCAGGGGAAAACATTCTTCATAGTGGTGGACTCCTACACCAAATGGCTGGAAGTCGCACTGGTACCGTCCACTTCTACATCCGCAGCCATCCGGGTACTACGCAGGCTGTTTGCAACCCACGGGCTCCCTGACACTCTCGTCTCAGACAACGGAACCACATTTACGTCAGAAGAATTCCAGACCTTCACAGCGCAGAACGCCATCCGCCACATCCGCTCGGCGCCATTCCACCCTGCCACCAATGGCCAAGCAGAGCGCATGGTGCGGACCACCAAGGACACCCTCCGCCGCATGACGCAAGGGGACTGGGAGTACCGCCTTGCCACATTCCTTCTAGCACAGCACAGCACCCCCAGCTCAACGACTGGCCGGAGCCCCGCGGAACTACTAATGGGCCGGCGCCTAGCAATCAGACTGGACCGCCTTCACCCCGACAGAGCTCAGGATGAGGTAGTGGTGGGGGAAGGCAGGAACCCCCGGACCTTCGCAGCCCAGGACCCAGTGTACGCCAAGAATTTTGGGGCAGGCCCAGCATGGGTACCCGCCACAGTCACCAGGGTGACTGGCCCTGTGTCGTACGAGGTGCTAACGGAGGGGGGGCAATGCTGGCGCCGCCACTGCGACCAGCTACGGCGACGATTCCCGGGAGAAAACGAGGAGGAGGAGGACAGGTCAGAGGAGTCCCAAGGGAACAGTGGGGCAGCGAGGCCCGTAGAGCAGGAGGGGCCGGCAGGGGAGGCAGAATCAGTAAATACAGAGGGGACCCGCGAGGCCGAAAGGACACCGGAACCAGAGCCACGACTGAGCGAGCCGGTTGCGCCAGACCAAACGGCCCCATCACAGCCAGCAGCCTCGGAACACGAGCCAGAACCTGAACCCCTGACCAGGGAACACCCCAGGCCACAACACATACGTAGGCGGCCGGCGTACCTTGAGGACTATGAATGCAACCTCCCGGGCAGGACTGGAACTTAGAGGGGAGGGGTGTTATGTACTGAGTTGAATAGGATCCAAAGTGCAGCAGTCTGATTGGTCCTAGAACAATAGGATTCAGAATGCAGCAGTCTGAATGGTCCTAGAACAATAGGATCAAGAATGCAGCAGTCTGATTGGTCCGCAGGAGCCACCCAATCCAGCTCCAGGTGGAAGTGAATCAGCAACCTGATTGGACTACAGGAGTATCCTGGAATTAGCCAATCACGTGGGGCCCATTGTGTAAATAATGTATATAAAGCAGATGTTCTGGGGGAACATTCATTCCTCGCTACTATGAGCTGAATAAAGAGCATGAAATCCACACTCGACTCCGAGTATATTTCAGTTGAGGTTGCCCCAATGCTCAGAGGGCATTCAGCTCCACCCCCGGATCTTTGCGACATGTGGCATCAGGGCGTTCTGTCAGGCCCCCTCAATCATCTTGAGAAGTTGCCGCTTCTGTGGGAGACTGTATGGCTGTTGAGACAAAAACATGCTATACTTTTTATCGAAGAAGCAGGATATAGGAAATGCTTGTGATTTTTCACTCCCAAAGCAAAAAGTACACGCAGATATATAACATTATCATGAAAGTGCTTAAATGCATGTCTGAGTTGTCTTGTTTCAGGCTGCAGGTGGTTAGCTGCTGACAGAAGTAAAAGCTCTGTCCTACAATCAAATCAAATCAAATCAAATCCCTGATATAGGAAATCTATCAAATCAAATCAAATCCTTGATTTGATACAGGCAATCTAGATCTTTTGGAGCAGAATTCCAGCCTTCCTTGTTCCTAACCTGATAGTTAAGGATTGAATTTTTCCATATGGAGAAGCATTTGTAGGGAAGAGGCTGCTTCATGTGCAGTGGGATGTGACATGGCTCAGGTAGAGCTTGACCACCTTGGAAGGAACTAGGTCTATGACTCACCATAACCCAAAAAGTACTTCTGATTGGACATTATAATTGTGTGCCTGTACTACCGGTATTTAATGTCAGACCAAACTGCAGGGCAGATGAGAGGGGACAAGTGAATTGAGTCAAAATAATTTAAAAATGCTCTTGAGGATGTCGAATTCATTAAAAGTGTTCAAATATAGAAATATTGCTTGTAAACTGAAAATGCCCCATTTCCACTCCCCCCCCCCAATGCTACAGCCTACTGTTTGCAGCTAATGATCTCATCCTTGGCATAAGTTCATTTTGCAAACTGCATGCCACCCAATGTTTGGATCATCTAGCTCAAGTGTGTAAATATTGCAATGCATATGGCTATTTATTCAGATTTGGAAGGTATCCTAATTATCTGCTGTTCAAAAAATTTATTTGACAAAATAAATTGCTTTGGTTGGTAGAAAAGTCTATGTGAGCCCATTACTTCATCCTGCATACAAAACATTCTGCAGTTTCTAATATGTTTCTGAAAATAGAAAAGCATCTCATTAGATGTTTCCGACCTGTATTCTGCATGCTAAATAAATCTGCCCCAAATAATCCATACTGGAAGAATAGGTCAGACAATTGGGCTGGATTCTACATTTTCAGGCCAGACAAATAAGTCGGTTGAAAACTCTTCTGAGCTTGCAAGGAAATCTGTAGGCTATCTGCTAAGAAATGTACCACTGTTCTTTGTGCTTTGTGTGGTTTGAAAAATATAGTGCGATTAGCCAAAACAAAGATTGATTCTAGCCCTAGGATATCATGATTTGCTATGATATTGTGCATATGCATCTTCTCAAGGGGTTCATAGGTAAACTAGAACAGGTATGTCTGCCCAGGTGGCATTGAAATCACCTTGAAATAGGGCTGATCAAATCTGACATGATAGTCATATTCCTGCCACAGCCACTGAACAATATGCTGGGTAGTGTACCAAGACTCCCCCCCTTTCGTTCCGTTCTGTTCCACATACCAGAATGTTGCAGTCCTATTTTTTCTTATTTCTTCTTATCTTCTCAGTGGCTCGATTGTTAAGCAAAATGCCTCCTCTCCGTCTTGTCTGAAGCAAGTCCAAAACATTACCGAATTGTTCATTTAAGTTGTGGAGACCGAGAGCAGGGGGGGTAGCTTTAGGGAGAGCCAAATTCCCTTGGGGGCTATGCGTCCAAGCCCCTCCCGCTCCTCCCTCCTCAGAGTTCGGAGCAGGATTAATGGGCATCGCGGACGAGGCAGCTCTTCCCACATGTCCTGGGAAGATTTGGGAGGCTGATTTACTCCCATGTCAGCCCCTTTGCCCCGTGAGATTCGGAGTAGATGGAATTTTTCAGCTACGTCCTCCCATTCTCCGCCGGAAGTCGTGTTTCCCATGTGCATGAGTTTCTGTCAGCCTTCTCCAGAGACCAAGCCCTGTGTGTGGCAGATCCTGCCCTGTGGATCCTGCCCTGCTTTCTTTTATAAATCTTTGAAAACATGTAATATTTAGACGGACCTTTGGAACTTGATTTTTTTTTTTTTTTAAATTATTTTTTTACTAACTGGTTTCCTGATATGCTATTGAAGTTTTTACTGTAGCATTGTGTTTTTTTATGTTGTACACTGTCTTGTTATATTTCCTACAAAAGTGGAGTTTATAAATATTTTAAGAAATACACAGAAGTAAATAAATCAGGTGTGAACACAGAAATCAGCAATATGTTGCATTTTCCTTACCACATTTCCAGAAGACAGAAGACTGGACAAAAACAGCAATACTGCATTGTTGTGTTGCCTCACAGTACAGCAAATGTCCTGTTCACTGTTTCCACTGCAGACAATACTTGTTCTTATTGAATAAGTATTAATTGCAAAGTTTT
The DNA here is from genome assembly GCA_034641385.1 of Darevskia mixta. Taxonomy (NCBI): domain Eukaryota; kingdom Metazoa; phylum Chordata; class Lepidosauria; order Squamata; family Lacertidae; genus Darevskia; species Darevskia mixta. The sequence continues at coordinate 2,772,465 of JAWWNH010000040.1, read as the reverse complement.
AGTTACAAAGAAGAATATGAATGTGTGTGATGAGGGCACATGTAAATGGACAAAGGGAAATTCTTATCTGTTGCTAAATTTATTTTAAATCAAGATTACAAATTGCCCTCAAATTTATTGTAGCGCAGAATATGAATAAGATGCAATGCAGTCTCCTGTACTCTTAGGCTGCAATAATTAACAATATTTGAAGATGACATCTGGAGTTAATCTTAATTGGAGCTATCCTCACTTACAACTCTACAATTCTATGTTCCTATGATTCTAAGTAGAGATCTGCATGTTTCAATTCTGGCAATGCTTTTTAGATTTCCAACTCACTATTCCTTAACAAAAACTTAATCTGTGCATGGACACTCCAGTCAGATTTGCTGCCCTAATTTGTAAATCTGGATCAAACCCAATTTGGACTGGACTTTCCTGAATGAGATCAGTTGACAACCAATGGATTTTCGGCTTTGGGGCAAGGCTCAAATATTTCAGGCCTACTTCCAAACTTAAAATACAAAATACAGGCCATCATTCTAAGGGGAGTTCTGGAAAAATTGCAGCTGGTCTGGTGCTGGCTCAGCAAGAGTTTACGTTTTCGACACAGGAGACACCAGTCCATAAAACCATAAGACGGATGTGTGGCAGGGAATGGGTGGGCAAATTATTTGCTCATTGTAAGGCAGGGGCTGAGGTGCGCCTTGAGATACTTGAGATACTTTGGCCTCAATAGGAGAGAAGGGGTTTTTTTGTTGATCAGTTTCTTTCCCATCATGGTTGTTATATATGATGCCTATTTCGGAGAACAGGTCCTCCCTCCTGAATCTACTGCTACTACTGAGGCGAGCTCACTCTCATTCTGGGCCCCCTGGCAAGAAGGTGTCCCTCTTCCCCCTCCCTGGCTGGCTGATGAAGGGGACTTGACCTCCCATCCTCTGCAAGATGCTGCTGTTTTCTACCTGAAGACCTTTTTGTTGGGTCCTTTACTTTTCCCTCTTCTGTCAGGGATCCTGCTCCTGCATCTGGAGGCTTCAGAAGACAGACCTCAAACCATTGACATATATTATCCATTGATTAGAAACAGGTCAGTCCATCCTACCGTGTTTCCCCTATTTTAAGACACTGTCTTATATTTTTTTTTCCCTCAAGAAAACGCACTATGGCTTATTTTGAGGGGATGTCTTATTTTTATTACGTAAGCCCAGCCACACCTTTTCCTTGGCGCCCTCCAGAACTACGCCTATCACTATGGCTTATTTTCAGGGTACGGCTTATATTTCATAATTGCGAAAAAATCCTGCTATGGCTTATTTTACGACTACGTCTTAAAATAGGGGAAACAGGGTACAATACAAATTAACCTGCCTAATTAATGGCTTCAGGGAGAAAAGATTATTGTCACTGTGATAGTTGCAAATATACAGCACGGTTGGTTAAAATGGGATCGTGCAGAATATCACAAGCAAAAGAAAGATAAATCCAACCAAAATGGTCAAAGGCCTGGAAACGATGCCTTATGAGGAACGGCTTAGGGAGCTGGGTATGTTTAGCCTGGAGAAGAGAAGGTTAAGGGGTGATATGATAGCCATGTTCAAATATATAAAAGGATGTCATATAGAGGAGGGAGAAAGGTTGTTTTCTGCTGCTCCAGAGAAGCGGACACGGAGCAATGGATTCAAACTACAAGAAAGAAGATTCCACCTAAACATTAGGAAGAATTTCTTGACAGTAAGAGCTGTTCGACAGTGGAATTTGCTGCCAAGGAGTGTGGTGGAGTCTCCTTCTTTGGAGGTCTTTAAGCAGAGGCTTGACAGCCACCTGTCAGGAATGCTTTGATGGTGTTTCCTGCTTGGCAGGGGGTTGGACTGGATGGCCCTTGTGGTCTCTTCCAACTCTAGGATTCTATGATTCTATGAAATCTGTGCCTTGGATTTCTTATAATCTAGACTGTGATTGTAAGAGGAGATAACAAAGGAAAGGGAGCAATGGGACAGAGTCAGGGAGAAAAAGTTATGTATATAGTTACATTCAATGCCGTGCTAAAGCGGATTTTTTTGTCAGCATAAGGATTTCTCTTTGCACAATGGAATGATCTGCCTCTCTTCTTCCCCCTTCCCCCTAAATCTGTTGTGGGGGGTTCTCCCAACACTCCACATCTATCCTTGAAATATACAGTAGCTAGGAATGCATGTTTCCCCAAAATGTCTGCTATAAATACATTATTTACGCAATGGGAGCCATGTGATTGGCTAATTCCGGGATACTCCTGTAGGCCAATCAGGTTGTGGATTCACTTCCACCTGGAGCTGGATTGGGTGGCTCCTGTGGACCAATCAGACTGCTGCATTCTGGATCGTATTCAGCTCAGTACATAACAATCCTGTAGCTATTTTGTAGTTTAACATGAAATGCTGTGTACTGATGTGCCCCCAACTTCACTTTGACCTGAGAAAAAGAATGGCTACTAATGAATACGCAGCCTAGATCTGAAAGAATGAGGACGGTGGAGATTTGTTCCACAAAAAGTCTTCTCTGTACACTTGCATTCCACTTGAATTTTTTATCAGTGTTGGGTTCAGGTTACCATTCTTTATTGAAGTAACCATGGACCATTGGCACAAACACAGTTACATATAATTAGAAACAAGTGAACAAATACAAGACAGATTCGAAACCAAGTGACACCACAGAAGGAGATGTTGCAGTCGGATAATTGTTTGACAAAACAATTTCTTCAGATTTTTAAAATCTGCCAAATGTATCTGTCAAATCCATGGGGTGCTTCTATCCAAAGTGGCATTTTTTAAAATTCTTTTTTTGTTCTGCTTCTCAAAGCCAAGGGTGTGAGCCAATTGGTGTGGCACATTTTAGCACGCACAAATGGGAAAGTGGAATTAGAAGGCAGTGAGGTTGCAAATTGGAGAGGGACTCTATCGCCCACCATATGGCATGTGTTGTGTGTGTGTTTGTCATCCTTTTGGGAACAAAGGGTTAGCATTTTCCTCCTTGTTTTCTTTCATGCTAATTTCTGTTCTCCAGAAGCTATAAATGGCTGACTTGATTCCCACATGTGCCATAACTTTCCCCCTCCAACTTCCCCTTTACCCAACATTCACATCTCCAATGCTGTTTAAAATACCCCATTTGTAATTAAGTTTAACCTTTGTAAAGCCTCTGGGTAATGTCTGCTCATTAATCTTTCACCTGACAAGCCTTTGGGGCTGCAGCGTTGCAAAGGCATGTATTAGAGGAACACTGACTGCCGAGGAGAAGTACAAAAGGGGTAATTAGGCAAAGGTGTTAGCTGGAACAGAACAAAACTAGAGGGATTTGATTATATTACAGTTCATGTCAGACAGCAGAGGGGACAATGAAAGGCAAAGGATTGCAGAATGACTGTCAGAAACAAACCTGACTATTCTTTTTTTTGGGTACAAAATCAGGTTAATTCACATCTGATCATGGCACACAACTTTGGTTAAATTAGTACTGTTATGAGTTTGTGGGCTCCAAACCTCTCTAATTCCTGGATGCAGTAAGTTTTGGAATTTAATCAAGTCTTGGGATAATAAGCAGTGCTAGACACTTCTAATCCCTGGATTCAGCAAGTGTTACAAGCTAATCAAGCCAGCTAGCTTCCTGGGTAATGGGCCATGAAGAGAACAAAGGAGAACAAAGGAGAACAAAGGCTTGTGCTACATAGCAAATGGGTGATGTCCCCCTCCATCAACAGATAAAGCCGGGTTTTAGAGCCGTCAGGAGTTATGTGACCGATCAGCAAGGAAGCAAGCGGGAAAGCCAAAGAGGCAGAGATTTCTGCTTGATTCCAAGGTTGCAAGATATGAGAGAAGCAAGACCCTGTGTGGCATGTCCGTGCTGTGAACCCTCCATCAGAAACTCAGGTTGTATATATGTGTAAATAAATCAGATATCATAAAGATACCACAGTCTCTGCTGTCTCTTATTCCCAAAGAAAACACATAAGAGATATTTGTCACTGGAATGGTCTCCCTTGGAGGTTGTGGACTCTCCTTCCTTGGAGGTTTCTAAGCAGAGGTTGGATGGCCAAAACCTGGGTTCAAATGTCTAGTTAGCCTTGAAATTGGTCAATCACGATTTTTCAGCTTAATCTATTTTCTAGGATAGGGTTAAAGTGGAAAACTTTATGTATGGGCTTCCTTAGAGGATATAAATGTGATATGTAAAATCTCTAGACACATTAAGAATACTATTTAATTTTTTTCCCTAAAAAAGTGGTACTGAAGCAGAAGCAAATGGAAGAAACAATAGCCAATTGTATAGAAAAAGGTTGAATATTATGAGGTTTGGAGTTTTATATCCCAAAACACTATTTTCAGTAATCAAAATGGAATACAATTTAGTTCATCCCTAGTATGCTGTGTAGTTCTCAGTTGATTAAATCCACTTTGGAAATGAAGATGCAGATGTTATAGATACAGATATCAATGATGTATATCATCACTTTACCGAATGTTAATGTTATGGAAAACTAGTATTATTACATGATGATACTGCATTCCTTAGACATTAAATAGTATGCTTAATTTTGAGAAATCCTCTCAGTGTAATTATTATAAAGCAAAATTTATGCAAATTCAGTGGTCATTTCCCATGGTACTAAGAGAAGGTTATTAAAATGATTAAGTTAATATCTCATATTTCATTATCTCTGGATACTGACATTATCTGAACAATTTTTGTTATGAGATGGGGAAATTAATTAATGCTTAGTTTATTGGTAGTTGCATATTTGCTGAACGCTTCATTTCAGAAACGGACTGGCATTGTCTATTGATCTCTCATAGAATAAAAGATATTGCTAAAGCTCCTCTGTTTGCTAGCAAGCCTGATCTCACACCTTAATAACTGTTGATATTTACTATGATCCTGAAGCTGAGGCTCCAATACTTTGGCCACCTCATGAGAAGAGAAGACTCCCTGGAAAAGACCCTGATGTTGGGAAAGATTAAGGGCACAAGGAGAAGGGGAAGACAGAGGACAATCGGTTGCACAGTGTTCTCAAATCTACCAACATGAGTTTGACCAAACTGCAAGAGGCAGTGGAAGACAGGAGTGTGCTCTGGTCCATGGGGTCACAAAGAGTTGGACATGACTAAACGACTCAACAACAACAACAACAGCAACTGTGTATTTGGGATCTATGGACTGCAATAAAGCTGTGTGTGCATGTGCTTCTCTTTTTTTGAATTAATTTTTATTTGATTTTACAAATTCATTCACATCCAAAATCACAAATAATGAAAATTGCACAATATTTTCTTTAGTTCTTTAGTTAACTTGTAATGACAAGAGTTATTTAAGACCTGCCAAAGAGTTCAAGTGTTTATAGTAGTCTGTCAAATATAATGTAAATTTCTCCCATTGTTTATTGAAGTTTTGATCCTCCTGGTTTCTGATTCTCCCAGTCATTTTTGCCATCTCTGCATAATCCAATAGTTTGGTCTGCCAGTCCACTCTGGTAGGGACCTTGTTGTCTTTCCAGCTTTGGGCAAGCAGCATTCTTGCAGCTGTTGTAGCATTCATAAACAATCTTTTCAGTTCCTTCGGTATCTCTGCACCTATAATTCCTAACAAAAAGGCTTCTGTTTTTTTAAACAAACGTTATTTTAAACATTTTTTTTTCAATTCATTCTATATCATTTCCCAGAATTCCTTTATTACTTTGCAGTTACACCACATATAGATTTTTGCTAATTTACTTGGAGTTAAATATCAGTGGTACATCATTTTCATATAGTTTTCTTTTAATGTATAACACACTGTAAATTTCAAATCCTCTGTCCATAGTTTTTCCCAAGCTGACAATTGTATATTATACCCAAAGTCCCTTGCCCATTTACCGATTTAACGTCTTCATCTTTAGTAAACCATTCCAATAACAATTTGTACATTTTAGAGAGTAGTTTCACATTTTCTTCAAAGCATGTGCTTTTATAAATGTGACCAAGAGAGCAAATGCTATGGAGCTACTGGGGTGAGGAATAATCCCATATCCTCCAACATTTCTCTGATGAAAATAGGGATGTCCCATTCCGTAATGATAATTTTACTATTTATACCCCACACATCTTACTGGGTTGCCCCAGCCACTCTGGGTAGCTTCCAGTAAAAACATAATAAAACATTAAACTTTTTCAAAATGTTTAATGCAGGATTGCCTTCAGACAGCTCAGGGGTTGGATAACTCCATACCGCTAACATTTCTCCAATGAAAATAGGGATGTCCTAAGTAAAAGTGGGACATTCTGGGATCAAGTCAGAAAGCAGGACGGCTTGTTTAAATCAGGGACGTCCCTGGAAAATAGGGACACTTGGAGGGTCTGTAATCCACGTAGAATCTCCACTACCTCTGCCCTACCTGCTTAGTGTGGAGCAGATTCACTCCCCCCTCATTAACTATGACAACGCCAGGGCTGGCATAGTTCCAAATCCATGTGTGTGAGAGAGGGACAAACACCAAGGGCACTTTGTCACCCTCAATGCTGCCCCCCCAGGAAAGGCCCTGTTTCTGACCTGTTGTTGTTGGCATCCGTCTGCCATCTGTTTGGGGAGACAATGGAGGAGGGCGCCTTTGGGGATGAAGTCAAACTATTGGGAGGTTGCAGCACCTGCTGTGGCAGGAGAGACCCATGTTGTATTGCGTTTTTACTATTTTTTTGGGAGCGGCCCAGAATGGCTGGGGGAACCAAGTCAGATGGGCACCATACCGTGTTTCCCCTATTTTAAGACACCGTCTTATATATTTTTCCCCCTCAAGAAAACGCACTATGGCTTATTTTGAGGGGATGTCTTATTTTTATTACGTAAGCCCAGCCCCGCGTTTTCCTTGGCACCCTCCAGAACTGCTCCTATCACTATGGCTTATTTTCGGGGTACGGCTTATATTTCGCAAATGCAAAAAATCCTGCTATGGCTTATTTTATGACTACGTCTTAAAATAGGGGAAACAGGGTATTACTATTACTATTATTATTTTATTTTCATTGTGGTACCAGTAATAGTTGAATAGCTTTAAACGGCCAAACTTTTAACACTTAAAAAACAAACAAACCCAGTGCAATCATCTATGTTTTCTGCTTGGAGATAGTGACGCAGCCTTCAGTAAGTTTTACTCCCAAGGTAGGAGTGTATTGGGTTGTAGCTATAATCTCTTATTTTAATAACAGAGTATTTTTTATTCTCACGTGACTTAAGTGAAATATATATATAATAGTCTTATGATTTAGGTGAAAGCAATCCATCTTAACTTGCTTTTCTTAAGTTTAACATCTATTATTTCTCAAAGGCAGGCCTGCAACTATAATTAAAGACTTTTTTTTCCTCAAAGAGAAAAAATAGCAGGAATATTATCAGCCTGACAAAAAGAAATATTGCAATTTTCAGCTTTGGAATGGGTGAGAAACACACTCAACTGAAGTGGTAACATTTGCACATAGTACTCTGTGTGCTTAGAAATTCTAACAACTCTCATCTGGGGGATAATGCTAAAATAAAATAAAATTTGACATTAATAATCTTTCCTTTTTTTCGATCGTTCTATCAATTATTTTAGTCAAGACAAAATTTCAAGCAGGATCTTGATCCCAAATCAAAGCAGGGAGGGCCAATGTCTTTGGTGGCCCCATTATTCTCCATAATGTGCTTTCTATTGTAGTTTTTTTTTAATATTGTCTTGAATTGCATGATATTGTAGTTTCTCTTCATTGCTTCTTCCATATATTGTTATTTTGTAAACCACTTAGAGATTGTTAAGTATTAAGCAGCATATAAATATATTAAACAAACACATTTCTGTCCACTTTCTCCACTTCATGCATAACTCTATAAACCTCTGTCGTGTCCCAACACGAAGGCGACTATCACACACTAGGCAGCCGCGATGAGCTGAGAGCTCGTGCTGTCTGGTTGCAAATGGCTGGAAGTCTGATGCGAAGGGCCCTTCTGGCCACCCCTTCCACCCCCAGTTGAGCACCCGTTTGATGGTGGGGTCCTGAGCAGATGCGGAGGCCACATCGGCAGCTGACACTGGTGCTGCTGGGAGGTCCTCAATCAGGAGGAGCGATGAAGCAGGAGCTGGGTCCTCCACAAGCGCTGGAAGAGGGCAACGACTGAGGGCATCGGCGTGGCCCAGCAATTTTCCAGGGCGATGGACGAGTTGGTAGCTGTAGGCTGTCAGAAAAACAGTCCAACGCAGCATGCGTGGTGAGAGGACTGCTGGAGTTGGTCTGTCACCAGCGAGGAGGCCCAGGAGCGGCTTGTGGTCAGTGATGAGGTCGAAAGTTCTTCCGTAGAGGTATTCGTGGAACCTCTTCACTCCAGCCACAAGTGCCAGTGCCTCCTTGTTAAGCTGGCTGTAATTCCGTTCGGCCGGAGACAGCGTCCGGGAGAAGTAGGCGAGCGGTGCTTCCCTTCCATCTGGAAACCGGTGACTGAGGACAGCGCCGATGCCAAAGGGCGAGGCGTCGCAGGCAAGGACCAGTGGCCTGGCTTCACTGTACTGTACCAGCACACTGTCCGATGAGAGGAGGGCTTTGACTGCGTTGAAGGCCGCCGTTTCCCAATGACCCCAGGACCACGGTGCCTTCGTGCTGAGGAGGCGGTGGAGAGGCTCGGCTAACGTTGCTTTGTGGGGCAGGAACATGTTGTAGAAGTTCAGCAGCCCCAGAAACGCCTGCAACTCGATCTTGTTCTTTGGGATCGGGGCCTGTTGGATGGCCCGGATCTTGGATGCAGTTGGGTGAAGACCAGAGGCGTTGATAAGGTAGCCCAGGAACTCCACCTGCGGAACGGCAATCTGGCACTTTTCTTTCTTCACCTTGAGCCCGGCCTCCTGGAACCTGGTCAGCACGGTTCGGAGGCGCTCGGACAGTTGCTGAGTTGAGTCTGCGGACACCAACACATCATCGAACTACGGCACCATGCCCAGAAGCCCCTACAGGAGACGCTCCATGAGGCTTTGGAAGATGCCAGGAGCCACGCTCACCCCGAACTGCAGCCGGCAGCACCGGAACGCTCCTCGGTGGGTGATGATCATCTGAGCTTCAGTGGTGGTGTCATCGACAGGCAGTTGTTGATAGGCTTGGGCAAGGTCCAGTTTAGCAAAGACCTTGCCTTCACCCAGGGAATGCAGCAGGTGGTGGACGATGGGAACCGGATAAGCGTGCTGCTGAAGTGCCTTGTTGATCGTGCACTTGTAGTCTGCGCATATTCTCACCGACCCGTCTGGCTTGACAGGCGTGACGATAGGTGTTTCCCACTTGGCATGGTCAACTGGCTCCAAAACGCCTTGCCCGATCAGTTTGTCAAGTTGTTCGTCCACCTTAGCCTTGAGAGCGAACGGGACCCGGCGTGGCTTCAGCTTGATGGGGGCGACTTGCGGATCAAGGCTAAAGGAGATGGGCGTGCCTGTATATTGGCCCAAGGTGCCATCAAAAACCTCGGCAAATTCTTTGATTAGGCCTTCAACCTCTGTGTCAGAGATACAGTTGATGCCGGTGACTTCCAGGCCGAGGGCGTCAAACCAGTCAAGCCCTAGGAGGCTAGGTCGCAAGCCTTCGACCACCACCAGTCGGAGCAGGCCCGAAAAATTCTTGAAAGTGACCCGAAACCGGCCAACACCTACCACGGGGATGTCGTTTCCCTGGTAGTCTCTCAGGTGTATGCTGTGTGGGTCGAGTTGCCTCTTGGACAGCTTGGGCACGAGTCTTTTGATGGTGCTCCAGGACACGATGGACAAGGCAGACCCGGTGTCGATCTCCATGTCACACGGAGCTCCTTCGATGTGCACGGTGACGTGTAGTTTGCGTCGCGTAGGCGAGTCGGTTTGGCCAATCGTGGTTCTGGACGAGCAACGGCAGTTGGTGAGGGCGAAACAGCTCCTGTTGGTGGACCAGGGTGAAGACTTGGACTTGCGAGACGGTGAAGGGGTCGTGTCAGATGGAGCTGATCGGCAGACCTTAGCGATGTGACCTCTTCTGGAGCATTGCCGACAGATGGCGTCTTTGAATCGACACTTGGCACAGGAGTGGTTGCCTCCACAACCAGCACATTCTGATTGGTCCTTGGACCTCTGTTTGAACTTCCCGCGCTCCCGCTTCGTCTGGTGCACGTCATCGTCTTCACTGGAGGATGCCTCATCACTGCTAGCCTCCTCGTGGTGCACTGGGATTGGCTTTTTAGCAGGATGCGGGCTGCTGGCCTTGCGGATCTCCTGGGCGGAGAGTTCAGCAGCTTCTGAGGCCACAGCCTCCTCAATGGCCTTTTGCAGCGTGAGGTCTGGCTTGGCGAGGAGACGCCGTTGCAGACGGTTGTCCCGGACCCCGCAGACGATTCGATCCATCAGGGCATTGTCTAAGTCTCGGAACTCACAGTGCAGTGCGGCCTTTCGGAGGGCGGCGATATAGCTGTTGATCGACTCCCCCTCTGCCTGGTTCCGGTGGTAAAACGCATGGCGGGCAGCAATTTTGGATGGCTTCGGAGCGTAGTGGTTGCGGAGCTTCTCTTGTAGCACGTCCCACGGCGTTGCCTGGACTGCTAGTGGCGCGACCAGAGCTCGGGCCGTCTCAAACACCTCGGGCCCACAGAGGCTGAGGAAGAGGCCTCGCTTACGCTCCTCTGACACTTCTGTCAGCTCGTTTGCTTGGAGGTAGCAGTCGAACCGAGCGAGGTATGAGTCCCATGATTCAGAGGCTGGGGCAAATGGCGGTAGAGGCACGAATGAAGCCATGGTTCCGATGCCGACGTAGCAGGCGATGGATGGAACACAGTGCTCTAGCCAGAACGGTCAGCTCTGAATGGGTTCTGTTCAGTGATTTCGCTCAGTGTTTCAGCTCAGTGATTTCACTCAGTGAGTGTCCGAATCTGGCTGTGCTCTGATGTCCATCAAATCCCATCCTCGTCGCCAGTGTTGAATAGTGGGTGGACATAGTGTTGAATAGTGGGTGGACATAGTAGACACAGTGATTTCCAAGCAGCTCTATTTATTCTCAGGCTGGAACAGAACAGAACTGAATAGCTCAGCCGGCCTGCTTATATAGGCAGCCGGCTGACAACATTGTAGCAACACAACCCAGGGTTTCCCGCCTAAACTAACTGATGGGGACCTGAGTGGAAACTTCATACACACAACACCCCTAGTGGCCTAGGGTGAGAACTTAATACATAGCAGTTAAGTCCAGTCAAAGGTGACTGTGGGCACTCATCTCACTTTTCAGGTCAAGGGAGCCGGTGTTTGTCCACAGACAGCTTTCCAGGTCATGTGGGCAGCAGGACTAAACCTCCACCAGGGGCAGATAAAAATATACTGGGCTTGGTTTTGGACAGGCACTGCCAGTTGACCATCCCTGAGATATAGGAGCAAGCTCAGGGGATTTTATAAGGAAGGAGGAACCCCCCAACCCTGCCAGCTACATTTCTCTAGCTTGATCTGATCATGGTAGGAATAATGCAAGAATTATTATAATTATTATAATCGTCCTCTTCACTATTCCAATGATTATGAATATATATGATTTGGTACCTGAGGTTTGGTGCCTGATGCATGAAAACAAAATGGTACCTTCCACAGAACTATTTATTTCATTCCCTTTAAATGACTTCCACTGCCCTTCAGCAAAGCTTCTAGAGGGGCTTAGCAAAAACAAGGTTGGATACAATCCTCTGGGAAGTTATCTTCTGCAACTCCAGTTGAAATGAATGAGAGCTGTGCAAGATCACTGCCAGGTTCTTGCATAGCTGCTATTCATTTCAGCTTCCACGGGACAAATTTCCAGAAAGTTTTGCCCCAAGTATCAGAACCAACCATTTCCTGTGCTGCTGCATCCCTCACCACTCCTTGATTTGCCTACCACACAGAACCAATGAGATATGGTGGGTGGCTATAAGAGAAAGAGACTTTTCAGTAGTGACCCCTCAGCTATGAGATATCCTCTCAGAGAGACCTATTTGGCACCCACTTTAATTTCTTTCCTGATCCAGGATAATTTTATTTTCCATTTAATTTTCTTAGATACTGTTTTAGTTCTATATGTGTTATGCCTGCACTCTTAGTTTTAAACTGATTTACTGCTTGAAGATTTCATAGAATCAAAGAGCTGGAAGGGACCCTGAGGGTCATCTAGTCCAACCCCCTGTCATGCAGGAATCTCAGCTAAAGCATCCACGAAAGGTGGCCATCCAACCTCTGCTTAAAACCTCCAAGGAAGAAGAGTCTACCACCTCTCCTGGGAGTCTGTTCCAGTGCTGAACAGCTCTTACTGACAGAAAGGTCTTCCTCATGTTGAGTCAGAATCTCCTTTCTTGTAATGTGAAACCATTGGTTTGGAGAAAACAAGCTTGTTCCCTCTTCCATGTTACAGCCTTTAAGATATCTGAAGATGGGTATCATATCTCCTCTCAGTCTCCTCTTTTGTGGGCTAAACATACCCAGCTCCTTCAAGTGCTCCTCATAAGGCTTTGTTTCCAGACTTCTGCACACCTTCCAGTTTGTCAACATCCTTCTTAAATTGTGGTGCCCAGAATTGGACACAGTCTTCCAGGTGTGGTCTGGCCAAGGCAGAAGGACCATCTCCACAGCTTAAAGTGTCTGACAGGATTTTTTGTTGTTGTTCAAGTTAGTTTCTTTTTTTAAAAATCTGGCTGCTGCTATATAGTATTCAACACCCTTTAACCAAAGACATCTATTTTGTTTACTTCTACAACACACACAATCATGAATAATTGCAACACCTTTTATATATGGAGGGACATACATATTCTCAACAGCTAATTCTCTGCAATGCTATCTTGGTCTTCCCATAGAACTAGAAGTACTAAACAAATGGAGTTATATGCCATTAAAGCAATTTGAAGGCACAGGGAATAAGGCAATGTCTTTTGCATTATCAGTGTAAATAAGAATAAAACTTGCCATATTCCCTTTTTGCCAATTATGCTGGCAATTTTTATTCCTTAATGAGATTCAGGCCAAGGGCAAGCGGTGGAGAGTCTGCGCACGTATTTGGCTTGCTCCAATTACAACCCTAAGGGCAACTGCTTTTCCAAAAGGAACTAAATCAAATCTAATAAAACCTATCCTCACCAAATTTAACAAATATAACCAGGAGATGCTGAAATTGGAATAATGGGGACAACTGATATCAGAGCTCTGTAAAAGACAATTAGGGAAATATTGTGGTTCCTAAGCTACAACGATTGGTTGTCTGGCTCAGCCACTTAGGATCTTCCTTAATCATCACAGTAAATAGGGCTAGTTGTGTCACTTTGCTTTGTTCTAGATTGACCAATTCTGTGCTTAATGATATCAAATGTAGAAGGGGGGCTTCCACTCACAAAGAAATAAAATGCCTCCAAAAATATTAAGTAATTTGGACTGGGTTTAACAAATAAGCAGAATGTATAGTCAGCATCATATATCACTGCTGAATAAATTAACGTTATTCAGCCAAAAGCTCAAAACTGCACTGAAACAACTAGATGCTCACTGGAAGTCTGTGATATCAGCCCTTGCTTTCAATGTTATTCAGTGGACTTTTGAGGTGTCACCTCGAAACACAAGCCTGATGCACTTTCACCAACAACTGAATGGAAACCATGGTTGGGGATCATGTCCAAGGGGCAAACTCTTATTGAAAAGATCTTTCACACTAATTTGATTTCAGTTTATTGACCAGACCACTTAAATTTCAAATCCTGGAAATAAAAATATCCAACTTTATTTTCCCTGATCCAGGCAGAGGGTATACATATGTCTTTCTTTCTTTGGCGATCACTCATAGTCGAGTAAGATTGTCTTCCATAAACACGGTTTTAACAATGAGTCCATAAGTGACTATGGAGGCCAATTCTGGATCCACATGTTCTTCCACAGTGGGGACATGGGTTTCTGGGCAGGAGTTGATCACAGTGTGGATTTGCCAAGCATGCCTTCCTCTTAGCACATTTCTCCCTTGCGTTCTAAGTTTGAGTGTCTTCAAAGTCTATGACACCTTTGGTAAAGGCTGTTTGGTAAAGGCTTTTTTTTTTTAATAATTTTTATTTGGTTTTACAATTTTATAGGCATTTCACATTTCCTCACGGTCAGGTTTTTCTTCCTGACCTCAATTGTTGTTTCCTTAACTTTGCCGGGGCCTGGCCCTTTTCCAGGCCAGGTTACATCCAATATACTAACATTCTCATATGACTCCCTCACATCCACCCCATTGTTTCCATATTTTATATAATTTCAAATCTAAACAGGTTTCTAATTCATCTTAAATTGCTTCATCTCCAAATATTAAACTTTCACATTAATTTACATCCTCCTCAGCATACTTATATTTCCCTTCAAATACATTTCCCCTTCCACCTCCCCTCACTCCCTGGGTATGTAGCCTTAATATTAACTCTTTATCTTATCCTTAATAATATACAATCTTAATAATGTCTCTTAGTCCTTTGCCGTGTCCATGGTTCTTATCCATAAATCCAAAAAAATACGAATGCTTCTATATTGTCCCTCCCCCCTCCCCCGACGGTTTTGCTGTCCAAAACCATTGTCTCTCTTGTGTGGCAATCTCCAAAGTCCCAAGCCAAACCTCCTCTTGGATGGTCAGGCCCTTTGAATCTTCTTTCTGCTGCCTTATGATTACTTTCTTATTGCTGCAGTTGACAGCTCCATTTTTCCTGTGTTTGGGAAGTTTCCTCTTGCAGCTGTGTACTTTTGACTTCTTCTTCTTCTTTTTGGCCTTGGCACAAAACTGCCCCTCCTCCTGCAGCTGGGCATTCAGCTTGGGATGCACTTTATTTAGTCTTTGTCTTATCTTGTTAATGGAGTCTCGGGTTTCAGCGTTCCATTTCTTCATTTCCGCTCTGCATTCCTCCAGCGCTTCCAAAATTTTCCACAAATTAACATCACTTTCCTCCGCCATGTTTCAGGGCACAGCTTCCCACAGTCTCAATAATCACTTTTCAAAAGTTTCTTATCAATAAATCCAGTAATCCAAATCAATCCTTATATCTGTCACTTTTCCTCTTCCCCTCAGCTACCCCCAAGACCAGGGGTGGTGAATGGGTTGAGTCTCCGTTGCAAGTTTATCTTATGTTACAATTCAAATGCCTCGGTTACAATTTCCTGATTCGGTATCTCAATGGCAGGGGACGGACCTCCGTTTTGAAGTCCCAAGCCAGTCTCTAATTCTTTCCAAATTGTTTCTTTTTACTCACTTATCCAATTGTTGATCTTGGAGAAATCAGCGCGCTCGGTCACGGCCGGTCTCGCAGCTTCACCCGACGGGGTTTGCAGACCCTGGAGCTCCGCCTCCCGCTCGTGCTTGGGAGCCCTTGCGAGGGTCTCCCGGGGAGCAGGATCAGCGTAGTGAGCTCAAGCGGGTCCTAAGACCCCGGGACACCATTCCCGGGGGTTTTGGGGGCCGCGGCGCTGGCGCGGACACCCCTTTTCCCAGTCGGGTTGGGGAATGTCAGGACCGACATGTCCCCCCGACCGTCCGCTCCGGCGCGCCGACCGGAAGTCTGTTTGGTAAAGGCTGGAGCGCTCGCAGGCCAGTGTTTCCCAGTTGTTGGTGTATATACCACATTTTTTAAGATTTGCCTTGAGACAGTCTTTAAACCTCTTTTGTTGACCACCAGCATTGCGCTTCCCATTTTTAAGTTCAGAATAGAGTAGTTGCTTTGGAAGGCGATCATCAGGCATCCGCACAACATGACCAGTCCAACGAAGTTGATGTTGAAGAATCACTGATGATCTTTGCTTCATCCAGTACACTGATATTAGTTCACCTGTCTTCCCAAGTGATGTGTAAGATTTTTCAGAGACACCGTTGATGGAATATTTTGAGGAGTTGGAGATGGCTTTTGTAAGTGGTTCATGTTTCACAAGCATACAATAATGTAGAGCCATATGTATGTAGAACCAGGCTGCCATGTGCTTGTCTCTAGATGGGGATGGCATCATGTGCACCAACAGGAACTGCATATGACCCCCTCTCAGGTGCATTGCATGGAGGGGCAGCTGCACCTGCAGGTGTGCACATGAGGTGGACCTGCATCAGTGGTGCCTTCATCAGGGGCAGACTTTGGTAATACAGAGTCCTGAGCGAGGACAACATTTAGCACCCCCACCTAAATAGTTCTCATTTTCATAATAATTCAGTTTTTCTCTGTTGCCCTGTGTGGGCAACCACCCACATGGCTCCTAAATCTGGCGCTGTCTTCATTGAGATCCTCACAACTTAATTTCCCTTGCAACTCAGTTGAACTCCATACCCACCCCAGTGGTGGGGAAACCTCAGGCCTGAGGGGCAAATGCAGACCTCCAGGCTTTTCTGTTTGGGGATCCTCCCCAGGCCACACTCCCTTCTTCACCCCAGCAGACATCAAGACAAAGCTTCGGCTTTGTCAAGGCAGGCAGAACATGCTGCACAGGTCCCACCCCTGGAAATGCTGAGGGGCTGTCTTCTTCCACAATGCATGTGACAAGGGTGCTTGATAAGAAGCTGAAATCATGCCCATCAAGACCCTTGCCTAGAAATCAACTCAGCCATAGAATGGCATAGCTAGAGGCACATGTGAATATGGAAATCTCTCTCTGTGTGTGTATCTTGGGCCATGATGAAATTCTAAGAGAAACCACAGGAAATTGATTGTGTTTGACAGTGCTTTTTTCTAAAAAATAAATAAAAAATGTTTAGGGGTACTCTCATTTTACTACTCATATTGAAATTGTTGTTGTTGTTTAGTCGTTTAGTTGTGTCTGACTCTTCATGACCCTCTGCCAGGCACTCCTGTCTTCCACTGCCTCCCGCAGTTTGGTCAGACTCATGTTGGTAGCTTCAAGAACACTGTCCCACCATTTCGTCCTCTGTTGTCCCCTTCTCCCTGTGCCCTCCATCTTTCCCAACATCAGGGACTTTTCCAGGGAGTCTTCTCTTCTCATGAGGTGGTCAAAGTATTGGAGCCTCAGCTTTAGGATCTGTCCTTCCAGTGAGCACTCAGGGCTGATTTCCTTCAGAATGGAGAGGTTTGATCTTCTTGCAGTCCATGGGACTCTCAAGAGTCTCCTCCAGCACCATAATTCAAAAGCATCAATTCTTCGGCGATCAGCCTTCTTTGTGGTCCAGCTCTCACTTCCATACATCACTACATCACTATTGAAATACTGCCCCTCAATGAGGCCAAACTTAGATTCACAAAATGTTTAGGGGTATGAGTCCCCCTGCATCCCCTCAGAAAAAAAGCACTGGAGTTTGAGAATTGAAGGAATATCTTGTCTCATGTGTCTTATTGGGCTCTTGCCTTTTCCCCAGACCGTGGGCAAGACCTTGGCAGAGCTGAGCATCTTCCTGCCTTCAAGGGGAGAAAGGAGAATTAAATAGGGAAAACTTTGAAGCACAAGCAAATTAAAAGAGAACTGGAATGCACTCAATTAACTAAATTGGTATTGATATCTGTCATTACAAAATACCTATGGCTGTTTAATCTCTCAAGCACACCACTAAGCAACTAAGGAACATATATTCTTACAAGTGGAGGAACTGAAATTATACATGCTCTCTCTAATTTAAAGAGGAACTTGCACAGTGGGATGTATTGGGAAAAATGAGAACATTTAAATAAAAAGCAATTTGTTCTTCCTGTAATTGTATTCCCCTTGCTAGTACTACTAATTATTGAAGATAGCGAAGCTTGAACTGAATTCTCTTTTAACAACAACTTTGGTGTTTTCACTTCATCCTTTCAGGAATCCAGTTGAATCCACAACATTGGCATAGAATTGGCATAGACTTTGGCAGTGTTGCAGACACAGGAGACACAGCAGTCAAAAGCCAGCACGTTTAACCCTTCCCTTGCTTTACGCTAGCAATATGGACAATCTTCAGATGAAGTTCCAAAAGGGAAGGGATGTGGGGGCCAGGGAAGTAGCAAAGAAGTCATCAGCTTCCTGTTTTGCCCTTTCTATAACTAATCTAGGATTACTCAAAATTACCACAGTGCCACAATACTACAAGCCTCCCCCACCCCTCCCAAAAGTGACCCCTTCTAAACCATTTTATTCAGTGAGATTGTTGTTGTTCAGTCGTTCAGGGCACTCAGGGTTGATTTCTTTAAGAATGGATAGGTTTGATCTTCTTGCAGTCCATGGGACTCTCATGAGTCTCCTCCAGCACCATAATTCAAAAGCATCAATTCTTCGGCGATCAGCCTTCTTAATGGTCCAGCTCGCAGTGAGATTAGTGTCATGCATATAGTGGAGGGCACACCACACTTTTCGCACATTTTATGTTCCTCTCTGATTCCATGGAGGTGCGCTTTGCATAATCTCTCTCTCTCTTTTGATATGGAAGAATTAAACACAGCCCGGCTCTTTACGGCTGGGCACCTGCAGGAAGAGTCTCGCTCACTCATTCTTTATCTTTGAGGTGGATGGCTGTGGTGAGCCTGCTCTGCTACCCCTTTTGAGGATGGCAAATCTCAATGGATCTATAAACTGGGGCAGAGTCAGAAATGTGCAATCAGCATAGTCTTTTTTTTTTTTTTTTAATTGTAAAATAAACTTTATTTATTTGCTTCCGTGATTACAATAATTCAATATATATATACAAAAATAATCCAAAAATACAAGTACATATACATATACAAAAATAATCCAGAAATACAAGTAAATTTGTATTTGTATTACATCCATTCAATATTCATCCTCCTCCACCCCTCCCTTTTCCCTCCCTCCCCTTCTGACTTCCCCTCCCCCCTAAGTGACCTTGTAGCCTATCCTCTGTTACATCTTTGATTTCATTTCAGTTGCATTACATTCTGATAAGTCCTTATTTTGTTTTAAATGTTTGTTTTTTCATCTTTACTACCTATGCGTTTTTCCCCTTCCATATTTTTATATTACCGCTTCCAGACCGAACTTCCCCATGTATTCATTAATTCCTTCCCATTCTTTCATTAATTCTTGATCTGACCGTCTTCTAATAATGGCAGTTAATTTAGCCATCTCTATAAACTCCAGAAATTTCGCTCTCCACTCCGCTGTTGTTGGAGTTTTCTCACCTTTCCAATTTTTCGCTATCAGCAGCCTTGCTGCTGCTGAAGCATATAACAATATATTTTTCTTGTGTTCTGGAATATTATTGGGGATTATACCCAACAAGAATATCTCTGGTGATTTGTTAACAGTAAATTTAATTATTTTCTTTATTTGTTCGTATATTTCATTCCAGAATGGTTTTATAATTTTGCAGTCCCACCAAACATGTAAGAAGGTACCAGTCTCTGTTTTACACTTCCAACATTTATCTGATTGATTTTTGTAAATTTTTGATACAGAGCAGGCAAATGGAAACGAAGGGATTATTGAGAAAACACCCAAGAGGGAAAGAGATCAGTCTTTTCCTAACTCTGTAGCCACTTAGCATACCTGTACGTGAAGCCATGGGAGTGACCTGCTCAGTGTTCTGCTAGTGACAAATGAGATGACACAGTGGGGCAAACAGTTGTTGCTGATCCCAGGATGTCCACCTTGAGGCCCGAGACAGCCTGTTCCCTGGCTATGAGGGTGGAGCAGGAGGAGTGAAATTTGCTGATACCCCCAAAGGGGCAGAACATCCCCTCCATTGCCTCAGTTTAGCACTGTTTTAAGTGCCTGGTTATAACCAGGCCTTTTTTCAGTCGGAATTTGCTGAAACTCAGTTCCAGCACCTCTTTTTCTAGAAAAATAGCACTGGTTATAACAGAGACCAACAGGTGGGGAGGGGGGGGGCTAGGAGGGTTCACCTGCTTGTGCATAGTTTTTGTAATTTTGCCAAAAAAAAAAAGAAAGAAAAAACAACACATTAACGATTATAATTGAAAAAACCAGCCTTGATCTACTGACCTCGCCTTTCCCTTTTTAACTTAGTGGTAAAGGTAAAGGGACCCCTGACCATTAGGTCCAGTCATGACCGACTCTGGGGTTGTGGCGCTCATCTCGCATTATTGGCCGAGAGCCGGCGTACAGCTTCCAGGTCATGTGGCCAGCATGACTAAGCCGCTTCTGGCGAACCAGAGCAATGCACGGAAATGCCGTTTACCTTCCCGCTGCAGCGGTTCCTATTTATCTACTTGCAGTTTGACGTGCTTTCGAACTGCTAGGTGGGCAGGAGCAGGGA
The DNA here is from genome assembly GCA_034641385.1 of Darevskia mixta. NCBI lineage: Eukaryota > Metazoa > Chordata > Lepidosauria > Squamata > Lacertidae > Darevskia > Darevskia mixta. The sequence continues at coordinate 2,752,291 of JAWWNH010000040.1, read as the reverse complement.
CCGAGCAACGGGAGCTAACCCCGTCACAGGGATTTGAACCACCAACCTTCTGATCGGCAAGCCCTAGGCTCTGTGGTTTAACCCACAGCGCCACCCGCATCCCTACCTTAGTGGTACCTTGTCCATATTCCCATGGCAAATGAAGCAATAGCAGCATTGCTTTGTCACTACGTTTGAATGGCATTTTGCAGCCTTTCCTGCAATCTGTTTGCTATATTGCAGTCTTCCCATGTCTCATCTTCATTTCAGCCTGCAGATTACACCTGCCTGGAGCTTTTCAACTGACAGGTGCAGCCTGATAATAGATTGTTAGTGAAGGGCTGACAGGTTCAGCTGGCCCAGCCAAGGAGTAAAAAATGCAATTTGCCTCTGGAGTCATCAATATTACAATTTATTAGTGAATGGTGTACTCTCATCACTTGATCCTGCCTTTTATGAAATCACATTGGTAATCATTTTCAGAGGGGAGATGGCACTTCCCTTATTAAATTTGAGTCAGAATCATTGCAATCAAGCAAAGTTCTTGATCTACTATGTACTTGAAAATGGAATTTCCGAATTCCTCCCCTTCCTCCCTCCTTTTTTCTTTCCTTTTATTTTCATCTATTGAACTGAGGATGTTTGCTGACAGACAAATGTGCTTTCAGTTGAAATTGACTAGAACTGGAGCACTCATCAGGAGCTGCAGATAAGGAGAAGGTTCACCACACACATGAGCTCTTGACCCCGACAAGACTTTGGATGGGTGTGCAATATTTCCAGCTGCTATTTTCCCAGTAAAAAGTTTTATCACCTTTAAATATTTTCTTAGCAAACTTAATTTATAGTGTGTCTTAGCAAATTAATGGTGGCTATGCAGTTTTGGGAAAGGAGTACGACAAGGCTGTATATTGTCTCCCTGCTTATTTAACTTATATGCAGAATTCATCATGCGAAAGGCTGGACTGGATGAATCCCAAACCGGAATTAAGATTGCCGGAAGAAATATAAACAACCTCAGATATGCTGATGATACAACCTTGATGGCAGAAAGTGAGGAGGAATTAAAGAACCTTTTAATGAGGGTGAAAGAGGAGAGCGCAAAATATGGTCTGAAGCTCAACATCAAAAAAACTAAGATCATGGCCACTGGTCCCATCACCTCTTGGCAAATAGAAGGGGAAGAAATGGAGGCAGTGAGAGATTTCACTTTCTTGGGTTCCATGATCACTGCAGATGGTGACAGCAGTCACGAAATTAGAAGACGCCTGCTTCTTGGGAGAAAAGCAATGACAAACCTAGACAGCACCTTAAAAAGCAAAGACATCACCTTGCCAACAAAGGTCCGTATAGTTAAAGCTATGGTTTTCCCAGTAGTAATGTACGGAAGTGAGAGCTGGACCATCAAGAAGGCTGATCGCCGAAGAATTGATGCTTTTGAATTATGGTGCTGGAGGAGACTCTTGAGAGTCCCATGGACTGCAAGAAGATCAAACCTATCCATTCTTAAAGAAATCAACCCTGAGTGCTCATTAGAAGGACAGATCCTGAAGTTGAGGCTCCAGTACTTTGGCCACCTCATGAGAAGAGAAGACTCCCTAGAAAAGACCCTGATGTTGGGAAGGATTGAGGGCACAAGGAGAAGGGGACGGCAGAGGATGAGATGGTTGGACAGTGTTCTCGAAGCTACTAACATGAGTTTGGCCAAACTGCGAGAGGCAGTGAAGGATAGGCGTGCCTGGCGTGCTCTGGTCCATGGGGTCATGAAGAGTCGGACACGACTGAACGACTGAACAACAACAACAACAACATGCAGTTTTGTATAAAACTGAGCAAAGTGCTGTTGCAATATTTTCTAGTGACAAAAACAGAGAGATCACCATATTAATATTTTTACCACAATCGCTGCAAATAATAGAATAATAAGATCTGGATAAAAGGGGTTGTTTGGGAGGCTCTGCCTTTGTTTTGGACTCAGCCAAGACTTCAGTCCTTTCCTTGGCATGAAACTTTAGATGATTCAGCTTCTTGAACTTTGACCTGCTTTGGTGTTCTGCTACTAGTGTATCTACGACAGGTTCAGAAATCACATTGCATCCTTATGTGTTTATATATTTACCATACTGAAGACAAGAGAAATCTTGCATTTCTTTGGAAGGGAATGATGCTCATAAGTTAAACATTTCATCACATTGTATAAAGAGGAACAGAGTCATGAATGACCTGTTGAGATTCCTTAGAAAAATCTCCAATTAATTATCCTTTCTGAAGGGGTGTGGTGCCATCTGTATAACAGCTTCATGGTGTTTTTCCTTAGGTTATAACAAGCTGTAAATTTAATATCTACCTTCCACAATCTTTCCCATTGTTCCACCTATATGTTATACTCAAAGTGCTATGCCCATCTTACCATAACTGCTTTAACTTATTCCTCTTTAACTTCCCATTCTAAAAGGTAGTCATAGATTCGTGATATATATTTTCCTTTGATGAAGATTAATTCTCTTTCAAATTTAGATGTTTCTTTTGCGATTCCTTGTTTTAAATCTATGGCCAATCTTTGATGTAAATGGAAACTTGCTAAAATGTATAAAGGAAGGTCAGCAACTTGTTGGAGATGTAAAAAAGATGTGGGGTCATATTATCATATGTGGTGGACTTGTGCAGTCATTGGTGAATACTGGAATAACATTTATGATGAATTTAAGAAATTCTTCAAACTTACTTTTTTAAAATAAACCCAGAGATTTTTATTTTAGGTATACTGCCACTAGAAATTTTAAAAAGACATAAGACCATTGTTCATGTATGCAATCACAGCAGCAAGAATTCTTGTGGTGAGGAAATGGAAAAATGAAACATTACTGATGATTATAGACTGGCAGCTCCTTATGATAGAATATTTACAACTAGCAAAACTGACGGGAAGAATTAGAGGAGTATTAAAGCAGAAAATATATGGAGAATGGAGAATATTTAAGGATTACTTAAGAATATATTGTACTAACCATACAATATTAGCAGAATTTTGTATTTTTAATCAACAAAGAACATTAAAAGAAAGAAATATTTTTTTATCCTTTTTGATTATGTAGAAATTATGAAATCAAATCTGTGGTTCTGAATAGCAGGCTGCCAATGCAATCAAACTAAATGGAATGATAGTCTGACTTGTATGCTTTTTGGTGGAATACCATGAAAATCAGATTAATAGTGAGTACACTGGTATGTGCTTATGCCCAGACCACATTGTAGTTCCTATACCTACTGCTGTAAAACATAATAATAATAATAATAATAATAATAATAATAATAATATTCAGGCCCATGCCTCACCCACTATTACCAGGATTCTGAACAAGCATGCAAATACCTAAAGGAGTTATCCCAGGAGGGCTGAGTGTTTTTGTTTTACAAATTATATGTACAATATTTGGAAATGGCTTCATGGCTAAAGGAACATGGAAATAAAAAAATGTAGCAAAGGCTGTAATAGCTTTCAATGATAATTTTCATAATCAATATTGGTAGGTGTTGCAAATACTGAATCCCTCCTCTCCTTTAGCTACCTAGTACATATTGTCTTAGTTGTTTTTCTAGTTTATCTCTTACTTGGTCAGAGATTTTTGTTTCTCTGTTTCTTATACTCTATCCTTGAGTAAATGCAGCAAATAAGGAATAAATTGGAAAACACACACACTTGGCAGTCAAATGGAAAGTGTTAGTGAACTAGAGAACATTTCCTGTTATACTTAGAAAAAACCTTGAACAGCAGGATATCTAGGCATATCAGTAAATAAAGAAATAATGGAAGTTTTATTTTTGGGAGGGGTAGGAAGTGTGTGGTGAGTTTGAGATTGCAATTCATTTCACAAGCAGAAATTTTAGCCATCCAGCTGAGCCAAACATTGAAAATGAAATGAAATGTAATTGAGCTTTTTTCTTTTCTTCTAAAGATGCTCTAAGGTGCTACTGGAAGGAATTTTTTTATTTTCTTTTCTTTTCTTCTAGTTACTGAAAAGCACATCATTCTCGAGAGAGCTGCCTGTAAGTTATACACATATATTTACACACGTACACTCCTGTTCTGTATACTTACAACACACCTGCCAACTGCCCCGCTTTCAACAGAAACCAAAAATGAGCAACAGAGGCTTGACAGAGGCTTGACAGCCACCTGTCAGGAATGCTTTGATGGTGTTTCCTGCTTGGCAGGGGGTTGGACTGGATGGCCCTTGTGGTCTCTTCCAACTCTATGATTCTATGATTCTATGATTCTATGATTCTAACACAACGGCCAATGAAAGTAGTGTATATATTTTTTCTTCTTGTAAAATAACAGAAAGACAATGGACAGTAGGGTGGGTCATAAAAAATTTTTTTCTGGAAATGTTTCCTCCCTTGATCTTATCTCAGGCATATGGTATAAACATAGTTAAATTTCAAATTTGGGACAAATCAGTTAATATTTAGACCCTGCTCCTACAAATTGAAATATTGCCTCACCACGAGTGATAAAAACATAGGAATTTGACTCATTTACCGTATTTTTCGCTCTATAACGCGCACTTTTTCCCTCCTAAAAAGGAAGGGGGAAAGTCTGTGCGCGTTATGGAGCGAAGCCGCCAGCGTGGGAGGAGCGGAGGACGAGAAAGCAGCCGAAATTCGGGCTGCTTTCCCTTCCTCCGTCGCCCCCGCCAGCGGGGGAGGAGCGGAGGACGAGAAAGCAGCCCGAATTCGGGCTGCTTTCCCTTCCTCCGTCGCCCCCGCCAGCGGGGGAGGAGCGGAGGACGAGAAAGCAGCCCAAATTCGGGCTGCTTTCCCTTCCTCCGTCGCCCCCGCCAGCGGGGGAGGAGCGGAGGACGAGAAAGCAGCCCGAATTCGGGCTGCTTTCCCTTCCTCCGTCGCCCCCGCCAGCGGGGGAGGAGCGGAGGACGAGAAAGCAGCCCTAATTCGGGCTGCTTTCCCTTCTTCCGTCGTCCCCGCCAGCGGGGGAGGAGCGGAGGACGAGAAAGCAGCCCTAATTCGGGCTGCTTTCCCTTCTTCCATCGCCCCCGCCAGCGGGGGAGGAGCGGAGGACGAGAAAGCAGCCCGAATTCGGGCTGCTTTCCCTTCCTCCGTCGCCCCCGCCAGCGGGGGAGGAACGGAGGACGAGAAAGCAGCCCGAATTCGGGCTGCTTTCCCTTCCTCCGTCGCCCCTGCCAGCGTGGGAGGAGCGGAGGACGAGAAAGTATTTTTTCCTTGTTTTCCTCCCCTAAAAACTAAGTGCGCGTTATGGTCCGGTGCGCGTTATGGAGCGAAAAATACGGTAATTCTCAGTATGTTAAATTGTGAACTAATAAACATAAATTTTAGGTTTTATGTAGAGCAATAATAGTTGCATACTATTATTTTCTGCAATATTTATTTATTTAAGATAAAACATTGTTGTTTTGATGGTAGCATCACGTCTTTTCTCTCCAATAACTATCCTAGATGCTCTAGTAACCTCCTTCACTGCACGTTCAACCATTTGCGAATGGCACTTGAATTTTGGAATTGTTAATGGAGTGGTCACAATATTTAACGGTTCATTGTTTGTCATGTTCCTGATTATTGGTGGCTCATATGTGTCAGTTTCTGACCATTTTATCATTTGTTGCCACTTCATTGCTTTAAAATCAAGGGTTGGCATTAACAATTCCAAAATTCAAGTGCCATTCGCCATTGAAGAGAAAAGACGTGATGCTACCATCAAAACAACAATGAACAATCGCTCTAAATTCCCAAAACAAGATACAAAGAAGGACTTTGCACCAAAATAGACGTTTAGTGTAATGCGTAAAAGCATATTTTTAGCATGATATAATGGTGCACTGTACAATATATATTATTTTTATTTTTATTATAATTTTATTAATTACACAAAATGTAAGCATTTAGTACAATTTATACCTAAGTAATTAAGTATAATGTGATGTTTTGACGCAACACATAATATGAGTGGCGTTTTATTGTTTATGTTTAACATACTGAGAATTAAATGAGTCAAATTCCTATGTTTTTATCACTCATGGTGAGGCAAAATTTCAATTTGTAGGAGCAGGGTCTAAATATCTAGCCGTCTCAGCAATTGTTTCTCCACCCTCAGCTCCGAAAAAAACCACAGGGCTGTCTGGGCTACATGCAGTCGGAGAGGGCACTTCGAAGCCAGACAGTTGATAGCCCGGGTTAACTCCGCATTCCAGCGGGCCACCAGGGAATCAGCTGAAAGGCCATCAACATGGTATAAAGCATCCCCTACCACTCTCTGGAAACCATTTGGATTCATTAAGTGGTGGGGGTGGACCCACCTCCCTGCAGTGGGTCACAGAGAAGTCCAGTTGCACCAGGAAGTGATCTGACCATGGCACTTCTTTTGTTTCACTTTTACTTAGTGTCAGATCACCCACATCACTAGAGGTGAACACCAGGTCTAAGGCATGTCCATGACTATGAGTTGGGCCAAACTTATTCAGGGACAGCCCCATGGAGGCCATGCTTTCAACGAAGTCCCGAGCAGCCCCTTGTAAGGTCGTGTTGGCATGGATGTTAAAATCCCTTAGGACAACCAAACTAGGTGTATCCAGGAGAACATCCGCCACAACCTGAAGCAGCTCGGGCAGGGAATCCTTGGTGCAGCGGGGAGGTCGGTACACCAAAAGGAATCCTGTACTGCCCCTATTGCCCAACTTCCAGAACATGCACTCAGAGAACTGGGTCTTCCCAGTAGGACACCTGATGCAAGCTAGTGACTTCCCAAAAATCACAGCAACCCCCCTCCCTGCCCACATGGCCTGGGTTGCTGTGCATAAGAGAAACCTGGTGGACAAGCAGCGGCAAGGACAGGCCCATCTGCTTCATCCAACCAAGTCTCTGTCACACATGCCAGGTCAAGTCCTCCATCTCTGATCAAGTTATGGATGGCAGTGTTCTTATGAATCATTGACCTAGCATTGCACAGCAGCACCTTCAGGTTATGTGGGTCTCCCTTGTTGATTGCAGTATCCGTCCGGTCAAGACTAGACCCGGACACAGGGATAGTCTTCAAACAACGACTAAACTGCCTCCTTGGTGATGACATGAGCTTTATCTGTTGATGGACGGCTGCCCTGACTCGGTCCCAGACACACTGACCAGGTGTTTGGAAGCTGTGGCTGGATGGATGCATGGGAGCCGGTTGAAGTTAAATCCTTCGAAGACAGAGGTCCTCTGGCTGGGTCGGGACGACATGGGGTTGGGGGGCCAACTCCCATCTCTTGTGGGGGCCCAATTAGTGCCAGCACCTTCTGTCAAGAGTCTGGGTGTAACCTTCGACGCCTCCCTTTCCATGGAGGCGCAGGTTGCAGCCACAGCAAAGGTGGCATTTTTCCATCTCCGCCGTATTAGGCAGTTGGTCCCCTACCTCTCTCGCCCTGATCTGGCCACAGTGATCCATGCGACGGTCACCTCCAGACTTGATTATTGTAACTCGCTCTACGCGGGGCTGCCCTTGAAGCTGACCCAGAAACTCCAGCGGGTGCAGAATGCCGCGGCGAGGCTCCTTAGGGGGTCTTTGCCGCGGGACCACATTCATCCAGTGCTCTACCAGCTGCACTGGCTCCCGGTGGAGTACAGGGTCAGGTTTAAGGTGCTGGTTTTGACCTTTAAAGCCCCATGCAGCCTAGGACCCTCGTACCTAAGGGACCGCCTCTCCTGGTATACCCCGTGTAGGACCTTAAGGTCCTCAAATAATAACATTTTAGAGGTCCCGAGCCATAAGGATGCTAGGCTGGCAGCAACTAGGGCCAGGGTCTTCTCAGTACTGGCCCCGACTTGGTGGAACGGTCTGTCACAAGAGACCAGGGCCCTGCGGGATTTGGCATCTTTCCCCAGGGCCTGCAAGACAGAGCTGTTCCGCCTGGCCTTTGGGTTGGTTTTAGTTTAACCCTGATGTTTTATTCCTTTATGGTTTTATTGGTGGGCTACTTAAAAATGAGGCTGCATTTTAAACTTTAAATTGTATTTTAACTTGAATTTTAATTGATTGTTTTGTATGTTTTGTTGTAGTTTTTATGGTTGTTAGCCGCTCTGAGCCCGGTCTTGGCTGGGAAGGGCGGGGTATAAAAATATTATTATTATTATTATTATTATTATTTGGTCTTAGCGTAACTCCTCCTGCTGCCCATGACCACTGAGATCGGATGTCCCAGTGCATCCCCCCTGTGGAACTTGCCCCCCCATTCTGTTGGCTGAAGCCCACTCCCAGGCAGCCCTGATCCCACCTTTAAAAACAAAATGCAAACTATACAACAACCAATAAAAGAACAAAAAACAAAAACAGAATGGTTATACTAAAATTAATCCCCAACCAGATATCCACCCCCCCAACAAAGCAAAAAGGGGGGAAAAGAAGAAAAAACTTAAAATGCCACCGACTGCTTAAGGGCATTTTAAAACACGTTAGACACTTGGAACAGGGAAGCAATAGCAGAACAACCTCGCACTTCCCCAAGAGTTTGTTCCAAATGAGTCCAGCCCCACCCTCTAGGCACTGCCGCAGGAGTCCTTTTGTAGCTGGGAGTCTGAGGGCCTGGGCCCCGGCTCCTGCTGGAAAAGGCCTTGGAAGGGAGCAGGCCCTGCAGTCCTCACCACAGCCGATGGTCCAAGTCCTCACTGCCACAGGAGTCCTTTGTAGCTGGGAGTGCTTTTAAACATACCTTGCTTCAAAAAAGAAAACAGTCCTCAATTCATGCCCAGAACCTATTTTTCTAAACTAAAAATGCAAATTTAAGCTGCAGCTACCATGCCTGGCTGTCTCCACAACTTGCTTCACATTCCCTCTGAGCCTAAAATTACCTGTCGGTCCCTTATAAAATTCATAAGGCGTTGAATTTTCAAGCAATGCTTGAAGTGCATTGCTACTAGAGCAAGTTTGTAGTTACATTAGGAAAGAGGTGCCAGTATGCAGCGCACTTACTTTGCAACAGTCCCATTGGCTCTAACAGACTATCAGGAACTAAATGTGCTAAAGATGCTAACTTTCAAACCAATGTTGCATATAAATTCTTCCCGGCTGCCGTGGACCAGTAGACTCAGCTGTGCTCAGGGAGACTAAAGTTCTCCCAGAGACTTGAAGGTGGTAAAATAGAGCCATAATTCCCCTTGTGTGCATTAGACACCATCCTTCCTCAGTTAAAATGAAAAAAATCTGCCAGCAAGTGTATTGCCCCTCTGGCTTCAGCTCTAGTGGTAAGGCAGTGTGACTGACAGCTGTCTAGGGTTGACACCTTTGGTTGGGCAAAATATGGGGCAGGTTGGGGGGGGGGGCTAAAAATTGTTTTACTTGGTGCAGAAATAACTTCAAAGCAACCCATTAGAATGGCACACATGGTTTACAGTGTTTTATTCAGTTAAAAGAAAAAAGCACTATGATTTACAAGTGAAAGAAAAACATTGCATATTACATGCACAGCTGGGCTTTGCAATGCTAATTGGATTCCCGCAAACCAAGATGAAATATAATATAAGAACAGGGGTCAGCAACCTTTTTCAACCGTGGGCCGGTCCACCGTCCTTCAGACCATGTGGTGGGCTGGACTATATTTTGGGGAAAAAATATGAACGAATTCCTATGCCCCACAAATAACCCAGAGATGCATTTTAAATAAAAGCACACATTCTACTCATGTAAAAACACCAGGCAGGCCCCACAAATAACCCAGAGATGCATTTTAAATAAAAGGGCACATTCTACTCATGTAAAAACACACCGATTCCCAGACTGTCCGCGGGCTGGATTGAGAAGGTGATTGGGCCACATCCGGCCCACGGGCCTTAGGTTGCCTACCCCTGACATTCAGCCCAAAGGCCCAGATGTGCCTACAATGCTGGGCGCCTTTGGGGCCGTTGGACCAGAGAGGCAGAGCAGGAAAATCCTGGTCTCTGGTTGGTGTGCATTCCTGGGGTGGTCTGAGGAGGGGTCTGGGCTGGGTCCCCCCTTAATCCTGGGTGCTGATTGTGTCTGCACATTTTGCCTTGTATCTCAGGTTCTACAAAAGCTAGACATGTAACTTTTTTAGAGGAAGACTGGAATCTGGGGGTTATGGCTCATCCAGGGAGGGGGCAACTGCCCCCTTGTCCTCCCCTACCCCAAAGAACTCCCAGTGCCCTTCAGCACTTCCTGTTTGAGGCAAATGAAAATGGATGTACAGGTTCTACCCCATCATACCTGATTTTCCAGTGACAATCCTGGAATTATGAAAGCCACCCCAGCTTCTGATAAATAAAATTCATTTATTGGTGTGTGTTTTTCTTTTTGTAAATCTACCAAAGAATAAAATGAAATGGGAATTAAGGGGCTTTTCTCAGGATGGTGGAGAGTGTGTTTGCTGTGGTAGTAGAAGGGTATGATCAGAGAGAGCGAGAGGTTTAGAGAGAAGTCTTCCTACCTGCCTTAAGGTGCAGCCAACTACTCTGCTTATTTGTATGAACTGCTCATGTAGATATTTGTATATAGTTCACAATAAATATACTGCACTGAAGAACCTGGGACTCTGAGCATTTCTGCTAAAGTGCCGCAGAGGAAATTCGCGACAGTCACTCACCCGTCTTTTGATGGGAAATGCTCTGTGGGGGTGAGATAAAAAATGTGGGGTCAAGCAGGATCAGTTGGGGATGAGAAATGTCCCTATTTTCATCTGAGGATTGCTAGAGAGTATGACCACACATGTTGGGCTAAATTTCAATTGGTGACATGTATTGGCTATGTATATGGCTTTTCTGGTTGTGCTTCCTGCTTAGATCTCCCCAACAGGCTAAGTTATGTAGGCCGTAAACAGTGCAAAGCTCTCCTTTCAGACATCCTTGAGGGTGATGGCCTCTTTAAAATGCAGTCATTATTTAATGTTGTGCTTAATCTATATATATATAAATGTTCCCATTGCGCGTTTGTCCGAAACACCCTTGCTCCGTAACCGCTGGACCAAATTGCATCAAATTTGGACACAGCGTTTCCATTACCATGGCATAGTGATCTGGTATAATAAAAATTCAGAAAAACCACACCTGTCATACCTAAAATAAAGAAAAAACGCAAAAAATATTGGCGCGTACATATGAAACCAGCAGCAAAACAGCATCCTCTAGCGACGGCTATACTGGTACTACAGCTACAAAAGCAAGAAATTGGCGCACACATATGACATCACAGCAAAACCTCGCCCTCTAGCAACGGCAGGCCTGTCTCCATTTTCACTCCCAAACTGACAAACTGTTTCTCTGCAAGGAAGGAGAGGGTGATTGTGTTAGTGACTTCCTGATACCTGAGTGCCAGACAAGGATGTGATTAACTCATTAACAGAGAAATGTAAATATCTCTTTTGTCAAAGGCACGCTGGGAAATGGAGGCCGCTGCCTCTCGCAGTTAACTAGGCCGGACCAGCAAGGCATGCTGGAAAATGGAGTCAAGGCGCCCTGTGGGTGAACTAAGCTCTTTCGCCCAAACCGAAAGGCATGCTGGGAAACGGTGGGCTTATTATCCCAACCAACTGCGCGCTCAAGGCACTCTGGGAAATGGAATCAAATCCTCTCTGTAGAGGGTTACTAGCACTTTCCCCCTTGAAAAGGCCACAGGCAAGGCACGCCGGGAAATGGCCACCGTATTCGCCCCTCAGTGATCTCCCGATGTGTGTTTCTTATCTGTCCGTTTCCATAGTGCTTTTCCCTCAGACGGCGTCAGAGGCCTCCTTCCTTGGCTTTCTCTGCCACAGGCTGCGAGAGTGCACCTGAGCGCGTGCAGAGTGCATATGACGCCGGCGGGGGTAGGTGGGGGTTTATTTTGGCTGCGGTTGCTGCTGATGGTAATAAGCATAAAATCAGCCACAGCAACGCGTGGCCCGGGTCAGCTAGTTACCAATGAAAATAAGAAGCCTAAGAGGAGACGTGTAGTGGTGATAGGGGATTCCCTACTGAGGGGTACCGAAGCAGTGATCTGTGGGCCTGACAAGATGTCTCGAGAGGTATGCTGTCTCCCCGGGGCCAAGATCCATGATGTTACAGAACGGCTGCAAGGAATAATAAAACCTACGGATAAAAACCCCTTCCTTTTAGTCCATGTGGGAACCAATGACACCGCAAGCCATAGCCTCCAGAAGATCAAAAGTGATTATGAGGCTCTGGGCAGGAAGCTGAAGCAATTAAATGCACAAATTGTCATCTCATCTGTCCTCCCAGTTGAACGCCGTGGCCCAGGAAGAGAGGGGAAAATAGGAGAAGTGAACAACTGGCTTCGCAAATGGTGCCGGCAGGAACGGTTTGGATTCTTAGATCACGGCCTGCAGTTTCTTGAAGATGGACTTCTGGCAAGTGATGGGCTGCACCTCACAAGGGTTGGGAGGAATGTTTTTGCCAACAATCTCAAAAACCTCATCAGGAGGGCTTTAAACTGACTTATGTGGGGGAGGGAGACAGTGGTCCTGAAGGTAGGAGTCTATCAAATGCTGAAGATGATCATCCAAAAGTCAAGGACCAAATGGAGCAAACAGCACACAGACCTAGTGGTGGGAGGAAAAAATCCTTAAGTAGGAGACTAGGGGGAATGATCAATGGTTTTCAATGTCTGTATACAAATGCACAGAGCATGGGAAATAAACAAGATGAACTTGAGCTCTTGATACAGCAAACTAAATACGACATAATAGGCATCACTGAAACCTGGTGGGATGAGTCTCATGATTGGAATGTAGTAATAGAGGGATACAATCTATTTCAGAGAAATAGACCAAACAGGAAAGGAGGAGGAGTGGCATTATATGTCAGGGATGTGTATACCTGTGAAGAGATCCATGATTTAAAACTTCAAAGCCAAATTGAGAGTATCTGGGTCAAAATTAAGGGAGAGAAAAATAACAGTGATCTCATTGTGGGAGTTTACTATAGATCCCCGAGCCAAACTGAGGACATAGATGATGCCTTCCTGGAACAGATGACCAAGCATTCAAAAGGAAATGAGATAGTAGTAATGGGGGATTTCAACTATCCTGATATTTGTTGGATGTCAAACTCAGCCAAGAGCATAAGGTCGAACAGATTCCTCACTGGCCTTGCAGACAACTTCATTGTCCAGAAAGTGGTAGAAGCAACAAGAGGATCAGCCATTTTAGATCTGGTCCTAACCAATAGTGATGACCTGGTTAGTGGGGTAGAAGTGGCAGGATCATTAGGTGGGAGTGATCATGCTCTTCTGGAGTTTATTATACATCAGAAAGGAGCAACCAAGCATACTAAGACTCAAATTCTAGACTTTAAGAAAGCCGACTTCAGAAAACTTAGGGAAATGCTGGATGTGATCCCATGGTCAGTAATACTAAAAGGGATGGGAGTTCATGATGGATGGGAGTTTGTTAAAAGGGAGATATTAAAAGCACAACTTCAAGCAGTACCAATGCGACGAAAACATGGAAGGTGCCTAAAGAAGCCAGGGTGGCTATCTAAAGAACTTTTAACTGAGTTAAGATTTAAAAGGGATATGTACAAGAAATGGAAAAAGGGGGAAACCACCAGAGAGGAATTCAAACAAATAGCCAGCACATGTAGAGACAAAGTCAGAAAAGCTAAAGCACAGAATGAACTCAGGCTTGCTAGAGAGGTTAAAAGCAATAAAAAGAGTTTTTATGGGTATGTCCGTAGCAAAAGGAAGAACAAGGAAACAGTGGGGTCACTTAGAGGAGAAGATGGTGAAATGCGAACAGGGGACGCAGAAAGGGCAGAACTCCTCAATACCTTCTTTGCCTCAGTCTTCTCCAAAAAAGAAAACAATGCCCGACCTGAAGAATATGGAGCAGATGATTCAGCAGGGGAAACACAGCCCAGAATAAGTAAGGAGGTAGTACAAGAACACTTGGCTAGTTTAGATGTATTCAAGTCTCCAGGGCCAGATGAACTACATCCCAGAGTATTAAAAGAACTGGCAGAGGTGATTTCAGAACCACTGGCAGTAATCTTTGAGAATTCCTGGAAAACAGGTGAAGTCCCAGCAGACTGGAGGAGGGCAAATGTTGTCCCTATTTTCAAAAAGGGGAAAAGAGAGGACCCAAACAATTACCGCCCAGTCAGCCTGACATCAATACCAGGAAAGATTCTAGAGCAGATCATTAAGCAAACGGTCTGTGAGCACCTAGAAAGGAACGCTGTGATCACTAAAAGTCAGCATGGGTTTCTGAAAAATAAGTCATGTCAGACTAATCTGATCTCATTTTTTGACAGAATTACAAGCCTGGTAGACGAAGGGAACACTGTGGATGTAGCCTATCTTGATTTCAGCAAGGCCTTTGACAAGGTGCCCCATGATATTCTTGTAAAGAAGCTGGTAAAATGCGGGCTAGACAATGCTACCATTCAGTGGATTTGTAACTGGCTGACTGACCGAACCCAAAGGGTGCTCATCAATGGCTCCTCTTCATCCTGGAGAGAAGTGACTAGTGGGGTGCCACAGGGTTCTGTCTTGGGCCCAGTCTTATTCAACATCTTTATCAATGACTTGGATGATGGGCTTGAGGGCATCCTGATCAAGTTTGCAGATGACACCAAATTGGGAGGGGTGGCTAATACCCCAGAGGACAGGATCACACTTCAAAATGACCTTAACAGATTAGAGAACTGGGCCAAGGCAAACAGGATGAATTTTAACAGGGAGAAATGTAAAGTACTACACTTGGGCAAAAAAAATGAAAGGCACAAATACAGGATGGGTGATACCTGGCTTGAGAGCAGTACAAGTGAAAAGGATCTAGGAGTCTTGGTAGACCACAAACTTGACATGAGTCAACAGTGTGATGCAGCAGCTAAAAAAGCCAATGCAATTCTGGGCTGCATCAATAGGAGTATAGCATCTAGATCAAGGGAAGTAATAGTACCACTGTATTCCGCTCTGGTCAGACCCCACCTGGAATACTGTGTCCAGTTCTGGGCACCACAGTTCAAGAAGGATATTGACAAGCTGGAACGTGTCCAGAGGAGGGCAACCAAAATGGTCAAAGGCCTGGAAACGATGCCTTATGAGGAACGGCTTAGGGAGCTGGGTATGTTTAGCCTGGAGAAGAGACGGTTAAGGGGTGATATGATAGCCATGTTCAAATATATAAAAGGATGTCATATAGAGGAGGGAGAAAGGTTGTTTTCTGCTGCTCCAGAGAAGCGGACACGGAGCAATGGATTCAAACTACAAGAAAGAAGATTCCACCTAAACATTAGGAAGAATTTCTTGACAGTAAGAGCTGTTCGACAATGGAATTTGCTGCCAAGGAGTGTGGTGGAGTCTCCTTCTTTGGAGGTCTTTAAGCAGAGGCTTGACAGCCACCTGTCAGGAATGCTTTGATGGTGTTTCCTGCTTGGCAGGGGGTTGGACTGGATGGCCCTTGTGGTCTCTTCCAACTCTATGATTCTGTGATTCTGTGATTCTGAAGAATCTTGAAAATCGTGAAGTGAAATGCAGAGGAAAGCTGGAAAACAATTGATAGTGAAATGCACAAATAACCTTTCTACTTAGCAATGTTGTGCTTCTTTTTAATTTCATTTTGCATTCTTCATCTCATTACAATTGAGTTTGGTCTTTGCCAAAACTCATATTTAGCCTTTAATTGATTCTTCCAGTGCCTTCCAACAATTGTGGGCCTTATAATCCATTAAGAATCTTCATTGAACTGTGACCTCCTATTTTGCTTCTTCTCGCCTCTTTTGTGTGTGATGGCTGCATACATATTTATATGTGTTTATATAGTATTTGAATCTGAATCTAGTAGTTAGTGTGTGAGCTAGTTTCCAGGACCAATCTACACATGAAGCAGAACAGGATTTTATAGTTGTAGAAGAAAACAAACAAACAAACAAAATCAGACTGCAGGTGGGAGGATCACAGTTTGGAATACTTTCCCATACAAAAAGCTCCCTGATATTTAATAAACTGGAGCAATGGGGATAATGTATTTTTTCATTCTCCAGTCCTTTATGTGATTGTTTTTTTTTTTACTTGCAGGCAAATTACTGTTATTATTTTACATCAGGCAGCATTCTAAAATTGTATCCTGCCCCACCTAAATTCTGAAGTTGTACAGTCCAAAATTTGATTTCCTCAGATATGTTTATTTTCAGATGGGTTGTGTTTTTCTCTTGTGTGTCATGTGGCCTCTTAAAGACTAAAAATTGTTATGGCACAAGTTTTTGTGGACAACAATCCACTTAGAGGACCGCCTCTCCCATTATGCCCCGCAAAGGACCTTAAGGTCTACAAATAATAACCTGCTGGAGATCCCAAGCCACAAGGCTGCCAGACTGGTGTCAACCAGGGCCAGGGCTTTTTCAGTTCTGGCCCCAACCTGGTGGAACACTCTGTCACAAGAGACTAGGGCCCTGCGGGATTTGACATCTTTCCGCAGGGCCTGCAAGACAGAGTTGTTCCACCTGGCCTTCGGGTTGGACACTTAAGTTTGATGGTTTCCTCCCCTTGGTTTGGTAATGGGCGCCAAAATGAATCGGCATTTTAAACTGGTTTTTAACTTGTATTTTAACTAATTGGTTTTGTATTCTATTGCGATTTTTGTTGTTGTTAGCCGCCCTGAGCCCGGTCCTGACTGTGGAGGGCAGGGTATAAATAAAAATTTATTATTATTATTATTATTAATCAGATACATTCTCCAAAATTGCAGGTACAGTACACACAGATTGGGGGGGGCAATTGTAAATAGAAACCCCTCACGAAGCAGCTACTCCCCAGCAATGCCAGCCATACAACGGGAGAACCAGACTCAGGTGTCAACTATGTCCCAATATCTTCTATGGCAGCACTATTGTGGGGTACATAGCCATGTTTTTCTAGTATCTGTTTAACCTCCAGAAAGTTAATCCTGAATCAAAGTCATTATCAGATGGAACTGAGACAGGTCCCAGCACTCATCACTTGAAGGGAACAATTTTCACCATTAAAAAGCACCACACTGGTGACAATATTGAAGTTTGGTTTGTGGCAAGAGGTTTGTGGTTGCTCATTCACATATGAAAGCCCCCCCCCCCCGTTGCTGCTGTTGTCCAGAATAAACTTATCTAAACCATAGTTGTATTGTAAGTGTTTTCTCATAATGAATTTGTGAACCGTCTCCATTGGCAGCACTTCTTTTCAGTTAGATATTGTTTCAGATATTGCTTTCCTCAGGTTTCAAATCCTGAATCAAATATCTATTTACAGGGGAACAAAATGCTAGGATGTGTTGTCTAGGATCACTATCAGATCACATATTCATCAATGCCAAAATGTGAGAAAGATCTAGGTCCACCTTTCTCACTCTTGAGTTCCCAGATTAAACATTTGAATAAATAAGCAAATTTTAATACAAATTGGCTTTGTGGGGGCATTAGAAACACTCAACAATGATTTTGTTTGTTTAGGTGGCTAAACTCAAGAGCCTGTGTTCCTAACCCAGAGTTAGGAAGTCAAGGTGTTAAGGCCTTCATGGACTCCAGTATTTGCAACACACCAGGCACAGCCTGGACTAAGGATGGAAGAATCTGTCAATCTCAGGTCTCTCAGTTTCTCATTTTTTTAATATTAAATTCAGATCTCCACGTTTTGCAGCAAATTGTGATTCATTTATTTTTAAAATCCTCATGCAAATTTATCAGCATTTTAGTGTGAATTTATTTAGCATTTTAGTGTGAATTTCTTTTAATAAACACATTTTTAGACACAGTTTTGACTAAGGTAGACACTCTTGCAAGCAGTTTCCCTTAATATAATGCATTTTGAAATTTAACCACTCATATTCCTTATTTAAATTATATTCCAGTTTTCATATTACTTTATGCAGACGATGCTGTACTTATTTCACTCTGTTCCCTGGGTTTAAAAAAATTACTTAAGAGTTTCCCAAATTTTTGTTCTCTCAATAATCTCAAAATTAATTATGATAAGACAAAAATCATGCAATTTAATAAGAGGGGGAACCCAAAAAATTGGATAATAAATGGACATCTCATTCAAGAAGTTAAGCATTTTAATTATCTGGGGATAATTAAAAACAACATGAACTGGAATACACATATTTGTGCTGCAATAGCTAAAGCTAAAGTGACAGCTTATCATATCAAATCTTATTTTTTCTCTCCCATAGGAAATAGATATATCCTGGCTGTATTGCAAGTGATTGATATGAAACTTTGTGCCCAACTTTTATATGGTACCCCAGTGTGGATTTTAGGTGATCTTATGAGGTTGGATAAATTTCATGCATCCCTTCTCAGGTCATTACTAGGACTTGCGAATTCTGTAAGATACAAATCAATTTGTTGCGAGTTGGGAATCCTTACCTTATCCGTAAGAGCATGGTTGAGAACCTTGAAATATTGGATCTTCCTTCATTACAGAGCCCTATCTGCTACTTCTCTCCTTTACGATCTTTTAAGTGAAAATGTAATTTACAATCTGTCTGTGATTTGTAGAAGAAAACTGAGTTCCATAGGGCTTAACTTAATTGGCCTCGAAATTTCTGACCCTAAATATATTTGGGCAATTATTAGGAAGAAGCTTTTAGAAAATAGTGTTCTCTCCATTCTTGGTGTCACTAAGTACAGCACTTGCTCCCCCCCCTTTAAAAAATCTCCCTTTATGCAGAGATTTCCAAAAGGGATATATTACAAATCTTTAGAACTACTGTAGCCTTAGCAAAGCAGGGTTCAATGTTGCTCCAAAGGGAGAGGGAAAAAAGAAGACAAAAATGTCACCGAGGTTTGAATCAGAGAAAAATATTTATTCTACATCCTAGAACTGTAGAAGGGCACTTGTGGGATCATTCCTCAGCAAGCCCACCAAATGTTGTTCGCATCCAGCTTTTATACATTTCTACCCCGGAACTCTGTAAACCTTATAAGGAGATCCGTCCTGCCTGCATTCTGGCTGTGTCCTTGCGTTGTAATCTTACAACTGCCCTTGTACTGTGGTTTAGCCATTTCCTCATTGGCTGGGCCCTTTGTACATCACGGTGGTAAGGATATTTGCACCCCGACTCCCTGTACAGACTCCCTGTCTGTACTTGGCAAGTACAGCAAGGCCATGCTGATAAGAGAGTCATGCTGACATCCCGTGTCTGGTTTAATGTTCTTCCAGCCTCAAACTAATGGGAGTGAAAGTTCCTGACACTGCCATGCAAAAAGGGTCTGTAAAATAAGGATTTCAGGTATCACTGTAACATAGGAATTTCAGGTTAGGCTAACCTGCCCCTACACTACGAATCCTGTAGATTGTTTATGTTAGCGAGATTTAACATATTTCCCTCCATGATGGTAAGAGGAAGGTACTTAGCTCTTCTGAAATCTGAACGTTTCTGTAAATGCAGTAAGAATGAACTTGATATTCTTATTATTATGATACATTGGACCATATCTTCTTCTCTTGTAATTTTGACACTAATGCTAGAAGGCAACTATTAAATGCTTTACAAATGGACAGGCCTACCTCTATGTTTCCAAATATTCCAAATATTCAAATACTGTTATCGGATAGTAATAATAAAATCGCCTCAATAGTGGCCGAATTTTTAAGCTCAGTCCATGCAGAAAGATTAAGCCATCACAAAGAGGATTAGGGGATCTTAATTAAATAGTAATGCGGAATTGATATATTGTTATATCATTTATACCAATTGATGTTTTAACTTAGGTTTGCTATGAGAAGTTTAAAGTTATTTTTTATGGAGTAGTAGTGAATTTTAGTGTTAAAGATTTAATTAATGCAAACCTTATTTTGGTCCCTAAGGATTGTTTTGTACGTGCAAACCTGTTGTACAATGTTTGCTCTGAAATCATCTGGTCTGTTATGCCTAATAAAGGTTATTGAATTGAATTGAATAATGCATTTTGTGTGGTTTTCACCAACATATTCATTTTTAATGCACTAATATATGTATTTTTGTAAATTTTATCTGGTTGGTGAACTGTGAAGCAAAATTCAGATAAGTTTGTATCTTGAAGGAAACCTGTTTTGGTTGACATATTGTTTCAGAAAATGCAAATTTGATAGATTCAGCTTCAAATGAGATCAGATTGAATTTTTCCATCTGTAGCCCTGATTTTTTTTTCAACCTCTCCTGGGCAAATGAATTTCTATTTTTGGTTCTTTCCTACTTTATTTACAGGGTGTGAGAGCGAGTGGGTCAGGGGATATTTTCAAACATTTTTGTTAGTGTGAACTGGTATAATTGCCATTTTCCATATATCTAGTCCAGGTTATCAGGTTTTTTGTACATGTGTGTCAAGGTCAACACAGAGACACGCAAGTGTTCATGTTTTGCTCCACGACAATTTCATGCCCTGCTTCTGATGGGGTTCATTTTCAGTTGTTGATAACATTATAGACAATTGTGTTTTTCCAGCATATAATTAGCTGAAAAACATAGATACCCTATTTGAAGAACATGCTGTGTCAGAATAAATTGATTGTGGTGTAGAGCCCCCAGGTAGAGATCCCTGGCATGAATACACTGATGCTACAAACAAGAGAATATTCCTATTTTTATCTGCTAAATGCAGGCTAGTTTGAGATCTGTTTGAATAAAAAAACCCTCTTGTGCTCCTCCCCCCCCTCGTAATTACTCAGCTGCCCAACAGTATTTTTTCCTTCCCTCCCTCCATGTGTGCCTTAGCTGCTCTTTGTCATGAAGTCATGGTGCCTCTGTGGAAACAAAGAGGAAGCAATAAGCCTTAAATTACCGTACTTGAATGGGAAATGTGCAGCAGGACTTTTATACATCTCAGTTTTAAACAGCCATTAACAAAACTCAGCCCTGAACTTGTTTGCCAAAGATGCCTCTTTGGTGGATCAGCCTCGGCTGTCTAGCTACATGTTGCGCGGCTCCATTCTGCCGAAAGTTCCCTCCAACAAGCTGTCTATGCAGAGGGGCAAACTAGATGTGACTTGGATGTTAGGTGTGTGTATTTGCCTTTAATGTCCAGGTTTTTCTGTTGGGATCACAGCAGGCCCTTTCCTCCTTTGCTGCAGTTCTGAGGAAAACCCCTTCTCTGAAACAGATGTTTGTTCTAGAACAGGCATTTCCAACTTCAAGTAGGCTGCGATCTACTAACTAGTTTCAAAAACTGGCAGTGATCTACCACCCTCTGAAGTCATTTAAGTAAGTAAGTAAATAAGTAAGTAAGTAAGTAAATAAATAAATCTTTATTTCACAGGTACAGTAGTTATGTTTGGGTATCATCATGACAGATCCAAATAGTAACTAGATGGACAAGTAACTAAACAAGTGAGAAAAGTCAAACTATATTTTTATATTAGTTTACACAGACCTGAGGAACCAGCTCAGGGTTTGGCAAGGCTTACCGGGCATGGGCCGGATCACTCCCATGGAGATCCTCCGTGGGCCGGGCCAGCAAAGCGTGGTGCCAGAAATTGCATCTGCACATGTCTGCGGCACCAGAAATTGTGTCTGCGCATGCCCAGATGCTGAAAAACGTGCCTGCGCAGAAGCTATTTTTGGCATCTGGGCATGCGCAGAAGTGATTTCCAGAGCTGCAGAAGAGAGTCCCTGTGCCACACTGTGCCGGTTTAGTGCAGTGTGTGGGGACTTACCAAGCAGGCGGCTGGGTTCGGGGGTGGTTCATGGGCCAGTTAAACGGCCTCTGTGGGCCACTTCCGGCCCATGGGCTGAACCAGCTTCTCTCTGTGTGCGTTAGCTCTTTTCCTTCCGAGTTGCTTCCTTCCTTGCTCCGTGATTCTCCTTCCCTGCCCCCCCTCTCCCTCCACCTCAGTCTTTCTCCTTCTGTTGCGTTAAAGCCTTTCCCTCGCTTAAACACATGGAGCGCTAAGGGGGCTTTCCCCCATGTGTTTTGTTCTTTGCATTCCTCACTGTTTATGTGTGGGGGAGGGGCTTCTTTCTTATTCCTTTCTAGCGGGCGAGCAGGCAGGGAGCTTTTCGTTTTGAGTCCAATCATGTTATCACTCCCACCCCTAAGTTAGTACCCTGCGGAAACACCCCCCACACCCCCAGCCCTCCCTCAGGGCACTGCGTCCCCCTCACCCCACCACTGGTGCTCTACCCCCCCCCCCCCCGCCACCAGAGCGCAGTGCAGAGCAGGTGGCGGGGAAGGAAGGCAAGCTGGCTTCCTTGGCTGGAGGAAGAGGAGCTCAGGCTTGCATGACACTGGCGGGCAGCAGTGGCTGCTGCTGCATCCGAGGCTGCAGAGAAAGGCTTTTCTTTCTCAGCCTGTGATCGACAAAAATCAGTCCTGTGATCCATGAGTCAATCGCAACCGAGGTGTTGGACATGCCTGTTCTAGAAGAAACTCTCTGCTGCCAGCTCCAAAATACACAGATTTGAACATGACACTCACTCCTTACATTCCATGGACTCCTGAAAACGGGGAGCCCCAGAATATCAAACTCATGGCAATGGCTTCTTAGGGAAATCATTGTCTTGGTCATTGTTTTATTGAGGATTGGACAGGGAAGATTAGCAGTTTGAGCTAAACACAGGATGATAAAATGATTAAGGTCAAAGCGGCTGGGCAAGCCAGTCTGATGGGCAGGGTAAATATAATAAATGGTTTTTATTATAGTTATAGCAGTGAGATGAGTCTATTTTTTCTTTGAGATGCTGAGGCTCAGATAATATTGTTAAGAGTTTGTGGGTGCAAGACTCCCCTAAATTCCTGGATCCATTAGAGCAGGGGTGTCCAACAGGTCGGTCACAATTTACTGGTCGATCGCGGGCTGCCCCTGGTCAATCTCAGTCGATTGCGTGATCTCCAGTGATTGCTCCCCCCCCCCAAAAGCTCAACAACTCTGATCTCAACAACTCTGGTCAATCCAATGAGTAGATCACAGCCAGTTTATTTATAGTGGGAGTAGATTGCAGTCTCTTGGAAGTAGGACCCCCCTGCAGTAGAGTGTTTAAACTAAATCTTTAATCTATTCTCCTGAACCCTTGGATCCAACGATTAAACTATAAGGCAGATCAGTTTCCTAAAGAGACAATCGCCTGGCGGTTGAGTCATTAAGAAAGCAAAGGGGAACCCTCCCTCCAGCTCAGAATTCCTTAGGAGGGTTGGCTGTGATGTGACCCAAAGGAAAAAAGGTTGCAGGTTGCAGGCTGGAGAGTTGGAGAAAGGATCAGAGCATGATGGTTGGTTTTTGTCCAGAAATCCAAGGCTGCCCCTATGGTAGGAGCAAGACCTTGGAGGATTAACATTGTGAACCCCTCCATCATAGGCTCAGGTTGTATATATGTGTCAAAAGGCCATGTATCAAAAAGACGTCACAGTCTTTGCTGGGCCTCATTCCCAAAAGAAAACACAGACCCTGAGCAAGCCCCTGGGACCCCTGGAATCTCACGCCATTCAGAGATTGGGGTGGTGGGCAGCAATATATTGCCAGTGAAGATAGTCATCATGTTACATCTCATGCTAGCACCTTTAATGTGAACCGTGACCCATGACGGGGACCTACTTGTACATTTAATTTTTAATTTATTTTAAACTTAGTTGCTTGTTATCCAAAGGTCTCCAAGTCACTTACACTAATGCACACAAACACAAGCTTGTTTTCTCTTGCTCTGGAGGGTAGGACCCGAACCCTTGGCTTCAAGTTACAAGAAAGGAGATTCCAACTAAACATCAGGAATAACTTTCTGATGGTAAGAGCTGTTCAACATTGGAATGGGCTCCCTCTGAAGTTGTGGACTCTCCTTCCTTGAAGGTTTTTAAGAAGAGGTTGGATGGCCATTGCCTGGGATGCTTTATCTGAATTTCCTGCATTGCAGGGGGTTGGACTAGATGACCCTTAGGTACCTTCCAACTCTATGATTCTATTATTCTATGATTCCAGGGACAAAAATGGGTGTGTATGTCATATAATATATTAATATATTGTCTAATATAACACATGAAAAAACCCAACAACACGCTCACCATATAAATAATAACAAACAACATTAACACATGTAGGTAATGAAGGAAGTTCACCCTCAGTGCTGTCCATCCCTCTGCACATAAACTTCAATAGCCTGGAAGCTACCTCCCTTGTTCCTCCTGGTTGTTGCTCCACAGAGAAGTGTCTATGGCATCCACACCCTGTGGGATAGCACCTTGGCCCCACTTGTCCATGGGTGTGTGAAGGAGACCCAAAGATGAGTGGTCCTGAGGCTTGTATCCTAACACATGCCCATGCCAACTCAGCCCTAAATCCACCTGCTTTGCAATTGCAGAAGTTTGCAAAAGGGCAAAGTCTTCAGAGAGGACCACTACAAATGTATCACAGATCAAAACATTAGCAATGTGCATCAGTGCAGTGAATCTACATGCTCAGAGGTATGAAAAGTAAATAATTCGCTTGATGCATATCAAATTCTATCTCCTGAAGTGCTTAATTAACAACGTATGAGAAATGTGCACTTGAGATCTGACTGGGTAATAGATGTCACCTTGTTCAATAAAAGTGCTTTGCTACTAGAAAGGCTTAATTTTAAAGAGATTAGTCAGCATTTGTACCAAAGTATCCTCTACTTCCAAAGGCCTGATCTTAATAGCTAGGAAGGGCAAATGATGCCCTCCATTGAGCTGTTAAGAATATCAAGGGGTTTATTTGTTATTGATTCTGAAGGTATCATGAAGTTCTTTTGCCAGGGTGCAGAGCCTGACATGGCAGATGGCATTTATAATGCCTAGAAGACTTTTAATTGAACTCTAATTCTTTAGCACTTGCATCTATCTCCCTTTCCCTTCCAATTAAGCACAAGTGACACATTTTTATGATCACCAAGTCCATGTAAATTAACTCTAACTAGTGATACAATGGGGTAATCCTCTAATTAAGTTTATTATAATGCCAGCCAGATGGGCGGGGCATAAATAATAAATAAATAAATAAATTATTATTATTATTATTATTATATTTCCTCTAAATGAGTGAATATAGAAATGGGAATAAACTGTTCAAAGTCCAGTTCTTTACACCGAAATGTGCTAGTTCAGGATTTTGGGAGGTCCTTGGGCAAGCTGCTTTCCGTAGGCTCTCTCCCCTAAGCAACTCCCTCTTTGGCTTCCAGAAGCTGAAGTGTGAACTGGGCCACAGCTTGGTTAGTCAAAAAGTGCTGCATACGGGTGCAATTACACATGATTGTGGGAACACAAGTTGTTGTTGTTGTTGCTTAGTTGTTTAGTCATGTCCGTCTCTCCATGACCCCACACTAGGCACATCTCTCTTCCGCTGCCTCCCGCAGTTTGGTCAAACTCATGTTAGTAACTTCGAGAACACTGTCCAACCATCTCATCCTCTGTCATCCCCTTCTCCTTGTGCCCTCCATCTTTCCCAACATCAGGGTCTTTTCCAGGGAGTCTTCTCTTCTCATGAGGTGGCCAAAGTACTGGAGCCTCAGCTTCAGGATCTGTCCTTCCAGTGAGCACTCAGGGCTGATTTCCTTCAGAATGGAGAGGTTTGATCTTCTTGCAGTCCATGGGACTCTCAAGAGTCTCCTCCAGCACCATAATTCAAAAGCATCAATTCTTCGGCGATCAGCCTTCTTTATGGTCCAGCTCTCACTTCCGTACATTACTACTGGGAAAACCATAGCTTTAACTATACGGACCTTTGTCAGCAAGGTGATGTCTTTGCTTTTTAAGATGCTGTCTAGGTTTGTCCTTGCTTTTCTCCCAAGAAGCATGCATCTTTTAATTTTGTGACTGCTATCACCATCTGCAGTGATCATGGAGCCCAAGAAAGTAAAATCTCTCACTGCCTCCATGTCTTCCCCTTCTATTTGCCAGGAGGTTATGGGACCAGTGGCCATGATCTTAGTTTTTTTCATGTTGAGCTTCAGACCATATTTTGCACTCTCCTCTTTCACCCTCATTGAAAGGTTCTTTAATTCCTCCTCACTTTCTGCCATCAAAGTTGTGTCATCAGCATATCCGAGGTTGTTTATATTTCTTCCAGCAATCTTAATGGGATTCATCCAGTACAGCCTTTCACATAATGAATTCTGCATATACGGTAAGTTAAATAAGCAGGTAGACAATATAAAGCCTTGTCGTACTCCTTTCCCAAATTGGAACCAATCAGTTGTTCCATATCTACTTCTAACTGTTGCTTTTTGTCCCACATAGAGATTTCTCAGGAGACGGTTGAGGTGATCAGGCACTCCCATTTCTTTAAGAACTTGCCCTAGTTTGCTGTGGTCAACACAATCAAAGGGTTTTGCATAGTCAATGAAGCAGAAGTAGATGTTTTTCTGGCACTCTCTAGCTTTCTCCATAATCCAGCGCATGTTTGCAATTTGGTGTCTGGTTCCTCTGCCCCTTTGAAATCCAGCTTGCACCTCTGGGAGTTCTCGGTCCACATACTGCTTAAGCCTGCCTTGTAGAATTTTAAGCATAACCTTGCTAGTGTGTGAAATGAATGCAATTGTGCGGTAGTTGGAGCATTCTTTGGCACTGCTCTTCTTTGGGATTGGGATGTAGACTGATCTTCTCCAATCTTCTGGCCACTGCTGAGTTTTCCAAATTTGCTGGCATATTGAGTGTAGCACCTTAAAACCATCATCTTTTAAAATTTTAAATAGTTCAGCTGGAATGTCATCACTTCCACTGGCCTTGTTATTAGCAATGCTTTCTAAGGCCCATTTGACTTCACTCTCCAGGATGTCTGGCTCAAGGTCAGCAACCACACTACCTGGGGTGTATGAGACCTCTATATCTTTCAAATCAAATATTATTTATTGCATTAGCCATATGGCCATAGCACATAATGCGAAACCAGGCGGAAACCTGTCGTGAATGTACATAAAATACAACAGATACATTTTGTACATTTTGTACAAATACATTTAAAAACTTTAAGTGTAAAATCATGCTGAGTAAAACAGATAAAATAAGAAGCAATAACAGGGCATGTCGACAGTGACTATGTCAGGAAGTTACATAGGGCTAGGTCTATGGCAAGTTAGCCGAGAAGGTGGCCCTGAGTTTCAGTGCCTGTAAAATATAGATAGCCACACCACGTGTGACCAGGGGGTTGGCGTCTACCAGTAAGTATTTCATGCGGTCGTCGTCCTGGGCGATGGTCGGTGGGATTAAGAGGAAAAGCCTGGGTCTAACTGTAACATATAGAGGGCAGTGGAAGAAAAAATGGATAAAGTCCTCTATCTTTCCCTTGTTGCATGGGCAGAGTCGAAGATCCAGCGGAGTATTGGATAATACACCCTGTAGTAATGCTGTCGGGATGGCGTGGAATCGTGCTAATGTGAAGGCCCTTCTTAACATGGGATTTATCAGATCACTCAGCTAATGGGCCGGAGATCTGACTGTCTTCACACGAGGAAACCACGTGGATAATCTGGCCGCGTTGGATAGTGCTAGATCAAGGGCTTCATCCTTAGCTAAAATCCATTCACGGATTTTATCTTTGTCCCATGAGGACAGGGCAGTGAAGTCTGGAAGTGAGTAGCGATCGCAGGTGGTCTCCATGCCCTTTGACCAGGTGCGGCTGCCAATAAAGGCTGTGAAGGCTTGTTTCGCTAATAGAGAGTTTGGAGTTTCTGCAAGAGATTTGTAGTAAGTGATTATTCTGATATGGGCTTTTGCTACAATGGATGGTAGTCCCAATTCCATTCTCAGTTGGGCGGCCATTGTCCCATTGGGGAGGCCCAAGATCTTTCTTGCCAGGAGATTTTGCAGAGACTCCAGTCGTTGGAGTATATTCAGATTCCACCCCCATATTTCCACCCCATATAGCAACATTGGGGGTATTTTACTGAGGTAGATCTTTCTGAATCATTGCACGAAATGTTCCTTTCATATCTCCAATTTTCTTGAGCAGATCTCTGGTTTTTCCCGGTCTATTGTTTTCCTCTATTTCTTTGCATTGCTTGTTTAAGAAGGCCCTCTTGTCTCTCCTTGCTATTCTTTGGATATCTGCATTCAATTTCCTGTATCTTTCACTATCTCCCTCGCATTTTGCTTGCATTTTGCTTGCATTCTCTCTCTCTCTATTTGTAAGGTCTCGTTGGACAGCCACTTTGCTTTCTTACATTTCCTTTTCATTGGGATGGTTTTCGTTGCTGCCTCTTGTATAATGTTATGAGCCTCTGTCCATAGTTCTTCAGGCACTCTGTCCACCAAATCTAAATCCTTAAAACTGTTCCTCACTTCCACTGTGTATTCATAAGGGATTTGATTTAGATTGTATCTTACTGGCCCAGTGGTTTTCCCTACTTTCTTCAGTTTAAGCTGGAATTTTGCTATAAGAAGCTGATGATCTGAGCCACAGTCAGCTCCAGGTCTTGTTTTTGCTGACTGTATAGAGCTTCTCCATCTTTGGCTGCAGAGAATATAATCAGTCTGATTTCGATGCTGCCCATCTGGTGATGTCCATGTGTAGAGTCGTCTCTTGTGTTGTTGGAAAATAGTGTTTGTGATGACCAGCTTGTTCTCTTGACAGAACTCTATTAGCCTTTGCCCTGCTTCGTTTTGAACTCCTAGGCGAGGAATGCAGAAACTTTAAGAATTATCTTCATGGGCGTAGCCAGGGGGGGGCAGACGGGGGCAATTGCCCCCCCTAGAAGGCAGCTGCCCCACCCAGAAGCAAAAATGATCAGTGTCCGTTCAAAGCATTTTCCCCCTATTTTTTCCCCCAGAAGCACCATTTCCCCTCCCTCACTGCATCCTCCCTCCCTCCTCCCGGTGCAGCCATAGGCTAATATCGCTGAGGGACAGGCCAATGGGCGAGCAGCTCATGGCTGAGAGCAGGAAGAGGGCTGGGCTGAGCTAGCACGTGCAAGCAAGCAGCAGCTCGACGACCTTCCTGCGCCTCAGGATCCTGCCCCCTGGATCTCCTGAAACCTAAGGTTTTTGTGTGTTTGCTGGATTTCCCCCCTCCGCCTTCCCTCTGTATCCTGTCCTTCTTGTGGTTCAATTTTCCTGCCCCTCCTGCCCTTTCCGTGTGTGTGTGTGTGTGTGTGTGTGTGTGTGTGTGTGTTGGGGGGTTTGTTATTCATTATTCTGCCGCTGAGAAAGCGGATGTGCTTGGGGGGGGGGCACTGGCTAGCTAACTGCTCAAGGGAGGCTTTCATGGGCTGTCGTTTGCCTTGGTTCCTTAGATCCTAGCCCCTTCCAAAGAAAAAACCACCGGCTTTAGAAAGATAAATAAAAAAATAAAACCTAGGGCTTCATTTGAAAGCAGTATAGGCTTTTGAAATTGGACGAGTGTCTGGGGTTTGGGGTTTCTTGTGTGTGTGTGTGTGTACACGCCAGAAAATTCCTATTACACAGGAGGATTTTTTCCTTGGTTATGACCAGGTGTGGAAAATTCTCAAGTTACCTCCACTGACCCTCCTAAGTTGTGATGTAGTTCTGATGTATCTATATGTAGGATGATGTATCTGGGGGTGGGCTGGACTCCAAGGGGGGAAATTTCAAAAGTCTATATAGGATAAAGCTGCTTTGCTTCTCAATATTTTCCGGTTTGCCTCTGTTATTTCCTCCTACCTATGGAGAACCTATAAAGAACTTTAAAAGGGCTCTTGTGTACCCCATAAGGGAATAAGGGCAGATTTTTGTTTAGTACACTTGAGGGGGGGAGCATCCCATTGCAACAGTTCAATAAAGATCAGCCTTTCCTCTGTATACTGCATTTAATAAAATTTATTTCTGGTTCTTGTCAACAAGGGTCCATTTGAGTTGTGCTATTTGATATCGTGGGGTGGATTTGGAGAAGGGGGGGGTACTATTTCTGCTTACATTTCATTAATCCAGGCTTTTTAGGTTTTCATTTCTTTAATTTAATTAATTTTTGGCTTAAGACTTTTAACGCAGGCTTCCCCAAACTTTGGCCCTCCAGATGTTTTGGACTACAATTCAAATCATCCCTGACCACTGGTCCTGTTAGCTAGGGATCATGGGAGTTGCAGGCCAAAACATCTGGCGGGCCGCAGTTTGGGGATGCCTGCAAGTGCAACGTTTTAAGTTTTGGTGGGTTGATTGTCCCTGCCTTTGGAATATACTGCAGTTTCATTGAAATAAATAAAGTGTAAATACAAGCAAATAATTGTAATAACTACCGTAATAAAGCACTGCTATAATTATATATAAGTTTCTTAAAATTTTGGTTTCATTCACCTTTGCCATGCTGAAATGTCACAACCTGAACGACCATGGCTTGCCCCCCCCCTAGTTTTGATCCTGGCTACGCCCCTGATTATCTTTATAATGAATGGTCGGCGCACAGAACATCAAACGAGCCTACGCCTAACAATCGCCTTATCAACCTCAAGAGAAGCTACAAAGCCCTACTAAAGGAAAAGAAGCTCATGGCAGAAAGGGAAAATTGGAACAACCTATTGATAGCTGCAGAAAATAGAAGCTCAGCCTCTTTTTGGCACTTAATCTCCAGGTACCTGGGAAGGCCGCTTGCTAGGGTAGAACCCCATATTCCAGCTGACACCTGGGAACGATACTTTGCCAACCTGTATGCAGCTCATGATATCAGCGGAGATATGGTGGAGTTGGATCCACTACCTGATTGGGACCCAGTAACCTGCTCAGAAGTTGAATCTCTCACAGATCGATTTAAACCGGGCAAGGCCCCCGGTGACGACCTTATATCCATTGATGCCATCAAAGCCAATAAAGATTGGTGGATTCCACCTTTAGCAGCACTTTATACGCATATAAATAAAACAGCAAAATTTCCCTCAAGTTGGAGCTCTGCACTGATTGTATTAATTCATAAGAAAGGCCCACGTACAGAGCCGAGCAACTTTAGGACGATCAGCTTGCTAAATGTCATTGGGAAGATTTATTCTGGGTACTTGCTAAACAAACTATCAGAATGGATTGAGAATGACAATATCATTGCCGATGAGCAGGCAGGTTTTCGCCCCGGAAGATCTACAATGGACCAAATATTAACCTTGCACCATCTGGCGGAAAAGTATGCCGGCAAAGCCCCAAAAGTTCTTCATGTGGCCTTTATTGACCTTAAGCAAGCTTTTGATCGAATCTCCAGAAAGCAGCTATGGACAAAATTGGCTGCTACAACAATCGATCGACGCCTTCTTCACCTGATTATCAACCTGCACACTAACACCTTTCTGAGAATCAGGCTAGACAATAATGGCCTAGTCTCTAACCCCATTACCACCACTAGGGGGGTAAGACAGGGCTGTCTATTGGCTCCAGCATTGTTTAACTTTTACATTAACTCTCTGGTGTCTCATATGGCCAATGATGCTTTCCATCCCCCCAAATTAGCAGGCCGATCCCTGAACGTTCTCCTGTATGCGGATGACGCTGCACTTCTCGCTAGATCCCCCATTGGGCGAAGGAGAATGCTAGAAGCTTTACATGAATACTGTGTTCAACATGAGCTCCAACCTAACTATGCCAAGACCAAGATTATGGTCTTCTCCGCCCGACCGAGACTCCATCGATGGTCGATGAACGGGATCCCCCTAGAGCAGGTTAACTGCTTCAAATATCTGGGACAAGTAATTCGACCAAATAGGTCTTTTCTGGCCCATAGAGACTATATAATTACCAATGCATCCAAAGCAGCCATCCAGATTAGATCCCTATATGCTAAGAACCAGGCGCAATCAGTGAAGGTAGCCTTGAGACTTTTTCAAATGAAAGTCCTCCCCCTTCTTTTGGTGGGTATCTCTTTGGGCACCCGTAGGGATTTTCTGAAATTGGATTCTATCCAAACGAGATTCCTCAGAGCCATTCTTAGGATTCCTTCTTCTGTAGCGGGTGCGGCTATGAGACTAGAGGTTGGCTGGCAAGTCCTATGGTATGTGGCCCTGAAGACGAAGCTTTGGCTATGGCTCAAGCTTTGCTTTAAACCAGTGGGTATCGCCCCCTTGATATTGAGGGATGATTTTCAATCATCGTGGGAAAGGGAAGTCACTAATGAGGTTCAATCCTGTGGATTGTCACACCTCTACTTCGAGTCTATGACGTACATTCAAGCCAGAGCTTTGGTTTCCCGGAGACTGAGCGATATTGCTAGGCAAGAAGATATAGCCCAGATAAAACCAGGGATGTTCCTAGGGGACCAGATCCATCGGACCATACCAGCCCCCTACCTTGCGGAAGTCCACTATGTGGAATACCGTGGATGTCAGGGGCTGCCCAAGTCCCAAGGCAGTGGCGGAGGACACAGGCAGTGTAGACAGCGTGCAATTAACTCCAGAAGCGGTGCTTAAACTATGGGAGGCTGAACAGCCAGTGCCCACGCAAGGAGGAGCTCTGTTAACGCCAGAAATGGTGCTGAGGCAGTGGGATGCTGAGAAAGCCCTCGCCCCGCCGGAAGAAGGAGGGCTTAGGGACACAAGCGGAGCTGCAGTGCAGGGGAAAGGCGAGGAGCAGGAAGTGGAGGGGAACAGGGAGGAGATGAGTGCGGAGGATGCTGTCCAAGCCCAGGAGGCAACTGGCATGGAAGAGGAGAATGTAGGGGAGGCGACTAGCGCCACCCCGCTCAGGGCCAGACCGCGGAAGCGGAAGGAAAGAGGGCGGCGCCTAGGTTGTCCAAAGCTCTTATGTTGGGGGAGGAGCCGCCAACCGGTATTCTGGGAATCTGACTCAGACAAGACGGACGATGAATTGTGAAACCTATAACGCTTGATGCTGTAAATAAAGCTAGTAGCTTAAAAGCAAGCTCGTATGGATGCTTACTTCTGAGGAGACCTCACACACCTCTTACAGTAGACTTCTTACAGTGGCTAGATTAAATGCCCTTGATTCTGCGGTATTGTGGGGAAGGTACAGGGGAGTACCATACGCTCAGAGAACTTGTCATTGTGCCATGGGCGCGGTCGAGTCCACCGAACATATTCTCCTGACTTGCCCTTCTTATGCAAAGCTCAGGCAAAATCTTATAGCTCCACTTTTAGTCCAATTTAGCTTCCGATCCAGAGAAAACCAGGTTTTATACTTGCTGAATAATGCTACTGGAAATACAGCCTCCTTGGTGGCCAAATTTATTTTTTTAGCTTTCAAGCGTCGCAAGACTAAAATCGACTGCATTGACCTGGGGCTATCTGTCTAGCCCATTTTAGTGTTGGTTGTGTTCTAAAAACCCTCTCAGATGTTTTAACTTTGCATGGATAAATGTATCTTTTTCTGACTGACGGTCGAATAAAGGATGATGATGATGATGATGAACTCCTAGGCCAAACTTGCCACTTGTTCCTTTTATCTCTTGACTCCCTACTTTAGCATTCCAATCCCCTATAATGAGAAGAACATTCTTCTTTGGTTTCATTTCTAGAAGGTGTTGTAAGTCTTCATAGAATTGGTCAATTTCAGTTTCTTCAGCACTGGTAGTTGGTGCATAAACTTGAATTACTGTGATGTTAAAAGGTCTGCCTTGGATTCGTATCGAGATCATTCTATCATTTTTGAGATTGCATCCCAGTACAGCTTTCGCCACTCTTTTGTTGACTATGAGGGCCACTCCATTTCTTCTATGGGAGTCTTGCCCACAGTAGTAGATACGATGATTATCCAAACTGAATTTGCCCATTCCCGTCTATTTTATTTCACTGATGCCCAGGATGTCAATATTTATTCTTGCCATCTCATTTTTGACCACATCCAGCTTACCATGGTTCATGGATCTTACATTCCAGGTTCCTATGCAATATTTTTCTTTACAGCATTGGACTTTCCTTTCACTTCCAGGCACATCTGCAACTGAGTGACCTTTCGGCTTTGGCCCAGCCGCTTCATCAGCTCTGAATCTACTTGTACTTGTCCTCCGCTCTTCCTCAGTAGCATGTTGGATGCCTTCCGACCTGAGGGGCTCATCTTCAAACGTCATAACTTTTTTTTTTCCTCCAAAATTTTTTATTGGTTTTAACAAAATAATACCATTAAAAACAAACAATAGTAAACAAACAAAAAGAAAACAAGAACAAAAATACACATAAAAACACACATTTTTAACCTATCAATCCTTCTTATCATTGTGAGTTGACTTCCTCCCATCCTCTCTTCCTGCGTTCCTTGTATATCATCATTAGTAATTTCTTGACATCATTGAAAACATTTTTAATTAATTAACCTCAATAACTCTTCTATCCTAATGTCAATATCATTTATTCCAACAATTATAGACCTTAAATCTATCCTCTAAGTCTACAGCCTCCCTTATCTTCCAGCTTACTTCTACTCTTTCATCTTACAATACTTTTTAAAATATACTTTAAATTTCTTCCAGTCTTCATCCACCACTTCCTCCCTCTGGTCACGAAGTTTTCTGGTCAGCTCAGCAAGCTCCATATAGTCCATCATTTTCATCTGCCATTCTTCTATCGTTGGTAATTCCTCCGATTTCCAGTTTTTAGCTAACAAAATTCTAGCTGCTGTTGTGGCATACATAACGAAAGTCCTATCAACTTTTGGGATTTCCTGTTTTACAATTCCAAGTAAAAAGGCTTCTGGTTTTTTACTAAATGTGTTTCTCAATACCTTTTTCAATTCATTATAAATCCTTTCCCAGAAGTCTTTCACCTTTGGGCAGCCAGCGTCATAACTTTTATATGCCCGTTGTTTTTGTCTATGGAGTTTTCTTAGATCACATCTATTCAAAACTCTCCACTATGACCTGTCTGTCTCTGAGTTATTCAAGCCCCTTCACCATGACAAGGCAGTGATCCATGAAGGAACACAAGTAGAATCGAATATTGTGATGCATGTCAGTTGCTGCAGGAATATAAGGAAGTGAAAGAAGACAAGATGAAACTGGAGGTTGGATATTCCAGCTCTCTGGAGAGTAAGGAGCCATCTTCTTGCTGATGATACCTGCTCCTACCCCAAATAGTCAAGCAAGTTAGCAACCACAGAGTAGTGCCAGACTCTGCTTTGTTTTTGGATGAAGTTGTAACAGTATCCACCACTGCATTTTGACACCAAAACAGCAACCTGGAAAATCAGCTTTTGGGGACTTTCACCCATGTTTTAATAAGCTCTTTTCATAAGAAACTCAAGTGAAGGTGTGCAGGAAGATCAACTGGTAGGCAATTTTTCTCCTGCCCCAAGAGGGAAGTCAAGATGATACGACTTTGACTTCCTGTCAACTGTATTAGCTGCCAACCAACTTCCAGGCAAAACTCAAGACTTCAGCGATCAATCCCAGTATCTTAATTAATTTAAGCTCCTTGCTTTAAGAACCCCTCTCTTCATGTGGAAGAATCTCTTCTGGACCTCCTCACCTAGTGACATGCCATTGGTTGGGAGCAGGAGCGGTTCTTTCTCTGAACTAGTTCTGTGGGTTAGTGGAAAAGTCTCCATTAGTATACATTAGTATTTTATTTAAAAAATCAGAAGACTTTTCATTTCTGCATTAAAATTCTGTTTCTTCATTTTACCTGTTTCATAGAATCATAGAGTTGGAAGAGACCACAAGGGCCATCCAGTCCAACCCCCTGCCAAGCAGGAAACACCATCAAAGCATTCCTGACAGGTGGCTGTCAAGCCTCTGCTTAAAGACCTCCAAAGAAGGAGACTCCACCACACTCCTTGGCAGCAAATTCCACTGTCAAACAGCTCTTACTGTCAGGAAGTTCTTTCTAATGTTTAGGTGGAATCTTCTTTCTTGTAGTTTGAATCCATTGCTCCGTGTCCGCTTCTCTGGAGCAGCAGAAAACAACCTTTCTCCCTCCTCTATATGACATCTATATATATAAAAATGTTCCCATTGCGTGCGCGGCGGACACCACCGTGCTCCGTAACCGCTGGACCAAATCGCATCAAATTTAGGACACAGCGTACCATGACCATCAAGGAAGGATCTGGCATAATAAAAATTCAAAAAACCCACACCTAACGCACACATTATATGTCATCACCATCTTCCAATAGAAAGGCTCATCGCAGGGCAGCGTCATATCTCAATGGACTCTTCAGGCCAGGGCCGCAAGGAAGTCTGGGAAATAGAGTTCAAAGAAGCGATGGCCTGCCTCTTTCCCTGATAGTCGACTCGGCTTTTAATAGCCGCAAGGCACGCTGGGAAATGGGGGCAGCTGCCTCTCACAGTTAACTAGGCCGGACCTGCAAGGTGTTGTAAGAATATCAAGGTCTTATCTATATATATAATTGTTCATAAGTGTGCCAAGCAAAACAAGGCCACATTTTCACTCACAAACTGACAAACTGTTTCTCTGCAAGGATTGGCTGGGAAACAGGGAAATGTAAATATCTCTTTTGTCAAAGGCACGCTGGGAAATGGAGGCCGCTGCCTCTCACAGTTAACTAGGCCGGACCCGCAAGGCACACTGGGAAATGGAGTCAAGGCGCCCTGTGGGTGAACTAAGCTCTTTCGCCCAAACCACAAGGCATGCTGGGAAACGGTGGGCTTATTATCCCAACCAACCGCGCGGCGTCAGAGGCCTCCTTCCTCGGCTTTTTCTGCCACAGGCCGCAAGAGGGCACCTGAGCGTGTGCAGAGTGCACATGACGCAGGCGGGGGTAGGTGGGGGTTTATTTTGGCTGCGGCTGCTACTGATGGTAATAAGCATAAAATCAGCCACAGCAAGGCGTGGCCGGGCCCGCTAGTCCTTTTATATATTTGAACATGGCTATCATATTGAACATGGCTTAACCTTCTCTTCTCCAGGCTAAACATACCCAGCTCCCTAAGCCATTCCTCATAAGACATCGTTTCCAGGCCTTTGACCATTTTGATTGCCCTCCTCTGGACACGTTCCAGCTTGTCAGTATCCTTCTTGAACTGTGGTTCCCAGAACTGGACACAGTATTCCAGGTGGGGTCTGACCAGAGCGGAATACAGTGGTACTATTACTTCCCTTGATCTAGATGCTATACTCCTATTGATGCAGCCCAGAAATGCATTGGCTTTTTTAGCTGCTGCATCAAGTTTATGGTCTACCAAGACTCCTAGATCCTTTTCACATGTACTGCTCTCAAGCCAGGTGTCACCCATCCTGCATTTGTGCCTTTCACCCCCCCCCAAGTGTAGTACTTTACATTTCTCCCTGTTAAAACTCATCCTGTTTGCCATGACCCAGTTCTCTAATCTGCTAAGGTCATTTTGAAGTGTGATCCTGTCCTCTGGGGTATTAGCCACCCCTCCCAATTTGGTGTCATCTGCAAACTTGATCAGGATGCCCTCAAGCCCATCATCCAAGTCATTGATAAAAATGTTGAATAAGACTGGGCCCAAGACACCCCACTAAGACTGGCCCCTGTGGCACCCCACTAGTCACTTCTCTCCAGGATGAAGCACCCTTTGGTTTCGGTCAGTCAGCCAGTTACAAATCCACTGAATGGATTTGTCTAGCCCGCATTTTACCAGCTTCTTTACAAGAATATCATGGGGCACCTTGTCAAAGGCCTTGCTGAAATCAAGATAGGCTACATCCACAGTGTTCCCTTCGTCTAGCAGGCTTGTAATTCTGTCAAAAAATGAGATCAGATTAGTCTGACATGACTTATTTTTCAGAAACCCATGCTGACTTTTAGTGATCACAGCGTTCCTTTCTAGGTGCTCACAGACCGTTTGCTTAATGATCTGCTCTAGAATCTTTCCTGGTATTGATGTCAGGCTGACTGGGCAGTAATTGTTTGGGTCCTCTCTTTCCCCCCTTTTGAAAATAGGGACAACATTTGCCCTCCTCCAGTCTGCTGGGACTTCGCCTGTTCTTCAGGAATTCTCAAAGATTACTGCCAGTGGTTCTGAAATCACCTCTTCCAGTTCTTTTAATACTCTTGGATGTAGTTCACCTGGCCCTGGAGATTCTATTGAATGGATTTCCTGTTTTAGCTTTGCTTTTAATCATCTGCAATAATCTGCTTTAGTTTAATCAGTCAATAAATGAACCAAACATTTCTCCAACCTGGTACCCCCCCCCAAATGTATTGGATTGAAGCTGCCATAATCTCTGATCCTTGGCCATGCTGGTGGAGGGTGCAAGGTTAGAGAAGGCTGATTTAAATGGTTAATCAGCAGAACATTATTTAAATCACTGGGATGAAAGGCAAGAGTAGGTGAACCTGAGGCTGGCAAGGCAGGGCCCCCTTAGCGCCAATGGAGCATGGACCATGGTAAATATGCTGTTTTAGCGCAGCACAAGGGGGCTGACATTCCTTCAGGATGGTGACAGATTCCCCACTTCCTTGCTCAGTCAC
Source organism: Darevskia mixta (assembly GCA_034641385.1). Taxonomy (NCBI): domain Eukaryota; kingdom Metazoa; phylum Chordata; class Lepidosauria; order Squamata; family Lacertidae; genus Darevskia; species Darevskia mixta. Next base: position 2,714,122 of record JAWWNH010000040.1, on the reverse strand, counting down.
CCATGTTTTCTACATAATGCTGCTTTGATGTATCTTGCCATTGCTACAGCCATCAGGTTGAACTGCTACACCATTTAAACAGCTGTGCCCATACAGGTTGGACTTCTCTGCACAACACTTGTCCGTCCAAGAACAAAAGACCACAGAACTGCAGAAAGAGTTCCCCAGATGCAAGGTGCTTTTTAACACTCATGAAAATGAAAAATTTGCATATAGTTTTGATTCGTTCTTACTAGTAATTATATGCAGTAATTATTCCTCAAAAGCCTGATCTATAATGATTCCATTAACAGATGTATTAATTAAACATCTATCGTTTTCCTATTTATATGCTGTATAATTGATGTATTAACTAACTCCAGTAAGTCATATCCATGTGCTCTTGGCCCCTTTCACCTCTGAGATGAATTTAGTTTTGTTTGGAAAAGTAATTAACAATACCAAAAAAGACAACATATCTCCAGTTACAGGTAGATAGCCGTGTTGGTCTGTCATAGTCAAAACAAAATAAAAAAATTCCTTCCAGTAGCACCTTAGAGACCAACTAAGTTTGTTCTTGGTATGAGCTTTCATGTGCATGCACACTTCTTCAGATACACTGAAACAGAAGTCTGGTGACTTCTGAACAGGGTCTGGTGACTTCTGTTTCAGTGTATCTGAAGAAGTGTGCATGCACACGAAAGCTCATACCAAGAACAAACTTAGTTGGTCTCTAAGGTGCTACTGGAAGGAATTTTTTTATTTTGTTTTGAACATATCTCCAGTTTAACCACCCAAGAATATTTTAATGCTGCTAATAGGAACTCTTTGCTGCACTGCAATCGCTACTCTTTCTAATGCGGTTTTGTGTGTCACTAGCTACATTTGAGACATGAACAAGCGGTAACTGTTTTTATCTACCAGGAATATCAGCTGGAAATTTACCATCATTTATGCTGGGAGAAAAATTGGCTGGTCTCAGTGGTATTTGAAGTGGGTTTAGGTGTTGCTTTTTATAATAGGACTTCCAAAGAATGGGGGGTCAAAGACTTGATTTTCAAAGTACTTATGCACAGTGTCAATCATTTGTTCACTGCTGGTTCAAAATGCATAACCTTCAAGGTGTTCCTTTAAGGGATATTCATGACTTGTCATCAAAAATCCCCTCTTTCTCTTTCTTCCATCTTTTAAGGCCTTCTACTAATGAATCTAATTTGAAACCAGAACATTGACCAATTTAAATTTCAAGCTGTTACACATACCACACACCGTTCAAGATCTCCTATAATTGATTTCTCATTTGCTTTTCTTAGTTATTTTTTAAACCAGGATTTAACAGCCTTTTTAAAAACTTTTTTTTTGTTTTAGTGTGTTAGTGAGGACGGCATAGTAAGATACATATTTCAACAAAAATTGTTCTTCGGATGTGTTCCTGATTGCAGCAGCTATAATTGTCCTTGCACAGAAGCCCTGTGGCAGTTCCTATGCACTCTGGGAATGCTGAGGCACACTTTTAGTTTCCACCACTTAAACATCTCAAAAATATTCTGGCGCTGCAAGTGGGTTTTCAGTGGACATGCAGAAATGTAGTCTATGATCCTATCCCTCTAAATTTTACATGTTGCTGTATTCATTTTAACAATGTGGGACTTAAAAATAAGTTATAATTTATTCATACATATTTTTCTAAAATGCACAATGCTTGAGAATTTGATATCTCTTTTAGCTTCTTGAAGCATTGTTAATTAAGAAGAAGAAAAGTGGTGGCATGGTGCCAGGGGGTAAATTGGGATCTCACCCCCACCCCCCGGAGCATGCCACCTGAGGCAGGTTGCTTCATTGGTGTGCCAACCACTCTTCTTGAATACAATCCAAATGTTACTTGGATATAAGTCAAAATGCTGCAAAATAAGCAAGGCCTCACAACCATATATTGAAGACTTGTGCTGTGTAAACTGAACCTGTGGCTATGGGGGCTGAAAAGTCACCAGGACCTTGCTTTCTGCACAATGTTTGTTCAGCTTTTGGAGATTGAGAAATATTACCAATCACTAGGCAGGTCAATGGAGCTGCAGCTTCTACATCCGAGTACTAGATTTGACCTGAAAGGGAGAAATAACAGCTACTCCGGTTCTCTCCCACCACTTGTGTGGGATGGTGGTAGGGGAGTTGTACGTCATGAGCACTATGAACAGATATGGAATTCTGCTGGAGCCTGTAGAGATGCCTTGGCATGAAAGGCAAATCAGATTCCAGGAAAGATCTGATTGTGCATTCAGTGAAAAGATCTGCTAGCTGGCTCCCTCCCCTTGCCATCCTCTTTCACCCTAATTCACCTGGAGAAGAAATGCCAGTCTGGAGGGCTCTCTATTTTACGGAGGAGAGTTCTCTATTGAAAGGCGCCTTCTGGAAAGGGAGTGAGCATAGAGTTTAAGCAGTGGCAAGTCTACTAGTATCACAGAATTGGAAAGGATATCTCGGGACTTCCAGTTTTACCGTTCCCCACAACGGACGTGCTCTGCGAATGCTCTGAGCAGGAGCGATTGTTGGAGGGGTATTGGGGCAACGCGACCCCCCAAAAAGACCCAGGGGTGACCCTGAGTTGAAGTATCCAGTGGTGTTGGAAGGGACTCAGCATTCTACGTCTCTACGGCGAAAGAGCGGAGAGACCCAGACGCAAGGAGTCAAACTCCCCTTCACAAGAAGCCTCAAATTCCAAGATGGCGCGTAGCGGTAAAATTTCCAGCTAATTACCACCCTGTAATCTCAACTAATCGGCATCTAACTATGGGGGATTAAAGATTAAAACTCTGCCGACTAGATAAGAGAGAAGAGACTTTGGGGGTCAGATGGAAGAAGAGCAGAAATTATTTTCATTGTATGTGATTCAGCACAGAAAACAAATGCAAGGCTCAGTAGAAAAAAAGGAGTATTTTAAGAAGTTCCTGCTGTTGTTATCTCCCTCCCACCCCCCATTTTATATTGCAACAAAGAGACAAGATAGTATATTAACATTGCAGGAGGCATAAAAGCCTGCACTTCTACTCTTTTTCAATGTAACTGTGGATAATTGGACTGAATTGGATATACTGGTATATATATTGCTAGAAAAGGGGAAAGAGAAAGAAAAGGAAGGACTAAATAGGAGGATTCCAATGCAGAGGACAAGGTACGGTAAAGACAAAAGAAATAAAAAGAACATATAGGATTTTGAAACTAAAAATTGCGGATTTTTAGAGTTAAGACTGGAGTGGTGACTTTTAAAGGCCACGAAAAAGAGACTTAAATCTTTACCTTGGGCAGAAATGGAGCAGAGTGGAATGGAGTAGGGTGGGGACTAAAGAGAAGTCGGAAGGAAAGGACAAAAGCAGCGAGTAGAAAAGAAGAGAAAGTTAAATTAAAGCGGGAAGCCAACAACAGAAAAACAACGAAAAGAAGGAACAGTGACACCAAGTGGTTGCAAGTGAAATTGCACCCTGTGTAAAATACTATGGGGGAATGAGATTATAGAGGAAGTGTTAAAGCAAAATAAGGTGTGAACTGTGGAATTTGAGAAGGGAGGTTACTAGAACCCAGGGCAGGAGGAGATTGCGGATTTTAATTTATTATGTCATTGAATAAAAAATACAACCAAAGTGTGACTTATAACCAACAGGGAAGTAGAAGCTCAGGCCAAGATTTGGATATGGAAGTTAAAGAGTTAATCTTGAGCTTGAAGGAAGACATAAGAGATATGAGGAAAGATTTCAATGATTTAAAAATGGAAATTAACAATAAAATGAAAGGAATAGAGGAAAAATTAGATTAAATGAATGGAAGAATTGAGGAAAATACGAAATCAATCTCAGAACTGAAAATACAGGTAACATCCCTCTCTGAGGATAATAAAGAATTGGAAAAAAACAGTACAAGAATTTAAGAATAAATCACAACATTTGGAAGATACCGCAAAAAAAAAAAAAAATCCTCAAAGGAAATAAAGGACTATAAAAAGGAATGGGAAAAAGCCAAAAAAGAAAGAGAAGAATTTAAAATAACTCAGGAAGCCACATGGGACGTGATGTTTATGTTGCAGATGCAAACTAGAGAAAAGATTCTCAGACTAAGAGGTGTCCCTGAACTCCCGGATGGGAATTTACAAAAAAATATTACTAAAGAATTGGCTACTTGGCTAGAATTAAATGAAGAAGAGATAGTGGAAAATATAGAGACTTTATTCAGAGTTAACTCAAAAAAGGCAAAAGAGAACAATTGGCCGGGTGATTCTTTGATCACATTTACATCAAATAAATTAAAAAATAAGATTTTACAAACTAGGAGGAAAAAGAAATTAAAAATTGAAGCTACCTCCCATCTTTTTCAAAATGTTGGAAAATTTAGAGTTAAAAGATGCCTGGAGGTTCAAAAATGAGAATGAAAGAGATTATACCTTCTCTCAGAATCTAAAAAAATGGCAAGTAGGATTGATGCAATTTGGCTTTCGAAAGAATTATTGAGAAGAATCCATGAGATTCATATATTACCAAGGACAATATTGGATCATAATCCAATTTTATTACAATTGAAATCGGAATGGAAAACAGGAATAAGAAGATGGAAATTAAATGATTCATTATTGTATGATGAAAAATAGTGGAAGGAGCAAAAAGAAAACCCTAAAGGAGTTTTTCAAATTTAATAACAAGAATGATACCAAATAATACTAGAATAATATGGGACACCAGTAAAGCAGTCATCAGAGGGTATTTTATAAAACAAAACGCCATACAGAAAAGAGAAAAAGTGAAGGAAAAAAAATAAGATATTAGAAGAATTGAAAAGAAAAGAAAAATAATTGAATAAAAATCCAAAAAATGTTAATTTGAGAAAAGAAATCAATATATTAAGATCGGAATATAAAATAAAAACCAATCAGGAAATTGATTGAAAGTTGAGAATATGGAAACAGAACAACTTTGAATTCACTAACAAACCGGGCAAATATTTGGCATGGCAATTAAAGAAAATGAAAAATGAAAAAATGATAAATAGAATAAAAGTTGGAGAAAAAATTGTAGATAACCCACAAACAATAATGAAAAAAATTGTAAAATATTATGAAGAATTATATAAGAAAAAAGAGGAAAATAAAGAAGATATAAGACAATATTTAGAAAAATATCAACTGATGTCCAATATAATGGAAAAGGTTAAAGAATTAGATATGCCAATAACAGTACAGGAAATTAGAGATGTAATGAAAAGATCCAAACCAGGAAAAACTCCTGGTCCCGACGGATTGCCATTGGAATACAATAAAAAACTAGAAGTACTGGTCACTCCCTTACAAGAAATAATGAATCAAATTTTAGAGAAAGGAAAACTGCAGACACTTGGAAAGAAGCATATGTCACACTATTGCCCAAATCAGACACAGATCTTGAATTAATGCCTAACTAAGTCAGATAAAAAAAGCAGCTCTTTTATTGTTAGATGCAGAAAAGGCATTTGATAATGTCTCTTGATACTTTATGAAAAAACAAATAGAAATGATGGGAATAAGAGGAAGAATGGGGAAAGCTATAGAAGCAATATATGAACAACAAAAAGCAAGGCTAATAATAAATGGGAGTCTAATGGGAAGTTTTCCAATCACAAAGGGAACAAGGCAGGGATGTCCTCTTTCACCTCTGTTATTTATTTTAGTCTTGGAAATTCTTCTACAAAACATCAGAAATGAAAATAAAATAAAATAAAAGGAATTGTAACTGGGGGGAAATCTTACAAAGTTAGAGCATTTGCAGATGATCTAATAATAACAACACAGGATCCAAAAGAAGACATACTAGTGGCGCTAGAAATAATCAAGACATATGGGAAAGTGGCAGGTTTAAAAGTAAATTATCAAAAGACTAAGTTGTTAACTAAAAATCTAAATATAGAAGAGAAGAAAGAACTCCATCAACTGACGGGTATAGAGGTCAAGAATAAAGTAAAATATTTAGGGATCTGGATAACAGCAAAAAGTATCAACCTATATGAAGATAATAATGTAAAAATATGGAAGGAAGTAAAGAAAAACATGGAAATGTGGAATAAGTTACACCTCTCTCTTTGGGGTAGAATCTTGGTAGTAAAAATGAACATACTCCCCAAAATGATATTTTTGTTCCAAACTATGCCGATATTAGGGGGGGGGGGGTGAAAAGCTTTCAGGAGTGGAAAAAAGACATGGCAAAGTTTAATTGGAACGGAAAAAGACCGAGGATAAAACATCAATTATTAATAGATAAAGGAGAGAGAGGTGGCTTTGCGCTCCCTGATTTAGAATTATACCATGCAGCAGCAGTACTATTATTGTTAAAGGACTGGATTACGCTTAAGCATTCGAATATACTAGATCTAGAGGGATATGACAATCGGTATGGGTGGCACTCATATTTAATATATGAAAAGGTAAAGGTCCACAGGGTTTTTTTGAACCATCTAATAAGAAAATCACTATATAAGATCTGGTTGAAGTGTAAAGGAATACTAGAACCAAAGATATCCCTGTGGACCTCGCCAGCGGAAGCAATCGCTGTTAAAAAATGAACACGGAAGAGGAATGGGCCATATACTGATATAAGGTAATATAAGGAAAATACACAAGAAACATATAACTGTGCGATAAAATTCATTTAATAAACAAAATAAAGTGATAATTGGAAGTCATTTTTAACAATTTTATTTCTTATAGGTTCTGAAAGTTATTATTATTTGAAGATGTATAAAAGATAAAGAGTAGGTTAAATTGGTTAAGAGAGATACACTATGACTTGTCGGTGTTGTATAGTGTCGCACATTGTTTGTTAGTCTGTGTTTTAATCTGTGTGTTTCCTTGGTTACGTTGTCTCTTTTATAAATGTTACAATTTTAAAATAATATTTAACATTTAAAAAAGAAAAAGAAAAAAAAGATTTGACCTGAAAGGAAGCTCGAAGGGTTAATTTAAGCAGGCCAAACTTTTCTTGAAACCTGAAAGATATGAGGGAATCCAAACTGGCCTCAGCGCCACGTCTGGTCAGCTCACCTGCAATGTCCAGCATTCTTCCCTTCCCAGAGCCCCTTCCAACCTGTGGTAGGGAAATAATGAATGGCATTTGCTTTGGAATTTGAATTAGAAGTGTATGCGGATTTGAAACAGGATTTCACATTATATGCATGGTTGGCTGAATCATGTCACATCTTGCTCATCCATTCACAGCTTTCTATCATTTTTAATGATAAAAACGTATTCTCAAACCTACTGCCCTGATGCCTATTGAGGGCATTTGCCGACAACTAGGAATCCCCTTTGACTGTTTTTCCATAACTCCTTTCCACTAAATTCTTGTTAAGGAATGTATTGAATTGGTCTGAGTAAGGGCATGGTACATTTTCAGCCTAATCACTACCATAAGGAAAACTGCTTTCATTTTTCAAAGAATAAAAATGCATCTTCAGGAGAGATGAACTTAAAGGGCCTGGTCGTGGCCAAAGTCGATCCCCAATTTGGTTTCATGTGCTTGTCTATGAATAAATTGTCTTGCGATGGAACCAGCTCTGTTTACTCCGCATAACCCACAATATATTTTCTTCCCAATAGATTTCTAACTCCATTTGTAGCTGCTTACGAGATAGTTTGTATTCAGTGCAGGGTGTCAACTATGCTGTTGGGTTTGCCACTGTGTTTTTTAAGACTTCCCAACTTTGATGTTTCCCTTAGCTTTCAGTTCACGCACGCTGGTTATTTTGATAAAACTCCAAAAGTCAGGTACTAGATTTCCCCCCACACTTCAGAACTTTGCATAAGTTAATGAGGTTGGCTGTTACCTTCTCCATTCTGAATACATTTAGAGAGGGCTTGTAAAATATCAACCTGCGGAGAACTTCTCCTGAGCAAGTTCCTATAAAAATGGCAGCGCATTCATTTCACTGGGGCTTGCGGTGGAGCCCTTCCTTCAGGGCTGTGTCCCAACTCTCTTAGTCAGGCTCTTCTTTTCTAACCTTTGGTTCTTTAGTTTTGTTTCAACACTTACTTCTATATCTTTATTGCCACATGCTCTTGAATTCTTCAGAGTTGCTGTAAACTTTAATCTGATGCAACTATCTGATTTTTAGAAGACATCTGAAGGCAGCCCTGTTTAGGGAAGTTTTTAAGGATTGATGTTGTTATTATGTTTTTAGATTGGTTGTAAGCCACCCAGAGTGTCTGGGTATAATAATAATAATAATAATAATAATAATAATAATAATAGGCTAAAGACTGCTAAAAGGCTCCAGGAGGCCTTTGGAATACTGCTGCTGCTGCTGTGAGTGGAGGGAAGACCGCTCCCTGCTGAAAGGCCCTTCTCCATCTCACCTAGGGAGCAGGGCCCACACTTACCAGGACTGATAAAAGGCTCAGGGAGGTCATTGGGACACTGCTGCTGCTTTGTGAGTGTGGAGGAGGCAGCTCCCTGCTGAATGTTTTTAAATGTTTTAAAATAGTTTTTAGTATTTGGCATTTTAAATGATGGTTTTTTTGTGTTGAGGGAGGGATAAATGTTTAGTTGGGGGTGGGAATTAATTAAATTTCAGGGGTTTTTTGTTTTTGTTTCTTGTTTAGTTTCTATTTTATTGGTGTAGTGTTTAGTTTGTATTTTGGTTTTAAGGGGAGAGGGCCAGGGCTGCCTGGAAGTAAGGGGTCCCAGCCAACAGAATGGCTGGGGCAGGTTCCACCGGGGGGACGGGGACGGATGCACTGGGACACCCAATCTCAGTGATCACAGGCAGGAGGAGGAGTTACGCTAAGACCAGACCATGTCATTATGAAGGAGGCAGGCTTAGTCGTTGTTTGAAGACTATCCCTGCGTCTTGACCAGACGAAGGTGCTGCTGTGCAATGTCAGGTCAATGATTCATAAGACCACTGCCATCCATGACTTGATCATGGATGGAGGACTTGACCTGGCATGTGTAACAGAAACTTGGTTGGATGAAGCAGATGAGCCTGTTCTTGTCGCTGCTTGTCCACCAGGTTTCTTTTACAAACAGCAACCCAGGTCATATGGGCGGGGAGGGGGGTTGCAGTGATTTTTAGGAAGTCACTAGCTTGCACCAGGCATCCTATTGGGAAGACCCAGTTTTCTGAGTGCATGTTCTGGAAGTTGGGCAGTTCCCCCAGAGCTGAGAGCAATGAAATAATTGTTGAGAAGGCTAGAGCGCCGGTGGCAGAAAACTCATGTTGAATCAGACCGGACACGGGCTAGAGTTCAACGTTGAGCCAAGTGGCGATAGTGACGGTGAAGAGGACCTTCTTCACGCTATTGCATCTGCATCTTCTTCGTCTCTATTGCATCTGCAGAAAACAGCAGCAGGAGACTCTTTCAAGTGGTTCACAATTTAACGGAACCACCTGTGCCATCAGGGCCTGATAAGGCCCCCAAGATCTCCTGCAATGATTTTGCAAAGTTTTTTGTAGATAAAGTCACTCCAATTCGGAAAGAGGTAGATTACACCATGGGAGAAGGGCCGGGGCGGGAGAGTGATAGAGTCCTGTCTAGTCAAGTTGCATGGGATCAATTCCAATCTGTTACCTCCGAGGATGTGAACAGGCTGCTTGGATGAGTGAAACCGACCACCTATCTCCTTGATCCTTGCCCATCCTGGCTTATAAAAGCTAGCCAGAAAGGGCTGGGCGATGGGCTCTGCAGAGTGGTGAATGCTTCCCTCTGTGAGGGAGCCTTCCCAGACCCACTGAAAGAGGCGGTCATTAAACTCCTTCTTAAAAAAAACATCCTTTAACCCAGCTGATATGGCCAACTATCGTCCAGTCTCAAATCTTTCATTCTTGGGCAAGGTGATTGAGCGGGTGATTGCTGAACAACTCCAGGCATGTCTGGAGGATATGGACCATTTGGATCCCTTCCAATTGGGAATCAGGCCTCACCATGGGACTGAAACTGCCTTGGTCGTGCTGGTTGATGTTCTCCGGTGCGCTAGGGACAAAGGTGAAAGCTATTTCCGAGTTCTGCTGGATCTCTCAGAGGCTTTTGATACCATTGATCATGACATCCTTCTGGACTGTTTAGAGGAGCTGGGAGCTGGTGGCATTGTTATGCAGGACTCCCTGGTCCTGAATGGGGTAACTGTGCCTCTGATGGAGCAGGTGTGCAGCCTGGGAGTCATTTTGGACTCACAGCTGTCCATGGAGGTGCAGGTCAATTCTGTGTCCAGGGCAGCTGTCTACCAGCTCCTTCTGGTCTGCAGGCTAGGCCCTACCTGCCCGTGGACTGTCTCGCCAGAGTGGTGCATGCTCTGGTAATCTCCCGCTTGGACTGCTGCAATGTGCTCTATGTGGGGCTACATTTGAAGGTGACCCGGAAACTACAAGTGATCCAGAATGTGGCAGGTAGACTGGTGACTGGGAGTGGCCGCCAAGACCATATAACACCAGTCCTGAAAGACCTACATTGGCTCCCAGTACGTTCCCGAGCACAATTCAAAGTGTTGGTGCTGACCTTTAAAGCCTGAAGGAGTGTCTCCACCCCCATCGTTTTGCCTGAACACTGAGGTCCAGCTCCGAGGACCTTCTGGCGGTTCCCTTACTGCGAGAAGTGAGGTTAGAGTGAACCACACAGAGGGCCTTCTCAGTAGTGGCGCCCGCCTTGTGGAACGCCCTCCCATTAGTTGTCAAGGAAATAAACATACTATCCAACTTTTAGAAGACAATCTGAAGGCAGCCCTGTTTAGCGAAGTTTTTAATGTTTGAAGTTTTATTCTGTTTTTAGTGTTCTGTTAGGAGGTGGCCAGAGTGGCTGGGGAAACCCAGCCAGATGGGTGGGTAGAAATAATATATTATTATTATTATTATTATTATTATTATTATTATTATTATTATCATCATCATCATACCCTATTTTTTAAAAATCTTCACAGCACAGTTCTGCATGTGGAATAACTCATGGTTCAACTACTGCATTTGTGAAGACTTCTGTCATCCATTTATCTCAAGGGTAAGCAGAATGATGATGGCCATTCCTGCATCACAGGGGGTTGGAATAGATGACTCTCGAGGTCCCTTCCAATTCTACGATTATATGACGAAACACAAATGTCCATAGAAGTGCTTGATGGGGGTGGGGAGGCAACCCCTGTGTCTGCTGAAGCTGGTGCTGAGATCAGGCCTGAGTCAGGCCACCTGGCAGCCCCTGGCAGCTGTCAGAGCATCTAGGGATACAGTGGATAGCAAACTGGCTCAGCCCTGCCCCACCTTCGTAACACCCTGTTTTGGGGCTTTCCACTAGGCTCTGTTGGCCAGGATAGTGCTGGCAAGCCTCCCCCCACCTGTTTGGCTAGTGGATGGGGGTTATCAGCTGGCATCAGTCCATTGCAGTTGAGCCAACGGAAGTGGCCAGAGGATTCCTTTGCTCAATCCATAGCCCACAGCTTGATGTGAAGGGGGCTTGAATTTCAGCTTTTCAAATGGGGGGTGGGGCAGTCCTAAAATCTGACTTGATCTGGCAGAGGCTCTATTGTGAGGAATGTAGTCTTGCAGTATTCAAAGTAACCTACAGATTCTTTCGTAAGGGATACATGGAAAGCAAAAGCAAAATAATTCTTGCCACATTTCTGGGCTTATTGATCCTTGGGCTGAGTATTTTGATGTAAGGCCGAGGAGGTGGCAGGAGATTTTGTTCATGAAATCCCAAATGTTAGTAATATGGTCCTTCTGGTAGTTTAAGAAAGTGAGTGAAACCAGAGAAGTTCTTGGGGGAAGTTAGAAACAACAAGACAACTTCTTGTGATAAGTCTGCATCTTGAAAGTTGCCTAGCAAATAAGTGTTTTAATCAGTTCTGTTTACTGGTGCTGAAGGAGTTTTGTCCCAAGTCCCACAGTGGTGACAGACACATGGTGGGACTGGAAAGGTGGAAATTATGAATCTCCCTGAATAAAAATCATAATTGGTTTTTTCAGAGATCTGTTTAAATTTGTGCTACTGGTGGTGATGGCAATAGAAAGGCTACAGATAAGAGTATTCAGTCTTACTTATTTATGACCTATGAGCTGAAGATACTGTACATCTCAAGATGAACTTCCTTCTGTAGTATAGATTGGTATTTGTTTTATTCCCAGGGGTCAGTGCAAAATATCATTTTGGAGACATTCTGACTGAAAGGTCTCTGAATGTTTTCCCTCCTTAAAATTTTGCTCTGTCAGTGCCAAGCACATTGACCTTTTCTGATTGAGTCTAAGAATTCTAATTGATGTGATGCTTTGCTAAGAAAATGATCCCCCCCCTTCAGTGAGGGCCTGGTAGACTTACAGAATGGATGCTTTGCTTGTCTCTAGTTCATGTCCTCTCAGTGGTATCCCAGGACAAGAGGTCCAAAGTGCACACTGCAGCTACACTCATCTTGGTCTGTTGCAGAGATACATCTCCGACCAATTAATGGAAGGATACAATCTTCCCATCAAGCAGCATAAAGCAGCGGTTTTGGCTGTAAGATTCCTTGACATGTGGTGTTTTCTGGTCTCCATACCTGTGCCAGTGTCAGGGGCTGGACTGAGGAAGAATGGTGGGGACTACCCTCCCCTTCTCCTGAACCTTCCCGAGAACAGGACAGATTTAGAACAGTGGTTTGCAGAAGGTCATAGTTCAGAGGCTGCAGAGGGGAGAAGCTGGGAAATATTGGAAGAGGAACAGCAGGAAGAAGAAGTACCAGGGGAGGGACAGCTGACAGACTCAGTGTCTTTGGAAAGCATTCCTGACCCCCCCTCTCCTAGGACCAGGCGAGCATTGAGGGTAGTAGAACATAAAGCTCAGAGGCAGAAAGCTCAGATTAGCCAAGGCAGGGATGACGTAGATTAGGAGAGATGGATGGGGTGGGACTTTACTTGGAACAACCCCATTATCCTAGGTAGACGGCATTCCTTCATCTCTCTCTGTGCATAGTGAATAAATTACTTGGTAAGAACTGTTTCTTGGTTTATCTGCTTCTTGGCTGCCACCATGGGAGGGATCGGATTCCTTGAAGCCTGACAGCTAGTTAAAAAGTGATGGGGTGAACTCCCCCCAGTTATTTGGAATTTGGCTTAGGAAACCAAATTATTTTTTCCCACATTCATGAAATAGCGTGGCTTATTCGAAGTTCATTTTTGAGCCAAATTTGAGTCTGACATGCCCCAATAATGTTACCAGGAGGGTACCCAGGTCTGATCCCTCCCCTCATTGTAGCTTCAAACCCCCACCCATGTCCTTCGAAAGACAATTTTAAACCATTGTCACACTGCATAATCACATCATAAACAAACACATCCTGAACTCATCCTTTTCATTCTTCGTCCCCAGTTACCATACTTTTCCGTGTATAACACGCCCCCATGTATTTTTGGGGACCAAAATTAAAGAAAATGCAGGAAGATTGCCCTAAGTTGTTGAGCTTTTTGGGGGAAGCATCAGTGTCGGATTTATGTATAGGCTAAGTAGGTTGAAGTCTAGGGCCTCTAAATCTAGGGGGGCTGCTCAGCTGAGCCCACCCCCAGCGGGCAGTCTCCCCTCTCCCAAAATTGCAAACCCAAGACTTCATGTGAGGGCAGGGCAACTTGGGCCCAGCAACTATGAGACTCAGGGCCAGCCAGTGGGGCCCAATTTGAAACTCTGGAGCCCAACTTAATTTTTTTTGTGGGGCCTCAGTTAACAGCCAAAATCTGGAGAATCTTAGAGATATAAATAAAATCCATCTAGATTGTCCTGGTGCGGGGGTGGGGGCTTAGGAGCAGCCTGTGGGGTCCAATTTGGCAAAATTGCTCCAATTGCCTTAAGGCTAGCCCTGATGAAATTGTGCAGGGGTTGGACTGACAAGTGCTGCCCCTTCGAGGTCCCTGGGTTGGCCAGTGTGGGTGAGCTTTTTTTGGGGGGGGGGAATTGCCAAATTACCGAAGTGGCAGCCAATCCAAAGAAGCCCTTGCAGCAGACACCATTCACCCACCCAATTGCAAGATCATGCTCACGGCTGCAACCAATCGCCTGTCCCCCCTCTGCACTACCCATGTATAAGACGACCCCCCTATTTTTAACTTTATTTTTGAGTAAAAAACCCTTGTCTTATACACAGAAAAAGTACGGTACTCATGATCATCTTTCTTTTATTTTGGTTAAAATATGTTAGCAGTCCTCAGTCTTCCGGAATAGAAGCAGGGTGGTCGTGGGAAATGAGGTGAGCTAAGTTCCTCCAGTCCATCACATTGTAACACAGGGACGGCGTCTTCAGACGCAGCTAGAGTTGCATGTCCTGAGCAGGTGTGACAACACTGACCCCAAAATGACAGGATCATTCAAGATATGTGGCCATAGCATCCTGGAATTCCTTGTTTTTATATATGGGTCATTCTCTTGAGATAACAGCGCTAAAAACAACAAAGGTGAGATAATTAAACAATCAAGTCATAAAAATCAATTCAGTTCAGCTATGTTGCCCATGGAAGAAATGAGCCTCACTGACCTTCAGACTTGAGGAGCCCCCTCTCCCTCTTACCCACGAAGAGAGTGAAAGCTTCCGCTCTCAAGTTTAAATGAACCATAGCTCCTGACAACACCTGAACTTGGGGAGCGGTGTTCTTTTAAAACTGTGGTTTGGGAGAAGAAGCCGAGATTTATCAAAAATCCCTGGCTTGACTTGAAACCAAAATTTAAGACACACACAGATTCCCCTAGTGGAAAATTTGCAGGACCATCCAATGCATGGAAACAACAGAGTAGGGGATGTATGAGTCTGTTCTCACGAAATGGTCTCATGTTACAGCTGAACAGAGTCACTGTTCCACCCAAAGGCATCATACCTTCAAGACAATCAGAAAATGCAGACATGCTGTTTCATGAGTGTGGATGTTTATTAAAGCAGTAAAATGCAGATCTAAATAAGCATTTCTGATTCCTGTCATAATATTGTCAAACTGGCTGCTTGTTTGGGACATTTATCTGTGATAACAAATATGTAGTTTTCACAGTGAGAACATCAACACATGGCTATTACAGAAACCCTGCTAGACCATGTCAGCATTTCATAGTTTATACAGGTTTGTGATGAAGTACTTGCAGCTATAATTCTCCCGCCTCTCTCTCTCTCTTGAGATATATCATTTGAAACACATTCTTTCTATCTAAAACTAAATAGCAGTCATAAAAATAGACACAGCAACTCTCCAGAGTAAAGAAGGAACAGAAAGTGACATTCATGAATATTTCAGAGAAGAAGTATCTTTGACCAGCTAATTAAAAGTTAATAGTTCATGATTTTGCTTCCTCTGCAATTTGTAGTTGACTTTAGAGTTGGCCCTGGTGGGCAACATGACACTGCATGACAGCTTGTCAGAACAGCAGGCAGGCATCTAAGCCATTAAACGCAGAAATGCAGAGTTATGCCAGTGAAAAAATAGCATTGGTTGGAAGGTTGGCTAACTCTTTTCTTTCAAGACAACGAGAAGAGCTTATCATCTATAATGAAAAGGCAGAATGCAATAATAATAAGAAATTTGTGCAGGACTTAATGAACTGAGGTTAAATTTATTGCATTTGCCATTTTATTTTCTTCATAATACATGTACAGGTCATAGAAAGATCCCTGCAGTATCTCTGCTTAAACCTTAATGTACTTAATGTATTGGTGCCACTCCTGCAGGTGCCACATAATACCCATTCCACAGTTGTAAGAACCTGTTTTCTTTGGCTGCACACACACTTTGTAACTCCCTGCCTATTGAGATCAAGCAAGTGCCTTCACTGTAGACAGAAAAAGAAGAAGAAGAAGAGTTTGGATTTGATATCCCGCTTTAGCACTACCCGAAGGAGTCTCAAAGTGGCTCACGTTCTCCTTTCCCTTCCTCCCCCACAACAAACAGTCTGTGAGGTGAATGAGGCTGAGAGACTTCAAAGAAGTGAGACTAGCCCAAGGTCACCCAGCAGCTGCATGTGGAGGAGCGGAGACGCGAACCCGGTTCACCAGATTACGAGTCCATTGCTCTGAACCACTACACCACACTGGCTCTCAGAGAGATATACGTAGATAGATGATAGATAGATAGATAGATAGATAGATAGATAGATAGATAGATAGATGATAGATAGATGATAGATAGATAGATAGATAAATAAATAAATAAATAAATAGACAGAAAGATGATAGATAAAATCTTTATTTGCATCAGCCACAAGCCATAGCAAAGAAATCAAATACAATCAAATACAGATATAGCTAGATGGTTGGCAATACAAAATACGTTCTGAAAATTTACAACTATAGAAATGAAAGAGTTAATAACTGTCTTTGTCCACAAATAAAGCATATGAACAAGTGAGCTTTCTTTACTAGGCATTACACAGGTTAGTCAGATGGTACCGTAGATCTAATTCGAATTGCCCCAGCTAAATATTTTGCTGTGTTTGCTGTCCCCTGGTAATCTTGGTCTGCAAGAAGGAAGGGCACAGTCACTGTGGGTGACCCTTCACTGTACCTTTTCAGGCACCTGCTAAGAATTCTCTTGCTTAGACAAGCCTATCAAGATGCTTAGAATGTTCAGGTAATTAGAATCTGTTTTACTATTTTAATTTTGTATGTGTTCAAGTATGCTTGCAAATTTTTCTTGTTTTATCTTTTTGTAAACCTCTTTGAGGATTTTATTTTATTTTTACAATCAAGCAATGTATAAATTGTATTGGCTATTGCCAAGTAAAAAATACTTTCTCTTGTGGGTCCATCAGAAATGTTTCTAAGGACAGAACTGATTGCTTACTAGATACACCAAGAAAATTGAAGGAGGTTTCTTGTTTCCCAGCTGATTTTGAATTGATAGCCAAAAGGAAGGGAGCGGAATATGAGAGCCATCTTCAAATATCTGAAGGGCCCTCAAATGGAAAATAGAGCAAGCTTCTTAAATTTCACCCATATTACTTAGGGTGGAGAGGGGAATATTCAGTTGTTGTTGTTGTTATTGTTGAACAAATGGGAGTCCATAATCCTTGTCAATCTCCTGCGAAACAGCTAGAGATCTACCAGCAGATTCAGAGCTACCTATTCCTGAATGGGAGTATTTTATACTTTTTAGAGAGTTACTCAAACCAGCTAAATGGCATATGAATTTTGATGTGACTATTTTGCTTGCCCCGCCTCACTGGTCTAAAATCGTTTCATACTCAATTAAGGATGATCTATTGGTTGTTAGTGAAGCATGAGCTGGTGGAGGGCTGTGTCTGAAGAAAAAGAGGGGCTGCTTAGGATGGAGGTGAATTATATCTACATTTCTGTTTTCCAGGCTTGGAGGTAAATACTTAACTGCTTTAGTATTCTTTTCAAATTCATCTCCAGAGTTAACCATCCATGTTTAATCATTTCACATAATGAGATTGGTATACTTTGAAAAAATCTCTTCACTTAAACATCAGGAATAAGCCTGTGCATAAGTCTAAGAGAATGAAAAATCCTGTGTTGTGCACTGAAAAGGTGACCTGTGTTATGGAATATATTATGGCTGTAGCATACCCTCCAACATTCTCCAATGAAAATAGGGATGTTCTATTTAACAACAACAACAACAACAACAACAACAACAACAACACTCTGATCATCAGATTGGGTTGCCCCAGCCACTCTGGGTGACTTCCAACATATATAAAAACATAATAAAACATTAAACACTTAAAAACCTTCCTATACAGGGCTGCCTTCAGATGTCTTCTAAAGGTTGTATAGTTAGGTATTTCCTTGGTTCAGGGGTCGCTTAACTCCATACTCTCCAACACTTCTATTATGAAAATAGGGGGGGGGGTCCTAAGGAAAAGTGGGGCATTCCAGGATCAAATCAGAAACTGGAATGGCTTCTGTAAATCTGGGACTGTCCCTGGAAAATAGGGACACTTGGAGGGTCTGCAGTAGAAGATAAAAATCCAAAGTGGACTGGGGGAAAGTAATTAGAGAAAAGAGTGAGAGAGAACCTGGTGGGATGTGGGCTTGGCAGGATGACACAGATCAGAAATCGGCATATAGTTTGTGGAGTACTGGTAATTACAGAAGAAAGCGGATGGTGGTCAATAGGGCAGTTTATCAAGAGGTTATGAAGCTCTTTGTGTCAAGTAAGAATCACCTTCTGGTGATCAGACAAATATATTTGTGTAAATTGTTTCTGTTTAGATCAAAATGACATATTTTATTTAAAATGAATTCTACCCAGCCTTTCAATATTTTCTAAGCTTTTTTTGAAATTGGCAAACACAATAAAATTCAATACACAATAACACAATATATTTATAAGCAGAAACAACATAATCACCGGTTCTTCAGAAACGAAGAGAAAACTCCAATGCTCAATGGAAAGCTTGTGCAAATTTGACACCACATATAAAGATAAATGAAGTAGGTGCCCAGGTAAAATCCCTGCCAGAAATGGTGTGCAAGCAGAGAAGAGGCCCTCTTCGGCAGCCACCTCCCTTGACTCTGGGGGTCAAGTGGGGTCCCCCTGACACAGGCCTCCCAGGACACTCTTAACTGCAGGGGCAGGTTTCTTGGGGAACAGGCAGCCCCCTTTTGATAACTGGGTCTTAAATGCTATAGGTAAGAAGCAGATGGTACTTGGATGGGAGGACTAAGAAGGACAAATCTATTTCTGGTCTGTGTCACTTTCACATATTTTACGCACAATTCCATTCTGTTTCCACATTAGTCTGCAGTATTTAATTAAAAATCTCCCTCTCTCTCAATTTAAATTGTTTAATCATGACAAAAGCTCCTGTTTCCAAAAAGGAACACTTTTCATTGTTCTCCGCGATATAAAGGTAAAGGGACCCCTGACCATTAGGTCCAGTCGTGACCGACTCTGGGGTTGCGGCACTCATCTTGCATTATTGGCCAAGGGAGCCGGCGTACAACTTCTGGGTCATGTGGCCAGCATGACTAAGCCGCTTCTGGCGAACCAGAGCAGCGTACGGAAATGCCATTTACCTTCCCGCCGGAGCGGTTCCTATTTATCTACTTGCACTTTGACGTGCTTTCGAACTGCTAGGTGGGCAGAAGCTGGGACAGAGCAACGGGAGCTCACCCCGTGTGGGGATTCGAACCGCTGACCTTCTGATCAGCAAGCCCTAGGCTCTGTGGTTTAACCCACAGCGCCACTGTGTCCCTTTCTCAGCGATATGGAGGGGAGAAAAAAGGAAAACAGGACATTCCAGGATCAAATCGGAAGCCAGGATGGCTTCTGTAATTCGGTATACTTGACCTTGCACAAAGCCAGTTCACAATACATTAAACTCTGGGGCCTGTAATATGGCATGATTATAAAAGCTGAGGGTTAGTCAGCTTTAGTAGACAAGCAAATATTTTCATCTCTTTACATCTTGCTTTAGAGTCAATAGCTTTAGCAGTGTTCACAATATCATTAGCTATATCCAGATGACAAATAGTATATTCTAAAATTAAGCTTGAAGATATTAATCAGTTTCACTATTAGAGCAAGGAATGCATTTATCAACAACAGATTAAAATGTGCATTTTAAATTGGCCAGTGCATTTAAGTTTATTTGCCAAACACATATTTTATATTAATTAATTGAGAGAAACTTGTTATTGCTAAATAGCCCAAATATGTCTGTTGCAATACTGCAATATTTACCATACATCCATCATTTTGCTGTCGCAGTGCTTTTCAGCCTTACTCCCGTGAGCATTTGCACGCACACACGGTGTCAGGCAGGAGGCCTGTTGCTTCACAGGAACTCAGGGCTCAGACATTGGTCTTGAGCTTTCTATGCAGGGGCCTAAAAGGATTCTCTTCTGTTCCACGACTCTCCTCAGGAAAGCCCTCCATTTACTGCTGAATTGGAACAAACACCAGTCAGGTTTTCTGTGGATGGATGTTTGTTTTGATTCAGCAGTAAACAGCAGGTTTTCCCAGGTAAACTGGAGGCAAAATTGTGGGGCAAAGGGAATTGTGGATGAGCCGTAACTGTTCCAAGATCTTGTTTACTATTACTGATATTTTTATGGATGGATCCCTTATAATTTTTCCAGGAACCCTAAAATTCCTCTTTCCATTCCTTGCACTCAGCCTTCTGCACATGACCCAGCCAAGCCATGCAGCTCCTTCTGAGAGGTTTCCTCTTTCTCTTCCAGAAGCCTTATCCCTCCTGCTTCTTGGGGAGAACATCAACTTCTATGCTTCTTTCTGTCACATATATTCAAACATAAACATGAGCACTCCTCTCCTCTATTGCAGAGAGAGAGAGAGAGAGAGATATTTAACACATCTCTTCTTCAGTGTTCATGGAGATGCAGACATTATAGTCAAGTCACTCACACAAAACAAAATGGAGAATGTAATAAGATACTTTCCAGGTGACCAAAGCTAACCAATCGCATGAGAGTTGCTGGGGAACATTTCAGAGTTAAACACCCAGTAATGCATTTAATGGGATGCTCTCCCAATTTCAGTAAATTAAAACACTATACTTAATAAGGATGACTTGGCAGCCTTTTTCTCTTTGCTAACAATATCACCTAGCACAAGATACTCTTTGTGCAGACACATTGTAATTGCCAAAGAATCAGTTGGAAAGACCATATGGGGCTATTTAATGGGGGGCAGGACAGGATAACTAAAGTAGGACATGATGAAATATTATACAATTTGGATGTGTGGAGGGTGAATAAAGGCAAATTTCGTTTCCATAATAGCAGAATTCCAAATAAAATGTTAGCTGGTTTAGGGCACACAAATGGAACTCATTATTCAGATAACACAAAATTATCCTGTGGAATTTGTCACCACGGGATGCAATGATAATCTTTAGCTTAGGGAGTATGTTCCCACATTTTTTCAACAGCATTGGAGCAATTACACCGTGGGTAGTCCATTACAATTGGAAACCTAAGATCACAGGTAAAGAGTTCCCTGGAGGGGCAATACTGGCCTGGGAAGTAGCTACGTTTGCAGCCCCTCACATGGTTACCACGTTGGCATTGCTAAATTGTAGTAGGCTCGTGTTAATAAAAATAAAAAACCACCACAATCTTGCCATGGCAAGAGCTAAATGGCATCTCTCTGTTCAGAGGACAGACAAGAGAAGGATGGCATCACCTTTGTGCTCATCTCTGGCCAGCGTTGGAAATGGAATTCTAGACAAGATGGGCAATTCTTGCGCTTATATGCAACTTTGAATGTATTTACAGAAAAGTTTCCTTTATTGTATACCTAACCATTAAGAATGGGATCTGGCTAGAAGTCAAGGTCTTCTCTTCATTCGTTTTTCAGAATGACAGGAAATCTCCATTGTCAGCATCTCATACTGAAGACGAGGCTGTTAGATCTGATGTCTCCTAAGTAATATGATGAGACAGGCAGAGCTGCTTTCCTTTTGCTTTGTCAAAGACTCTCTAGGGCAGCTGTCTTTAACATCTCAGGGCATTTGTCTTTACAAACCAAGGAATTCACTGTATCCCTTAAGTCCTCATCAGTGACAAAAAAAATGTATTTTTGATGCCTGGAAAATTTTATACCTTAACAATAATAATAGAATCATAGAATCATAGAGTTGGAAGAGACCACAAGGGCCATCCAGTCCAACCCCCTGCCAAGCAGGAACACCATCAAAGCATTCTTGACAGTTAGCTGTCAAGCCTCTGCTTAAAGACCTCCAAAGAAGGAGACTCCACCACACGCCTTGGCAGCAAATTCCACTGTTGAACAGCTCTGACTGTCAGGAAGTTCTTCCTAATGTTTAGGTGGAATCTTCTTTCTTGTAGTTTGAATCCATTGCTCCGTGTCCGCTACTTTGGACCCAGCTCCCTAAGCCGTTCCTCATAAGGCATCGTTTCCAAGCCTTTGACCATTTTGGTTGCCCTCTTCTGGACACGTTCCAGCTTGTCAGTATCCTTCTTGAACTGTGGTGCCCAGAATTGGACACAGTATTCCAGGTGGGGTCTGGCCAGAGCGGAATACAGTGGTACTATTACTTCCCTTGATCTAGATGTTATACTCTTATTGATGCAGCCCAGAATTGCATTGGCTTTTTTAGCTGCTGCATCACACTGTTGACTCATGTCAAGTTTATGGTCTACCAAGACTCCTAGATCCTTTTCACATGTACTGCTCTCAAGCCAGGTGTCACCCATCCTGTATTTGTGCCTTTCATTTTTTTTGCCCAAATGTAGTACTTTACATTTCTCCCTGTTAAAATTCATCCTGTTTGCCTTGGCCCAGTTCTCTAATCTGTTAAGGTCATTTTGAAGCGTGATCCTGTCCTCTGGGGTATTAGCCACCCCTCCCAATTTGGTGTCATCTGCAAACTTGATCAGGATGCCCTCAAGCCCATCATCCAAGTCATTGATAAAGATGTTGAATAAGACTGGGCCCAAGACAGAACCCTGTGGCACCCCACTAGTCAATTCTCTCCAGGATGAAGGGGATCCATTAATGAACACCTTTTGGGTTCGGTCAATCAGCCAGTTACAAATCCACTGAATGGTCAGGGGCGTTCCTAGCCCCTTGGCTACCCGGGGCGGGAAGCCAAGAGGCACCCCCCGGGGGCGGGGTGTCGTGGCATGTACGTGCATCATGACGTCATGACGCACGCGCACAGCGCGATGCCCCGCCCCTGGGGATGCCGGGCGGCGGCTTTGGGAATCTCCCGAAGCCGCTGCTCGGCACCTGTTGGTGCGGCGGCTGCTCGTGCCACCGCACCAAGCGGGGGCCGGGCCGGCAGTGGCTTGGGGACTCCTGAAGCCGCTGCCGGCACCCCCTTTCAGCGCCGGCACGAGCGCCGCCGCACCAAGGGGGGGCCGGGTGGGCAGCGGCTTGGGGACTCCACTGCATGGAGGAGAGGGGCGGGCCACCAGCCAGGGGGTGTCACACCCTCGTGGCTCTGGTCCGCCCCTCTCCTGCATGCCGTGGCTCCGCCCAGGGAGCCCAGCCAGCGGCGGAAAAAGCTGCTGAACGGGGGGAAAGGAAGACAAAGCAGGCGCTTTCAAGCCTAGAAGAACGGCCTAGGAGAAAGGAGGGGAACCACTGTATAACAGTGCCTCCAGCTCCCAGCTCCTCTAGACGGTCCAGAAGGATGTTATGGTCAATGGTGTCAAAGGCCGCTGAGAGATCCAGCAGAACTAGGAAACAGCTCTCACCTTTTTCCCTAGCCCGCCGGAGATCATCGACCAGTGCGACCAAGGCAGTTTCAGTCCCATGATGAGGCCTGAATCCCGATTGGAAGGGATCCAAATGGTCCGCATCCTCCAGGCGTGCTTGGAGTTGTTCGGCAACCACCCGCTCAATCACCTTGCCCAAGAATGGTAAATTTGAGACTGGGCGATAGTTGGCCATATTGGCCGGGTCTAAAGATGTTTTTTTAAGAAGCGGTTTAATGACTGCCTCTTTCAGCGGGTCTGGAAAGACTCCCTCACAGAGGGAAGCATTCACCACCCCGCGGAGCCCATCGCCCAGCCCTTCCCGGCTCGCTTTTATTAGCCAGGATGGGCAAGGATCAAGGAGATAGGTGGTCGGTTTCACTCGTCCAAGCAGCCTGTCCACATCCTCGGAAGTAACAGATTGGAATTGATCCCATGAAACATGACTAGACAGGGCTCTAGCACTCTCCCGCCCCAGCCCTGCTCCCATGGTGGAGTCTACCTCCTTCCGAATCTGAGCGACTTTATCTGCAAAAAACTTTGCAAAAGCATTGCAGGAGTACCTAACAAAAGAAAGGTACCTCCTTCTCACAGACACGTTAAGGACACATGACCAAGGGAAGATTGCCAAATCATGTTTTCAGAAGTGAAGCTGAATACTGAATATATCGATGCAGTTACCCTATCTTTAGTTAGGCTGTTTTTCAATAACTGATTATGTTCTGCAGAGTAATACGGTACTTTGATGTAAATACTTCTTTCAAAAATGATTTATATAATAAACGTACTCTAATACCAAAAAACAATTGTTTCTCTGAAAATTTAAGTGTTTGGAGTATACCTTAACTGTGATCCCACAAGACATCCTTCACACACCTGCCCTATTCATGTGTTACTCTCATGATGTAGGACATATCTGTGTTGATTGTGGAGCAGGGCCACACTTTTATCCCCTTATTTCTGCATCAACCGTGCATTGTGCCTGGTTGTCTGCAGAGAAATTCAAATGCATGAGCACTTACTCAAATGATTGGCATGGCAACATATTAGGCTTTCCTAATTGTGTATGCCAAGAGGTGCTCACACGTTTTAATTTCTCTGCAGACAACTGCAGGCAACACACAGTTGGTGAAGGAAAAATATGTGACATGTTTCTCCACCTTATACTACAAAATTATTTATTTCCAAATGCACAAGCACTTCTGCTGGGCTGAGCTACTGTGGAGCAAGCCTGGAGAAGAGGCTTGGGCGAGATGTTGGGCATGCAGAGGGAAGATGCCGACCGGCAGAGAAGTTGACTTTGCTGTTGTTGCAACTATCACAGTATAAAGGAAAGCAGAAATGTTGGCAGAGGGGGATTAAGAGAGGACAGAGAACCAACCAGGAGAAACGGCATTTGGAGCCATGAGAAAGGGAAGCTGCTCCTTTTTCCTATACACCTCCAGTTAAGCCAGACATGGGCTGAGAACGAGTGCAAATGCAGAACCGCTATTTGAGCTAAACCTTAGCCGTAAGCTGCTAGCCAAGACTGAAGTTCCCCTCCCTGTTGAGGTCCCAGAAGCAGGATGTTCCAACAGTAGGAGGGTGAGAGGAAAAGTGAACTTGTCTCCAGTGAGTGCTGCAACCAGAGAGATAAGGCAGAGAGCTTCTCACAGATGCAGCAAACCTGCAGGTGGGCAGCAGCAGCAGCATGTCACTCTCCAAGTGGGGGCTCACATTATTTAATTCTTCCCTATACAAAAAATACAACAACACCTCCAGATACAAAACAAGATGCCAGGAAGAAGGAGTACACCCTCGCCTTCTTCTGACAGTTTCTCATATGCACAGAGATATTTTGTATGGAAAAGCATGAAACCTCACATGCAATCAGCAGTGGGACCCCTCAGAGGGGACTAGGCAAAAGCAACCTGGAAAGAGAGACACTAACTGTACCAATCTCATGCAAAAAGGTGAGCAAAGGCCCCATGTTAAGAGGGGTGCAGAGTGCAGGCCCCTTTTGTACCTGCAGCTAACTTCTCTGTAGTCCCAAGCACTTTTCTGCAGCATTGGGTTTCCATTTAGAAGAAAAGCCTTACCCTCTCGCTTCCCATGGGATAAGAATATCTCCATGTTTAAAGCCAGAAATGTTTGGCCATCTAGTCTGGCTCTCAGATGGTGCCCCAATGATTTCATTCTGTGATATGTTTAACAGCTAAAATGGCACAGTGAAGATTGTCTTGCTTTAATGTGTTTTGCCAAATATTTTTTATAACAACAACAACAACAATTTATTATTTGTACCCTGCCCATCTGGCTGGGTCTCCCCAGCCACTCTGGGCGGCTTCCAGCAAACATTAAAATACATTAACACATCACAGATTAAAAACTTCCCTAAACAGGGCTGCCTTGAGGTATTTTCTAAATGTTATGTAGTTGTTGATACCTTTGACCTCTGATGGGAGGGCGTTCCACAGGGCAGGCGCCACTACTGAAAAGGCCCTCTGCCTGGTTCCCTGTAGCTTTGCTTCTCGCAGTGAGGGAACCGTCAGCTGAACAGGCCTCAAATAACCCTATATATTTGTTTTTGCTCCCTTTGATGATATTGAAATAACTTCCATTGTTTTCCATGCATTATTCCATCACCACGTGACAGTAGCAGCTGTAGAATATTCTGCTACTTAACTTGACACCAGAAAATAATGTTTCATCAAAACAGAGAAGGATAAAAACCTTATCAACTAGTCCTGCTAGCTATAAAAGGTTTATATTTAACATTAATCTTTTAAAATACTAATAACTGAGGAAATGCAATATTTTAACTGAGAAAATGTGCATTAAAATGTCATGGTTTAAATAAATCGGAACAAAATTTGCAAACAAACACAAGCTGTTATAAGTCAAAACAAAATAGACCAACACAGCTACCTACCTGTAACTGAAGCTGTTGTAAGCTAACTGATAACTACTTGACATAAAATAATAATAATAATAATAATAATAATAATAATAATTTATTATTTATACCCCGCCCATCTGGCTGGGTTTCCCCAGCCACTCTGGGCGGCTTTCAACAGAACATTAAAATACAACAATCTATTTAAACATTAAAAGCCTCCCTAAACAGGGCTGCCTTCAGATGTCTTCTAAAGGTCTGGTAGTTGTTGTTCTCTTTGACATCTGAAGGGAGGGCATTCCACAGGGCGGGCACCACTACCGAGAAGGCCCTGATGTTGGGAAAGCCACTTTGCTTTCTTGCATTTCTTTTTCATTGGGATGGTTTTCGTTGCTGCCTCCTGTATAATGTTACGAGCCTCCATCCACAGTTCTTCAGGCACTCTATCCACCAAATCTAAATCCTTAAACCTGTTCTTCACTTCAGCTGTGTATTCATAAGGAATTTGATTTAGATTGTATCTTACTGGCCCAGTGGTTTTTCCTACTTTCTTCAGTTTAAGCTGGAATTTTGCTATAAGAAGCTGATGATCTGAGTCACAGTCAGCTCCAGGTCTTGTTTTTGCTGACTGTATAGAGCTTCTCCATCTTTGGCTGCAGAGAATATAATCAATCTGATTTTGATGTTGCCCATCTGGTGATGTCTGGAGTCGTCTCTTGTGTTGTTGGAAAAGAGTGTTTGTGATGACCAGCTTGTTCTCTTGACAGAACTCTATTAGCCTTTGCCCTGCTTCATTTTGAACTCCAAGGCCAAACTTGCCAGTTGTTCCTTTTATCTCTTGACTCCCTACTTTAGCATTCCAATCCCCTATAATGAGAAGAACATTCTTCTTTGGTTTCATTTCTAGAAGGTGTTGTAAGTCTTCCTAGAATTGGTCAATTTCAGTTTCTTCAGCACCGGTAGGAGCTAAACATACTGGGTATTCGAGGCTGCTATACAGTCAAACCTCAGCTCTCGAACGCTGAAAACCCGGAAGTAAATGCTCCGGTTTTTGAATGTTTTTCAGAAGCCAAAAGTCTGACGCGGCTTCTGCTTGACTGCAGGAAGCTCCTACAACCAATCAGAAGCTGTGCCTAGGTTGTCGAACATCACAGCCGAGGTTTGACTGTATCCCAAATTATGTTCTCATAGCATATCTTCTTATTATGTAATTATTGTTTGATAATTCAAATTGAATTAGTTTTATGAAGACCTTTTCTCAAGTCTTCTTTTATTTAAATGGATTTTATTCAAAGTAGCACTTAAGGAGAATGTTCTGTCAGTGCAATGATGAAAATGTTATTCTTCTTTCCTCCCCATGTGATCCTTAAACCCCTCCAGAAGGAATTTGAGGATAGTGTGGGGCACACATGGGGGAGGAGTGGGGGAAATCCCCTTGCGCCAACACAGCAACTTAGCTGAATATCATACAGTATTTTACATCAGTGTGAATTCTGTCACAGCCCACAGCAAAGGACAGACAGGTACATTTCCTTAATGGGAAGTCTTGTATTGCCTTCCCATCATTATCTAGATGCTGGTGGGAGGATATTTTCTGGGGCAGGATGGGGAAATGTGACAGGGGGATAACAGCACTCAGCTTGGTGCTGTGGAGCAAAGCTATGGGTAAGACGGCAGCAGCCTGCCATCTTTGTTGCTGCAGAATGGGAGGCTGCTCCTGCTGCTGCTTCCTGGAGCTTGGGAATTTGACATGGGGGAACACCATGGTGGTGCTTGGGGGGCAGTTGGCATCTTGCCCAGGGCCTCCTCAAACCTGTTGCTATCCCTGCTCAGTTCATGTCCACTGTGCTTTGTCTGCCTATTCCTGCCTATTTTTAAATAAAAACAAGTATTACAAAGACACCATAAGTGTCCAGTGATCTTTGTCCAAAGGGAAATTAAGCTTTGTAGTGCCATTCCTGGCCTTGTGAACCACCCTGACTGTGAACCGCCCTGAGACCTACGGGTATAGGGCTGAATATAAATACAATTAATTATTATTGTTATTATTATTTTATTATTATTATTAATACTCCCTCCAGATTAAAAAAAAATGACTAAATCCTGTGTCAACACAGACATGGGATTTAGAAAGGATGCAATTTTCAGCACAAGAAGTACTCACTGGTATATTTCAGTTTTGAGTGCCAAATGACAAAAATCTAATAAGTTCCATTTTGTTTTGCAGCTCATTCGAAGCACACACACACACACACACACACACACACACACACACACACACTTCTTGCAAGTTGGGCAAATATATTTTAAAATAAATGTCAGTTCACTATAGATCTTTGCTGCAAAATCAGACTGAAATTCTTTCCTGCACTTTAGGACCTTCCTTTCCTTTGTTCTTTCTTATTTTCTGGGCATACTGAGGTGGCATCTAGAAGTCTGCATCTGATAAACTAATTTACATTCTCTCTCCTCTCCGCTTGGCAAAGGTGCTGTGCTCTCTATCATATGCTGCATGTGCTTCCTTCTTAAACTAGTCATTTTGACAAAACTTCTGATTTGTCCACTTTCATTAGGACATTTTCAGCAACAAAAGCTCCAATTTCCTCCCTATTCCAATTCACCCCCAGAGGTGTTTCCACTTCCACCAGCTCATCTCCTGGGTCTGCATTAGTCCTTTAGGCCGCTGCAAGCACAGACCTGTTGAGCGATCCATCAAAAAG
This sequence comes from Darevskia mixta, assembly GCA_034641385.1. NCBI lineage: Eukaryota > Metazoa > Chordata > Lepidosauria > Squamata > Lacertidae > Darevskia > Darevskia mixta. The sequence goes on along the minus strand of JAWWNH010000040.1, from coordinate 2,685,404 downwards.
CCAGAAAGAATTCCTCACAGCAGATCAGTTTTGACAGTGGAAATTAAAGGATTTGTGCACCTCACCTCCCTGCTGCTATTGCCTGAAGGTATGTTTGTCAGAAATAAAAAAAAATACAGTTTCAGAGGTAAAAGCTTTGAGGGGCAAAATAAAGCACCATCTGCGTCAAAGGAAGAATTGGAGAAATTAAGATCCTAATGCCAGCCCTCTAAACATTCAGCACTTCCTGCAAATACACAGCCACCTGTCACAGTTGCATTTGAGGCTGCTCAGAAACTAGGGGGATGCATTGTAAAAATGGGTTTTGTAGCATTTAAATTACATGAAGGCAGGGAGCCTCTGTCAAATAACAGTGATGTTTTTGCACAGACATCTATACAGCAATTCAAATCTCTCCCTCTCCCTCTATGGATACACCACAAAAGCATTTACCAAGCTACTTCACATGGGTGTGTTGCACTGTTTGCAAGTTCTAAGATCACTGAATTACAGAACAAATGCATACCACACCCAAATTTAGTACCCATACTTAATAAACCATCCAGACAAACAGATGCCCTCCCAAACCAGCCACAGGATGTCCCTAACATGTACAAGAGAGAAGACTGGCCATTGCAAGTCTGTTGCAACAAAAAATGACAGTCTTGTGCTGTCAAATACTGACAAACATATTGTTGTGAGTGCTTTGAGGGCAGGGAGTATGCTTTATGCCAAGACCCTTCTAACCTCTCAGAGTGGAACTCTGTTGCTGGTTCAGACAGTGCTGCTGGGGCTGAACCTTTGCAGTTCGGTGGATCCTATTTCCACTATTCAGAATGTATCTTGAAAATATTCTGACATAGATTTTTGCTTGCTGCTTCAGAGACCAACATGGGTCTAGTTGTTACATGGAAGCAGCAAATGAGAAGGAAAGGTCTCATTAGAGGCTGTCTCTGACTAGTATAAATATATCCAAATCTGAAGCATTGTCTCTCTTGATTGCAAGTGGAAATACATGGAATAAGGAGCAGAAAGTTGTTTCCCTTCAGAATATCTTTGTTTGCTAGGATATTCCATCTGCTGCCTCTGTATATCTATTTCTACATTTGTAATTGTCTTCCCAGTTTTCCTTCTTGTGTATTTGTTTTTGTCTTGGCTGTTTTCCCTTAAGCAATATTTTTACAATGACATCAGTGTATTCCAATGATACATGCACAATTTAATTATGGCTCCTATCATACAAATACCAAGTATAACAATAGTCAGAAATGATAAGGAAGTCCCTGCAGATTTCCTGCAAAATTCTAGGCATAATGCCACAGCATTGTTTATCTGTTTTTCACTAATGAAAATTCAACACTGTTAAAACTTTCTTAACAGCAGAGCTCCAAGTATATGATACCCAAATTGTAATTCAACACCTGGGTAGCTACGATGCTTCCACTTGAATGATGAATTTTCTGGGTAGCCTTGGTGACTTTTCCCCATTTGATATAATAATAATAATAATAATAATAATAATAATAATAATAATAATAATATTTACTTATACCCCACCCATCTGGCCGGACCTCCCCAGCCACTCTGGGCAGCTTCCAACAGGATATTTAAAAACAACAACAATAAAACATCTCCAGACCTTCAGAACGGGGTAGGCTGCATACCTAAATCTTAGGATCTTAGAATCATAGAATTGTAGAGTTGGGAGGGACCCTGAGGACCATCTAGTTCAACCCCCAGCAATGCAGGAATATGCAGCTGCCCCATATGGGGTTCAGACCTACAACCTTGGTATTATCAATGCTGCTCTTTAACCAACCCAGGCCTCTACTGTTGTCAAGTCCATGATCCTCAAGCCAGAAGCCTTGCAGACCAGGCACTTGCTCCCTGCACTCCTAGGATGGCTGGCAAAAAGGTGCTTGCTGCAGGCAATTTTAGCTCCCATGAGCATCCTTCCTCCTTGTCTGGCAAGTGAGGAGAAACCAGAGGCCCAATCGAATGTCACTGACAGATGTATAGACTTGCGGGGCTCCTGATTCAATCATGTTGTTCTCTGCAGCCCAAACTCCTGTCTGTTTGCTGATCTCCAAGCCACCTGTCCACACATGAACCCAAATGCCCGGCTGCTCTGTAGTTCACATGTGTTCAATTTGTGGTCCACAAAAAGCCCCTAATGCTTAGAGAAGCTGACCGTTTGGATCAATACCCATAAAAGGAGAATCTCCATATTTTCTACAAACTTTCCTGGCAGGGACTAGCAGTATGAAGACTATCTACCTGATGGTAGTAGCCCCCATGATAAATTGCTCAAGATGGAATAGACATGGGGCATTTACCGGAGGCTAAGCTGAGCAGGCAAGCCTTGGAAAGTGCCAAATGTGTCCTGTTTCTCTGGTGTCTGGATTCGCCTTTATTGACTCACGCTCTATTGATCTCCCACTGTGGTCGTTGTTGTTCAGTCGTTCAGTCGTGTCCGACTCTTCGTGACCCCATGGACCAGAGCACGCCAGGCACGCCTATCCTTCACTGCCTCTCGCAGTTTGGCCAAACTCATGTTAGTAGCTTCGAGAACACTGTCCAACCATCTCGTCATCTGCCGTCCCCTTCTCCTTGTGCCCGCCATCTTTCCCAACATCAGGGTCTTTTCTAGGGAGTCTTCTCTTCTCATGAGGTGGCCAAAGTACTGGAGCCTCAGCTTCAGGATCTGTCCTTCTAGTGAGCACGCAGGGCTGATTTCTTTAAGACCCTGATGTTGGGAAAGATTGAGGGCACAAGGAGTAGGTGACGACAGAGGATGAGATGGTCGGACAGTGTTCTCGAAACTACCGACATGAGTTTAACCAAACTCGGGGGGGGGCAGTAGAAGACAGGAGTGCCTGGCGTGCTCTGGTCCATGGGGTCGGACACGACTAAACGACTCAACAACAACAACAACAACAACAACAACAATGCATGAATGGGTTAAGACCATAGAGTAAGCAGTACTGGCAGACATAACTAGGTCACACCCCTTCACTTGGGAGGTTTGGGGAAGGGTTAAGGGGCCCCTGACCATTAGGTCCAGTCGTGTCCGACTCTGGGGTTGCAGCGCTCATCTCGCATTACTGGCCGAGGGAGCTGGCGTACAGCTTCCGGGTCATGTGGCCAGCATGACTAAGCTGCTTCTGCCAAACCAGAGCAATGCACGGAAACGTTGTTTACCTTCCCGCTGGAGCAGTTCCCAGTTATCTACTTGCACTTTGACATGCTTTCGAACTGCTAGGTTGGCAGGAGCTGGGACTGAGCAACGGGAGCTCACCCCGTCGCAGGGATTTGAACCGCTGACCTTCTGATCAGTAAGCCCTAGGCTCTGTGGTTTAACCTACAGCGCCACCTGGGTCCCTTGGGGAAAGGTTACCAAAGCCTTTCCTTATTCTTTTCTAGCAGAAGGGATGACAGAGCTTAGACCGCAAGGCATCTTTGTGTTTCTGTACAAATAATTAGAAACTCTTACATTAAAAAAAACTAAGTTAAAATGCCTGTCTTTTCTTGCTGCTGTGTAGAACAGCATATGAATGTGACCTTTGAAAAGAGTTTGTTAGTAAACCATTTTAAACTTACCAAACGTGTGGTCTCTTTTAATGCAAAGAGAAGAAAGGGGAACTTTGGAAAGAAACTTAGATGAAGATTTTTTAAAGGTCTAAGGCTTAATTCCCACACTTTACTTTGCTGCATGTTTTGTGGTTTTGAAACTCTGCTGGGGCTCTCACCAAGACAGTATTTGCCCCAAACCTGGATCTAGGCAGCCAGGGAATTTTTCTTGTATTCTTTTAGACCAATTACAAACAAACACAAAATACCAATACATAGAACACAAGACAAAAAGACATGGTAAGCCAAAGGGCTTTTCAGAAGCTTTCTTGAAACTCTCAAAATGAATTTTGCCTTTCCATAAAGAGTCCAACCCCAAACGATCTTTTTGAGCTGTCCCAGTGCAAGCTGGATTTCGAATTCATCATGCGAAAGGCTGGACTGGATGAATCCCAAACCGGAATTAAGATTGATGGAAGAAATATCAACAACCTCAGATATGCAGATGACATAACTTTGATGGCAGAAAGTGAGGAGGGATTAAAGAACCTCTTAATGAGCGTGAAAGAGGAGAGCGCAAGATATGGTCTGAAGCTCAACATCAAAAAAACTAAGATCATGGCCACTGGTCCCATCACCACCTCATGAAGAGTCGCACATGACTGAACGACTGAACAACAACAGTGGAGAATAGAGGAAGCCATACTACAATTATTAGGATCTCTTCTCACCCCTGAGCCAGGGAAGCTCTGCTTAGGATAATCTAATTGACTCTACAAATTTATCTATGTTCTATAGTCTAAAAACATAAGATGAGTTTGCTGGATCAGGCCCATTTATTTCAGCATCCTGTTCTCACAGTAGCCAACTAGATGCCCATGGGAAGCCACAATGACTGAATATAAGAGCCCTTTCCTCTCTTGTGATACCAGGAAACTGGTATCTGGAGGCCTCCCCTGCCTCTGACTGTGGCACCAGAGTTAGCAGCCTCATCGTACATGATAAATTCTCTTGAGAATTTGTATTTTCTCTAGTCCCTAGAAAATTTCTCTGTCTTAAAAGCATTTGTTTGCGCAGGCTTTCCCTGAGTGGTGATCCAGTCAGTCTACATCTGATTTAATGATATGTAGATATAATATTGTTTGAGTGATGTAATTTATTGATAACTTTATGTTGCTCACCACCACTGTGTTTTTCTAAAAAAAATATGTCTGGTAGTATTTTCAAAGAAACAAATAGTTTCAAATAAACAAACAAAAAGGCTTGACAGCCACCTGTCAGGAATGCTTTGATGGTGTTTCCTGCTTGGCAGGGGGTTGGACTGGATGGCCCTTGTGGTCTCTTCCAACTCTATGATTCTATGATATATAAAAAGAATTCCGACAGGCTTATGCATCATACTGAATGAAAAAAGGAACCAAGTTTAACATTCTTTAACAATAAGCTATATCTTTTTAAATCAAAATTCCAGGCTAAGATATGAGAATAATATTCATTTCCCAGTATCTCTCCCAAGCAAGAGATTTCCTTTCAATTCAAATAACACCCTGGGAGGGTGGAGCTGGGCATGCTGCTCCCCCCCGCCCCGCTTGTTATGCATCGGCCTGTGAGTCCGGGGCTCAGAGTTCTGGCTCCTGGAGGTGTTCAGGGGGCACGTGCCCCGTGTCAGGCATCTTCTGGCATGCTATGGCATTGGCCAAGCAGACATTCATTAGCTCATCATTTCAAAGCAAAAGCCTCTTAACAGTCACCCTTAAATAATTTGTTTCCCTAACAGACTGATTAAAATAAAGCAAACAACAAACACAAGCGTGGCCTGTTCAGGGGAAGTGACAAAACCTAGGAAATCCGTATCTTCATTCTCCTGTGAGTCAAACACCGCTTCCCACCCCTCAGCTCCTCCCGAGGATTCTCCTGAGAACGACGAGTGCTGCCTCCCCTCTGACCCTGCCTGTGGGTAAGCCGGTGCCTCGCTCCTTTCTCTCTCTCTGCTGGACCTGAACCCCCAGAACTCCTCTTCATCTTCTTCTGTGGTGGCACACACCTCTTGCAAAAAGAGATCTGGGGGCACCGGCTTATCAGGGAACAGTGAGTGAAATTCAGCCCTGAGGTACTCCTCAGTGATCTGATTGAAGGGCACCCACGTGTTGTCCTCTGGGGCAGCCCCCTCCCATGCCACCAAGTACTCCACCCTGTCCCCATTCCATCGAGAGTCCAGGATCTCCGTGGCCTCATTGCAGGCTTCTCTCTCTTCTACAATGTTCGGTGTGGGGGGCGTCCCACCCTCCCCATGGAAACGGTGCCCCTCCCTGTATGGTGAGAGCAGTGACCTGTGGAAAACGGGGTGAATCCTCATGGTGTCCGGCAGCAGCAGCTTAAAAGCTACCAGATTGACCTGCTTGATGACCTCAAAAGGTCCCAGCTTGCGATGCTCTAACTTCCTACAACTCCCCCTGATGGGCAAACCCCTGGACGACAACCACACCTTATCCCCCACCTGAATGACCTTGCCTTCCCTGCGATGGACATCTGCCGCCCTCTTATACGCCTCCTTGGCCCTTTCCAGGTTGCTCTGGAGCTGCTTGTGCACCATCTGCATCTCCTCTGCAAAACTCTCTGCTGCTGGTACACTGGGCTCCTCCTCCCCTCCAGGAAAAGCTCTGGGATGGTGCCCGTAATTGGCGAAAAAGGGGGTCATCCCTGTGGACACGTGGACAGAGTTATTAAAAGCAAACTCTGCCAAACTCAAAAATTGCGCCCAATCATTCTGCCTCTGGTTGACGTAGCAGCGCATATACTGCTGCAGAATGGCGTTGGCTCTCTCTGCTTGGCCATTGGTTTGCGGGTGTCTGGCTGTGGAGAAGCTTAGCTCCACCTGCAGCAAGCTCATAAGATTCTGCCAGAACCGCGAGGTAAATTGCCGGCCCCTGTCACTCACCACCCTTGAAGGTATGCCGTGCAGGCGAAGCACCTGATCTACAAAGAGTTTGGCCGTTTCCTCTGCAGACAACACCTTGGGGCAGGCTACATCTTGGTGAGCATGTCCACCACCACCAGCACTGCCGTCTTTCCCCTGGACATGGGCAGGTCGGTGATGAAGTCAATGCTAACCATTTCCCAGGGTCTGTTGGGGGTGGGCAAGGGCTGCAGCAGACCTGCCGGTGCCCTAGTTTCTCCCTTGGCCCTTTGACAGGTGTCACACGCCCTCATGTAGTCCTTGACATCGTCTCAGACTCCAGGCCACCAAAAATCTCTGGTGACTAGGAGAAGTGTCCTTTGTTTTCCAAAATGTCCTGCAGAAGGGTTGTCGTGGAGTTGTTTGAGAACCTGGGCTCTCAGCTGGTCCCCCGGGATGTACAGAGCCCCCTTATAAAACAAGAGCCCTCCCTTCTCCAGAAACCCTTCCTCCACCCCCCCCTTCCTGGAGGTCTTGGAACTTCTGCTGCGCAAAAGGATCAGCGCGGGTGAGTCTCAGCAGCAGCGAGGCTTGCTCCATGGTGCCGGCACCCACCCACCGCTGCGTGGAAAACATGTGCCTCGCTGTCAGTGGCTCCTCCTCTTCCAGGTACTGCGGCTTCAGAGACAAAGCATCAGCTCGCACGTTCTGCTCCCCTGGCACGTAGTGGATGCGGAAATTGAAGTCCGCGAAGAATTCTGCCCACCGGATCTGTCTCTGGTTGAGCACTCTAGCGGTTCTCCAGTATTCCAAGTTCTTATGGTCCATGTGCACCTGGATTTGGTGCTGCGCCCCGATCAGAAAGTGGCGCCACTTCTTGAAAGCTGCCAAGATGGCCAACAGTTCCTTGTCCCAGATGGTGTAGTTTTTCTCAGATTTGCTGAGCTTGTGCGAAAAGAAGGCGCATGGTCTCCATTCTCCGTCATTGTCCTGTTGCAAAAGCACAGCTCGAACTGCTCGGTCTGATGCATCGGTCTCCAGTTTGATCAGCCGCTCTGGGTTGACATGCAGGAGGTGCTCCTCTGAAGCAAAAGCTCTCTTTAGGGCCTCGAACACCCGCTGGGCTTCCGGTGTCCAGACGAATTTCTTCTTGCCACTCAAACAGTCTGTGATAGGCGCGGTTAGCTTCACGAAGCCCCTGATAAACTTCTGATAGAGGTTGGCGAAACCCAGAAACCTCTGTGCGTCCTTCTTGGTCCGGGGGCTCTTCCAGTCCAGCACCGCCTTCACCTTCTCCCCGTCCATGGCTAACCCTCTGTCTGACACTCGGTAGCCGAGGAACTCCACCTGCTTGACGTGGAATTGGCACTTCTCTAATTTGGCGTACAGCTGGTGCTCTCTCAGCCTCTCCAGCACCTGCCTGACATGCTGCTCGTGCTGGGTCTCGTCCTCCGAGAAAACGAGCAAATCATCTAAAAAACACACTACAGTCTTGTACAGCAAAGGTCCCAGCACGTGATGCATGAAGGACTGGAAGGCTGCGGAGCCTCCCTGCAGACCAAACGGCATCACGAGGTACTCAAAGGCTCCCAGGGGGGTAAACATGGTCGTCTTCCACTCATCTCCTCCCGCATCCATATGAGGTTGTACGCCCCCCTGAGGTCCAGCTTGGTAAAGATTTTCCCCCTGCGCACTACCGCCAGCAGATCGTCGATCCTAGGCATGGGGAAGGCAATGGGTTGACTCACGCTATTCAGGGCCCTGAAGTCACATATAAGTCTCTTCTGGGAGGTCCCCTTCTTGGGAGGTCCCCTTCTTGTCCACGAAGAACACGGGGCTCCCTCGGGAACTCTTGGACTCTCGCAGAAATCCTCTCTGTAGATTCTTATCTATAAACGCTTTAAGCTCCCGGATCTCCTGCTCAGACATGGAATAAAGTTTCCCTGCAGGCAACTGGGCCCCTGGCACCAGGTTGATCTGGCAGTCGAAGGGTCGATGCGGTGGGAGTTTGTCTGCTTCCTTCTCGCTGAACACGTCGCTGTAGTCCTCATATTGAGCCGGGATCCCCCTGGTGGCCTCTAATTGCACCGTCGCCACCTGCGCACTGCTGTCTGGGGTCCTCATGTCCTGCAGACAGTTCTCCACACAGTGCCCCGATCCGAATGTGAGTGATCATTGATGCCAAGCCACCACTGGGTCATGTAGGCCATTCCCAGTACGATAGGACACCCTGCCAGCTTGGTGACGTTGAACGCGATGATTTCAGAGTGCTTGGAGATGCGCATCCTCATGGGGGTGTTTGCTGCGCCACTTCCCCTCCTAACAGCTTCCTCCCATCAATGGTAGTGACCAGCAGCGGGAAATCTAGTGGCAGTAGGTGTAACTGATGCTCCAATGCAAATTCTCTGCTCATGAAATTTGCGGAGGCCCCTGAGTCAATTAGCGCTTCTACCTCCAGGGGGTGTCCATTGGGGAGCTCCAGCACCACTCTTACCACGATTCCTACCTTGGGTGGGTGCGGAGAGGGAACGGATTTCTCTTGCGGGGCCTTCACTGCTTGATCGCCTGGATGCTTGCCCCTCCCGACATTTCCGGCATCCAGGTGGTCCTGTTTTCCGACTGCACCCCACGCTGCTCTTCCCGTTCAGGCGCTGTCACCCCTCTGGCTTGCCAAACACGACGTTGCAGGCAGAATTTGGAAAAATGCCCCAGGGTGTCACACACGTAGCATTTTCTAGCGTCCTTGCCTCCTCTGCCCTCCGCTACCTTGGACGTGGTTCCGCCTGACGGTTTGGTGCGCACTGCCCCTATCTCCATGGGTTGCTCAGCTGGCAGAGTCGAAGGAAGTGGCCCTGCCGGGTTGCCGCCCTGCTCCCTTCCCGGGTAGCGATACCCTGGGGTCCCCTCTGCCTTGGGGTATCTCCTCTCCCAGTTTCTATCCTCCGCTCGCATCCCCACCGCGAGCGCAGCTTCCGACAGTTCCCGCATGCTCCTTGTTCTGGGCGCCCTGCTGAGCTCATTGTTCACCTCTGGGTTCAGGTCTTCTTTGAAAACCGTCTGCATGAATTCGCTCTCCAAATCCCACCTCAGTTTGTGTGCTAGCATCGCGAAACGGGCGTAATAAGAGCGCACAGAGCCGCCTCCCTGTTTGAGTCTCAGCAATTCCCGCCGAACCGACTCCTCTTCCCCTTCGTTCGCAAACACCCTGTCCATTGCAGCCATAAATTCTTTGAGGCTCCTCATTTCCCGCCCTCCGGCATGTGAGTGGATCCTGAGCTTACAGGGTTAAAGAAGCTACAGGAGTACGTCCCGCCCACTGGAAGGAGGAGATGTACAGCCGGGGTTTTTCCTTTGTTCGTGCCGTACGTGCTGTACTATTCTAGTTTCTGTTTCGTTTCTGTTCGAAGAGGTCGGAGCGAAAGCAATGGCGGCTAGCTCCGATGGGATTTGTGTAATCCACTTGTAAATACATGCTTTAGATTAGAAGCATGGACTCTGTCTACAATTATTGAGTAAGCTCCTGGGCAAAGGGCAAACTGAAGACGCTGCGTTATCTACAACTCTGCAAAGCTGAGAAGGGAAGCTTGCTGGACCCGGAGAAAAAGGTACTATTTTTGTTTTGCTGGCTTTCCGGGCTGAAAGCCAAATTCAGATGGCAGCCATGAGTGGCCTGGCCCAGTCTTTTGCGGCTCCCTCCAAATGCGCAATGACGAAAGCCACTCTCTCCTCCTCCTTCTCGAATTCCCCTTCCTGCATTTTCAGGCAGTAATCAATGTCAGTCTTGAACCCTGGGTAATCCCTCGGGTTGCCTGAAAATTTGTTGATTATGGTCTGCAGTTTCCTCCCCAGCGGGACTCTGCCCCCCCTTCCATCCTCCACTCCTCAAGCCTTCCCTGGAGTTCCCTGGCATGAGCTTGAAGTTCAGCCTCCCTGGCAGCCATTTGTTGCATCTCAAGGGTTAATTTGCTCATTTCCTCCTCCATCTCTTTGCGATTTTGGAGGATCTGCGCCTGGGTTGCTTGCTCAAGCCGAACACTAACCTCTTTGATCTTCGCTTCCATGGCAGCTGCAATCCTTTGCTCTTCTGTCATCTTTCCATTCTTGCTTCTCGGCTGATTCCCGGCAGGCTGTCTGGGGGGGGGGGGTTCCTTCGATGGAATGCCCAGCAAACAGGGGAGTTGAGACAAGCTGTTAAAGCCCCTCTGGGCTTCTGTTGTAGCTGGACATTCAAACGACTTCAGGCAGTAGGTTCATTAAAGCTTTATTGCTTTGGTAATTACTTTACAGCTCTCGGCACATCGTAAAACACAACCTATCCATCACCGTCAGTTGTCTCAACTGCCGGAAATGATTTCTTCTTGGGCTTTCTCAAACACCGTGGAAACCGGAAGCAGCTGGTGCTCTTCCTTTTCTCTCCCCTCTGCTTGGAGGGAGGGCTCTGAGATTTAGCTGAGACCCCTAGCACCACTTCCTCTCCTTCGGAGCTCTCTTCAGACGTCCCGCTAGAATCAGTCTCCAGGATCTGTGGCTGTTCGCGATATTCGCTCAAAGCTGGGGAAGCAGGGTGCCCTTGCAATCCTCTGACACTATATATCACTGAAATCAACAGGGCAATTCATCATCATTTACTCACATCTCATTGATTTCAGTGAAATGTATTTAAGTACACCTTGCTGCCCATGCCCATAATTCTACAAACGGATAGCTTTATATTTCATAATTTGTACTGCATTTTTGAAAATGGGGGGGGGGGGCACTCGGATCTGTGCCTAGAAAGTGCAGATCTGCTTGTCCTGTGCTTCCTGGACACAGGACAAGCAGAAGTGTGGACGAGTGAAATCCAGGATGTTGGTCACCTGAGAGGGTGATCATATATAGTTGTGGGGATACCTTTGTGCTGGTGGCTCACAAGCTGTGCAAGGCTACCACAAAGACCCACGTCTGGGGGCACCACAGCTTCCGCTGCCTCCCCTGCTCTTGCCTTGGCTCCCCTGCCTCCTCTGTGTCCTTCCTGTCATTTGTGAGGAGGTTCTGCCCATCCACCCAAATCAGCGTTTAATGGGATGAGAGGGCAGAGCTGGAGCCACCTACTGGGATGAGAGCACAAGCAAAGGCCCTGCAAAGACTCCTTATAGCTAGGTGTATGCATATGGTTATTAAGAAAAGCAACCCAAGGAGTAGGCAAATATAAGTTACTCCAAAGTAAATATGCAAAAAACAGATTTAATTGCCGATTAAGGTATTCTTAAGAAAGTGGCCAAGAAGCTAAATGTGTCTAAGTGACTTTTAGCAATGTCCAGACTCTCTTGTTCTGCATTCATATTCATGATCTGCCTAATATGCCGCTCTCCTTCCTGGATCAATTTCTTAAAGGCAGGATAATGAAGTCTCTTGAAGCTGTTTTGCCTTCAGGGAGTTGATCTAGCGAAATGCTAATCTGCTCTGAGCAAGGCCTCACTCGATGATTAAAGCTTCTTTATGTGGCCAATGTTTGGAACAACGTGTTCGCTTTTCCTTCCAAGCCCATTATCCAGTGATATCATTAAATTTAATTTGGCAAAGTCTTGTTTGGATAAAAACTAGTGCAGCAAGAGTCTGAACAGGAGGGTTGTTAATTGAAATAATTCCAAAACGGAATCATGATGGACTGAAATGTGTGCAACGAAATCTGCAGTTCAGAATCCTGATGACATATGCGAGGGCCAACTGTGTGCTTACTGAGGGAAAATACATATGCGAGTGTGCTTACTGAGGGAAAATAAAAAGGAACTATGTTTTCATAGTCTGCAATTCCACTTAACATACACCTTATACATTAGATTAGAACTTATTTCTTTTAGACATACACCTTATACATTAGATTTGAACTTATTTCTTTTAGACAGGTATAACCTAATTGTGTTTTTTATTAAAGATACGTACATGCTAAATTATTGAAATACATGTGAATAATTCAGATAATTGCTTTTAGTAGTTACCAAGCCTGATAAATGTCTAAAGGAAATACAGATGGAATTCCCCCCCCCCATCGACTAGAAGATTTCTCCCCTTTAAAATCATAAAATGTTGCATTAATTTGCATAATGGTACAGCTGTCAAAGCAGGTTACAGGTGATGGCTTAGAACCTAATGCTACCTAATGCATAATGACCCTTTCTCTGCTCCACTATTCTGCCTGTTGTTAATGGAATTTGAACCTCCAAATGTTTTGCAATTAGAAATATTTTTTTCAAACCCTTTGAAATATGTAGCAGTGCCACTTGCTCTACTTATTCTGCACTGGAAAGAGGACAATGGTGCAACTTAAAGTGGCACACCAGTCTCATTGAGACCGCCAAGTTACAGAATAACCACCTCTCCCCTTTATTGCTTTCTGCAGGAATAAGAATTATTATTTTATCTCTTGTTGCCATGGCCATAGATTGAACATTTGAAACTACACCCTGACAGCATTTGTTCAGTACTATTTCTGCGATGAAAAGTGGGATAATTCATTTTTAAAAGCATCAGGATTAAAAGAAGTGTGAATAACAGCCATATTTTGACCTTTGTGATGTCATCACCCCAATATGTGAAAGTGATGGCTTCAGAAGGAATAAAACTGAAGGAAAATGGGCCATCGGAAGAGCAGTCAAGCAGCCCCTATGAAAAACCAAATGTTTTTATTTACGTAACTCATAAAAATATCAAGGTGGTACAAAGAGTCACAGAAATATAGGACTAATTCATTTCCCAGTGGGATTGTTCTGCTCCAACCAATAATTTAGACACAAACACCAGGTTTTAATCACTACGCTGAAGAAATCAAACCCGGAGAGCACTCAACTCAGCAGTGGGTCTTGTTTTCTCATTTAAGCATGTTTTGCATTGTGTTTCAAATCTGAGTGTGGAAAGTGTTGCATTATTTCATTATTATCTCATAATCACAATTATTATTTATGAATTTACAAATCGTCTTTTGCATATATGTCTGTAGGCAATCTACAGTCATATAATCAAAGTAGCTACAATAGTTAAAACCAAGAGCACAACTGTACAACAGCAATCAAAAATAGGTTTAAAAACAAGACAGAATGAACACCGTTTCATCCAAATGGAAGAGCTTGTCAAAAAAAGAATGTCTTCCATAAGGATAGCAGGCTCATCCTGCTGTATCTCAATGGGGAGGCTGTTTGATGAAACAGGGGAAACCACACAGAAAGTTCTGCTTGGAGTTTGTGCAATGAACCTCTGACATGCTGCGGTCTCCTGCAGAATGGAGGGACCTTCTAGGTATATGGTGGTCTCAGGTTACAGAATGACTGCTCCCCACATCAAATGGGGGGGCGCCTTTTGCATGGTCGTGCGCAGCCCCCCAGATCCCAGTGTGGCTCCCGGTAGTACAGGCTGGCTTTGCCCTCCCCAGGCTGGATAACTGGAGGTCTCCGCCTACCTCATCCAATCGCCCAATCCTGCCTGGGGAGGCATTGCTAGGGGATCGGCCAGGTAGGGGGAGGGACCGCCCTGCCCACATAACAGAAGCGTCGTCAGTCAGCTCCAGAGCTTCTCCCACCCTGCCCTCCCTTAGTTAAGTCTTCTTTTGCAGGTTAACCTCTTCTCCACAGGTACGCAGGTGCCGCTACATCAGGGTCGCTGTTGAAGGGCCGGAAAGGCAGGTTTTGCCTTTCCTGTAGCAAAATGTCACAACTTTGGCGGTTTCAGGCCTTGGGCGGAATCCTTTAGTCTATCTTCCTAAATTGGGGGGAGGTTTGAAGCGGTGACCCATGCCCCCCTTGCAGCAGTGATCCCAGGGTTCCCCGTTAAAGGGGTCTTGAGGGGAGGCATTGGCCATATGCCGAGAGATTGTCATTGCTCTCCCCTCCAATGGCGGCGAAATGGGGGGGCGGGCTCTCTGCTTAAACATATGTTCTCCAGAGCCAGCCCAATCCCCACACATTCTGGATAACCCTGAAGTCTCCCAGATCCCCGGCTGGGGATTGGGAAGGATAAACGCCCAATGCCTGAGCCAAGGTCTCCCTACATCTGAAACTTAATAAAGTTGTGGTCAATTTTAATCCCATAGCACGTTGTCTTGAGTCATTATTCCGCTCGGGGGTCGCCTGGGGTTGGGGGGGGGGACTCCGCCTGTACATGCAATAGGCTAGAGACAGGCTTATGTTGATGAATGGCAAGCAGAGTAAAATAGCACAAAGTGATAAATTGGCTGGTTCCCCTAGCATGTCCTTTGCACCTTGACCTCCACGGCTTTAGGCACTGGCCTCCTGAAGTTCTGAGTTCCACTTCTAGGCACTTCCATTCCTCCCTTTCTTCTTCTTTTCTCATCCCTGATTCCCTTTGGACTGCGAACCTGCGAGAAGATATCTCTGTGTTGTGTTGTTATGTACTAACCAGACAGAGAATCCAAATTAGCAGCTGGTGGGCAGCTGGTGGGTTTTCAGCAGGGTGTGCATTTCACAGATGGGGAAGGAAGGTTTAACTCCCCACCCCAACATTGCAATTCAGCTTGACAAAAGCTTTCTACTGGCTCCAATAAAAGGCTTCCTTCAAGCCTAATTGCAGTGGGAGGAGAGAGAGAGGAGTGGGAGCACCTAGATGAGGGTGACCCCCGTTTCCCAGTGTGTTCCCTAGTAGGCAGAATGGCCATTTGGGCTCTGCTTCAGGAAGCTAATCTGACCGCTCACTGCACCTCTGCACTTGTGACTTAGAGGGCATCTCATCAGGTCCATCCTTTGTCTGATGATGATGATGGTTCTGTGAGCAAAGTGTCTGGATCCTGCTGCCATACTCCATGGTTTGAGACCTCTGGTACCTGACAAGTTAAAGTCCTGCTGTAGATGGCTTTTTTCATTCCAGGGTCACCAAGTTCTGGAAAAGATTGCAGTGTGGCTGATGTGGCAGCCCCTGTCCTCCCTCTGCCATACAAAGGAAAGACGCCCCCTGCCAGTGGTGGTAGCAGCAGGAGGAGCTGCCGGCCACCAAAGTCATGCTATACCCAGCTCTGCATTTGCCCTTCTCTGCCCTCTGAAAAAGGGGGGGCAACCCCCTAAACAAAACATTGGGGGGACTGCCTCTGCCCCTAGTAGTTGTGCCTATGCTTCATTCTGATATTGGTTGGTATGATGAATTTTAGATGCAATACCAATGACATGCATCACGCTCATCAGGCACCAGAACAGAGTATTAATCTGAAAAGCAAATGGAGAACAAATGTAAGTCAGATGCCTGCAACACAGCAGCTGGAAGGTAAGAACTGTCAGAAATTCTGGTAACAACATTTCCCCAAGTAACTTATGAAATAGTAATGATCTGAATCATTCAAAAGAATAATGCATGAATAGCTTTATAGCGTAGCAAATTTTAAATACAGAGAGAGATTAGAATGACCACTCTCCACATCCAGTGGAGGGTGGCCTTTGCGTGCCCACGTGCAGCACCCCCGATCCTACGTGACTCCCGGCAGAGCACTCCTGGACCACCTCCCCAAGTCGCAAACCTTGCGGTTCCCACCAAACCTCAGTTCAAAGAACCAATTGTGACTGGGGAGGCGTAGCTAGGGGAGCGGACCAAGTAAGGGTTGGGTCCGCTCTTTAAGCATAAAAGGGGGTGGAGCCTACATGGCAGCTCTCAGTGGGCTCCATAGCTTCTCTTTACAGGTATGTGGGCGCTGCTGTGGTCTTATGATGGTTGAAGGAATTTCCTTGCATTGGCAGGCTTCGCCTTCCCTGTAGCAAAACATCACAACTTTGGCGGTTATAGGCCTTGGGCAGAATCCTTTTAGTCTATCTTCCCTCAATGGGGGGAGGCATGAAGTGGTGACACACGCCCCCCCCCCCATGGCGGCAATTCCAGGGTTCCCCGTTAAAGGGGTTGTGCTGAGGGGAGTCACTGGCCATACACTGAAAGATTGTCAGTGCACTTCCCTGTGTTGCAGTGAAATGGGGGGTGGGCTCTCTGCTTAAAAATATGTCTACCAGAGCCAGCCCAATCCCCAGACAGATTGGTTAACCCTGATGTGCCCCAGATCCCCGGCTGGGGACTGGGAGGGATAAATGCCCAATGCCTAAGCCAAGGTCTTCCTACATCTGAAAGCTGAATAAAGTTGTGGCCAATTTTAATCCCATAACACATTGTCACATTCCACCTGGGTGTCGCCTGGGGTCGGGGGGGGGTCTTCTTCTGGGCACACAGTGTGGTCAGTTGACTAACTGGGCAGGCAGGGAGCACTGGTAATAAGCCACAGTTTTCGTTACAATATTTGCAGAAACTACAAACATTAAATAGTAATGCATGCAACCAGCTCCAACTGCTGGCATCCAACAAAGAGCAGCTGAGCTGAAAAGTCTGCTAAGAAGACGGACTTGTTGGCTAAGGATGAAAAAAAACGGGGAGTGCTGGAATAGCAAGGCTGACATCAGCTCCCAGCAGAAACTGATCAAATATAATAAAGAAAACCAAGGGGCTAATTATGAACAGCAATAATAATAATATTTATACCCCGCTCATCTGGCTGGGTTTCCCCAGCCACTCGGGGTGGCTCCCAACAGAACACTAAAAACAAAATAAAACCCCAAACATTAAAACCTTCCCTAAACAGGGCTGCCTTCAGATGTCTTCTAAAAGTGGTATAGTTATCTCCTTGACATCTGTTGGGAGAGAAGGCCCTCTGCCTGGTTCCCTGTAACCTCACTTCTCGCAGGGAGGGAACCGCCAGAAGGCCCTCGGAGCTGGACCTGAGTGTCTGGGCTGAGCGATGGGGGTGGAGACGCTCCTTCAGGTATACAGGACCGAGGTCGTTCAGGGCTTTAAAGGTCAGCACCAACACTTTGAATTGTGCCTGGAAACGTACTGGGAGCCAATGTAGGTCTTTCAGGACTGCTGTTATATGGTCTTGGCGGCCATTCTCAGTCACCAATCTAGCTGCTATGTTCTGGATTAGTTGTAGTTTCTGGGTCACTTTCCAAGGTAGCCCCACGTAGAGCGCATTGCAGTAGTCCAAGTGGGAGATAACTAGAGCATGCACCACTCTGGCGAGACAATCCGCGGGCAGGTAGGGTCTTTGGTTGATAACTTCGTAAAGCATCATCATTCAGATACAGACTTACTCTGCACAGTCCTATGGGTCAGTCAGAGAAAACATGGAATGATGAGGGATCATGTCAAACTATTACACCAACAAGAAGCCAGGTTGATTTTTTCCTATTTAAATCCCTGCACCCGGGGGATATTAAATACTGAATTAGAATTTAATTGTTTTGTTTAAGTTTCTTGTTAAGATGGCTCTTGTTGTATTCTCCTTGCTATATATTGGATGCTGTACCTTTAAATTCTATGTAATTCAATGCACCTGCTTGTGGTCTTTATAATGCTACTAGGTTTTAGCCAACAGTGTCAGCTTACTACACTTTTGAGTGACAGCTGATCCACGGTTATTTGGTGTACCTTTGTGGACATTTGACTTGGTAATGTATCTGTTATTGTATCACAACTTGTTATAGAATGTGCAGGTATGTCATTTCAATCACTGTATTTTATTGTAATGGATTTTATTTTATATCATTGCCAGCTGATGAAGAACATTTATTGAAACAGTGTATTATCCTGGAAGGACTGTTCTGTTGCTGTTGCTGTGTTTAGAGCACCTACCACCATTCTTCTGTGTTGCTGTGCTTATAGCGCCATCTCGCTCCAGCTCACTCTCAGCAATTCTGTATAGGATATTAACTTTGGAAGGCGTTAGCCTCAATATTCAATGATTCTTTACGGTCAACTACTAATCTGATAATTTCCTTTCATGGAATATCTATTTGACTCTTATTAGTTTGTGACTCCATGTAAATATTGTATGTTTTCTGATTGTGAATTAAGAAACAGTTCGATAGTGTTATATAAATATTGTTAGCATACTATTATCCTACATGTTGCTTTATGTTTGTCAGGGCGTACCAAATGGAGCTGGTAAACAGCTGCCCTGGACACAGAATTGACCTGCATCACCATGGACAGCTGCGAGTCCAAAGTGACTCCCAGGCTCCGCATCTGGCCCTTCAGGGGCACATTTACCCCATTCAGGACCAGGGAGTCCCCCACACCTGCCTGCCCCCTGTCCCCCCAAAACAGTACTTCTGTCTTGTCAGGACTCAACCTCAATCTGTTAGCCGCCATCCACCCCCCAACTGCCTCCAGGCACTCACACAGGACCTTCATCGCCTTCACTGGTTCTGATTTAAAAGAGATGTAGAACTGGGTATCAGCCACAGACTGATGAACACCCAGCCCAACCCCCATGATGATCTCTCCAAGCAGCTTCATATAGATCTTAAAAAGCATGGGAGAGAGGACAGAACCCTGAGCCACCCCACAAGTGAGAGTCCATGGGTCTGAACAATCACACATACCCCACCACTTTCTGGACATGGCCCAGGAGGAAGGAGTGGAACCACTGTATAACAGTGCCCCCAGCTCCCAGCCCCTCTAGACCAGGGGTCGGCAAGGCTTACCGGGCAGGGGCCAGATCACTCCTGCGGAGATCCTCCGTGGGCCGGGCCGGCGCAGCGCAGCACCAGAAATCGCATCTGCACATGTCTGCGGCACCAGAAATCGCTTCTGCGCATGTCAAGACGCTGAAAATTGCGCCTTTGGAGAAGCGATTTTCAGCGTCTGGGCATGCGCAGAAGCAATTTCTGGCACCACAGACATGCGGAGATGCAATTACGGGCATCAGGACATGTGCAGAAGTGATTTCCGGAGCAGCAGAAGAGAGTCCCAGCGCCGCACTGCACCGGTTTAGCGCAGCTTGTGGGGACTCGCCGAGCGGGGGGCTCGGTTCGGGGGTGGCTTGTGGGCCGCTTCCAGCCCATGGGTTTCTGACCCCTGCTCTAGACAGTCCAGAAGGATGTCATGGTCGATGGTATCAAAGGCTGCTGAGAGATCCAGCATCTGCAGCAGCTATTCTTTCTCTCCTTCAGGTGTACTGAAGAGGTATTAAGGGCAGAGATGGAAATCTTGCCATGTCTTAGAGCTCTCAAAGGCCTTCATTCTCAGAGGTGAGAAAACTGTGTCTGCATGGTACGATTTCAGACTGTAGGTGACAATACTCTTTCATATAAAGTAGCCTCACCTCTTTTTATTTTATTTTATTTATTTAAAAGTTTTATACTCCACTTTTCACTCAATAGTCTCAGTGAGATTCAAACACAGAATTATAGAATCTTAGAACTAAAGAGTTGGGAGGGACCCCAGGGGGTCTTCTAGTCCAGCCCCCTGCAATGCAGGAATCTCAACTTAAGCATCCCTGACAGATGGCCATCCAACCTTTGCTTAAAACCCTCCAAGGTAGGAGGGCTGGACTAGAAGACTCACAGGGATCCCTTCCAACTCTACCATTCAATGTTTCGGCATTAGACGATTTTGTATGCTTCAGATTGTCTTATACTGCAACGGAGGGAGCAAGTGACCCTGGAAGCGCCCTGCAGAATGACACCTGCCCACCGGCAGCATTATAATTCAATGTATACAGAGCTTAACACCTCCAGGCGAGTTCAATGCGGCCATGATTGAGATGACTCTGAAACAGCTAGTGGATATTGCATGCCATTGAACATTTGCTTGCTTTAAATCATCCAAAGGGTTTGCAATCAGAAGAGCTTTTGAGAGTCTCTCCTTTGTTGATAATAAAGAGGGGGAATGAAATTGTCGAGTGCAGCATCTACTTTCCACTGCATTCTGGTCTTATTTGCTAGAAACTTCCAGACATATTTTGCGCCTAGTCTGTGGTAGGGGTGTACTTGGTAGTTGACTATGTTTAAGTTTTACACACTATTACAAGTAAATACCCCAAACACACACACAACTAGCATTAAGGAACAGGTCTGGCATTTCTGTTAGATCTGATGACTGTGCAGTGATGAGGCCTGGCTTCTAGGAAACTTGCATTCCATGTCTGCTCCTTTGTGGGTTCCCAACAGGTACACCTGCTCTCCATTCATGTGTGGACCTGACATCCGGACAAGGTATTTCTGCTCCCCACTGAAACCCTCAGATCTTTCCCTGGTTCCAGCCTTTAAATAATGGACTGGACACTGGACTACAATATGGCAGGCCAGTAGTATTATCACCCCCACAAATCAGAGAGCAGATTGATCTGCCATGGCTTGTCTGAGGGCACCCCGTGAATTTGTGGCAGAGGAGAGAAAGGCACCAAGGACTTCCCAACTCCTGTGGTTAAAAAGGAAGGAATTTCAGCTTTGGTCCTAGAGAAATTAACAGGAGGTTGTTAGGGGAACTCCAAAGAGAAAGGAACCGAAGTGGCTGGGATGATTTGATGACTGGAAGGAGGGGGCTTGGCAGTTGCCGTTATGAGGAGCTGAGCGGAGTCACAAGGTTGTGATAGCAGACAGGACACAATAACAGAGGCAGCAGCAGATGCCGCCCCAAACCCTCGTGGATCTGTTATTTCATTTAGGCTACCACAGGAACTGTGACTCTCTTCTTCACACTGTCATATTACCTTTTGTACTTTGCTGTGAACATCATCATGCCATTGTCACTGCCTGCTGCCAGATTGCTCTTCGTACAGTTTTGCCACCAATATTTCACTATGGAAACTGTCATTCCACCCCAAACATGTTTTCAGTCTAGCTCACAAGCTGTCATTTGGCTCTTCAGACTGCCATGCTACTGTTCAGTTTGGGATCTTGTCATTCAATCTTATTACTGCTTTATGGACTAACACACCATTCCTGACATTTCATCCATCAGCAGCTTCCATGACAATCTATTCATTTCAATGGCATGTAAAAAACCCCATCCCAATTTACAACACCCATTTCTAAAGTAATACGAAGAGGGAGCAAGAGGGCAAGGAACACCCCAGCCCTTCTTTGCTTTTCGTTTCTGTTCCCAAGTTCTCTCCCCCAACAGATGCTTTCCATTCCCCACAGTAAACATGAAAGTCATTTTGGGGTGCAATGTCATTTTGGGGTCAGTAAGGATTCCTAAAACCATCCCTCCTTCTCCACACAAAATTACCATTCCCACTTTGTTAACAATCACCGATCTGAAAGGTGAGTAATGAGGAAGAGGCAATATGGCAGCATCACTGGCGTAGGAAGGGCGGGACGTAGGGGGCGGGATGCCCCGGGCAGCGTGATCCTGGTAGGGTTCCATCTCGGCTGCCCCCGACCTGCGCTGCGCGCCCCGCCCCCGGTGCCGAAGCATGAAGCTCCGCCATTGGGCAGCATCTGAACCTGCACCTGTCTGTGGTTCAGACCAAGAAGCCAGGTCAGAGCAAGAGGCCCCAATTCACTGAAAGCTGTGAGAGCAATAGAACCTATTAGTCAATTAAGTCCCTTTGCTTTCAATGACTGGACTGGGACTAGAAGCTGTGTAAGACCAGATGGAACCTTCCTGGCTCTTTGCATCTCCTGATTCCTAATGAACTGGTACCTACAAGAGTATCTGCAGAGAAGAAGGTATCTGAGTCACCTGAGCAAGAGAACGGCTCTGCTGGGCTCTGGTTTGAGAGCACTGAGACACCTCATGGTGAAATTACAGCCAAGTGTCATAGGCAAATGTTTCCACATTTTCCATATGCTGATCTCCAGGATATATTTCTAGAGAATTCTCCCCCACAGGCAGCCTACTAAAAACTGGTGAATTCACACATCCATTTTCTGTATTAAATACTCATTTAGGTAGTAAAATGCTGTCATTATAATGTAGTTACAGGTTGTTAAACTACCAAAATAGACAGCAATCCTAACCCCACTTCCCTGGGAGTAAAACCCACTGAACTGAATGGGACTTACTTCTGAGTAGGCATGGTTGGAATGGCAGCCCTTGATGGCTTTGTGATGGGCCATTTGCCACTTCATTAACTTTGTCTTTATCTGTAGAAGAATCTTTACTATTTTTGCTAGAAATACAAACATGGAAATTAAATTTGAAAGGGAACACACACAGCAAAGGTAATTGATTTGTAAATAGCTGGTGATGGCTGAGATATGCATGCATATTGTATATATGCATCAGCAGGTCACAGAATCATAGAATTGTAGCTTTGGAAGGGATCCCAAGGGTCATCTTGTCTGACCCCCTGAAATGCCTAAAAACCTCCAATGAAGAAGAGCCCACAACCTCCCAAGGCCATCTTGCACAAAGCAACCCCTGAACAAAAAACACCCAATGGAAGTGTGGATAAAGGTTGCAACAGATTGTGGCACTTTGGTACCTTAGGAGTTCTATTTGCACTGTGGGTTTCAGTTTTGAACCATAATCTCTATAATAGACCTTACTCCTGACAAAACAGAGTCCGGTCATTTAATTTAATCAGGAAGCAGGCATTTCAGCTCTATAATCCATCAGTATTTGAAATGTGAGATATTTGAAACTGTGCTCTGTTTTACAATTATGGAGGGCTCCCAATCTATTACCGTTATCTCAACTACAATGGCAAATACTAATGTACTGTTAACAGGGGCAGGAGAAATGTATTTTCAGATTCATAAAACATTTTTAAAATATATATATGGAGAGATACTTTGAGAGTCAGTGCTTTGATGCCCCATGTGAATCATATCTTCTAAAGAGAAGCTAATATTAATTGTTTGGTAAATTAAGATAAGGGTTCATTAAGGATGTTTTGAAAGAATTCAATTAACTTTCACTTTATGCCCTCTCCATTTGTTTGGAGATGACACATTATTTCAAGAAAACACTAAAAAGGAAACCATGTGAAATGGGGAATGCTACAAGACCAGACTGTAATGCTGGTTTCACTGCTGCCCAGTGTTAAAACAATATTTTTTGTAAAAACTGCAACATAATTGTTTCACCTTGGAAAGGTAGCATATAATATACTAAAATAATTAGGAACTACGTTTGTGAAATCATATTACACTGATGACAAAAGGAGGAAAATGTGCTTTGTAAGATATCTACTGGATCTTTATAGATTTCTATAAAGATGAAAAGAGGCAACAGGGGACTTCCGTTCTCAAGCAAATGGAGAAAAGGAGTGCCAGTTCGATCATCAGCCAACAGAGGACAAAGAGACTATCTCCATATGGGATAGACTCACATGTATATATCTGTAACTAAGTCTGCCTTTAGGGATCCAACTGTGAACTGCTGCTGCTGCTGTGAGTAAATGATTTTTATATACCTTAAATAAGATTGTGGCGTGTTTATTCTTTTAAAAGGGAAATAAAGGATTCTTACCAGGAATCTATATTGAGAAGCTTAAACAAGCTTGCAACCAGCTACCTGCTGTGCGTTTAAAAGGGGAATGTTAAAACTCTGCTAAGTTATAGAACTTGCTAGCGCAAGTTAGGAAGGATATTATTAAACAATATATCCTCTCCTGCCTCCCTGAACATTCCCACATTGAGTGGTCCAGCAGTCCACAAAAGGGCTCTCCTGCGACCCTCAAACACCTGTTCCGAGAGGAACAGGGAGTGGGGAGAGCTGGTGACTGAGCCTGCAGACATGGCAGTATTGCAACTCCACGGGAGCGAAGCCTCAAACTCCTCCCTGAAGCAGAGATCTTCTAAAAGTAGAATAGAATAGAATATATTTTATTGTCATTGTCCCCTTTGGGGACAACAAAATTACGGGGACAACGAAAAACTACATTTAAGCCGGCGGAAACGTAAATAAGATTAATTATTGGATCTAATTAAGCTGAATTTGGCAATAGATGGAGGAGTAAAAAGGAAGTCCATCCCCGTCTTCTGGGTAATTATCACTGCATGGAAACAATTCGCAGGTGAGAATGTTATTAATTTTACTTGACTCTATTAGATATATGTCTGCCGGTGGGAAAGTTGGATTAAAAGCAACTGAAACCCATTCTTTACTACCTTTTATTTACAATGAAGAAATGTGGAGATGACCTTGAACTAAAGCCGAAGGTGAATTTGAGCCCAGCAGAGAAAACTTGAAACAAGATTATTGAAGTACTCTGTGGGGTGAGTGTATGGAAGCATCTGTGGGCTTTGCAAGGCACATTTTGGTTGGAGTGATTTAAAGAAGACTGAACTTGTCTCTAAAGTTTCTTTTTAAAACACAAACTGGAATTTTAAAGCTTGGAGGTGGCCAAAGAGGCCGTACATCGAGAGGGAAAGCAGTGCCAGGAATCGGACAACATCTGAGAGCCCCTACACCGCCTTTTTGGAGCTGGAAACCTGGTAAATCTCTCCCTGGTTGTGGGAAGGAAAGAAGGGCGTTTGGACTTTGCCAGAAAAGAGGAATTATAATGATCTTCAACTGTTTGTATCTCTTTATCTTACTTCAAGACATTTTTAAAGAACTGGATCAGTGAGAGTCTGAATTATTAAATTGTGAATTTGTGTGGAAAAAATTGTTTTTGTTTTCTTTTTAAAGTAGATATCAGTTTAATTTGAATGTTAATTTGAAATCTGGATTTTATTTCAGATTGTGTATGTGTAATGGGCAGTCAGGTTGGAGGGAGTGGAAAAGTACAAAAAGACCGTGTTCTTTGGGAAAGTGCTACTTGGTGGCCTTGACAAAACAGTAAGACACAGCCGGAAAATAGGTTGTTTTGAGAACAAGGGAAAGAGAAATCTGAGAAGGGCAGAGTGAATCGAGCAGAAGGAGTATTGGATATTTTCACTCTGTTCGGACCATTTTGGATTGCGTTAATAGTAACTTATTGAATATGGCAATTAAAAAGCAACCAACCCCAAGTTCGGACAGAAGGACTTCTGTTCAGGACACAGGGTATAAGCCAGGGGTCGGCAACCTTTAAGACAAAAAGAGCCACTTGGACCCATTTCCGAAGGGAAAAAAAACCTGGGAGCCGCTTTTCGCGCCCTAGGCGAGGGGGCGGGGCCATGTGACGTCATTGCGCATGACGTACGGTGCCCCGCCCCCTGCCGCCCCGCTGCGATTTAGGCAAGCGTCCATCAGGAGCCTCCTGCGAGATGGCAGCACGTCTGCCAGCGCTGGCCCAGCTCAAATACAGCTGCACGGGCTTTGTCTGGGGCTCGCTGCCTCCTCTCCACACACACACACACACACACACCAGCTTTTGTGTGCGCGCTGCACGGGCTTTGTCTGGGGCGCGCTGCCTCCTCTCCACACACACACACACACACACACACACACCAGCTTTTGTGTGCGCGCTGCACGGGCTTTGTCTGGGGCTCGCTGCCTCCTCTCCACACACACACACACACACACACCAGCTTTTGTGTGCGCGCTGCACGGGCTTTGTCTGGGGCTCGCTGCCTCCTCTCCACACACACACACACACACACACACACACACCAGCTTTTGTGTGCGCGCTGCACGGGCTTTGTCTGGGGCTCGCTGCCTCCTCTCCACACACACACACACACACACACACCAGCTTTTGTGTGCGCGCTGCACGGGCTTTGTCTGGGGCTCGCTGCCTCCTCTCCACACACACACACACACACACCAGCTTTTGTGTGCGCGCTGCACGGGCTTTGTCTGGGGCTCGCTGCCTCCTCTCCACACACACACACACACACCAGCTTTTGTGTGCACGCGCGTTTCGCTCTCCCTCCCTCCGGCCCTAGACAGGCAGCGAGTGAGCGCAGCATGATAATGAGCTCTGTCAATTGCCCAGCCGGGAAGCGGGAGGAGGAGGAGGAGGAGGCGCTGCTCTCGCTCTCGGGCTCCGCACTCGGCTCTGGTTTGCCGTCAACGCGCCCGTCGCAGCTCGCCAACTTCTCTTTCTCTCTGCAGCTCGCTCTCCCGCCGCCCCCCGACTACACACACCGACGCAACGGGAGGGAAAGGGGAGCGGGAGAAGACACGCCACCCCGGAGCCGTGGCAAAGGTGTAAAAGAGCCACATGCGGCTCCGGAGCCGCGGGTTGCAGACCCCTGGTATAAGCCCTACGGTGATTGGGTGGACCTTTTTTATGAATTGAAAGATAAGTTGATTAGGGAGGTAAAGGGAAAGCTGGATAAGACAGCAGATAAACGTATAGCCCGAATGGACAAAATATTTGAAATGGTGACAGAATTGATAGAACCAGTGATATAGAAAAACACCCAGATGGCTATCACCATCAGAAGCCAAAGCCCCTAAAAAATTAAATATGCAAAGTAATTGGCCGAGATATGATGAGATATTGATACAAGAAGGAGACAGTGTCAGGCTAAGACCATACGAACAGCTTAAAGGAAAAGTAAACGATTGGCTCCATTACCATCAAATTAATGAGGCCTTTAAAGCTGACAAAAACTTGGCTTTCAAAAGGAGAAATCCAAGTTGGAAACAGAATTATTAGAGCCAGAAACAAAAAAAATATCCAGAATGTACAAAATTTTGCTTGAGTGGCATACACAGGATGAACTTGTAAAATCTGCAATGATTGACTGGGCCAGAGATGTTGGGCACAACATCATGATGGATGACTGGGAGAGACTGTGGAAAAATGGAATTAAATTCACAGCATGTAATGTGCTAAGAGAGAATATTATGAAAATGATATATAGATGGTATCTAACCCCAGTCAAACTAGCCAAAATGTATCATTTGCAGGACAATAAATGTTGGAAATGTAATCAGGTAGAAGGGACGTTTTACCATATGTGGTGGACCTGCCCAAAGATAAAAGCTTTCTGGGAGATGATATATAATGAAATGAAAAAAGTGTTGAAAAACACATTTGTTAAAAAACCAGAAGCTTTTTTACTTGGAATGGCGAACCAGGTGGTCCCCAAGGAAGACCAAATTTTCTTTATGTATGCCACAACAGCAGCAAGAATCTTAATTGTGAGAAACTGGAAAACACAGAACATACCTACAATAGAAGACTGGCAAATGAAAATGATGGATTATATGGAACTTGCCGAAATGACCGGAAGTCTCCGAGACCAGAGGGAGGAGACGGTGGAAAAAGACTGGAAAAAACTGAAAGACTATTTCAAAAAGTATTGTAAGATTTAGAAAATGACATAAAAGTTGGATTACATAAGAGACTGCAGACGAAAGAGATGATGATGTATTAAGATAGAGGATATAAGTTAAGACTGTTGATTAAGGGGGAAAAGCATTAGTGTGAATTATAAAAGCTATTTAAAGAGGATAAGAGATTACTAAGATGATATAACATGAAGCACAGAGGGGGGGACGGGAGGAAGTCACCCCAAAGATGTAGATGACATATGGAGGAGAAAATAAGATATGTGTTGTGTATGTCTATATAATTTAATATTAGAAAATATGTTAGAAATGATGATTTAATGTTTGTTAACTATTGTTTATTCTCAAAAACCAAATAAAAATTTTGGTTGCCAAGGGCTGGAGGAACAAATTGGGGAAAAGAAATACCAGGAGATACTCAGGGTAGATATGGATGGCAAGAAATATTTGGGAATGCCTTGGTGGCTGAAATGAGGCAGAAATTGCAGCCTCTGAGTCTAAGAGGAGACTGTGAGGAAGGTGAGCAGGATTTTAAATCTGATTTAACTGATAGCCGCCTTCCAGTGAAATTTAAATATGCCAAAGTTGGGGGGAAAGAAAGGGAAATAATTATTGTACATGTGTAAAATAATGTAACTAAATTGATACATTGGCAGGCTTTGACAGCATATTTGCAATCAGCAAAATTTGGATAAAATTAAAAGAAGAAGAATGGATGAAGTATGTGTATGGAAATGCAGAAGAATTTTGTTAATATAAGGAACCAGAAGAGGGAATGGAGGATTTAAAGAATGAGGTTTAAAGAACCTCAAAGATAAGGTTTTGAAAGGTGTTTGTGAATGGGGATGGGGGATTTGTCTTTTGTAGCTAACTGTGGGAATTAATTGTGAAAAAACCAATAAAAAATAATTTACAAAAAAATAAAAATAAAAGAGCCAACAGGCAATAAAAATACTGAGAAAACAATTGCTTGCAGCTGACCTGTGTTCCTGAATTTTCTAGGAGGTTAAAACAAAGGCTGTGGCAAACCCTCGGCAGCCATTTCAATGTTGGTTTCCTCTGTCAAGCTGCAGCTCCCTCCCAACTCCTGGTCTGCATTCTGGGAGCTGATTCATCTTCTCAGGAAGCCTAGCATGTGGCTTCTCCCAATGAATTTTGGCAGCTTACCCCTCGCAGAGCTACAGTTCCTTTTAAAACTACAGTTCCCAGGATTCTCTGGGGGAATCCATGGCTTAAACATAGGGTGTGGATGTGACCATATCCCAGCATTGCCTTAGAATCATAGAATCATAGAGTTGGAAGAGACCCCAAGGGCCATCCAGTCCAACCCCCTGCAAGCAGGAAACACCATCAAAGCATTCCTGACAGGTGGCTGTCAAGCCTCTGCTTAAAGACCTCCAAAGAAGGAGACTCCACCACACGCCTTGGCAGCAAATTCCACTGTCGAACAGCTCTTACTGTCAGGAAGTTCTTCCTAATGTTTAGGTGGAATCTTCTTTCTTGTAGTTTGAATCCATTGCTCCGTGTCCGTTTCTCTGGAGCAGCAGAAAACAACCTTTCTCCCTCCTCTATATGACATCCTTTTATATATTTGAACATGGCTATCATATCACCCCTTAACCTTCTCTTCTCCAGGCTAAACATACCCAGCTCCCTAAGCCGTTCCTCATAAGGCATGGTTTCAGGCCTTTGGATCCCTTCCAATCGGGATCCAGACCTCATCATGGGACTGAAACTGCCTTGGTCGCACTGGTCGATGATCTCCGGCGGGCTAGGGACAAAGGTGAGAGCTGTTTCCTAGTTCTGCTGGATCTCTCAGCGGCTTTTGACACCATCGACCATAACATCCTTCTGGACCGTCTAGAGGGTTTGGGAGCTGGGGGCACTGTTATACAGTGGTTCCGCTCCTTCCTCCTGGGCCGTGTTCAGAAAGTGGTGGTGGGGGATGAGTGTTCAGACCCCTGGGCTCTCACTTGTGGGGTGCCTCAGGGTTCCGTCCTCTCCCCCATGCTTTTTAACATCTATATGCAGCCGCTGGGAGAGATCATCAGGGGGTTTGGACTGGGTGTTCATCAGTATGCGGATGATACCCAGCTCTACCTCTCTTTCAAATCAGAACCAGTGAAGGCGGTGAAGGTCCTGTGTGAGTGTCTGGAGGTGGTTGGAGGATGGATGGCGGCTAACAGATTGAGGTTGAATCCTGACAAGACAGAAGTGCTGTTTTGGGGGGACAGGGGGCGGGTGGGTGTGTAGGACTCCCTGGTCCTGAATGGGGTAACTGTGCCCCTGAAGGACCAGGTGCGCAGCCTGGGAGTCATTTTGGACTCACAGCTGTCCATGGAGGCACAGATTAATTCTGTATCCAGGGCAGCTGTCTACCAGCTCCATCTGGTACGCAGGCTGAGACCCTACCTGCCCGCGGACTGTCTCGCCAGAGTGGTGCATGCTCTAGTTATCTCCCGCTTGGACTACTGCAATGCGCTCTACATGGGGCTACCTTTGAAGGTGACCCGGAAACTACAACTAATCCAGAATGCAGCAGCTAGACTGGTGACTGGGAGCAGCCACCGAGACCACATAACACCGGTCTTGAAAGACCTACACTGGCTCCCAGTACGTTTCCGAGCACAATTCAAAGTGTTGGTGCTGACCTTTAAAGCCCTAAATGGCTTCGGTCCAGTATACCTGAAGGAGCGTCTCCACCCCCATCGGTCAGCCCGGACACTGAGGTCCAGTGCCGAGGGCCTTCTGGCGGTTCCCTCGCTGCGTGAAGCCAAGTTGCAGGGAACCAGGCAGAGGGCCTTCTCGGTAGTGGCACCCGCCCTGTGGAACGCCCTCCCTTCAGATGTCAAAGAGAACAACAATTACCAGACCTTTAGAAGACATCTGAAGGCAGCCCTGTTTAGGGAGGCTTTTAATGTTTTATAGATTATTGTATTTTAATCCTCTGTTGAAAGCCGCCCAGAGTGGTTGGGGAAACCCAGCCAGATGGGCGGGGTATAAATAATAAATTATTATTATTATTATTATTATTATTATTATTATTATTATTATTATGGTTGCCCTCCTCTGGACACGTTCCAGCTTGTCAGTATCCTTCTTGAACTGTGGTCCCCAGAACTGGACACAGTATTCCAGGTGAGGTCTGACCAGAGCGGAATACAGTGGTACTATTACTTCCCTTGATCTAGATGCTATACTCCTATTGATGCAGCCCAGAATTGCATTGGCTTTTTTAGCTGCTGCATCACACTGTTGACTCATGTCAAGTTTATGGTCTACCAAGACTCCTAGATCCTTTTCACATGTACTGCTCTCAAGCCAGGTGTCACCCATCCTGTATTTGTGCCTTTCCTTTTTTTTGCCCAAGTGTAGTACTTTACATTTCTTTTTTTTTTTTTTTTCATTAATATTTTTTATTTTTAAACACAAAAATAAACAAACAAACAATCAAACAAACAAAATACACATACATATAAACTACATTTAAACTAAAACACTACAATACACTACATTTATCTTATGCTCTTATCCTGTCTCCTTAACATTTTCTCCTAACTTCCTCCATTCTTTCCTTCTGTGCCGATTCTCCTTATCTATTTTCTACCAGCAATTTCTTAATATTTCTATCTTCTCATTTCTATTACATTATTTCTTATTTTAATTTCATTCTTTAAATTTAAAATAACATCCATATTCTTTTTCAACAACCTTATGTTTACTTACAAATATTTATAAAAAAGAAAAGACCTTAAATTCAATGATACTTAACACTTATTCCTACCATATATCTACCATACTATTCACTATATTATTCTTTTATAAACTAATCTTATACATTGACATTTCTATTTTATTTTAATTCTGTACTTTATAATGTTTTTTAAGATAATCTTTAAACTTTCTCCAATCTTTTTCCACTGCGTCGTCCCTCTGGTCGCGGATTCGCCCCGTCAGTTCAGCGGTTTCCATGTAGTCCATCATTTTCATCTGCCACTCATGCAATGTCGGTAAGTCCTTTGTCTTCCAATATTTTGCAACAAGGATTCTTGCTGCCGTAGTGGCATACATAAACAACG
This sequence comes from Darevskia mixta, assembly GCA_034641385.1. NCBI lineage: Eukaryota > Metazoa > Chordata > Lepidosauria > Squamata > Lacertidae > Darevskia > Darevskia mixta. The sequence goes on along the minus strand of JAWWNH010000040.1, from coordinate 2,653,961 downwards.
TGTGGTCTTCTTTTGGTAAGACTTGGTGTACCATTCCAAGGAGGAAGGCCTCTGGTTTCTTCAAGAATGTGCTTTTAAACACCTTCTTCAACTCATTGTATATCATCTCCCAGAAGGCCTTCAACCTTGGGCAAGTCCACCACATATGATAAAATGTTCCTTCCATAGTGCCACATTTCCAACATTTATTGTCCTGCAAATGATAGATTTTTGCCAGCTTCACTGGGGTCAGGTACCATCTATAAATCATTTTCATTATGTTCTCTCTCAACAAAGTACAAGCTGTAAATTTTATGTCCGTTCTCCATAGTCTTTCCCAGTCTGCCATCATAATATTATGTCCCACATCTTTTGCCCAATCTATCATTGCAGATTTTACTAACTCATCTTGCGTATGCCATTCCAGCAGCAAATCATACATTCTTGACAAGGTCTTATTCTTTGATTCTAGCAGTTCTGTTTCCAATTTTGACTTTTCCTCTTGAAAGCCAATCTTTTTATCCATTTTAAAGAGTTCATTAATCTGGTGATATTGTAGCCAATCTCGAATTCTTCCTCTTAATTGCTCAAAGGGTTTCAACCTGACTTGTTCTCCTTCATATATTAACATCTCGGAATATTTTAGCCAATTTTCTTCCATGTTGACTCTTTTATGGGCCTTTGCTTCTGCTGGTGACAGCCATCTGGGTGTTTTCCTTTCAAGGAGATCCTTATATTTCATCCAAACTCTAAAAAGAGCCTTTCTTATTATATGGTTTTTAAATCCTTGGTGGGCCTTTATCTTATCATACCATAAATATGCATGCCATCCAAATCTGTTGTTGTATCCTTCCAGGTCAAGTATATCTGTATTTTCTAATAGGAACCAATCTTTCAGCCAGCAGAAGGCAGCTGCTTCAAAATAAATACTTAATTCCGGCAGGGAAAAGCCCCCTCTTTTCTTGTCATCTGTTAATATCTTGAATTTAATTCTGGGTTTTTTCCCCTGCCAGACAAATCTTGATATGGTCTTCTGCCACTTCTTGAAAGGTTCCATCTTATCAAGTATTGGAATTGCCTGGAAGAGAAATAATAATTTAGGCAGCACATTCATCTTTATGACTGCAATTCGGCCCATCAAGGACAATTTCAAATTATTCCAGATCTCCAAGTCCTTCTTTATTTCATTCCAAACTTTTTCATAGTTGTCCTTGAACAGGTTTTGGTTTCTCGCTGTCATGTTAATACCCAAATATTTTACTTTTTTTGCAAATTGAAGGCCTGTTTCTTTCTCGAGATTCTCTTTCTCACCTTGTGTCAGGTTTTTCCCTAAAATTTTGGTTTTGGCTTTGTTTAATTTAAGTCCTGCTACTTCCCCAAAGTCTTGTATCACCTCCAGTGCCACTGGTGCACTGGAGTCTGGTTTTTGTAGTGTCAAAACTAAGTCATCAGCGAAGGCTTTTAATTTGTATTCTTTGGCCCCCACCGCCACCCCTTTGATGTCTGAATTTTTTCTAATCACATTCAGCAGAACCTCCAGGACCATAATAAACAATAACGGGGATAAGGGGCAACCTTGTCTTGTTCCTTTCTGTATTCTGATGTTTTCTGATACCACATTGTTAATAATGATCTTAGCCTTTTGATCAGTGTAGATCGCTTCAATCCCGTTCATGAAACCGTTCCCCACCTCCATATGTTGCAAATTCTTTTTCATAAAAGTCCAAGAAACATTGTCGAATGCTTTTTCGGCGTCCACAAACATCAGGATTGCTTTGTTATTCTTATCTTGTTCAAGATTTTCGAGGATATCCACCACGTTCCTTATGTTATTGTTTAAGTGCCTTTCCGGTAAAAAACCGGCTTGATCTTGGTGGATAACCTCCTTTAGAACCTTCCTGAGTCTGCTAGCCATGATATTTGCGAAGATCTTGTAATCAACATTTAGGAGGGAGATAGGTCTGTAATTCTTCATCAATGTCCGATCTACATCTGGCTTTGGTATCAGTGTTATGTATGCATCCTTCCAAGACTCCGGTGCCCCTCCTCCCTTCAATATCTCATTGCATACGTCCATTAAAGGTTGTATTATCCAATCTTTCAATATTTTGTAATATTTAGCTGAAAGTCCGTCAGGTCCTGGGGCTTTGTCCAATTTCATGTTGCTAATTGCTATTTCCACTTCATTCGATGTTATTGGGTGGTTTAGGGGGCCTTTCATTCTTTCCGGGATTTTCTGTAGGCCATTTTTAGCTATATATTGCTCTATTTTGTCTTTTTCTTTGGTTTCTTCTTTGTACAACTGTTTGTAGAACTTTTCAAAGTTTTTCCTTATCTCCGATGGGTTCACTACTTTATTTCCATTGATACTAATGCTTGTAATGGTATTCTGTTTCTGTCTCTGTCTCACGCTAGCAATTTTCCACATTTATTTGCTGATTCAAAAGTCTTTTGCTTCAACATTTTAATTTTCCATTCGATTTCGCAATTGATTATTTTAGAGAATTCAACTTGTAATTGCTTTATTTCTTTTTGTAATTTGCTATCTTTAGGTGTTATCCTCAATTGTTTTTCTTTTTCTTTCAATTGTTGCAAAATAGCATCCTTTTTCTCTCTTTGCAGCTTCATTTTGATTGCTTTTTGTTGTATTAGAAATCCTCTCATCACCGCTTTGCTTGCGTCCCAAATTGTTCTTTTTTCCATTGACGTATTTATATTTATTTCAAAATAGTCCTTTATTGTTTTTTGAGCTTTTTCACAGATGATTTGGTTTCTAAACAGTGAATCGTCCATTCTCCATCTGAAGGAACCCTTCGGGTTTAATCTCAAGTCCAGTTGTACCGGGTTATGGTCTGAGCATGTCCTTGGATGTATTTCTGACTGGATCATCCTGGGTGTTAATTCCCTGGATGTCCATATTTGGTCGATCCTACTCCAGGCTTTGGTTGACTCACTATAAAAAGTTGCTTCTAAGTCGGTTGGATTCAATGTTCTCCATGCATCTATCAAGTCTAGGTTATCAGTCATATCAAAGAAGGTTTTCGGTAGCCTTCCCTCATTTGTGAATTTTACTCTTTGTGATCTGTCCATAAGCGTGGAGGCTACCGCATTGAAATCTCCTAGAACTATTATTTTGTAATCCATGTAATCCAGCAGCCTTTCGTGGATATTCTTGAAAAATTCCACTTTCGCATCATTTGGCGCATACAGTCCCAGTATCAGAAAGTTTTCGCCTTCCACTGTGATCTCTATTGCTACAAATCTTCCATCCTCATCCTTAAATTTCATTTTTGGATTATATTTCTCTTTGGCGTAGATTACTACTCCTCTCTTCTTCACTTTTGCTGAAGAGATGAATTCCAGGCCTATTCTTTTATTTTCCAAAACTCTCCTGTGTAATCTTGTTACATGGGTTTCTTGAAGGCATATTATATCCAAATTTTGTTTCTTCAATGTATGAAAGACCTGGTTTCTCTGAGATTTAATGTTTAAACCGTGAACATTCCAAGTTAAGATCTTTAATGCCATCTTTTATTATGCACTTCCTCCTGCTGCTCCTTCGGCTTCTTCCTCTGGTGTTGGTGTAGGACTTTCCGCTAAAATTCCAGGAAATTCGTCCAGATTATTCTGTATAAACTTAATTTTATCTTCTTTTGATTTGATTTTGATGAGTCTTCCTTTGAATCCAAAAGCTAGGCCTTGAGGGAATTCCCACCTGTAGTTGATCTTCTTTTTACTTAAGGCCTGTGTAGTACTTTACATTTCTCCCTGTTAAAATTCATCCTGTTTGCCTTGGCCCAGTTCTCTAATCTGCTAAGGTCATTTTGAAGTGTGCTCCTGTCCTCTGGGGTATTAGCCTCCCAATCATTGATAAAGATGACCAAGACAGAACCCTGTGGCACCCCACTAGTCACTTCTCTCCAGGATGAAGAGGAGCCATTGATGAGCACCCTTTGGGTTCGGTCAGTCAGCCAGTTACAAATCCAATGAATGGTAGCATTGTCTAGCCCGCATTTTACCAGCTTCTTTACAAGAATATCATGGGGCACCTTGTCAAAGGCCTTGCTGAAATCAAGATAGGCTACATCCACAGTGTTCCCTTCGTCTACCAGGCTTGTAATTCTGTCAAAAAATGAGATCAGATTAGTCTGACATGACTTATTTTTCAGAAACCCATGCTGACTTTTAGTGATCACAGCGTTCCTTTCTAGGTGCTCACAGACCGTTTGCTTAATGATCTGCTCTAGAATCTTTCCTGGTATTGATGTCAGGCTGACTGGGCGGTAATTGTTTGGGTCCTCTCTTTCCCCCTTTTTGAAAATAGGGACAACATTTGCCCTCCTCCAGTCTGCTGGGACTTCACCTGTTTTCCAGAAATTCTCAAAGATTACTGCCAGTGGTTCTGAAATCACCTCTGCCAGTTCTTTTAATACTCTTGGATGTAGTTCATCTGGCCCTGGCGACTTGAATACATCTAAACTAGCCAAGTATTCTTGTACTACCTCCTTACTTATTCTGTAGCCTTATCAGGAAATTCATGGGTTTTGCGTTGCTCCCAAGCTAGGAGGAAGGAGTAAAAAAAAACATCGAGGTTTGGTTCAAAAGAGAAAGGTTTATTCTGCTTTCCGGATAGCAGAAGGATCCTGCCTGGTCATCCAAAGGCAGGAACAAGAATAATAAGTTTAAACAAGACTTATATACCTTTCAGAGCACTCTCTCCCCCTCCCACAGAGTTATATCACCATATTAGGTAAATCCTTCCTGCTTCCATGCATCACGAGATCCTGTAACCCATATAAGGAAATTACATCCTGTGAACTTTGACTAGGCCCTTTGTACGTCACGGTGATAAGGACATTTGCACCCTGTACAGACTCTCTGTCTGTACTTGGGCGGTCGATGCCATCCTTCCAGACTGGCAAGGCCATGCTGATAAGAGTCATGATGACATCCCGTGTCTGGCTTGTGTGCTTTGCCTTGAGCTAATGGAAGTGAAAGTTCATGCTGTAGACTTTCCTTATGAATTTAGGGGATGTGAAGCCTCCTGCAAAGAGGTGTGTGAATTAGGAATTACAGGTTAGCCCTGTAACATAGGAATTTGAGGTTAGGTTAAGCTAACCTCCTCCCTTCATTGAGGAGTTCTGTCCTTTCTCTGTCCCCTGTTTGCATTTCACCATCTTCTCCTCTAAGTGACCCCACTGTTTCCTTGTTCTTCCTTTTGCTACGGACATACCCATAAAAGCCCTTTTTATTGCTTTTAACCTCTTTAAGCCTTGACTCAGATCACAGGCCTCTTCTTCCCATCCATCTGGTTTTTTGCTGGGCCTGTGGTCATCAGGGTTTTTTCTGCCTTTGCAATTCCATGGCTGTAGGTCAATCCTGCACACACTATGGCAGGCATAGGCAACCTTGGCTCTCCAGATGTTTTGGAACTACAACTCCCATGATCCCTAGCTAACAGGGCCAGTGGTCAGGGATGATGGGAATTGTAGTCCCAAAACATCTGGAGAGCCAAGGTTGCCTATGCCTGCACCATGGTCACCATCCTACAAAACGTGCCCTGAGGTAAAACTGAACTTAACCTGTAGCAATATTTTATTGTTGCTCAAGCAAAATGATAAAGGAAGACAATTGTCTCCACTGTTCTAGGAATACTTTCCTCTCTTGTTTCTACTTTTTTTTACCCAAATGGACTGCTTCATCTTAAGTCAAGCAAGTTGCAGGAAGCCGGTTTGGCAGATGGCTTTGCTGCCACCAGTTGCCTGTCAATGTCCGGCAGACTAGTGGGCCATAAAGGGGAGGCTTAGAGGTGTGTGTGTGTGTGTTCATACACCCCCCAAACCTACACCCACACCCACAAATACATATAATTCCAAATAGCATTTTTTAAATCAAAACATGCCACCTTTGAGCTTATTCGGAAAATATGAATTCAGGGCAGGGGGGACTTGAAATGCTCTGGGAGGATTTTTGCCCTTGGAAAGAATTATCAACAGGATCCATTTCTAGGGTGTTTGATACAGCAACTTCTGAAACCCTTTGGAAGTAATCTCATGTTGTGAAAACCTATGGTTCCAAAATGCAGAAGTGTGGCGAATCAGCCCTGTTGGCTGATAGAATGTTCAATTTATCCCCGGCACGTTATGAGTTAAGGTGCAGAACTGAATGACAGACAGCTCGCTCTGATGAGGCGGAACCTTCTGAGGTTTAAAAGGGGGGAAGGTCCGTTGGCTCAGGGTGGAGTGGGTGGATTGATGGAGAGTGAGAGCTGGGTGGATCGTAGGAGAGGGAGGTTTTTAGGTTAGGATTAATTGCTGTGGATGAAGCTGTTAGTAACTAAGTCTGTAATGAAACAAAGCTCAATCACCAAGAATATTTGAAACCATTATGCTTGTAGTACAATAAAATCTCTGTTCTCAATCGTGCCTGAAGGAATCGTCTTTTAAGGAAGTCCAGCGTGATATGTACAGGCTCTAGGCTGGGTAAACTCTGAGAGGGGACAGGACTTGACCGGCGAGGGGATAGTTTGTTTCCTGGAGATACCCAGAAGGAGTGGCTTGAGGGTGAAAGTCTTAAGAGTGCCACAGAGTTGCTAGCGAGGCTAGGCAGCTGAATGCAGTGGAAGGGGGGGTTCGGAGTAAAAGAGACCCCAGACTGTAGGCAGTGAAGGTTTTTCACCAAAATAGCCCAGATCAGGGGATATATCAGGACACGCTAGATTGGACGGTTACCCTTATGCTACCGGGATCCCTAAAGTAGAATAGGAAGGGGATCGGTCCGAAGTCGAACCCAGGCGGGCAGCGTGTGAGGGGTTGCAGTTAAAACCAGTACACCTGCAGTGCCAATAAACAATCTTACTAGGGTGACCCATAGTCCATCAAGGGGGTTCGCTACAATTGGTGGCAGCGGTGGGATTCGAATACAAAGCCCACACGCCAAGTTTTGCGTGATTGCGACGATATATTCCTGTCAGGAAAATGGCACATTTAAAGAAAACTAGAGAGCCGCCAGCCAAAGGTGATGAGAGAACAGGGGAGGTCTTGGAGAAAGAAGACCCCAGTTCTTTGGAGGTTTTGAGAATGCGGATAGAATTAGCCCGGATCGAATCCGAGCGAGAAAAAGAGAAAATGGCTTGTGAAGAAAGAATGCAGGCTGAACGTTTAAGAGCTCAATTAGAACAGGAACAATTAGTTATCGAAAGAGAGGTTCAGATGGGTCGGTTGAGATTGCAAGAGATGCGGCTAAGGGCAGGATTACCTCAGAGTCAGCCCAGTGTTGAGGTTAACGCCGCCCACTTAAAAAGATTCCCTAAGTTTATGGAGGGGAATGATGCCGAAGTGGTGATTGAATACAAAGGTGTTGGAGGCAAGGGCAGAATGGGAGTTTGGGACAACATTGCTAAACCTGTGCTGATAGGCAATGATATTGTAGAGCACAGAAGTAAGATGGTTGTCAGAGCCCAAAGCCACGCCTCAGAAAGTCAGTTAAGTGTCACTAGTGAGGCCCCACTAGGTGACGGAATGTTGACGAAGATGGCAGTTAGAACTGAACCCAGAACCCAGTGCATGACTGAGAAGCAAAATATTGATCCTTTAGTTTGGGAGGAAGATCCAGGGCAGGAGGCTGAGGCAGAGATCCAGCCCTGTGTGATTATTAATAAAGAAGACCTGTCAGGAGTTAAGCATACGGAAGCATACGGAAGCATACGAAGTTAAGCATACGGAAACGACAGTGAAGCAGCCCCAAACTAGTGAGCTAATTAAGAACTTTGACATCACTCAGAGCAAGAGCGTTAAAACCGACTCTAGGTCTCATCAGAAGGATTGGAATGAGAGAGACCAGCCTTTTTCGCTTGGGTATCGTGAGGTGCCAAATGAGAAAAAAAGTTTTAACCCGGTTGAGTTATCATCTGAGAGACAACCTCGTGAGCCGCGTGACGTATGGAAGGATGCATGGACGGGACTTGAAGAAATCGTCAGCCCTGATGCAGCAGCGTCTGTGCAAGAGCTCCAGGACGGATTGCAACCTCTGAAAGAGCTAGCTGCAAGCAGAAGTCAGAGTGCCCAAGAGAAACCGAAGGCATGGGACAATGCACGAGCCTTGAACAGAACTTTTCAGCTTGGAGACAGCGTCATGGTGCTGAGGACCAGACAGAAGAGGAAACAAGAAATGAAATTGGGGGGATGGGGGAAAATAAACCCAGAAACTGTCCTCAATAAGGCGTCTTTTGACAGTAAACTGACACAAAAACAAGTAAGGTACTTAAAGCATATGTTGGGTGGAGTTATGGGCAAACCTGACACTGGTAAAGTTAATACAGTATGGGCAGGGCTAAAACCTTCGACCCAAAAGCAGGAAAAGTACACAAAGAACAAGATGATCAGGTGGAGTATACAGCTACCTGAGAAACTATACCTGAGGTATAGAGCAAAGAAAGGGGAAGGATAAGGTAATTGTTGACACATGTGATCCGGGGGTTTTCTGGTATGACCCGGGTATGTATGTTCATCTGTGTTTGGGAATTGTGAATAGTTATGAGTGTATTGTAAATTAAAGTGAAAAGTCAATTTCCCTGCACCGGCATTCCTCTGATGGACAGTGGATGCCTATGCAGTGTCTTAAGGTGGGGAGAATTGTGGCGAATCAGCCCTGTTGGCTGATAGAATGTTCAATTTATCCCCGGCACGTTATGAGTTAAGGTGCAGAACTGAATGACAGACAGCTCGCTCTGATGAGGCGGAACCTTCTGAGGTTTAAAAGGGGGGAAGGTCCGTTGGCTCAGGGTGGAGTGGGTGGATTGATGGAGAGTGAGAGCTGGGTGGATCGTAGGAGAGGGAGGTTTTTAGGTTAGGATTAATTGCTGTGGATGAAGCTGTTAGTAACTAAGTCTGTAATGAAACAAAGCTCAATCACCAAGAATATTTGAAACCATTATGCTTGTAGTACAATAAAATCTCTGTTCTCAATCGTGCCTGAAGGAATCGTCTGGTCGGGCTGTGAGTCGTCCCTGAGAATTTTCCTCACTGTCCTGAGGCAGCGGTCTCCTGCGATGTCATCTAGTGAACTCAGGGGACATCCCATGATATCATGTGCTGTATTCACCACCCTCTGTAGGGACTTCCTGTCCATGGCTGTCAAACCAGCATACCAAACTGTAATACAGTATGAAAGAGATAATCAATTTTTGTTTGACATTGTTCTTACACAAGACCCTAAGGAAATGGAGTCTCTGTTGGGCCTTCCTAACCACCTGGGTTGTATTGATTTTCCAAGAGAGGTCTTCACTAAGGTAAATGTGAGGATGATGGTGTGTCCTCCTCAAGAGTAAACCACTCCACAGTCCGTTTGACTAAACTAAGAGTTTATTTCACTGACAAGCTTTACAGTTCCTCATCCTCCTCGGATGAATCAGATCCTTCGAGTAAGGGCTTCCGTTTTTCCCCCCAGCATAAAAGCTTAGCGAAATTCCAGCGCCTCCTCTCACTCCTCCTCTTCCGCTTCTTGACCCTACTGGTCCCAGCGCTGGCCCCTTCCCTTTCACTTTCATCTTCCCTAGAGGTTGCCGTCGAGGCTCTCGCCAGCTCCTCAACCCCTTGTTCCACCTCTGACTCCATCCTCTCCTCCCCTCCTATTGGTTCCTTCGCCCCCTGCTTCTCCGCCGTCAGCACAGGCGGCGACCCCCTTTCACTGCCACTTCTCCAAACCTCCTTCCCTGTTTCTGGCGACAACCTCGGCGCTCTCTCCTCCTCCTCCCGCAATACCTCCTCCGCCGTGCATGGGTGCCCCATTGGTCCCACTGGCCCCTCCGCCACCCCTCCTGGCTCGGGCCAGTCCCTGACATCCATCCCCCCTCCCAAGCCCCCCTTCCCCTCCTGAGGCGGCTCGGTGGGTGTCTCCCAAGAATAACCCAGATCCCCTGCGGGGTCCCATTCCCCTACTTCGCTCTCTCCTGCCGTTCCAGGTGAGGACTGGAATCCCAGAAAAACCGTGGTGTCTGCGCTGGATGACGACGATGAGGATTGAAACACCTCCTCCCAATCCTTTCTGCACCAGGGAGGAGAGGGATAACCCGACCACAATTCATCTGTTGCTGCTTCGACGTCCCCTTCCTCCTCCCTCATTCCCCTTGGTGGATGCAGGCTTTCCTGCCAATCGCTTTCAACCCCACTGTGCCCTGCACTCGAGGGAGGAAAACCCCAAAAGTCCCCTCCTTCTGAATCTGTGGGTTGAAAGACCTCTCTCAGTTGCCATCTGTACGGCTTCGGTTTGTCGGGGTACAGCTCGTGGAATTCCCACACTAAGTACTCTTTGGTGACACTCTCCGCCGGAATCCAAGCGTTCTCCGACGCTGGCTCCCCCTCCCATGCTACTAAATACTGCAACTCTTCCCCTCTCCACCTGGAGTCCAAGATAGCCGTAGCCTCATTGAATAGCTCCATGTCTACCAGCTGTACTTCCTGTGACCCCTGCTGGTGCCCCTGTTGATACCTGTGTGGTTCTCTGAACTTGGAAAGGAGCGACCTGTGAAACACAGGATGAATTCTCATGGAATCCGGCAGTTGCAGCCGAAACGCCATGGGGTTAATCTGCTCCACTACTTCAAAGGGCCCAATTCTGCGTTGCCGCAGCTTCTTGCACCTTCCTTGCATGGGCAACCCCTCCGTGGACAACCACACTCTGTCTCCCACTTGGATACATTCCCCCTCCCTGCGGTGTTGGTCAGCTGCCCTCTTGTAAGCACTCTTTGCCCTTTCTAGATTGTCTGTGAGCAATTGGTGCAGTGCGAGCAACTCCTCCGCAAATTGTTCCGCAGCTGGCACGTCCCCCTCATTCCGCTCGCCCTCCCCCGCTGGAAAGGCTCTTGGATGATTGCCGTAGATTGCCTGAAAAGGAGACATACCTGCAGATACCTGTAGAGCGTTATTGTACGCAAACTCGGCAAGAGCCAGCCTATCGCTCCAATCGCTGTGTTGCTGAGAGGCATAACACCGCAAGTACTGTTGCAGAATCGAATTCACACGTTCTGACTGCCCGTTAGATTGGGGATGTCTAGCAGAAGACAAGTTGACCTGTACCTGCAAGATTTGCATGAGCTTACGCCAGAAGCGTGAGGTAAATTGAACTCCACGATCCGAAATTAGCCTTTCTGGCAAGCCATGGTGCTTAAAAACATGCTGTACAAACAGCTTGGCTGTTTCCTCAGCTGACACTACCTTAGGGCAGGCAATGAAATGGGCCATTTTGGTCAAAAGGTCAACTACTATCAGCACGGCAGTTTTTCCTTTGGATGGGGGTAGATCTGTGACAAAGTCTAGGGAGACCGCTTCCCATGGTTTACTGGGAGTGGGAAGAGGTTCCAGCAGCCCAGCAGGCTTTTCTCTCTCCCCTTTGGCTCTTTGGCACACCTCACACCCCCTGACGTATTCCTTGACCTCCTGCCTGACTCTGGGCCACCAGAACTCCCTTGTGACCAACACCATGGTCTTGAACTGCCCAAAGTGCCCCGCCGTGGGGTTGTCATGGAGCTGCCTGAGAACTCTTGCCCGCATCTCCTCCCCTGGAACATACAGTGCCCCTTTGAACAACAACAACCCCTCCTTTTCTTCAAACCCTTTTGCCTTGGGATCCCCTTCTCTGAGTTCCCTCAGATTGCGCAGTGCAAAGTCATCGGCTTGCGTGAGGCGCACAAGCTCTTCCCGACCCCCTAAAGTCGCCCCACACCTCCATTGTTCAGGTTTGAAGATCGCTCTTGCCACCGGAGGCCCCTGTTCCTCCAGGTATTCGGGCTTCCTGGATAGGGCGTCTGCTCTGACGTTCTGGTCACCTGGAACATACTGGATGTGAAAGTTGAAGTTCGCAAAGAACTCCGCCCATCGCATTTGTCTCTGGTTGAGGATTCTGGCCGTTCGCCAGTATTCCAGGTTCTTATGGTCCGTGTAAACCTGGATCTGGTGCTGTGCGCCCACTAAGAAGTGACGCCAGTGCTTGAACGCCGCTACCACTGCTAACAGCTCCTTGTCCCAAACAGCGTAGTTAGCCTCCGACTTGCTGAGTTTCCTGGAGTAGAACGCACACGGCCTCCATTCCTGCGCAGGATCTTGCTGGAGCAGAACCGCTGCGATGGCCCGATCCGAGGCATCTGTCTCTATCCTGATGGGCTTGGCAGAATTCACATGTAGCAACTGCCCCTCTGAGGCAAAAGCCTCTTTGAGAGTTTCGAAGGCGCGCTGAGCCTCCTCTGTCCACCGGAATTTCTTCTTGCCTTTCAAGCAGTCCGTGATTGGGGCTGTCATGTCGGCGAATGCCGGTAGGAACTTTCTATAGAAATTTGCGAAACCGACGAAACGTTGGACGTCCTTCTTGGTTTTGGGGCTTTTCCATTGCAGGATTGCCTCCACTTTGTCGGTGTCCATGGCAATGCCCTTGTCCGAAAGACGGTAGCCCAAAAAGTCCACCTCCGTGGCATGAAACTGGCATTTCTCCAGCTTGACACATAACTGGTTCTCCTGTAGCCTTTGCAGGACTTGCTTGACGTGTTGCACGTGTTCTTCCGGGTTTTGAGAGTATACCAAGATGTCATCAAGATACACAACTGCGTGTTTGAACAACAGAGGCCCCAACACGTGATGCATGAATGCCTGAAAGCATTGGCTGCCTGCCTGTAAACCGAAAGGCATGACTAAATACTCATAAGCTCCGAGGGGTGTATACATGGTTGTTTTCCACTCATCACCCTCCCTGATCCTGATGAGATTGTATGCCCCCCTTAGGTCCAACTTGGTAAAAATCTTACCCTTGCGTACCGCTGCCAGCAGGTCATCAATCCTGGGCATGGGGTAAGAAATTGGTACCGTGAGGGAATTTAGGATTCTGAAATCACAAATTAAGCGTTTCTCTTGCGTGTTCTTCTTGTCCACCCAGAACACGGGACTGCCCCCTACTGCCTTGCTTTCCCGAATGAAACCTCTGGCCAGGTTCTTATCAATGAAGTCCTTCAAATTTGCCACCTCCTGCTCAGACATAGTGTAGAGCTTACCTGGTGGCAACTGCGCTCCTGGCAGCAGGTCAATTTGGCAGTCATAGGGGCGGTGGGGGGGGCAGTTTGTCAGCCTCTCTTTTGCTGAACACCTGTTGGAAGTCTGCATACTCCTCAGGAAGTGACACCCCCCCTGCTTGCAGTACCGCTGCTGCCGCTGGGCTGTGGGGGTGCATTTGCTGCAAACATTTTTCCATACAATATGCTGATCCAAACGTTACAGATCTCTGGCTCCAGCTTATGACAGGATCGTGCTGAGTGAGCCATCCCATGCCTAGAATGATGGGCGGACCTGCCAAAGTAGTGACGTGGAAGGCGACTACTTCAGAGTGTCTCCCAATTTGCATTCTCATGGGAGGTGTGCTGTGCGTGACGGCCCCTCCCTTCAGCTCTCTGCCATCTATTGTGGTGACTTGGAGAGGGAAATCCACCTCCAGAAGATGGATTTGGTGCTGCAGAGCAAAGTCCTTATCAAAAAAATCCGTGCTGGCCCCGCTGTCAATTAAAGCCGGGATTTGCAAAGCGCAGCCATTGGGCAGCTCCAGAGCGATCTCCAGCACTATTCCTGGCTTCGGTGTGTTGGGGGGGGTGGTGAGGGTTGGGGGGGGGAGACCTTTGGGGATTCGCTGCTCTGAGGACGGTTTACTGTGATTGCGCCTGGCTGCACGTCCCCTTGCCCTGCCGCCAGGCACTTTCGTTTCCCACCACCGCAGCTTCTTCCCCCCCTTCTCTCTGGAGCGCCCCTGCCATTCCCTGCCAGATTTTCCTTTGTTCACACTGCTTGGCCAGGTGATCGCTCCTCCCACATACGTAACACTTCTTTACGACTCTCCCGCCCTTTGTGTCACTCCCCTTCCCAACCGTTGGACTTGAAAAAGGGCGCGCGCGGGCTCCCCCCAACTCCATGGGCGTTTCCTGTTGGGCTTGTGGCTGAGCGTTCACCGGCCTTTCTGCCGGGGGAGGGGACCGAAGACTGAACCACCTCCCCTGCTTTCCTTCCCGCTTCGCCTTGTCTCTGCACTCCAAACGCACCCCAATTGCCAAAGCTGCTTGCGTTAGACTATCTAAGTCCTCCAGGGGCCCTGCTTTTGCGAGCGCATCCTGGACTTCATCCGACAGTCCCACTTTGAACATCGCTAGCAGCGGCGGCGAATTCAGATCCCAATTTAAACGATGGGCAAGAAGCGAGAACCTAGCTTGATACTCTCTCACGGACATGTTCCCTTGCCTCAGCGACAAAAGCTCTCTTGCCTCAAGGTCCAGAGCGCTTCTCGAAGTGTAAACAATGTCCATGCCTTCAAAAAATGCCTTTAAGTCCTGCAAGGCGGGATTCTTGGCCAAAATCAAGGGGCGAATCCAATCTCTAGCGGGCCCCTCAAAATGCGCAATCACGAACCCCACCCGCTCAGCGTCATTTCTGAATTCTTCTTTGTGTAATTCCAGGGTGTACATCATGTCCGTTTTAAACCCCAAATATTCCTCTGGTCTGCCATAAAACCTGCTGCCGTGGGAAGGCATTCTTCGTCCTCCCATTGCCCCTCTCCCTGCACCAGCATGCAGTCTCGCCTCCTCGAGCCGGGCTTGAGCCACTTCGTACCTCTGTGCCAGGTCCCTAGCTCGCTCTTCCCAGTCGACGTACTGCGCTGCTCCGGCTCCGTCTTCTTTGGGGGCAGTCATCTCGGCAGCCTCTCACTCTTTGAGGAGGTTGCGAAGACTCGAAGGATGCTGTGAGGATGATGGTGTGTCCTCCTCAAGAGTAAACCACTCCACAGTCCGTTTGACTAAACTAAGAGTTTATTTCACTGACAAGCTTTACAGTTCCTCATCCTCCTCGGATGAATCAGATCCTTCGAGTAAGGGCTTCCGTTTTCCCCCCCAGCATAAAAGCTTAGCGAAATTCCAGCGCCTCCTCTCACTCCTCCTCTTCCGCTTCTTGACCCTACTGGTCCCAGCGCTGGCCCCTTCCCTTTCACTTTCATCTTCCCTAGAGGTTGCCGTCGAGGCTCTCGCCAGCTCCTCAACCCCTTGTTCCACCTCTGACTCCATCCTCTCCTCCCCTCCTATTGGTTCCTTCGCCCCCTGCTTCTCCGCCGTCAGCACAGGCGGCGACCCCCTTTCACTGCCACTTCTCCAAACCTCCTTCCCTGTTTCTGGCGACAACCTCGGCGCTCTCTCCTCCTCCTCCCGCAATACCTCCTCCGCCGTGCATGGGTGCCCCATTGGTCCCACTGGCCCCTCCGCCACCCCTCCTGGCTCGGGCCAGTCCCTGACAGGTAAACTCCCAGGAATTTGAAGGAAGAGACTCTCTCCACACAGCCCCCCCCCGATATACAATGGGGCTAATTCCCCTCACTTCCTCTGAAAGTCCAACACCATCTCCTTTGTCTTACTGATATTTAGGTGCAGGTTGTTCTCTAGGCACCATGTTGAGACTTTTTGAACCTCCTCCCTATACGCTGATTCATCTCCACCTGTAATTAGACCCATTATCATCTGCAAACTTAATAATTACAGTGGATGGATCGGTTGAAATACAGTCATATGTATACAAGGAGTACAGGTAGGGACTCAGCACGCATCCCTGTGGGGTGCCAGTACTGAGCTTCAGAGAGGTAGATGTAACAGACCCAATCTTCACTATTTGTGTGTGATCCCTCAGAAACTCTTTAATCCAATCACAGATGGTAGAAGAAAGGTCCAGGTCCATCAGCTTTTTAATAAGAATGTCCGGAAGGGTGGTATTAAAAGCCGAGCTATAATCAATAAACAGCATTATGACATAATTCCCGGTCTCTCCAGATGAGTCGCTGCAAGGTGATAAGCTGTGGCTATAGCATCATCAGTTGACCTATTTCTCCTATAAGAGAACTGGTGTTCATCAAAACCTGGTGGAAAACGTCCTAAGGTGTTGAAGAACCAATCTCTCAAATCATTTCATCACTACAGATGTTAATGCAATGGGTCTGTAGTCATTTTTTTTAATTGCTGTTTTCTTTGGGACTGGGACACTGTAGGCCATTCTGCTGCAGCCCTTGGACTAGTTGCAGCTTCCCAAAGGCAACCCCACATAGACGACAGTCGGGAGTTGCGCCAGAGTTGATGAAGGAACGGAATCTGATAAAACATGCTCCTGCCTCCTGGCCAGGCCTCAGCTGGAACCTCTGGAGCAGGCCTAACTCTGGCAGTGAGCACAGAGGGGTTGAGAGCCAAACCATTCTGGAAATTGTAGCTTTGAGAGAACAGGGTTCTCCTAACCACTCTCAGCACTCTTAGCAAACTATCCAGGGGTCCTTTGGGGGAAGCCATGACAGTCTAAAGTGGTACCGCCATACATTAAATTTATCGTGTGGATGTGGCCACAGACAGATATGGCACTATTTTTAAAGAGGCACCTGAGTTTTGAGAGGGGGTGATTTGCATGGGGAAGCAGCCAGGGGGAAGGTGCTTAATGTAATCCTCTCCTGCTATTTTTTCCATCGACAAAACACCCCTCCAGATACTTTCTTCCCCGGGGTTCCAAGTGAATGTTTCCCCTCAAAACGGTGGGGCTCTGTGGGGCTCCTGCTACACATATACCGAGAAATATAAGTGCAAATAGAGATTTCTCAGTCCCACTGCCTCTGAACTCCACCACACCATATTAAAAAGAGTATTTTGAGTCTTCAATAATTGTACTAGTAATATCAAATGTACGATGCTGCACATCTAATTTTGAAAAAAAAAGGCTGTGGTTCTCAATATGATGAGAGAAAAACAGGAAATTGTGCTTATTTTAGCTCACAAATTGTGTTTTGTGTTGTCAGTTCTAGTTCTGTTTGTCATCAGCAAAGGTACATGCCAGACAGTAAGCCATTTGAGCTCTCTATTCTTCTATTCCCATGAGAGCCTTTTCAAAGAGGTGAATTGATTTTTGCCATCAGAGCGTGAGTCACGCATGCAAACTTTAAAAGTATTTATGATTCCCTATATTTAATTCTCTGTGGCACACAGTCAGGTACGTTGTTTGCCAGACTTATTTTGGAATGGATCTGGGAGAAATGAATGTTTTTAACCCGTTTCTTAAGAACAAATAACATTGAGGTTCAAAGAAGTCTCTAGGCTCACCAGGGAAGATCCTCACATAATTTTTTTTTCAGATGACTGCTATTAACCTCTAACCACTTGCAACAAGCTACAGTGTATTATGGAATTGATTAAACCATAGAGAAATGTAAATATCTTGCATATTTGTGATCAGTGAGAGAGAGAAAAAGAGACACAGACAGGCAGAGAAGGAGAGCCAGCTTTAAGGTTTCTGACTGTGGGAAGCCTGAGAATTGTAAAAAGAACACACAATTTCTATCTGAAGAAGTGTGCATGCACACGAAAGCTTATACACAGAACAAACTTAGTTGGTCTCTAAGGTGCTACTGGACTATTTTTTAATTTATTTTGACTGTGTCAGACCAACACGGCTACCTACCTGAATCCACAATTTCTATGGCTCTCTTACTAATGATAAAATTAGGGCATGTCTTCCCCCCTGCCTTTTGGTGACTAGAAATACTAATGCTTACAAATCCTTTCTGAAGGTCTCAGTATTTCAGCAAACATTCCAGCTAGGTGTGAGGCCCAGACGCTTGCCAACCAAGGCATTTTTGAACCCTCCTCCCAACAAAAAAATGCTGGCAAGGGCTTCCACTTTGGTTGGCAGGAATATATTGAGATCTTGGCCTGAAATCATGCAAGAGCAAGGCACCCAAAATGGCCACCGTAGCCTTTGGTGGGAAACGGGATGCCCCGCTTTTTCCAGGGCAGTTGACAAGTATGCAACAATACACCCCTTTTCTTCATTCAACCATTTGGTGTGGGGCCAACAATAGTGGATCAGTTACGTGTCTCATTATTCCAAGAGCTAGACCAGATTTTATTTACCCTTGAATGGCAAAAGCATTGTGGTGTTTTTTTTTGAAAGCCTACTACCTATACAAACAAAATATGGCAGTCTTACTATACCTGTATATCAGTGGTGGGGGTATGAAGTATGACGTCATCAATATGGCCGCCATGTCATTTTTACTTCGAGGCATTGAAACGGCTGTAATGTATCAATGATCCGTCGTAGAGGCTAAATGTTTTTTTTTTAAAAAAATTCAAGATAATTTAATAATAAAAAAGCTTGTTATGTCAATAGTTTACATAACATGTAAGCTTTTATTGTTTTTTAGTTTAGAACTCCAGAAATGTATATTTTACCCCACACGTCATTCAGTGTAACTAAAAAAATGAGCACAAAACAGATGAGTAAAATGTATTTATTTACTGAAACACTTAGCTTAGACTATTATATTTGACTATTATAAATTTTGATTGAGGCTGACCTAATGCAGTTGTATGATGAATATACCGGTAAGATTTTCATAGATAAAACAAGAAAAGGCTTGCATGGTAAAACATCACAGTTATTCCAAAAGCATATAGATTTCGTGGAAATTTACATTTTTTTCTGCAGAGCATACAGAATCTGCAACGTTGACATATATACACAGGCCTTAGAAAAAATGTGTCCCATTTTCTTTCCTGTAACAGACCCAACTATGTTCGTTGGATGACTGTGTACCTCCTAAACCTTCTTAACATCGAAGAGATATGTCCACGGGCAAAAAGAGCTCTTTCTAATGGAGGTTTATCTATCAAGCGCTCAAGCCGCTCTTTGTCTCGTGTCCCTGTGGACACAACAGTAAATAAACAAACAGTAAATAAAGATGTTGCATCAAGATTTGTTGGCATCACAGCATTTGCTAATTCCGATTCCGTCAAAGCAAGATGGATGAAAAGAAGGTACATCAGGAGCAAAACTTACTCATTTGATGGAGTTAAGTGGATTAAGCCGTTTCCGGCACTAGCCGGAAAAACGATTGCGGGCGGGCCAAACCCCCGTCACGTGGGCAGGGGATGATTCATCCCCTTCCCCTTTTAGGGAACCCCGGCCGCATCGCTCCCCGGTGCGACCAATCAGGTCGCGCAGGTTGGGCGTGCCCGCCCATTCAAATAGCGCGCGGCCGGGGAACTCGCCCTCTTTTCCTGCTTATCGCCCCAGCCTTCACTTTTTCCCGCCCACCCACCCTTTAGGCAGGCTTGACGCTGCTATGGACTGCGGTTGGTCGCCGTTAAGGGGCCTGGTAGGAGTTTTTTCCACTTGGCTGATCAGTTATTGCCTGGTGGTTTTCGCCTACCTCATAGCAACTCGTCACAACTTTGGTTGGCGGTTAGGCATTGGATTATTCTACAAAGGTGAACGGAAAGGGGGAGGAAATGCCATCACCTCCCAAAATGCTGAAGGGTTTTCCGGTAAAGGAACACGGGGGGCGTGGCCTCGTCCGATGCTAGGGCCAAAAGGCACGCCCCTTACCGGTGGTCACAGGGTGGGCTCTTAGCTGACGTGCATCGCAGGACTCACCTTGGGTGACTATCCCTTCCCGGACTCCCAGCGTCAGCGGGCTGGAGTCGGATATAGTCGGTTAGTTCCAATGCCTAAAGCCAATACCTCTCATCTACCGTAATCAATAAAGTTGTGGCCTAATCAGACCCATTAACCTTACCTACTGTGTCGTGTGTCTTTACTTCACGGAAGGGGGGAGGGACATCGCCACGCAATTAAATGTTAAAGATACAAAAGCAGAACTTCAAGTCCCTAGGATAAACAGAGACAACAAGGATGTTCTTGAAATCATGAGTACAATGGACAATTTTATGAATCCTTTTAATGACGTTGAGCCAAATACTCTTCTTATAAACTTACCGGTATGTACTGGACAAGTTATTACGGCTCAGCTGGCTGATGGAAAAAGGACATTCTGCCTTTGAAATGTTTAAAGGTTTGTATGCAATGGATCCTAAAAGTGTGGAGAAACCGATAACGAAAAACATTGTTAAAAACTGTGCAAGTATTTTAGCTCAAAACCTACCAAGAGTCAAACAAAGTTTGAGGCTATTAAATGCACACGAGATCTCTTTGGAAGACTCCTTTATCTTGCAGCAGTTCAACAATGGCACATTGGAAAAGTGATTGAATTTCTGTTTAAACCCGTTCCCCTGTCTTTGGGCCAAACTGAAGGATCTCTGAATAAAACCGATAAGAGCAAACTTATGCATAAATTAGAAGAGTATCAAAACTCAAGTAAAGAAAATCCATGGCCTGTTCATGCTGTTATATATGATGCAATGTTTATGGTACATAGCATGAAGTTTCCTACAACTTATGGAGATGTAGCATACAAACTACTAGAAAACATTTGCAGCACATCCACCCAAGAGGTTCACCTGATTTGCGATACGTACGTGACTCCTAGCATAAAACATACTGAACACAACAATCGCTATGGGCTAGCATTATTGGGCAACATAATTGCGACAGGACCAGAACAGAAAACTTTTTAAAAAAGAAAACACCTCAAGAGGTCTTGTGGAACAATTCATTTAAGTCCTCTCTCATTGCTTTCTTTTGCAATGAATGGAAAAAGGATAAGTACATAAATCTTCTGGGTGAAAGAACACTGTATGTTGCTACTGAAGATACATGCTATCAATACAAAAGACAGAACACTGTTATGAACTGCATACAAATGCCTGAACTTAAGTGTCGTCATCAGGAAGCTGATCCTATATAATAAAGAGCCTGTGTCCCTCCGTAGCTTTCCGTGTGTCACAGGAATTCGCAAGTGCGCGTGCGTTCCAGTGACACACGGATTGGACGACGGGAGAGGGGGGCGTGTCCGAGAGGCAGCGGCGGCGCATGCGCGCCGTCATTTCGGTCACTGCCGCCGCCTCCCACGGACCTGGAGCTGCCCTGCCAAGACTCCCGCTCGGACAAAGCAAAGAGCGGGGGCAGCGGCGCAAAGCACCGCTTCCCGCAGCCTCCTGCACGCCGCCGACGCCGCCCCGCAACCTCCTCGCCCCGGCCGCTGCTCTCTCTCCCGGCCGCCGCTCTCCGCCTCCCCTCGCCGCCTGTTGCGTCCGACAGGCTCCCGGCAGCTGCTGCTGGCCTGGGCTTGGCCCGGGTGCTCAGCCCGAGGACCTGGCCAGCAGCCGCAACGCGAGCGGGTCAGGCAGAGGCAGGCGGGCGGGCGCGCAGAGAGGCGGAGGAGGAGGGGGCGCTTCGGCGGAGGCAGAAGCGGCGTCGGCGGCGCCCGGCCAGCCCAGCACCAGCACTCACAGCACGGCCAGGCCCCGCGAGGGCACCTTGCCATCCCGCGGCCCGCAGGCCAAGCCCGGCGCGGAGGAGAAGGCGGCGGAGAAGCCGAGGCGAACGCAGCCGGCGGGGATGCTGAACGAAGCAGTGGAGGAGGAGCAGCTGCTGGACGTCGCTGGGCCTCACACACACACACCCCATGCCGCCCCGCAACCTCCTCCCCCCGGCCGCTGCCACAGGCCCAGATTGGGAGGCAGGCGTGCACGGTTTGCCGCCGGTGCGCGCGGGGAGATGGCCGCCAAGGGAGGGGAAGAGCGGGTGGGGCGTTGGGCGTCGGGCCCGGAGAGCTTTCTAGCGCCCGTTTTTGTTAACGGGCTTAATTTACTAGTATGCACATAATTTCCCATATCTTGGCTCAGCAACATAACTCAAAAAGAAAAATTGTTGTTTGAGCCAATGACACGGACATTCTTGTTTTGCTGGTGTACCACCAAAGGCACTTCCAGAACTGTAATGTGTGGATGGAAAGTGGATTAGCGACAAATAACACAAGACGTTTTATAGATGTTACCAATATTGCAGAAGAACTTGGTAATGATTTGGCTATAGCACTACCTGGCTTCCATGCATTTACTGGATCGGACTTTACTGCAGCTTTTGCTAGACAAGGAAAAATTAAACCTTTCAGGATAATGTCTAATAGTACAACACATATGAAGTTTTTTGCAAGTGTAAGAGAGGAAGTGGAACTCACAAGTGAGTTATTTACTGGTGCTGAACAATATGTGTGTTCCCTGTATGGACAGTCTGTTTGCACATCAGTCACACAAGCAAGACATAGTTTGTTCAAAATAAAATGTGCTCTGAGACTGGAGCGACAACCTTTACATAAGAGTCAATGTATTGGTGCCACTCTTCTTCCCCCATCAAGAGCTGCTATTTGTGAAAAGGTAAAAAGAAGCAATGCTGTTGCACTAATATGGAAGAAAGCTAACCAGCAAAACCCATACAAAGGAATTGATGCGCTGAAACATGGGTGGTATTGATGTGATGGGAATTACAAAATTCAGTGGTCTGAAGGACCTATGTACCCTGAGTACCTTGATGTGGTAAATGAAGAAGGCTTAGAAAGTGAAGAAGAGGATGCATACATTAGTGACAGCGATGAAAGTGATGACTAAGAGAACCGAAAGACTATTAACAATTATTTTGCAGGTTGTGAAAAATTCATTTATTATACTTATCAAAATATTCATTATTTGATTTCAGATTCATTAATAATTATATTCTGGGATCTGCTGGGATCTGCTGGGTTTGGACCACACCAAATCCCTTCCGGGGAAGTTGGCCAGGGTTGAACCTTGCCATGGTGCAGGTTAAGCTGGCAAGGTCTCATTGGCACCCCAGATGAGGATTCTGGCCAGGCAGAGACCCTTCAAGTCCCTTGTGAGCTCCCCCTTCCTGTGTTGATCCTGCCCAGTGCCATTTCCACCCTTGAATGTACAAAATGTTATTTTGCCTAACAGAGGAAAGCCATAAGTTTCACTGAGGGAAAGGGTGAAAACTCCCAAGCAAGGACCAATCAGGCTGAGAGAAAAGATTTCTTTCTGGCCCTCTCAGCCAGATTGCCCAGTGAAGGTTCTTATCCAAGGGTGGACAGGAGAGAAGCTCCCACAGCAAAATGCCCCCAAACTCTGAAGGGGGAAGCCTTATAAAGCCTCCCCACCTTTTAAGGGCCCAGGGGACAGCTTTCTCCTGTGGGTCTCCATGGGATCCAAGACGTGGGTGGAATTCCACCCCATTTGCAGGTCACTTTTGGGCCACGCACTGCCAGGCTGTTCAGTCCCACACAGATGAAGCCCTAAATGAACCTTGTGGAATCACATTAAAATTATCCATGGGTTTCTGATCTGGAGGTGCTCTCTGTGGCTCTTCAACATATTATCCCTTGAACGACTGTGGCAATCTTTGGTTATTTCTAAATAACAGAGCATTGATACCACATCAGAGTCATAGAAGAAAGGGGCAAAGCAGAGGAAGCTAATCTATTTTTGCAGGTGTGTGTGTGTGTGTGTGTGTGTGTGTGTGTGTGTGTCACATTATTCACTCTTGGTGAATCTTCCAGAGGCTACACACCACTGGGAGGTGGGACTCAAAGTGGCCCTGGTGCACAATTTTCTGTCTTTCTCAAGGCTAACTACCGTATGCTACTGTGAAATGCACGGGCAGGATGCTTTGAATATTGGCGCCTTTTCTTAAATCTTTTAATCTAAAATTCTATCTCAGTTAAAGTTGATAATTATGTCTACACTGACATCACTTGAGGAACCAGAGTTACACTTTGCTCTGTTCAAGCTTCCAGTTTTTATGCAGCGTTGGTATTTACAGAAGCTGAAAAGAGCAGAGAAATAAAAACCAGTTTAAAGGAAAAATACAGACCTGCTGTGTTGGAACAGAAAGCCCAATTCACCATGCTCAGTGATCATAGATCATATCACCACAGCATTTTGAAATAAAAAGGCTTGGCTCACCCAGCAAAACTGGCTCCATTATCTCTTTCCTTGGCTTGATTTGCCTTCCTCGGACTCCATAAGATGCCACTGTAAGGTGTGTCAGTGATCAGATGTCAGCTGAAATTGGGGCTCATGGTTTACTTTGAGCGGGTGGCACTGTGGGTTAAACCACAGAGCCTAGGGCTTGCCGATCAGAAGGTCGGCAGTTCGAATCCCCACAATGGGGTGAGCTCCCGTTGCTCGGTCCCTGCTCCTGCCAACCTAGCAGTTCGAAAGCACGTCAAAGTGCAAGTAGATAAATAGGTCCCACTCCGGCGGGAAGGTAAACGGCATTTCCATGCGCTGGTTCGCCAGAAGCGGCTTAGTCATGCTGGCGACATGACCTGGAAGCTGTACGCCGGCTCCCTTGGCCAATAAAGCGAGATGAACGTCGCAACCCCAGAGTCGGTCCCTTTACCTAACCTTCCTGCACTCCCAGCCCACAGGGATTTTCAGATTCATTGCTATAATGATTGAATCACTTCACCAGACCACATTTGGTCTTGGCAGAAGTGCTGTTTAAGCTGCTTGGGAGTTAATAATTTTGGCCAAAATATTAATACCTTGACAATGCAAGTCACTAAAGGATTTCTGATTTAAAATATGGATCTTTAAATCAGAGTTTAATCAAAGCTGTCCCATAGGAAGCAATTCTATTGCTGATATGTGCAGATAGAATCTGTGCAAGAATGAGAGAGGAGAAAACCTGAATAAGTTTTGAAAAAGTTTACTACAATTATATAGTGCAAAAGCAAGTTTTGGACCATGCAGTAGAATTTGTCCATAATGTAATCTATTCAATGATTTGACCCACTAAGTCAAATGCAGTCAAGTAACCATGAGCTCTAGCCTGCCAGCCCCTGAACAGTCGTCCCCCCCCCCAATGTGGACAATCCCATGCAGGCAGCAAAGACAAGATGCCCTGAGCTCCTGCTGAGCCACCACAAATTGGGAGTGGGCTGAGTTTGGCTTAATTAAGCAAAAGGGACTTCTGCAAACAGGACATCTGGCTTGAATTGTGGGGTGAATAAAGAACCTGGTCATAATAAAATGATCACATTTACAGAACTGGTGATTGCTATATATCCAGATGTCCAAAGAACACCCATGATGTGAGGAGCACAGGATTATTTACAGAAGGGACCCCTTCAAAATCTGCATGAACCTGGGAGTGGATGTGTGCAATAAATGTATTTTGTTTTATTGTTCCATTCATTGTCATTATGGACAACCTCATTCATTGGTTCATATTGTATTTCTTTGATTATGAATTCAGACATTCATCATTCTTCCTATTTCATTAGTTTAAATTTCCTGTGGCAATGGGTCCTCCAGTTCCTTTTTTGCTGCCTATAATTTCTGTCAAAACAAAAAAAAATTCCTTCCAGTAGCACCTTAGAGACCAACTAAGTTTGTTCTTGGTATGAGCTTTCGTGTGCATGCACACTTCTTCAGATATAATTTCTGTGTTTTCCATCCAATTACCATGAACATTGCATGCATGCTGCTACCCAGGGCAAGCAGTAATATATATTAAAAGGAATCAGAAATCAACAAGAGAATAAGTTTATAGAGCACTGGGATTTATTCATAAGCTTTTGGAATGAAAAAGTTGAAGATAATATTTATTCTTATAACTTATTTACACTGATTTGATCTTTAAAGTGCTCTTCCCTACAGAGATTCTTCATGTACCACTTTTCTATGCTTTAGTTTATTCTGCTTTCCTCACTCTCAGTTCCACTCCCTTTCTTTTAGACCTTATCCTTACCTATCTGCCTGTATTTTTTAAAAAATTCATGCATCTAGAAAACTAGCACATCAGGGAGGTTAAGCCTGAATGTCTCCTTGACATCTATTTTTTATACAGATTTTGTTTTTTGTTTTGTTTTTTGAAAGCACTATGTCATACTTATAGCAATAGCAGCTGAAAGGTTGATATGTTAAGGTTGCTTAAGCATGATAAAGGTGATAGCAATCTTAAGAATAGCACCCTTAGCCAGAAGCAAAGCTTTATGCAGCAGGTTAGTGGGATGTGGAGCTCTATCAAAGACATGGATCACCAGCCCCCCCCCCCCGGGTTTTTTCAGCCAGATATTTCCTGTTCTCTAAAAATGGATTGAAGTGTGTACATGTGGAACTCGATTCTTCACTGGCCACCAAAATCACGCTGTGCACAAAGTTTATCTCAGTTGGGCAAGGAGGGGGAGCCATGCAAATGTGCAAATAGCTCCTTGCTTTTTCTGCCTGCCATTCCTCTGAACCCTGGACTAATATTCAATGGCCTCAATGACTGGATCATGCCCTTTGTCTCCTATCCCCTCCCCCCAAACTAGGTATTCCTCACAGTAAGCCAGCTGCTGAAAGCTCATATGATGACAACGGAATCAAGTGATCGGGCCGGCTGGACACACATTTTTCAGGAGGGGCTTGTTGTATTGATTCAGACTCTCTCATGGAAAATGCTATAATGGTGCTTGTGCAGTCTGCAGAATCAATTAGACTTGACTGCTTTGCCGGGTGACATTCTTGATGGAACGGATTGATCTGTTTTGCACAAGCGAAGTAGTTACAATTAAGATTTGATTTGGTTATGTTACTAGCAGTAAAATAAAAGAGAATGTATGAGAAAGACAATGGGCATTTTCCTTTTGAGGATTAAACCCTCGTTACATCACCTCAGACTATAAAGAAGTTAGTAAGTTGGCTTTAAAAATTCCCCTCTTCAAAACACAGAAAGAAAGCTGTTATGTGAAATGCTATATGGTTGTGGGGTTGGGATGGCTGCTAACCGTGTAAAGGAGAGCATTGCCTTTGATTAGTCTAACAAGAACATCAGAAGATCCCTGCTGGATCAGATGAAAAATTCCTGCTTCTCCCAGAGGCCATTCAGAGGCCCATGAGAGGACCCCACCACATGGGAGTAGCAACTGCTCACAAAGAGGCTCTTTGCAGTTGGCCATGTTGAGGCCTGGGATTAGAGAACTGTAGAGTTGGAAGGGATCTTGAAGGCTG
The DNA here is from genome assembly GCA_034641385.1 of Darevskia mixta. Taxonomy (NCBI): domain Eukaryota; kingdom Metazoa; phylum Chordata; class Lepidosauria; order Squamata; family Lacertidae; genus Darevskia; species Darevskia mixta. The sequence goes on along the minus strand of JAWWNH010000040.1, from coordinate 2,627,209 downwards.
CGCCAAGGTCAAGCCCCCGCAAGGCAGGAATCGGAACACGCATCCAGTTTGAAACCAGACCAGACCCTGCTTAGCTTTGCAAATGTGCTGGCAGTTTTGTTGCTACACCAGGACATCTATGTAACATTTCTACGTCACCCTTCAATTCAAACATTTCCAGGGGGGATTGGCCATTCCTATAGGACAGGAAGCCTCCCAAAGATTCTGAACTTCTCAGAGAGAAGTGGCTTAAGGCGATAATCAGTGCCTTCGCAGTCTAAACTACCTCACAGGATTGCTGTTGCATCTAAGCTGCTGATCTAACCTTTACAGATTAAGACCGGGGGGGGGGGGATACAGGTGGTAAAAATAAATAAACAGTATTTGGCCTTTGTGAAGGATTCAGACACTCAAGCCATCAAGATTCTCTGGCAGGTGTAGGGCTCTTGGGTGCAGTGGGTTTATGATCTGCAATACATTCTGGCTACAAAGTCTCCTTTTAAGAACAACATGGCTCTTCAATATTCAAAGATGGACTAATTGGCGAAGCTGGTCCTCCACTCTCTCCTATCCTGCCTATAATGCTGAAGAGGAAATTGTTTGCTTTGAGGCGAGCAAACAATGTGGTGTGCAGAAGTAAACATTTGTGACACCCGCTTGTGTGCTTTCCTGTAATCCTTCAGTGACATTCTAATTACTCTTTAGTTAATAAGCTTATGTGCCAATGATGAATGTTGCTTAATGCTCAGCATTTTGACTTAAATATGTGGGAAGCATACGTGGCCAAAGGAAAGACAACCCTAACAACAGAAATATCATAGTGCAGGGCAAACAACCCACGCTGCATAATGGGCTCTGTGCTTGTTGCTTTATCAACATAGCTTGATACTGTTGGGTGAAAATAATAACTTCATTTGATTCACAGCAGGCGCTGCTGACAAAAACCAAGAACTCACCTGTGGCAAAGCAAAAGTACTAATCCTGCCATGATTACAGAGACAGGAGGCTACAGGTCTGCTGTGAGAATGGGCTGCTTACCTTTTTGATTGGATCTATAATTAATCATCAAATGCTTGGTTTATTAGATCCCACACGGATTCAGCATCTGTACTGTTTAAATTGGCATGCAGCCTTCAACAGTATCTATTGTTTTATGATAAGGAAGACTCTTGGATGATGACAGGTGCTTCCCTCCCTGCCTTCTGCAAGCTTCAGAAAATGGAAACTTGCAAATGAGAGGAAGAGCAAAGTACTTATTCCTTTCTAAGTTGGACAAAATAAACACTTTTATTTCAAAGCCTGGCATCCTATTACTGCTACTTGCAGTATTTGACTTCCTTATAAGAATCTTGTAGGCTTCCGGTTCTGGCGCCGGAGGGAGAAGTCGGGGGGAACATCGCTCTGATGTTCCCTGTCCGAAAAAGGGGTGAAAGGGGTGTCTGGGACAGCGCCCCAGCCCCCAAAACTCCCAGGAAGGGCGTCCCGGGACCGGTTGGTCTGGCAGTGGCTCGTTAACGGCTCTCCTGCTCCCGAGGAGACCCTAATAAGGGTCTCCGGGAAGCGGGCGGGGGGAGCCGGAGCCCATCGGATCTGATGACATCTATCCCCCTGACGGGCGCAGCTGCCGTGACTTCTCCTGTTCGTGCGCCGGGATTCCTCAACAAATTAGAGATTTGGACTCGGAGATCGTGAGTAAATTGAACGTTTTGGACCAATTTGAGAGCAAAGTATAGGGCTTAAAATGGAGGCCAGCCCTATCGTTGTTGAAGATTTAGAGACGGGAAAGGGCAGCCGAGGCAAAAGCGAAAGTGGCGTTTGATCAAAGTTTAGTCTCAGCGCAACCAGCCCCTCTCTTCCCTCATGCCGGAGGAATCTGGCGAAGATCGCTATTTTGTAACTACAACTGTCGCAGCGAAGTAAACAACTGAAAGATTGTATCTTTATTTGACAAAATGACAGGCATTTCAAAGGCAGAGCTACAAGTTAACCTATTTCTACAAAGATTGCAAGAATTTAGTGATGCCTTTGATGCTGCCTCGGAAAGACTGGAGAGACGTTTGGACCAACTCATACCGGATGAACTGTTGCCAGAAGGTTTTCACGCTGATGTGTGTGAGAACCAGAATGAGGATTTAGTTATGGAACACAGTTTTCGCACCCAGCCGCGCATCAGTAACGGGTCTTCTGGAAGCAGGACTGTTTATAGGAAGACAAGGAAAAATAAGAATCCTAAGAGAAGGAATGCCAGCAAGAAAAAGAAAGAACTTAAGAGATGGAATGTCAGCAAGAATGTCAGCAAGAAAAAGAGCTCGCAACAAGCACAGCAAGTAAATATGGCTTTCCTGGATTGTGACGCAGGACGAAGGCGAAGGAAGAAAAGAAGATTGCAGCAAATCACTTGGAAAGAAGCTCTGATGGACTACATGAACTGGACATTGGTGAAACAGCGAGTGGGTGTGGGTTGAGATGTTGTTATTGTTTTTTTTTGGACTGATTTAATGGTTTGGAGACAAAAGTATGTGCTTTAATTTCTGGTATGAAAGGAAAAATGGACACTAGATTCTGGGGTGTGGGGGGAGGGGGGGGAAATTAAGTTTAAAAATTAGGATGTAAGGCCAAGGGTAAAACCAAGGTTTGTAAGGAGGATTAAGAGAAAGTTATAATCTAAGGTATTTTGAAGTTAAGAGGAAATTGTAAAGAAGCAGATATATTCAAGTTAAGTTAAAAAATAGATGATAAAGGTATTAAGACCAAGATAAGAACCCGTGAGCCAAGTATTATTTAAGAATTCAGCAGGGAGGGGCTGTGGAAGTCATTTGATAATAGTTAGAAATGTAGATGCCTGATCTGGAAGGAGATCAGGCCCAAGCAAAGTGAGGGTTGTGTTTAGATGGTTAAATGATCATTGTTTAAAAAATACCTCCGTGAGAGGGAGGGAAGGTATGTACTGCTTCCTAAGGTGGGAGATGGGAGGCAAAGGAAATTTAACCGGACTGTTATGTGCTTGTAAAATTTGGAAAATTAAATAAATATAAATTTAAAAAAAAAAAAAAGAATCTTGTAAGGTAGGCTAGTTTCATTCATCTCATATTGCTGCTGTGAGGTGGAACCGGAGAGAGTGAGTGGCTTTCCTCCTGGTAGAGGTAAGATTCCAAGGAAGGACTCCTTTATTTTGAGCGCAATCTCTTAACTGTTTCGCCACATCATAAAACAAATGTGTTTTCTGCAAAAAGTAAGAAAATGTACTTATTTTAAAATGTATACGCTCCATTTTGCCAGATAGGCATTTTATGACAAAGCTGCAGCGCTGCTGCAACCTGAGATAGTTAGCAATGCCTTCTGGTTCCCTTCACAATGTTTTTTTTTTATATTTCTCACCTCTTTTCCAGTGTTATAGCCCCTGCTGAACTGTAGCCATTTCTATGACTCCATTGTCTTCCACAAAACACACAATGCACACCAGCATTTTTTAACATATAAAAGTAATTCCCCCTTTTAAGAGAGTTCTGGAAAGAACTGAAAAAGCACTTTACAGGGAACAAAACAGAGCTGGTTTTCATGCTACTTGGAGGAAAAAATCAGCTCCAGTTGATTCACTCTAAGCTTGTGAATGTGATAGCTTTTAATGTGTTTTAATTTTATAAGAAAAGTTGAAAATAAACGTAACTAAAGAGCTACTTCATATGCATCAGGCATCCCCAAACTTGGCCCTCCAGCTGTTTTGGGACTACAACTCCCATCATCCCTAGCTAACAGGACCAGTGGTCAGGGATGGTGGGAATTGTAGTCCCAAAACATCTGGTGGCCCGAGTTTGGGGATGCCTGATACATTCTTCCCAATAGGAAGCACTTGCATGTTGTATAAACTGAAATCAATGGGCCTTATTCTGAAATTGATTTTGCACATGAAACCTTTTGTTACTGAGCCTGCCTGTATCAAGGGCACTAGAAATGAACAGCAGCCTTGCCAGATTAGGGTGGTGATGCACAGAAAGGGAGTCTCATTTATCCTTTTGGAAATATACACCTCCCTGGCATACGAAATATGCGTTGTGTGATCTATTGTGTAAATCTTTAGAACAACTCCATAGTTGTTATTTTCTGCTTCATGCAATATGGGTATAGAAATATAGACTATTAGAGTAGAAAGGGACCGTGAGGGTCATCCAGTCCAGTCCCTGCAGTGCAGGAATCTCACCTTAAGCATCCATGACAGATGACCACCCAACATCTGCTTAAAAATCTCCAAGGAAGGAGAATGTACAGCCTCCCAAGGGAGACCGTTCCACTGTCAAAAGGCTCTTACTATCAAAAATAGGCTTTCCATATGTCTGGAAAATTCTGGAATATGCCAGGAAATCGGACACCTAAAATGGTGTCTGGGGAGATTTTTTTTTAATTTTTTTTTTTTAAATTCTAAGAGATGTCAGGAATTTCCAGGATGTACGACAACCCGTTTTTCTTCCCCCTCCCCCAGTTATCTGTGTTTTCCCCCTGTTTTTCCTGTGTTTTTTGGTTTTTTAAAAAAACATTGAATGAGGGCAAGGATTGGAGGAGAGGCGGAAAGAAGAGCTAATTTGTCGGTGGCTAGGGGGCAAGGGGGCATCATCTGGACGGTTCTGCCAAGGGCACATGATCACCTAGCTACAGCTCTGCTTCCCTTCTGTGTGAAGGAAAGGTGAACTTGCCATTCCTATTCCTTCTGCAGCATGCTGGGATCTCACTCTGGGGTCGGGTTGAAATGCTCCACATCTGTTGGGAAAGGAATTCTGAGCTCAAAATTTTTGGTGGTTTCTTCAACAAGTTTTTTACTTTTTGAAATATGGCAAGCCTATCAAAAAGTTCTTCCTGATGTTTAGTTGGAATCTTCTTGTAACTTGAAGCCATTGGTTTGGGTCCTCCCCTCCAGAGCAGGAGAAAACAAGATTGCTCCCTCTTCCATGTGACAGCCCTTTAACTTTTTGAAGCTATCATATTTCTTCTCAGCTTTCCAGGTTAAACATACCCAACACGCCGAATTACTTGTGCTTCCATAGTCATATAAATGACACGTGTACAGGAAAATCTCTCACGGCATCACGTAAGCAGACAATCAAATGCATATTTATTCCAATAATGTTGATATGCCATGGCCATCTCGTTTATCTTTTATGCAACCTGAAAATAGAAATCCCTCTGTCCCAAAGTAATGATCCAAAATGGGCATCCAAAGCATCTGAGGAGCATGAAGTTAAGCAACTTCTAAAGCTAGAAAAGGGGAATGAATCATTGTGAGGGTGTACATATGGCCAGCCTACTTCATAGTTAACTTTATGGAAAATTTTGTTGTACTACATTAACTGACCCATTGAGTGAAAAAATCCAAAATGTTTGTCGTAACAATAGAATTTTGTGTAATGCAAAGTGTAGGAAGAAGTATCTCTCCCCAAATCTCTATATTAGAACAATAAAAATGAGATTCTTAAACCTGGTGGCAAAGGGTTCAGATGCCCCAATAGTAGCTGGGAAGACAATCAAATCGAGATTTTGCACCCAGCCAATAAATCTTTCAGGAGTCTGATTTTCCTCTGGTAGTAATGCTGTGGGCTGAGTCTATGCAGCCTGCAAGGCAAGAGCTTTACAATGTTCTGAAGGTTTCCTCTTGCTTATCGGATGCTTCTGCCCAAATTGCTCCTGCACCCAGAGGCACTTGAAGCTTTATTGGCTGCTACAAAGTGGTTGGAAGTGGCTGGAAGAATCACTTTTACTTAGCGATGGAACAGAGGTCCTCTGCCATTGACCTATGCAGCTTGTGAGCAGCCAAACCAGCCAAGTTTCTGCGCCAGTCTTGTGCAGGTTTCCCTCACAATAGCCATGCATGATGTGCGTTCTTGATGGTGTTGTGAAACAAAGTGTACGCACAACTCATTTTTCCCCACATGAGGTAATCCAAAGCTTGTCATTTTTTATTGTCAAGGCTTTATAACTAAATGATCTAAAGTTTTCCTTAAGTTTACTAGATAGTGCTGATTCCAATGAAGTAGTCCAGAACATGGCCCTTGTATGAAGAGAGGTCCTTCTTCAACTATTTCTGATGTGGATCGTGGCCACTCCAGAAATGTCCTTTGTGCTAGAGGGCCTGCAGCAGCTAATAGAGATGAAGAGAGACAATCTGAGTACTGTACGGGTCACCTCTTTTATGGTGATCCTCACTTGAACTTATAGATCTTCAAGTTCCAGATGAATGGCGTTTTTATTGAAAGCTGCACAGTCATGCAGAAATGTTCTGCAAATCCATCTTTTCAAATCCATTTCTGCTCTGCCAGTTACATGAAATAGGCATGCCAGACAATTAGATGCTACCTGCTTCTCTCCTGCCCCCCCCATCTCTCTCAGCACTCCGTGGCAATACTATTATCTTTAGCTCAGCATATTTAGATTTCAGCATGCAAATATTCTCCATGCAATTTACACTGAAGCACAAGTCCCCGAGTCTGATTGAAAATGAGCAAGAGTTCATCATTCTGTGGCAATAAGGATGGGGCTCTTCTTTGGCATTCCCTCTCAGAGCTATCCAGTGGAGCCTTTCAAAGTTGGTCTGGTCCTACAGAAATCTGGCCCAACTGGGAATGTTAAGAATCCATGAGTACATTTACAAAGCACCCTGAGGAGAAAAATTGTTTGGTCTTTGGAGGTGCCCAGTGGCCGGTATAATTCTATGCTGCTGGAGGAATTGCACAAATATGCCCCATTCCTTTTTCCTGATCCCTTGGCTCTCTTAGTTCATCACATCAAGCAGTAAGTGTGCAGTTACACAAGAACCACCAAAAACAGGATACTAAAACTTGCATATGATAATTTCTATGCATATTAAGCAAATTTAGAAATAACTGCTCAGACACTCAAGGCTTTAAACAGTCCTTAACATTCTACATGTAAGGGTAATAAAATTCAACACTGCATCAAAACTCAAAACTGCTGAAAATATGTAGAAGATGCAAAAACAACTTAACATCTGCTGCTGTTCAGATGTCCAAACTAAAAAACAAACAAACAAACGCCCTGCATCCTGCTCTTCAACTGAGGGATTTAATATTTGGTGAAACAAAATATTTCAAATTACTCAAATGCCAAGGCTGAGCTTTTCAATTAAGCCAAGTAACTTAAACCAGCTGCCTCTGGGAAAAGCCTCATACAAACAACAATGCTGAAATGTTAGATCACAGGCAATCAGAATTTAGCTCTGATTTGCATTAAAAGAAGGACATCAGATAGCTGGAGAAAGCTAACATTTAGCTTCTGTTATGGCAAAGTCACATTTCACCTATCCCCACATCCTGCTTGCTGCTGAAAGTTTCAGTTGGATTTTAGTCTGTACAAACACAGCAGCAGCCCCCTCCTAAGCATCCGGTGACTTGCCCAATCTCTGCCTTTCTCCCATTCAGATCAGCAGCTGTTGGGTGAAAGTGATGGGGAGATCCCAAGGGTGCTGTTGCCTCCCCGCCCCGTTATCTGCTGTCTGAGTGATGAGCATTTGCCATGTTTTGATTATAGACAAATAGCAAAAGAGGATGCCAGAACTGACAGAGCTTGAAATATATGTGTGTGACACTGATTTGATATTTCTGTTTGCATGGACATTATCGATGCCCAGACCATGACACTCTTTCTTGCATAGCACTGAAAAAATCTTACTCAACCTGTGTCCCATCACCTTAAATTCTGACCCATGTCCTTGGCTAGGCAATGGCACACTCTAATCTTCCTCTTTCACATCTCCGTTCTCTCACCAAAACCAGAGTCCATGAGGTCACCTGGATGGACGGATGTGCTTCTCATCTGTTTGTGATATTTTTCATTGAACATACTCAGGTGCAGGTCTATGTCAAAAGGAACAGGCATAGCTTATTCTTCGAATAAGGTGACAGTTCAGCCTGCACCCTCTACTGTATATGCTAATATGACATGAATTAGAGGTAAAGTGGAAATTGAATTATAGAATAGAATAGAATAGAATAGAATAGAATAGAATATTTTTATTGCGTGTGTAGGGCAACCGGTCATCCCCCCTAATGAACTCACACAGGAGACATAATTTTGGTTTGGTTTTTGGGCATTTTTGGCCACATTTATTGAATACAATTCACGTGAGTGGTTGCGTAGGCATTGGTTCACACTGTCCACAGGGACAGAGCTGACCCTAGTCAGCAGCAAGACTAGCTGTCACAGCAGGACAGAGCTGACCACTTGTCAGCGAAGGGAAACCATTAGCTGGGGAGAGTTAACAGGGCCGGATCACACGGGCCTCCCCCTCCCCAGGGGTCCACAGGGACTCCTGCATGGCCCTACACCCGCCAGGTTTGGACAGCAATGTTGAGTCCCTGGATTCCTTTACGGAATTCCCATTACCAACATCACCCTATGGGGGGCACAGCCCTCCCATACACCGAACCAATGCCTAACCGCCAACCGTACAAATGTGACTATTTGCTGTGTAGTAGGCAAAAACCAGGTGGCTCAGCCAATCTGCCAAATGGACAAAATTCCTACCAGGCCCCTCTCAATGGGAGGCGACCCCTACCCGGCACAGCAAGGCCAACCACCTATACCAGGGACGGGGGGGTGGGAGATCCGAAGCTCTGAAAAGAGTGACCCAAGATCCACGTGGGGATCTTTATATGGACGCTGGGACGTCCTCCTCAAGTTGCTACATTCCAAACTGCCCAGCAACAAGCAGGTCCTGGCAGCTGTGGCTTCTAGCCCCAAGCCCAAACCAACAGGGATGCCCTCCTGCCCACCCGCAATGGCAGCTCTCTGCGAGAACTCTCCTTGCGTGTGTAGGGCAACCGGTCATCCCCCCTAATGAACTCACACAGGAGACATAATTTTGGTTTGGTTTTTGGGCATTTTTGGCCACATTTATTGAATACAATTCACGTGAGTGGTTGCGTAGGCATTGGTTCACACTGTCCACAGGGACAGAGCTGACCCTAGTCAGCAGCAAGACTAGCTGTCACAGCAGGACAGAGCTGACCACTTGTCAGCGAAGGGAAACCATTAGCTGGGGAGAGTTAACAGGGCCGGATCACACGGGCCTCACCCTCCCCAGGGGTCCACAGGGACTCCTGCATGGCCCTACACCCGCCAGGTTTGGACAGCAATGTTGAGTCCCTGGATTCCTTTACGGAATTCCCATTACCAACATCACCCTATGGGGGGCACAGCCCTCCCATACACCGAACCAATGCCTAACCGCCACGAGCCATCGGCTCACCGCCAAACCACTCACAATCCCAGCCAAGCCTTCAGGGCCTCCCCCAGGGCCCCCAACCAAAGATCATTACCTAACGTTGAAAGATGCACCCCATCAGGCCTGAAAAGGGGGGCATCCCTAAAAGTAATTGCAGGATGAGAAATCCCAACTCCACCCAACCCAAGAACCACCCCCAAAGCTGCACTGTTGGTGCGACTGCGGGCCTTCTCCACGGCCACAGGGGAACGTGCACCCCTCCAAGCTCGTCGCTGCAAAAGGTGGGACCAAAACAGCTTAACCTGTGGGAATAACTCAGCAATTCTCTGCAAATCATGCCGCATCTGGATGCGCAGAACATGGTTCTTTGTTGCTGGTAAGTCATTTCCCCCCAATTGCAGCACCAATGCATCAGGTGGACCTTTTCCGGCGGCATGAGTGAGCAACACAGGGATCAACTCCTCCCACAACATGCCCCTCTTGCCCAGCCAAGAAATCAAAACATGGGGTGGAAGTCCAAGGTTGGGCGCAGGCCCTGCCTCCCGCGCTCTGGCTCCAGCCCAGAAGACGATGCTGTGCCCGACTATCCAAATTCGCACGGGTGCAGAACCTATGGAACAAACCACACAAGTGAAATCACTTAACGTCTCACATAACGCTTGTAGGCATTCGACTTCCACCGCCCCAACTCCTTAATTCTGTCAGTGGAGAGCCCCCAGCGGGCAGCAGACGTCGCGGCACCGATTCTGAAGGAGTGAGGAGCGTAACCGGCCGGCGAGCGCCCACAAGCTGCTATGGTCTTGCGCATAATTTTGGCAAACTGCTGCCTGGTCAATGCCAAGCCATCCTCATGAATCAAAAGGGGGGCATGCCCCGGGGGGCGCACGGCTAAATACCGCCTGGTGTCCTTCACCGGGCACGGGCCAGCCCCTTCAGTGGCAGGAAGCCGCATCACTACCCCCCGACCCAGTTGGTCGGTCTTAGAATTGCGGATGGTGATGGCGACCTCTGCTGCCATAAGGTCAACATCCCTTAACAACAACCCCCTGGAACCCACCAAACTGGCAGCTTCAAGAACCACCTCCCCCACGCGAAGGGCTCCGAAGAACGCTAAGGAAAAAGCGGCGGCGAAGAGGCGCGCTTCAAAGCGCGACCAACAAACCCTGCGCAGCTCGGCACGCATTCTGGTTAATAGACCCAAAGTAATCGGGTGCCTGGCTTGAGCCTGCGATGGCGCCATTCTAGCCCAACCTTTCAAGGCCTGTCGGACGTAAAAAGCTGAACAGGGATCCCTTTCAAAATATAACTTGGTGAAAAAGGAAATAGCTGCTGCCTGGAGCCGTATGGTCCTAGGAGCACGACCAATTGCAAAAAGATGCGTCAGATATTCCAAGGCCATATCAGACGTAGGGGGCACTGCAAAGCGGCCCCCCACTGCCAGGCCAAAAAATTTGGAGAAATCCGCCCAGGCCCTCTTGTAAGAAGAAAAGGTGGAAGGGGCAACAGATGAGGCTACTCCCTGCGCGGCTAAGTGCCTCCAAGGCTCCACAGGCGATCTGGGAAGGACTCCGGATGCTCCCTCGCCTCCGGAGCTAAGGATCTGAACCGGGCCATCTGAAAACGGGATAAAGCATCAGCAATATCATTAGATAGGCCCGGTACAAAGCGTGCTGAAAAAACAATATTAGCACGCAGGCAATGGAGCACAAAAGCCCTGAGCAAGGACGATACCCTAGGGGAACGCGATGCCAATTTTTTCAGCACGCTCACCACCGCCATATTATCCGTCCAGAAGCACACACGATGGTCCTTGAATTCCTCAACCCAAATATGCACTGCCACTGCGATAGGAAAAAACTCAAGAAACGTCAAGTCCCGTGTGATTGCTTCCCCCCGCCACGCTGCCGGCCAGGGCATGGCGCACCAACGACCCTGCCAGTATAAACCAAAACCCAGGGAACCGGCAGAGTCCGAGTGGACCTGGAAATCATTGCGGAGGTTCAAAGTGCCCTGCCACAATGAGACGCCGTTGTATTCCCTAAGGAAGGACAACCACATCCTAAGGTCCTCCTTCACTTCCCTAGGCAAACGTATATGATGCTGCGGCGCCCTCAATCCAGAAGTAAGTCTTGCTATGCGGGCGCAAAAGGGGTGCCCCGGCGCCACCACCCTGCAAGCAAAATTTAGATGGCCAAGGAGCGACTGTAGCTGACGCAGGGTTACCTTTGTCAATGGAAGCGTTTCCTCTATGACCTGTTCAAGCGCGACAATCTTGTCCCGCGGCAGACTAGAAGTCTGCGCTACCGTATCCAGTAGAATCCCCAGATAAACCAACTGAGTGGCTGGGCCCTCGGTCTTGGCCGCCGCCAAGGGGACCCCCAGCTCCTCAGTGAGTTCGGAAAACGCTTGCATGAGCGCCGCACAGTCCCCCGTGTCTCCCCTTGCCCCGAGTAAAAAATCATCCAAATAATGAGTGACACCCTGCAGGCCAGTTTTATGGCGCAAGGCCCAGTCCAAGAATGTACTGAAAGCCTCAAACGCCGCGCACGCTACTGAACAGCCCATAGGCATGGTCTTGTCAAAATAATAGGCACCATCAAATTTGAAACCAAGCAGCCAGAAATCCTGGGGATTAATCGGCAGAAGCCTGAAAGCAGATTCAACATCACATTTTGCCAGTAACGCGCCCTTCCCAAATTTTCTAACCATCTTTATTGCCGTGTCCAATGACGCATAGCGCACCGAACACAGTTCCTGAGGAATCACATCATTGACTGATGTGCCCCTGGGGTGAGACAGATTATGAATCAGCCGGAATTCCCCCGGCGCCTTCTTGGGCACCACTCCCAAGGGGGAAAGATGAAGGTCAGAAAATGGGGGAGCATCGAAAGGGCCAGCCATGCGGCCCAATGCCAACTCCTTCCCAATCTTTTTTCTAGCCACATCCGGCAGCTCCCTTACTGACTTTTGATTCACAGGATTACCAGCCACGGGTTTCGTTGATATGGGAATCCTAAAACCAAGGGAAAACCCTTCCCGCAGGTAGAGAGCCGCCTTCCGATTGGGGTAAATTTCCAACCAACGCTGCAACGGTTGCAACTTGACTGGAGTTGGTGCCAAGGAGAAGACGGCATTACTTTGAAGGGCCTGGGGTAGGTTGGGAGGGGGCCTGTTTTGCAGGCTGTTGCCCACCTCCCCTTCCCCCCCGAAAGGGCCGATTGCCCCGTGAACAATAGGTAGCCGGATGTGTCCCACCGCATTTTTCACAAATGTGGGGAAAATTACACGGGGACCTCACACAGCCCCCTTTGTTGTAAGACCAACAACAAAATCTCTTATTGTTCTTGGAAAATGGCTGCCGAGGCAGCCTCTGCTCTGGCGCCTTTTTTGACGCGTACGGGGCGACGCAAGTGGCCCAGACGTCCATGTCCCTCCTGTCCCACCTGGCAGATGCAATTTTGTGGGCCCTAGTCCTAAATTTTTTATCATAGGCCAAAGCCGCCGCCTCCCCAGCAGCGGAAAAAGCGGAGCGGACAATGGATTGATAAACAAAAAGATGGAGAGATCGTTTGGGATAACATGAGCAGACCACACTGGCAAAGACTTGGAAACAGTCCAGCCAGCGCTCGAAAGTCCTCTCGACCCTACCCGATGATCCTCTCTTCCTGGGGGCGGCCCCAGACCCTTCCAGATCAGGGCGACCATCATCCGGGGGAGCCAATTTAAACATGTCCACATACCGACCCTCCAGGATCCTATTCCGTATCCTGGAAGGCAGATGGCTACCCGGAATGATGTCCCTGGTGCTGTTAGTGGAAACCTTGGTCTCTGGGACAGGGCGACCATTCAAGTACTCCATTGGGGCCCCATACCTAGCCCTATGCGTGTTAGCCCGCCGCCGCCATGCCCATCTCGGCAAGCCAGAAACATCCTCCGCAAAACCCCAGTATAACTTTAATTCCCCCCCGACTCAGTGTCAGTGGAATCAGAATCACCTGAACTAGATTCGGACGTCAGGTGTCGCCGCCTCTTAGCGCCATGTCCGCAACAGCCATGACGCTGACGTCGTTTACCTCCGGAAGACACTCGGGCTGCAACCTGCAAGCAGTCATCAGGAGATGTTTCTGAGTCAGGTTCCCTCCGGGTCGATGTCGAGGCCACCGGCGACGCCTTCCGTGGCACAACCACGCCTTCAACATCTGAAGAATCAGAGGAAATACGCCTGCGGGGAGCACCGCCGGCTCTCGCCGATGCCCCCCGCCTCCGCCACTCCTTGCCGTGTGCGCCATGTGCCCTCCGCCGCTGCCGTCTTCCCGTTGTAGAACCCTGACCCAGGGACAGACTGTCGTCAGCCGACGAGGCAGCAGCTGCACCTGCCTGCTTGGAGGTACCTGGGCGTGCAAGAAAAGACACAGAACGTGAGAGCGCCGCCTTACCTTTTCCAGACGCCTTTCGTTGCCGGGGGGCAGGCGCCACTTTTTTGGCACCCCGTGTTTTTTGCCCCCTAGCCGATGTCTTCTTAGACGCTCCCCCCCCTTTTGCCTTCTTCTTCACAGCGGCCAATGCCAGGGCCTGTGCCAGCGGAATGTCCTCATCCTCCCATGGGGATGACTCTGATGCATGGGACAAGGCCGCGCTCTGCGGGGAGGGATCCCCCTGTGTGGATCTCTGTGGGGAGGTAAGCAGGACCCCGTCCAAATTCGCCTCAAATCGTGCTAAGGCCGCAGGATCACCAGCCAAGCTGTCCATGATGTTGCCAATGCGTTCCAGTCTGGCGGTAGTACCAGGCGGACGCAGGGCCTGCGATGAGCCTGGGTGGACCCCTTCGGCTGGGACAGCCTCAGCAGCCTGCTGAGTGCCCTCCATCTGGGACATCCTGAATTGTAAATGAAAGGAGGCAAACAGTTATAGGCAAGCCCGCCAAGTCCAGGGACAAAATCACACAAATGAGGTTCTCTCCCAGACCTCTAAGAGGCGCTGGGGATTGTACCTGGGACCTTCTGCGTGCAGGCAGATGTTCACACCACTGAGCCACTGAACGCCCCCCACTCCAATTGCCAAAGTAGCAATCAGCAATTAAATAATAATAATAAGAAGAGAAATATATATATATATATATATATATATATATATATATAGAAAATGAAAATCAAAATAAATAAATTAACAATTCAATTTAACCAGACCCAATTCACTACTATATTATTGGGCCGCAATGACACTAACGGCCACCAGAGGGCGCTGCAGCCCTCCGTGAGCCCACACAGCCAAAATGGCGTTCGCGCCAAAACAGACAAAATGGCGCCCGCCGCGCAAAGCCAGCCTGGTCACCCGGCGGCCTCCAGCAGAGCCCACTCGGCCGGCCGGCGCTGGCCTCCCGGCCGCGCGGAAGAAGCCGGACCGAGCTTTCCCGGCCAGGCGAAGCAGCGGGCACTTAGTCCCGGTATGGGGGGGGCGCCGGAGCTGCAATCAGGCGCGCGGCGCCACCCCGAGTCTCAGCCAGCCGAGCGCGCTGGCTGCAAAGGAGGCGAACCGGGGCTCAAAGCAGTCCCCGGACCCCAAATCGCCGAGCCGCGCTGCTCCAAGGGGAACCGGGCGCGCGCGGTGGAGTCACCAGAAACCCGCCCCACAGGACGAGGCCGACACGGCCGAAGCCGGTTGCGCCGGGTTCCCGAGCCGGAACGACGCCGGAGGACAAAGCAGCTCCAAGGCAAGGCGCCCTAGACGGGAAGGGCTGTTTATGAAGGGGGGGGGCTTTAAAATTAACGAAGGGGGGGATAACGAAAGGGGGGGTAGGGAAGGGGGGAAGGGGAAAAGAAGACGCAGGGGGGGAACGAGTGGGTAAGTCGGATAAAGGGGTTAAATAAATGCCAAACCAGTCCTCCGAACAGAGTCAATCCGCAGAATCAACCTCTAAGAATAAAGTTAAAGAAAAGAAAATTAAGGCCACAGCCAAGCCTAGGCCAATACAACCAGAACCACGACTCAAACTGCTACGTCCGCAGAGATCCGAAGCTCTGAAAAGAGTGACCCAAGATCCACGTGGGGATCTTTATATGGACGCTGGGACGTCCTCCTCAAGTTGCTACATTCCAAACTGCCCAGCAACAAGCAGGTCCTGGCAGCTGTGGCTTCTAGCCCCAAGCCCAAACTAACAGGGATGCCCTCCTGCCCACCCGCAATGGCAGCTCTCTGCGAGAACTCTCCTTGTCATTGTCCCCTTCGGGGACAACGAAATTATTTGGCTGCTCCATCCACCCAGATAGGGCACTCCACTCAAAAACAAAACAACTACAAAAACACTGATTAAAACCATACACACTGATTAAAACCATACACACTAATTAAAACATAACTGGTAAGAGTAGATGACTTCAAAGTCCAGGCTTCCCATTCAAGGCTGCGATTGCTCTGGAGAAGAAGCTGTTTCTAAGACGGCTTGTTCTTGTTGTCATCGTCCTGTATCTCCGTCCCGATGGCAAAAGTTCAAATAGACGGTGACCAGGATGCGATGGATCTTTCACTATGTCCAGTGCCTTTCTGTGGCACCTCATGGCATAAATCTGCTCTAAGGTGGAGAGCGAGCAGCCAACAATGCTGTCTGCTGCCTTAACAACTCTGTCCAACCCCATCCTGTCCTTAGTAGTACAGCTTCCGTACCACACACATAAGCCATAAGTGAGCACGCTCTCAATGGCACAGTGATAGAAGGCAAGCAGCAGCTTTTGTGGAAGATGGTTTTTCCTTAAAACTCTCAGGAAGTACAGTCTCTGCTGCGCCTTCTTCACAAGCCCCCTTATGTTTGCACTCCAGGACAGATCCTCCTGTATTTCAATGCCCAGAAATCTGAACATTGTTACCCTCTCCACACAGATTCCATCAATCAAAAGTGGTTGGACATCGTTCTTCTTTCTCCTGAAGTCCACCACAAGCTCCTTTGTTTTCTTTGTATTTATGAGCAAGTTGTTAGCTCTGCACCACTTCGTCAGCTGCTCCACCTCATCTCTGTAGTTCGTTTCACCCTCCTTATCAGAGATGAGCCCAATCACGGTTGTGTCATCTGCAAATTTAACAACCCTATTACTAGGGTGAGCAGCGACACAATCGTACGTATAGAGAATATAAAGGAGCGGACTGAGAACGCATCCCTGTGGTGTTCCTGTGTTAGTCCTGAGCATATTAGAGGTATAAGGGCCCAACCGAACCCTCTGGGGGCGATCTGACAAAAAGTCCAGTATCCACCCACAAAGTGATAGCGGGAGCCCCAGATCTCCCAATTTAGACATCAGACGTTGTGGTAGAATGGTATTAAATGCCGAGCTGAAATCTACAAAAAGCAGTCTGGCATAGCCCCCCCGCTGCTCCAAATGTGCTAGAACAGCATGAAGGGCAATCGCCACCGCATCCTCTGTCGATCTTTTCGTTTTATAAGCAAATTGGAATGTGTCTAGTCCCTCTGGTAGGCAGGCAATGACATAATTTCGTACCAGCTTTTCAAAGCACTTCATGATTACAGGTGTGAGTGCCACTGGACGAAAGTCATTCAGATTTTCCGGGTTAGATTTTTTGGGTATTGGAACAATCATAGAGGACTTTAGGCAAGATGGAACAGTAGCCTGGGCTAGGGATCGATTTAAAATCCCAGTGAAAACTCCTGCTAGTTGATCTGCACAGTCTCTCAGTACCCTTCCAGCTACCCCATCTGGTCCTGTGGCCTTCCTTGGGTTGATTCCCTTCAACACCTTTCTCATCTCTCCTTCTTCCACAGTGAGTACTACATTCCTTTGTACCAATGATGGTACAATGATGGTATACAGATTTGAAAATGCAACCTTTGTTAGCCTCAGCTGTGAGCACAAACAAATTGCACTGATTTACAACCGATATAAATCTCACTTTTAATTTACATAAGCAAACACTTTAGAAGATTATCTGAACCAGATGTGTGAACCATCACTTTCCCCAAGATTAAATGAAATGCTAAAATAGATTACCGTATATACTCGAGTATAAGCCGACCCGAATATAAGCCGAGGCACCCAATTTTACCACAAAAAACATGGGAAAGCTTCATAGGAGCCACTGCCTGCCTCACTCGAGTATAAGCCGAGGGCGGCTTTTTCAGCACAAAAAATGTGCTGAAAAACTAGGCTTATACTCGAGTATATAGGGTACTTCCATCACACACTGCAAAAGTGGAAATTAAGGGAGAATCCAGGGGTTGTGGGTGGAATAGTATACTCAGTGCTGTTTTCTAGGGGTACGAAAGGGTACGCAACACCAGCACCTCCCCCCCCCAAATGTTAAAAGTGTGGCACTTACTGTAGCAACTTCATGGTGAGTGCCAATACCTTTTTTTCTTTAAAAACCCCCACTGGGTATATGTATACATTTTTAAAGTATTTTTAATTCATCCTTTGCCTTGGGTGAGTGAACATTAATTGCTTGATTAATGTACATTAATCAAGGGCATTAATTGCTGTAGATACACAGAGTAGCTTAACAGTTTAACTGAAGCACATCTTGATTAATGTCTGTTTCATCATATCATAAAATTGATTGACAACATGCCTGTGTAATTGCCTCAACAGAAGCGGATAAAAAGTAGATCTGGCAACTTCATATGTACTAAACAGGAAGTTGGAACTACTACCAACCCCTCCATCCCACCCCTTCAAAGGTTTGCCTGCATTTTCTTTATTTGCAAAACTCAATAACTTAGGCATACACTTTGGAGAGAAATGACATGGAAGCAGGCCTTGGGGAGGGGCAGAAAGTGCCCACCTGACAGCATAGTTAGTCTAAATACAAATAATAATTTAGCATAGAAAGGTGCCTCTGATTTTGCACTGAGAATCCATGACTCCTGCTATTCCTGGCATGTCCTAGTTTTTGGGTGTAAAAATGGTGTTGGGGGATGTATGGCAATGTGATGGAAAAAGCTGTGGAAACAGCAACTTTGCTGAACCAAAGTTTTACTTTTTGAAATACGGCAACCCTATGAAATGACAGAGCAGTTCCAGACACAGTTTCTAAGAAGAAAGCCTCATGGAGTCCTGTGGAACCAGGAAGCTTAGCATTTCAGCTTTATACATGTTAAGGATGTTTACCTATATATAACTGACTTACTGGCTTAATTTTGATCTTTTTTGGATTGTACAGGTGGTTTAGATTCTGGCTTTTGCAAGCTGGGGGAGGTTGGCAACTTTGTGAAGTTAGGAGTCCCTTCTCAGCACCCAAGAGATGCAGCTCATCCAAACAAATGAGGACTGGCTCAAGTCTGAGTGACTGAGGGAAAGCAAGCTGTGATTTGAAAAGGTGACCCAGGTTTAGGATGGGGGAGATGCCAGCACGGATGAAGACCCATGAAGCTTCATAGAAGGAGCGGAATCAAGGAAGATGAAAAGGGCACAAATGCAGGCAAAGCAGACTCTCCCTACTGTAGCACAGAGTGTATTTATTACAAGGGTTAGGGAGCATAGGAAGCACAATTGCAGAGAACATATTTGAACACATGAAACTGCCTTATACAGAGTTAGACCCTGGCCAGTGGCAGACGTTGGGCTTTCAAATTTCAATGGCACCCTGTGCCTCCGCCTCTTACTTTCCGCTCTAAGTTGTGGGGGTCCCTGCAGCGCCCTCTCGGCTCAGTGCCCATTGCGGCCAAACAGATCATGCTCACCTAAATGTGCTTCACCCCTCAGGCTAAAAACTGGCACTGCAAAACAAATCTGGTGATATATCAAGGTAATACTGAGCATAACATAACCATTTATGCTGATCTGCATCCGGCATTATTAATTATTTGCTTCAAGCACTTCTGCTGCTGATGCACTACCTTTATCCATTCCCATGGGATTGTTAATAAAGAATATATACAATAAAAAGGAAAATGAATGGCATGTCATATAATTTTAGCAATCAGAAGCCAACAGATTTAATATTTTTATTAGATCTGTAGATTGGATGCATTGCTATATAAATAACTCCAATAAAGCCAAAGAGGCTGGCATAATTCATTTGATAAGCCAAGTGCTTTTGTTTCCTGTCTGTTCACTTATATTTTTGAAAATATTGGTTTTCTGTGCAAATGGGGGTAAAACTGCTTTGCATTTTTATCTATCTTTGTTGGCTGTCATGGAAGGCAAAGACAGTGGGAAGAAAAGTGTGTATGTTCTGAAGACTGTGGGAGGCTTGTAGTCAAAGCTAGAATTTATAGTAGCATTAATGGGGATTACGACTATAAGTCTCGGCACTTTGAGACAGTGAGAGCTGCGTGTTTGACTGAGAGAGGGAGAGAATATCCCCCTCACTGTTTGCTTTCACAATGCAACCAATTCTCCAAAAGCATTTAGTGGTTTAACAAACAGATTAAGCAAAGGTCGAAGGCTCTTTGCTCACATAATATTTATTTCTTTATTATATTCATTGGTCTCTTAAACAGAAAGGAAACTCATAGATGGACTGTGTGGAGGTAGAGAGGAATTTGCCCCCTGACAGCCACACATTCTGCCTGAGTGTGAAAAAGGCCTATGCATACACACCTGTAAACCGCTAATCCCCTAGAAGTGATTTTGAGGACAAAAGGGAACTTCCGTTGCATGCACAGAAGCAGCCCCTGGTACAGGGTGGGAGCAAGGAACAAAGCACACTTTGTGTTTGCTGGACTCCAGACACTGACCTAAGAGATTTCTTGGTGAGGACAAAGCCTAAGAACTGACGTGTGCTTTGGCAGAGCAAGAGAGAGGAAGGCAAGGCAAGAATTTGAAAATTATACTTTCAAGTGCATAGGAGAGGATGAATACTGCTTTATTGCCATAGGTCATTCTCATATTTAATAAAAATGCCAGCTCTCCTTTGAAATGTTACCAACATGATTTTTGGCTGAGATGATAGATAGATGATGATAGATAGATAGATAGATGATAGATAGATAGATAGATAGAGATTAGATAGATAGATAGATAGATAAAAAATGTGTGTTAAAATGCAAAGATGCATTTAAAGCCACATTTAGTTTGGTCTTCTGGAGGGAGACAAACAAAGACAAGCAAGGGTATTATTATGGGGTCAATGCAAGGCAATATTTATTTCCTATCCATTTGGAATAAGAGCCAAAGGGCTTACCAAGCCTGTACAGAAGAAGTGGAACTACAGCTAATGGTTATAGGAAGGGATTTTGTCCAAGGAATGTGAAACCTAATCTGTACTAAATGAGATGGCCAGCTAGTCTGGAAAAAAGAGAAAGAGGTTTCGAAATCTGCAGCTGAGTGCAAAATTGTGCCAAGTTCACATATGTCTATTTTCTGCAAAGTAATTCCCCTGCTTAAACCACTGTTTCCCAACTGATACAGGCCTCCAGAAAGCTTGGGATGTATAGGCCTTGTGCTTTTGAGAAGTGGACCACATTTCCTAAAAGCCCCAAACCTTATTAAGAAGTCTTCCTGAGTACAGATCTGGTAAGGAGCCGTTGCCTCAGACCCTTTCACAATATTCAGATAGGAAGAGAGAGCAAGCAAGGGGGATGCTTTCAAGAGACCAAGATCTGAAATATTGATTCAGTCACATTAATTGAATTTTTGCCTCAAGAAGTGATTACAAAAATGTTGCTCCAATATTAATTTGTATCTGCTTTGGATAAGATTAACATTAATTTCTTTGCCAGTCCCCATTATGCCTTTATTATTCATTAGCATCTCTTGTTTCAAGTGTAAGAGACCTTGATGAAGCATGTTTATTCATAGACTAACCTTTTTAAATAATTCCAACAGCTCTCTAACAGAAACCTTCCTGGCATGCTGAATATCTCAGCTTTGTTTCATTATTCACTCCTTGCGCTCTGTCCTCCATTTGAGATGCGGAACATGAATCATCCTTCTTTCCCCATTGCTCTTTCCTTCCTCCCGAAATGTCCTCTGCAGTCTGATCCCAAAGGAGGCTGTGCATTGTAGCAAGGATGATCGTCTCTAGTATAATGTACACATATCTAATTTCTACCTATGTTGGGATGCAATTATTGATTCACACCAAGATTTTCATCCTATCTGGTGCTGTGTTTTAGTTCATTGCTGCCTTGCTTTTTATTTGATTATTTGGTAGCAGCCTCTCTGATAGATGCTGTAGAGGGGACATTTTATCTCTTCACGGTGCATGTAAACTTGTGAGCTCACTTTGCAAGCAAACAATGGGCAGTGAAGAAATGAGCTTAATAAATGATTCTCTTGCTACCACAGGTGTTGTATCTAAACACTGGGTCCTATATCTAACCACTGACACATTTCATTTGTGTTAAATGCACATCTTTCTGAAATAGTGGATTGAAACATTATTTCTATTGTACCTTAATGTTTTCACAGAAACATTTTGTCTGTGTTTAGATATAAAACCTATTAGCTGATATCATAAGAGAACCGTTCACAAATGCCTTTTTTGATACATTTTGTTAAAAAATGCACGTTAAAAATATGCAATCCAGCATGAGAGTCTCCTGCACAAACACCATTGAAATGAATAGAACCACCACAAGGGCAAGCTAATGCTTTCACACAATCCCCACTTGAGACTTAGCTCTGAATTGTATCTTGGATTTCCTGCCAGATGAGTTAGGAAAATTCAGCCTTAATACACTGGCCTCCCCCCCCCCCTTTTCCTTTTACCCAAGAGGATTGTTTTCCTGCATGCCAAACGAAGCAAAAGCAGTGTTGGTGTGTCATTACTCATGAACTGCGGCTCACAGCCTCCCTCCCGATCTGTTCCCCATTCCAATCTAACAGCCTGTAGATGCACCTGCCTTTAGCATTTCAACTGACAGGTGAAGAATGATAATAGATTGTTAGTCAAGGGCTGACAGGTGCAACTGGCCGAGGGAACTGTGCCAGAGTTATCAGTATTAGTATTCATTAGGAAGTGATTGATTCCTATCACTTGAAATTGTTGCATTGCTGCAGGGGAAGAGGAATAGTTTAACCCTTTCCTCTCCTACTGTGATTCTGACAAAAAAAAATGCCCATCTGGCTTCCGGTTCCGGTTGCCTTAATGGTGCAGCTCCCATGACAACGAGAGATTGTTAGTGAAGGAATAAACAAAGATGATAGAGGGTAAATATCTTTGTAAACTCCCCCCCATGGTTGGGGGGGAATGAGCTTCACTAGCAGATCATCTTGATACCTGGCTTTTGCTCTGACATGGAATCTGAGAGGCAAGGAGGTACTGAATGCAAAAGCACTTCACCTGTTGGTGACCCTCCAATGCCACCATTAAGAAGCAGCGGTACTGCTGTTCATGTGGTCTGTTATGCCTAATAAAGGATATTGTTTGTTTGATTCATTAAGAGTTTAATTAAGATTAATGTACAGACATGTGCTGGTAATGATGGGACAAGATCAAGAACTGCTGAACTGAAACAGCTACAAGGTTCTACAGATTTAAATCGGAAAGATGACTTCATTCGACCTAAAAGATGGTATGTGTTTGGGGGTGGAGCCTATGACTTCATTATAAATCCTTTGTTGCATAAATGACTCAGCAACACCCCCCCCGAGAATGCCAAAAAATTATCTTCTCTCTCTCTCTCTCTTTTTTTAAA
Source organism: Darevskia mixta (assembly GCA_034641385.1). Lineage (NCBI taxonomy): Eukaryota > Metazoa > Chordata > Lepidosauria > Squamata > Lacertidae > Darevskia > Darevskia mixta. The sequence continues at coordinate 2,604,416 of JAWWNH010000040.1, read as the reverse complement.
GCAAGTGAAGATGAAAGGAGAAAGGAGTATAGATATCGATTACAATGACAAATGGGACTGTGTGAGGAAAATTAAAAGTATGTTATAATAAAAAGACTTGGAAACTCTACAGAATTAATTTTTATTTCTCCCCCTGATTGAGAGGACGTTTTTGGACTTTGAGGACTGGCCAAGGCTTTGACAGGGCCCCAGATCACTCTTCTACGAATAATTATAATTTAATTGCTTTGGTTGGATGCAGAAGGGGCTTGCCAAGACTTTGGTAGGACGCCAGGCAACTCCCCATCTGGGATTGAAACTATGGTGATGGAATTTTAAAGCTGCAATCAGAGGAGCTGGGGAACAAAAGACAACAGATCTCTCTAGAGCAGTGTTTCTCAACCTTGGGTCCCCAGATGTTGTTGCACTACAACTCCCATCATCCATGACCAGTGGTCCTGCTAGCTATGGATGATGGGAGTTGTAGGCCAAAAATATCTGGGGACCCAAGGTTGAGAAACACTGCTCTAGAGGGACACCAAGTCAACAATGCCATAAGGCACAATGGAGACCAGTAAGGACATCATATTTGATAAAGACATAAAGGAACAATTGATTAAAATTAATACCTCACTCAGGAAGAAGAAAGGAGAACTTCATTAGTGAACTTATAAAATACAAAATGTGTTAATACGAATTGAAGTCAATCATTGTAGCTGTGGCAGAAGGGATTTTATCAAGAGTGGAGTATACTTGATTTGAGCAATAGTCTGGAGGCAGAATTAAAGGGAATCAGTAGACCTTGAAGTACAGCATGTGGGAGGCCACACAAATTTTATAATTAGCTATGTAATTGATTTGTATTTGAATTGGTATTGCTATTTGGTATTTATATAATATGGTGTATATTGGACTTTTGTAATTGAAAATTAAAAATATTTAACAGCAACAAAAAATGCTCACCTGGTGCTGCTCTTCTACATGAGGAGAAACCCTCTTTGTGAAATAGTAGGGGCTCTTAGGACAGGGATTTGCTTTCTGGTATATTCCACGCACAGGGGCACTGATGTCAGAGTGTAAATCAGAGATCTGGAACTTTTGACCCTCCAGGTGGGGAACTCAGAACTCTAGAATTTCATCCACTCCAGTATAACATTATTATCTTCAATCCTCAAATCCATTATTTCTTTTTCTTTTTCATGCAAAAAGTCAACAGAAGTTTCCAATCTTTAGTAAATGTTAACAATGACTTTTCTCTGATTAAACATGTCAATTTCACCATCTCAGCTAAGTCCATTAATTTAACAACCACACCTCCATTGTTGGTAATGATCAATCTTTCTATCTTTGTGCATATAAAAGTCTTGCTGCCATAATCATATATTGAAGCAAAGTTCCATAGTCTTTCTAAGTGTATATCCATAAGTCCCAACAGGAAGAATTCTGGTTTCATTTGAAAGTTAACCTTCAAGATTTACTGTATCAGTGTGTGCATTTGTATCCAATACTTTTTGGCTTTTTTACATGTCTACCAAGCAGGATAAAATGCCCCTTCATGTTCTTTACATTTCTAACAATGGATTTTTTTTTAAAAAAATAATTTTTATAGCAGCTTGATTTGCTATTGATTTGTTAATCCTAAAATATGATTTTTGCTGTAATTGTGATGTTTAGCTTACCTTTTAGTTTCTATTTTGTTAATTGTGTTTTATAGATTGTAATTGTTTTATTGATGATATGTTAATTATTTTGTCTGATTTATGCTATATTTGTTATGTTCTATTATGTTATTATTATTTATTGTTTGTAAGCCACTTTGAGATTAATTTGAATAAGTGGCATAGAAATACAATAAATCAAATCAAAACCAAACATTGAAAATAAGTGAGTACCTGCAAAAAGATGCAGATACAAAAGACCAAGGGGATCGTGCCTCAACAATAATTTTAAACAATATTTTCAGCTTTCTGTTGTTTTTTCATCACCTCTCTTCATTGGCAGATACAATATATAAGGTTGCTTTGTACTACCCTTAAGTGATTTTTCTTGTAAATAATACTTCTGTCATATTTTTTTCTTAAGGAGTCAGGCAGTTGGTGCAGAAAAAAAAGTATGAAACTAAATGGACTCTTCCAATAACTGTTTTGCAGCCCGGGCATATTGTGTTGTTTTCATGTCATAATTCTTTGACAGGTTTATACAATAAGAGGTGCTAAAGCCATAGCACAATGATAGATTGGGGTTGTGAGAAGCATGGCAGCAACTGGCAAAGCAAGTTGGCTCACTTTTGCTTTCAATAGCTTTTGATGGCAATCTGAGCCTCATCCTACTAAAATAGCAGCACGGATCATCTTGTGTTTGCTGCTTTTTAGAATATTATGTGCATAATATATCTTTATTGCGGTCCATAGACCCACAAAACAGTTTCAAAACAAGATACAATTAAGACAACTAAACAACAGGCAAAAGAGACCGAGGTAGTCATTTTGTTATGTCTAGAGCACAATGGTCTTTTTTTCTTGCAACCTCCGAAAGAAACTTTGCCACGGTCAGTGTAATATGCAGAAGGTATTTAACATGGGAGGCTTCAGATTTTCCCAGCAAATTTGCTTGCTCATACTGCCCACAATGCAGTAGGATATGGTTCATGCATTCGACATCCTGAGAACATAAACAAAGCCTATTCTGATAGGGGATGCCTCTTAGTCTACCATTTAGAACTTCCGATGGAAATACATTTAATCTAGCTTTGGAAAATGAACGCTGATAGACTTCCGGTTGGCGCTGCCGGAGATGGCGGTCGGGGGGAGATGTCGCTCGTGACATTCCCCCGTCAGGCCGGGCAAAGGGGTGATCGCGCCAGCGCCGCGACCCCCAAAACCCCCGGGAAGGGCGTCCCGGGGTCCGGTGGACCCGCAAGAGCTCGGACGCCGGTCCCGGTCCCAGGGAGCTCTTAGCGGAGCTCCCGGGCGATCGGGCGGCGGAGCTCCAGGGTCCGTATCCAGCCCCGTCTGGCGAAGCTGCCAGACCGCCACAGCCGAGCGCGCCGATTCCTCCAAAATCTTCAATTTGGAACTGTGAGTAATCTATAAGAAAAAACTTTAATTTTAATTAATTTGAACTGGCTTGAGGGTAAAAAAAAAACGGAGGTCTGCCCCTTGCCATTGTGTAACAACGACAGGGCATTGTTGCACAGCTTGAAAAGTACTGTTCGGAATTTGATACTTTGTTTTGGAGATTTAACCCCTGCGCCTCCCCCGGTCCGAGGGGGCAGATGAAGATCATTTAATTTGTAGGAGCAACTTTGGAACTTTGGAACTTTTTAAAAGTTTGAAAAAGTTTGGAAAAGTTAGAAAAGAACTGACTACAAAAAATGGCGGTGAAACAGGATGTGGATTTGTCAACATTGTTGGAGAAATTGAAAGAACTTAGAAGGGACTACAATGCTGGAGTGAAAGAACTGAGAACTGAACTGGCTGCAGCTGGGAACAGTTTTGCGCCAGAGATAAAGCAAAGCACAAACAATGACCAGATTGGACAGGATTTACAACCAAACCCTGTGAACAGTGTACTTGTTGAATATAAACAGAAAAAGCCTATCCAGAAGAGAACCAGCTGCAAAAGAATCATCTATTATAAGTCAAGAGCTGTCATCATCAGGAAAAAGAGAAATACCAAGAGAATAGTCAACAAATCACAGCCCAACGACAAGCAGCAGAGGGGAAGTCGGAACAATCTGGACCAAACATGGAAGGAAAGGCCGAAGACACTTATGGATATCGTTTTGGATGTCACTCTGCAGCAAAGACAATGGGTTCCAAAGATGCTTCCTGCAGGAATAGGATGAGCATGTAAATGAAGTAACTGATTTGTGGCCTATTGGTTTTTGAACTTGGACATGGCAGGAAATGATTATAGTATGATTTTTTGGAACATAATGATATAAGATGAATAGCTATTATAAATGATAAGCAATTTTGATATTGAAATAGTCTGCACCGGGGACTGGGGGGGGGACAGGGATTTGATTAAAGTAAAAGATAAGAATTGTAAAAGATGTGAGTGGGTGGTAATCGATTTGAAATTAAGGAAATTATGGAAATGTTAATGATATGAAAATAGAAACCTGGTAAGAAATGTACATCATGATAAATGAAAACAATGAGGGGGGGCGTGGGGAAGTCATTAAAGAATGTATAAATTGTATGTGATCTGGCCCGAATCGGGGCTGGACAAAATTTGGAAAACCTAATAAAAATTATTTAAAAAAAAAAAAAAAAAAGGAAAATGAACGCTGATAGGTGGGTATGGACAAATTCCTAAGATATGAGGCTAACTGAAAGCCGTGCCCGTATTGGATTCCAGCTGCAATCGGGCCACAGATTACATTGGATCTGGATCGCAGGTCACTATGTGAGATGTCCCAACACCTTTGCCTCAGGGATACAAGGGCAGTATCGTAGCCCAGTTGATACAAAAGGGATGGTGACAGTCCAATCGAGGTGGCTTTTCTGGCCATAGTTTTCAACCATGGACTGATAAACTCCTTGTTGGTTAGATGCACAAGTAATCCCTTCCCCAGGCCAAATACTGAGATCTTAAGCCAGTATTTCAAGGAAGCCCAGCAAACTTGGGTGGAACGTGGGCATTCACCTGTTTCCAGAAATAAGATTGGATTTGGGGCACAATTTGGGACCTGTAGTAAGGACCGAAGAAACTTTGCCTGGAACCCATCAAACTTAGGAAATAAGCCGTTGTACCAGACGTTTGAAGCGTAGAGAAGTTGGGAGACAGATTTTGCATTCAAAACCCTTATGGCTGATGGAACATAATATCTACCCCTTGTAAAGAAGAATCAGAGTATAGCAAATTTGCTTATCTCCACCTTTGGTATGCAGTCTGCCAGTGGCAATTCCAGGATTTTGAGTGGTGAAATAAAAGCCCTAGGTACTGGAAGCATTTGGGCTGTTCTAGATTGTGGCCATCCAGTACCCATTTACTCCGGGAGAATCTTTTTTTGAAGACCAAAATTTTTGATTTTTCATAATTGATGTATAAACCGTTAATAGAACAATAATCTCAAAACTTCCTCAGTTGGTATTTCAAGCCAGGTCTAGAGCGGGAGAGGATGGCCACGTCATCCGCGTATAACAAGAGAGGGGTCTTTCTGATGCTTATTTTTGGATGTGCATAATGAAAGGAACAACAGACAGTATCCTTACTGAATGAGCTCTCTGTGGATTCTAACGATTTATCTTTGCACCGGATAACAGAAGTTTCTTTCAGCATCTTTAGCATCCTTGCTAAACTCACAACACACTGAATGAGGGCCAGAAAACAGAGAGCGTGACAAGTTCATCTCGTCCCCAAAACACGTTATGTTAATGTGTGCGTGTGTGTGTGCGTGTGCGTGAGCGTGTGTGTTTGCTCTTTTTGCTATTACCTATTAACACATTTGAGAGATGGATCAAATTTTTCTCTTACTCCTAATTATACGTTACGAGGTAAAGGTAAAGGGACCCCTGACCATTAGGTCCAGTCGTGACCGACTCTGGGGTTGCGGCGCTCATCTCGCATTATTGGCTGAGGGAGCCGGCGTACAGCTTCCAGGTCATGTGGCCAGCATGATTAAGCCGCTTCTGGTGAACCAGAGCAGTGCATGGAAACGCTGTTTACCTTCCCGCTGCAGTGGTTCCTATTTATCTACTTGCACTTTGACGTGCTTTCGAACTGCTAGGTTGGCAGGGACCGAGCAATGGGACCGAGCAGGGACCGAGCAATGGGAGCTCACCCCGTTGCGGGGATTTGAACCGCCAACCTTCTGATCGGCAAGCCCTAGGCTCTGTGGTTTAACCCACAGCGTTACGAAGCAGTCAGTTATTTCTGTTGGGAGATTCATTCCCCTGTGTGCAGTTATGGGATTGTTGTTTATCACATGACTGGGTATATGTTTTCATTCCATAGAGTGGGGAGTGGGAAGTGATGGAAGACAGGATGTTTTGTCTTACAGTGTTCCCTGAAGTAGGACTTTTGTCCTTTGCTCTCTCTCTTTGCTGTCTGATGCTAGAGAGAGAGGGAGCCATGTTGAAGTGCTCTGACTGTGTTTATATGTAAATAAACTAGTTTAGCCAACATGCTGAGTTGCTGTGGTCTGTCACGCAAGCTGGGCAAAACTCTGTGGATCCAGCAAGAGTGTGTTGATGTACTCCCACATCACTATGATGTCCGGGGGCTGAGGAAGATGAGAAGCTCCCGAACGATCGTCCAGGAAGAAGGGAACATGCCAGTCGGGCATGTGTCTCTGCCAAGGTTCTACTTGTGAGTAGAGGCCGTTTCCTGACAATTTCAACCTTGTAACACTCAAAAACAAGAAAATAATAATTGTGAGATCCTTCTAGAAATCACAGTTTGCAGTTCACAGCTCAGTCAATCTATTTGTTGTCACACTATTGCTAAATAAGGAACTGCTCCATGAAAATAGGAACAAGTAGCAAGCTTATTTCCCAGTACATATATGCTCACAGCCCAAACTCTCAGCCTTTTCTCTCCTAATACAAACTGCAAATTAAATCCAAGCTGTTTCTCTGCCTGCCCCACTAGACAGAGAGTGCCACCTCCCAAAGGTTGGAGAAGGATTCTGGGAAATTAAGACAAGCATCCTCTGCAATATAGGGAACACTGACATTGACTAATCACAGTTTGTCTAGTGATAGTACTGTTCACAGTCTCCAGCAGTTCTGTTTCAATCTATACCCATACAATTCCCATGGAAGGCAAATTCCATGGTTTAATTAGATTCAAAACTGCAAATTTATTTATTAGGCCTGCTTATGAGAAATTAATTTTGAATTTAAAATGATGTAATTTGAGTTGGACAAATACGTTCATTCTTTATTTGCTGCTGGTAAACTGCAGTATCTGTGAACTGTGCATATTTAGTGTCGCTTATTATAATTCATTTGTGATAATGGATCCACAGCAGCAAAGCAGAAGAAAAAATATGAGTGGGTTGTGGGGAGAGAAACAGTATTTGTACAATATGATCCTAAAAAGTCAGCCCCACTTTCCGTATGACTTACTTCTATGTATAGAAAATCCTAAGTAGAAAAGCTTACACATAAGTAAGTATACCTAGGAAAGCACAGAACAGTAGATAAATTACAGTTTTGGCTTGAATATTAACAAAAAACCATTCCACTTTCTAAGTGGAAAAAATTTATGGTTCATTACTATAAAACCAGAACTATGTGGTTTGTGAAGTATGTGCTTTAATTTGTGTGTGTATCAGAATTTAGAGTCCCATATGAATTCCCTATGCATTTCCCCCTATACACATAAGGGAAACACATGCAGATGAGTTCAACCAGCAAAATATAATCACTTTTACATCTCATTAACCTCAACCCAACACTCACACAAGTATTTAAATTCTTTAACTGAAGGAATGGGACTAAAAATGGCTTAATCTGGGTTGGATTGTGTTTGTATAAATATATTATAAATTTATCACAAATAATTATCACACCAGTGGTGGAAAAATAAAAGGTTTATTCAGACTGCAGTAGGAAGGCACGGGGAAATCCAGTTCCAAATCCTGTACACAAGTTAAACGGCAGGTGTCACACAGGTCTGTCCATTTCAAGTACATTGGTTAGACTTCCTTATGATCCTATCGGCCACCAGCATTTAGCACCAGAGATCCCTATGGCATGTGCTGTTGTCTTCTCTTTCCTTATCTCATCTCACAAAGCCAGCAGTTACAACTTGGTCACCAGGATAAGGGGGTGGTCGCATGTCTGGGAGTTTCTAGCTTATTTTGCTGGTCAGCACAATTTTTAGGGAAGTCTCATTTGACAAGTTAGGGTGTGATGAGTATTAGCAGCCTCTTGACAGCTTTTGCTGACCATTGCAATGTAGTGTTACTTTTGAGGTTCATGGGGAATGAGTCAGGAGAGCTAAAAAGTGGCAGAAAGCTCTAAAGTTTACGCTCTTCCCAGTCTGAGCTGGGTTAAAAGATTACTGGGGAGACCAAAGTTATGCTTGTCATGCAGGGGCTATAAAACTGATTTGGGGTTTGTTTGTTTGCTTGCTTTTAAAAAATCAAGTGGTATATAAATTTTATGAAATTAAATAAATAAAAGTAAATATGTGCCATGAGGGCTGTACCTACATTTTGTATGATGGCAGCTACTGCCAGGATTCTCATCAGATGACACGCCTGCTTGTAGTTTCAAATCCCCGCCTTGCCATGAAACATGCAGGATGACTTTGGACCACTTGTTATATCTCCATTTATCTTCCATACAGCATTGCGAGGATAGAATGAGATAGCTCTCTATACACAGCATAGACTGTCCTAAGAGAAAAGGTAGCATATAAATTATATCAGAAATGGTTGATAATGCAACACTATTTCTTAGAAGTCATCATAATGTTCAATGTGTATTAGACAGAGGATGATAGGGGCGCTAATAAGGGGCCAAAATATAAAGCTATCATTCATCAAACTGCTTTCTGGAGTACAAGATTCTCTCAGGCAGCTGGGAATCCATTTAATGGTGCAGAATAAAGTCACTTACTGTAGAAATCACTTACTGTAACACACACACACACAATGTTTATTATTAATGATTATTTATTTATTCAATTTGTACACCATCCATCATAAGCAAATCTCAGGGCAGTTCACAGCATAAAAATACAAGATAAAAACACAAAACACATAATAAAACAAGAACAACCCAACCCAACCCAACCCTACCTCACTGGTTTGTTCTGAAGTGGAATGCCAGCAACTGTTGTGATAAGGCAGACCTATGGCTCATCCCAAGGAGAGATCTTAAAATGTTAATCACCTTCCTGCAACTGCATGGTTTGCAAATTAACAACAGTCGAGTAACCAGTCATACTATGAATATTGCATATTGCACATTCATCTTAGTGAAGGGACAGCTCACCCATCCACAGAATTAATAAGAGTCCTAAATTTGTTTCCCACATATACTCTGCTTTCAAGTTCTAGCTTTCAGTTTAACGGCTTAGGACGCTTGGATGCTCAGATGCCGAAGATGGACAGCCCTTTCTGCATCTGCCCTCTGCAGACGAGCCCCTTGGAACATACCATGCAGACTGAACACAAGAATTTATAGTGAGTGATTGTTGACACCACCATCTTGAGTTCTGATGCCACCAACACAGATATTGATGAATTGCCACAAGAGAGTTGATGGACCTGATGGACCTGACAAGAGATGCCCCATGCACATAGATGCTTCCCATTGGACATTCCCAAATGATAGGATGGTGGTTAAAGTGTATTTGGTAGTGCTGGGAACGGGGCAATGGTCATACATCCTCCCCCTGGATTTTCTGTGAGGGAAAAGTCCTCCCCCCTGAGCTTCCTTTTATTTTGTTCCTATGAGGGTTGTTCCTACGCTTAACATTCAAGCTTCCATCCTTATTTTAACCCTAACATTAAAGGCTGCCTGTCCAGATTGTTTCTTTCTTATCTTTTATTTTGCCATTTGTTGTGTCCAAGAATGACGGGATAAGTAAATCACAAGCATGTTATCCTAAAATCTGCAGTAACAACCACAGCAAAAGTGAACCACAACTGTGCAGCAGTTCTCCATTGCTCCTTCCCATCTGTTTATCGGCAGACTCCCTTCAGCTTCCTGTTACTCCCAGCTATCTTAAAAGACGACTTGAAGGGAAACTCCATATTAAATCAGCATGTTACTAATGCTGTAGCAATTATTTTATTTGTTTGGCTTCAACCCATAACAAAGATAAAAATACTTTCACTATTAATGATCTCCTTTATCTTTATACACATAGAGACACATGTTTTTCACCTAATCTGTTTCTTCCCCATAGCTGCATTTCATTTTTTAGCGCTGCTTCCTACTGATTCCAGTCCCATCACAATTGCAGCCCTGCAACTTGAGTCCCTAATGAGATTTCATTCCCTTCTCCCTGTTGCAGATATTGTGCAGTTTGAAGTGACTGGAGGCACAAGAATCGGCTCTTTTTGGAGCAGCCAAAGACCCTGGAACAGCCCCTGATACTTCTTTGAGAGAACAGCTCAACAGAGGAATAGCATTTGCTTCTCTAAAAATTAAGCACCAGGAAAGAACAGTCAATCCCCACTTCCTCCAAATCTCAGCTATTTTGTACAAGAGTTTGAATTAGGTCACAAGTCTTAGAAATGTTGTAAAAGGCATACTGTATTATTTATTAGAATTTTAAAATCCTGTGAGCTTCTTTCCCCTGATTAATTAAGAGCTTGAAGACATATCTTAATTCTCAACATTGAACTTTAATTATAAGGCGGTAATGAAGGAAATATCAGTTATTTACTATGATTGAAATTTCATGTCCACCAGGAGTAGCCTTTGCCACAATGAGCAGTGAGCTATCCCTCCTTTTCCACCCAACACTATTTTATTTTGCTAAGAGGAATATCCAGGTCCCTTTTCAAAGTGCTTGAAAGGTAGCATGTAGTTTTTCTTCCACTAAAATAAAATAAAAAACCCCAATATAATTATATCAGGTTGCTGAAGAAAGAGAGAGACGGGGGGGGGGGGGGGGTCTGAATCATTCAGCTTAAAGCCCAAGAACAGAGTTTAGTAGATTTCTAATTAGAGGTACATGTATTTTCATTTAAGGAAATTGAACTGGGGTGATATGCATAATTAAGTGCTGGTTCCTACAAAATTGTTATTACCAATGCTAATTTACTAGTGAATAGCCTAGGGATAGAGCTGCTTAGATTTAATGCCATAGTCATAGCAGATATTCATAACTTTTGCAACTGCCTACTTCTAAGGCAGTTGCTAATGCCATCAATCTTAAGTTAGGCTCTAATTTCCTACCTTTTTTACCCTACAGCAAACTGTTATAGCAGCCATTGGACAGTGCTTTGCTTTTACTGGACAACCAGCAGTGAAGGGCTACTTCTGTCATCTAATGAATAAGACCAACTTATTGTGCTGAGTTGAACCCAAACTCATAAGAGTACACCTCATGATGGCAAAAGCCATCGCGCTGAAAAAGAAAGAAAATTCTTGAACTCCATAAACTTACAATGCATATTTTTTATCCCCTTAACTGAAATTTGTATTAAAGACAACCGTCATTTTTATAAACCAAGGATTTTATTAAGGTTTCAGATATCCCTAGAGACCTTTGGGGGGAAAGCCAGTTATACCTGTGGATGAAACTGAGTTGCTTAGGAACAGGTTCTTGAGACTGAGCAATCATTTATGTATTAGAATGTACTGGTATTTACACTCCTCTAAAATAACCAAATGACAGTGTTATTATGACAGATTTCCCATAGCAATGTACTGTATACATTTCTAAAAAGTTGATTAAAAAAAATGTATGGTGGAGATCAGGAAAACCTGGCACCCAAATAAAAATCCTTCTTGACTTTGTCACAGTATTTTTGTCATAGTTCTGCATGGCAGCAACAGAAAAATTTACCTGACAAAATGTCCAAGATTGAGCGCTTCTTGTTTACTCCCTAAAATATATGTAGCATGACACACACACACACACACACACACACACACACACACACACAGATATAAAAATTGGCAGAGGTGGATGGTGTTCCATTAGACACCCTGGACTGGATCCAAACTTGCAGATAGCAGTGCTCCATTAAATAGATGTTGACATGGGGAGAAAGGGGGGAAGGTCATGTTCTTCCTTCCCCTTCCCTCCATAGCCTGCCATTTCCCCATAAAATCTGCTCCATGGGGAGGGGGACTCCCAAGAAACAGAAGTTCCAGCACCTTTTTTTTGGCCCTGCTCTGTCCAAGAAGTCCACTCACCAAACAAAGGAAGTCCCCAAACGGCGAGGTGCACAGGATGGTGGTCGAAGCGGCCTGAGCGTGGGGGCGGGAGGAGCAAGCGCAACATGGTGGTGGTGTCGTCATCTGGGTTGGCAACAGAGGCAGTGAGTTCTGGCACCATTTTTCCTATAAAAAAGCCCTAATTTATACTTTGTGTGGTGGCATCACGGAGGGCAAATGATACCCATTAGAGCACAGCCCATGCTTCCCATACTAGCCAGACTGCCAATCTCACAATGATTAAAAATAACTGAAACACAAGAAGCCCTCTTTTTTTGTTCTGATGAGGCTCTTCATAAAACTGCCTTTGCTCATTTGAGCTCAGTACATATTGCCGTTGCTCATAATATGAGCAAGTCCTTGTTAAAGCTAATTGGATATGGGCTCATTTCTAAGCAAAGGTTTGACATCATTTTACATACTTTCCCACTTACCCTTACTGTTTGCAATGGAGATTAAAGTGACCCAGACCTAAAGTTAGTTAGTCTCACACTGTTAATACAATAATAGCTGCACATCTATAAGACATTGGCAACTGTAATATATCAAAAAACCTGTTGAGCAACCTCAGACCTCAAGTAATCAAATGAAATTTGACAGATAATTCTCAGCTGGCCAGAAAATCATGAACTGAAACCTTGTCTTCAGTTCATTTCCCAGCAAAACCTTTGGTGAGTTTTGAAAATCTTGAGTTAACGTCCCATTATCCTTACCACCACTAATGCACAAATGTAGGCCATTAATTTTAATTTGCAAGCTTCTTTGTATTTCATTCTTGGACTGGACATTAGATTGCAGAAGGACAATTCTGAGCTCAGTCTGAAACCGCAAAAGCAAAACTCAGTCCACCAACCATGTATTACAGCCTGCAAGGGGTTTCCATTCCATTCATTTGGTGGCAAATTGGAAAATGCAGCAAACGAGACCATTTGTCAGGAGCCAAACACCCAAAGCACAAATGACTCCCACATGACAATCTGCATTTGGTGTCATCTTCATCTACTCTTTCAGTCTCAATTCTTCGGTTGCTAGTGGAGTTCCTGGGCCTTATAGATCTTCTGGGAGTCAAGATGGGGAGAGCAGGTTTAAAAGTTCTAGGAAAAACTTCACCACTTAATTCTGCTCAACCTCCAAATTTACTTCAAATTTCACTTGAGGCAAAATTCAGTGACAAGCAAGTCCATCACTATTCATATATCAGCACATTCAGCTTGTGGCACATCTTCAGTTGTGTCAGGACTTTCTTTGAGCTGGTTGCTAGCATTACGAAGCAGCAGGTGTTTACAACCTGCATTGTCACTTCTCATTTTTTTCTGATCCATCACTATCTTATTATAATCTTCCTCCCCCCTCCCTCCTTCCCTCCTTCCTTCCCTCTCTCTAGGTTGTCATTCTTGCCCCCCCCCCGCCAAACAGCATGTTATAGGCAGAGTGTTGCAAGCTTGACAACAAGAGAATGGCTGAGATGCTATAAACTGGATTGGTTTGTGTGGAGAATTAGCCATGAGAGCCTGATGGACGAGGCAGTGGACTTTTAAATATTGAATGCTGGGGACAAACAAAAGGGAAGCTGTTGTGCTCTGCTTGTTAATGTTCACTGCTGGGAAGAGTGAAGGGGAACCAGAACGCTGTGCTGGACAAACCTTTGCTCTGATCCAAAAAGGCTCTTTTGTGATCACAACCTTTGTCATGTCACACATCTCTGATTCCCTGAGAAATCTTCAGCTGTGAGGCATGTGATGGCATAAAAAGTACCACGCTTGCTTACCAGGCATTCTTCTCTAAGCTCTGGGTGGGAATTCAGGTCAAATATGCAAGGCATATAAGGGGGCTGGGGAAGCAGTGGAGGCAAAGAAATCAAGGAAATTCCAGAAGCTGAGGTTTTATTGAGAAGGCATAAGACAAAGCCATTTGCTGGTTAACTGTGAAGGTGGATAGGATAGGATAGGATAGGATAGGATAGGATAGGATAGGATAGGATAGGATAGGATAATCTTTATTGGCATTGTCCAATGCAGAACAACGAAATTGAACATTTACATCAAACTTACAACAACCATCAACTTGCTATCCCCACCCATCCCACCTCTGCATAATAACCCCCTAAAAACTCTGATACCTCCCCTATTTACCTCTAAAACTCTGATACCCCCTATCTGAGTACAGACCCTCCCTCACAGACTGCCTTTCGTTGCATTCAGAACATAAATCGCTCTTGGGTAGAAGCTATTTCTCAGGCAGCTGGTCCTGGTCTTTATGACCTTATACCTCCTTCCAGAAGGCAGAAGCTGAAATAGATCATTTCCGGGGTGCACACTATCCTGCACAATGTCTGTTGCTTTCTTATAGCACCTGGAGGCATAGATTTGGTCCAAAGTGGGAAGAGAGCACCCAATTATCCTCTCCACTGTCTTTACAACCCTGGACAGCGCTGTTCTTTCCCCAACCGTGCAACTCCCAAACCACACACACAGACCATAGGTTAGTACACTTTCTACTGTACAGTGGTAAAATACCCTCAACAGGTCCTTTGATAGATTGTTTTTCCGGAGGACTCTCAGAAAGTATAGCCTCTGCTGTGCTCTCTTCATCAGATCTTTACTATTTGCTCCCCACATTAGATCATCTCTCAACTCCATTCCCAGAAAGCGAAACACGGAGGTTGTCCCAGAGAAGGGAGGACGAAAGGGTGTGACTGCCTGCCAGGGAGACTGTGCTGTGACTGTTTTGGCTTTCAGGAGAACGAGAGGACAGTTGCTGTAGGAACTGGAAATTTGGAGGAAGAGAGTGTTGGCGGGAGAGAAGAGATTTTTCCCTTCCTTATGCTCTGTTCAAAACACAGATATTCCTTGTCTGTGGCATGGCTTTACCGGGTGGAAGTGGGAGTCCAGAATAAGGCCACCCAAAACCAGGATTCAAGGCTATTTTAGGCTGAGTTTATTCCTAGAATCTCCTAGAGTTCAGGAGTTCAGAGGAGCAACCATGAGCATCCAGCTGAAATACCAGCTAGACTGAGCATAGCCCATCAAGGCTGCTCTACTGAAAGACCTTCTAGAAGAACCAATATAGTAATAAAAACAAAGGGTTTAAAAAATAAGATGGTCCTGGAATTGCTATTTTCAGATTCATAAAAGAATGACCCCCCTTACTTAATTGGGGGTTTTGATCCTGGGTTTTAGGTGGAATTTAAAGGACACTCAAAATATCAGGGCTCTCCATAGTCCAATGTTTTTCAATTGGTGGGTCGCAGCAGGAGCACTGCCACCATGCAAATATATGATAAAAGATTGAGAAATGGGTCCACAAATGCATGTTTCGGTTAGAAGGGGTTCCTGGGACTGAAAAGGTTAAAGATACCTGCCATACATAGTCAATTGAGGGATTGAGCTGAACCCATGAAAGCATGTAGGGAGCACAGATTTTAAGCAGATTCAGCTGAGTGTGTTTAGAGGACCCCCCAGAGATTGGGAACCTTGTGATGAGAATCCCTTCCGCTCTGGAGGTGTGGAGATGCTGGGGCAGGGCCAGCACAGGGTGCCGCACAGAGCCACATTGCTCTCCATTCCCCCAAGTCTTTGGCTGAATGCCTGGAGAGGGTTACAGTGATGCTTTAATTGGATTAGGAACAGGAGGAAGACGGTGCATTCATGATTTTGGGGCTTCCCATGCTGGTTTATAGAGGGTGAAGTCATTCCCCTTGTCCATTTGAACAGAGGGTTTGGGGGAGAAACGTAAGTGTATTTGTTCTATCTTGCTAGATCTTGCCAGTCTATCTTTCCAGACAAGATGGGGATGTTTTGAGCTGAGGTACTCCTGAGGTGGCACAAAATGGATACCTAATGGCAGATGCTGCTCTGCTTCTTCTCTTCTTGTTAGCTTCAACATCCCATGCTGTGGCTCAGGATGGACAAGGCAAAATAGGGGCAAAATTGCATCCTCCATGATACACTGCAGCACTCCTGCAGTGCTTTGAGAGAAAAGTGTTTTAGTTCAGCTCTGGTGTGAATGAGACATATCCTTTTTTGGTATTAAGAGGAAAAAATAACATTTCTGATGTTGATCTGAACTGAACCACATAGAATTTTTCCTCCAGCAAAATGATTGACTTTTTCAGTTTTGCTCCTAAAAGGTCATGTAAAGTTTAACCAAAATTGTTTGGGAGGGTTTTTTTCTGGATGGAAAGAACTTGCAACCACACCTGGTTAGCATTATAATCCCTCAAATTAATTTTAGAAAAAGGAAAAGGGAATTAGTAAGTACTGAGTTGTCCCTCAAACTCTCTCTCTCTCTCTCTCTCTCTCTCTCTCTCTCTCTCTCTCTCTCTCTCTCTCTCACACACACACACACACACACACACGACCAGCATTTCTTTGTTTTCAAAGGTATGTTGATAACATGGCATTTTGATGAACTGTGTTGAGGATGTGACCAAGAGGGAGCAAGTCTCTAGAGGATTGGGCAATTAATAGAGAAACTAGTCATTCCTCATGAATAAAAAGTAAATATATGCATTAAACACATGTTACCTGTCAGAACATGACTTATAACTTCCCCAAGGCACCTTGCTTTTTCCACTCAATAATGCCTTTTTCAATAGTATACAGAACCAAACTGATATTGAATGTGTGCTTCATGTGCAGAACCTTCAAGCTCCTCCTTTTGTGTTGCAGTATTGCTTTCATTAGATTAATTAGAACTATGTGCATCTTCTTTGGTGATTCGTTTTAAAAGTTGTTGTGGGTCACACACTCTCTGATTTTATGAGCATCCCAATTTCTCCATCCAACTCGCTTATGAAGATGTTGAACAACAATGGGCCCAGGACAGAACCCCATGGCACCCCACTTGTTATTTTTCCCCCAGAATGAATAGGAACTGTTAGTGAGCAGTCTTTGGGTTCCTTCAGTCTATGCAAATTTGCATAACAGTTACCTTGTCCAACCCACATTTTACCAGCTTCTCTGTAAAAACATCAAGTGGGTTGTTTGTCAAAAGCCTTACTGAAGTCAAGCTACATTATGTCCACAGCCTTCTCCTGATCCACCAAGTTTGTAACTCTATCAAAAGAAGAAATGAGATTTGTCTGGCATGACTTTTTTTTGAGAAATCCATGCTGCGCCTTAGTAATCACAGCATCCTTTTCTAACTGCTCACAGACTGATGGTTGAATCCTCTGTTCTAGGACCTTCCAGGTTTTGACATCAAGCTCACTGTTTTAAAGTTACTCGGGTCTTGCTTTTCTTCCTCTTTTTGAAGGTTGTGTGTGGATTATGTATAAAAGCAAGTACTCGCTCTCCAATGATTCTAGATAAAAATGTTGTATTAATGCAGCCAGAGCCAGCTGGGATAGCTCAGTCAGTAGAGCATGAGATTCTTAATCTCAGGGTCGTGAGTTTGAGACCCATGTTGGGCAGAAGATTCCTACATTGCAAGGGATTTAACCTGGTGTGGTTAAATTTCATAATATATGCTAATATTCCAGAAAATGAACAATCACTCTTACCAGAATTTGGCTTAATTTCATTGATCTAAATTTAAATTTAAGCATAAATTGTTATCTTCACTTTGGGCCTCCCTCCCACATTCATCAATATACCTTTATATGGTTTCATTGGTAACATAAGAGGAAAAATGACTATTACTCATACTTTAAGCACAGCCACAAGGGCTCCTGATTTGGCATCTAGCTATGCCATCACTAGATGGGGCGGGAGAGTGCTAGAGTCCTGTCTGGTCAATTTGCATGGAATCAATTCCAATCTGTTACCCCTGAGGGTGTGGACAGGCTGCTTGGCGAGTGAAACCAACCACCTGTCTCCTTGATCCTTGCCCATCCTGGCTTATAAAAGCTAGCCAGAAAGGGCTGGGCGATGGGCTCTGCAGAGTGGTGAATGCTTCCCTCTGTGAGGGAGCCTTCCCAGACCCACTGAAAGAGGCGGTCATTAAACTCCTTCTTAAAAAAAACACCATCATTTAACCCAGCTGATATGGCCAACTATCACCCAGTCTCAAATCTTCCATTCTTTTCTTTCTTTCTTAGCCTTATCTTCTTCTTCATTTAATTTTTATTGCAATTTAAAAATTTATAGATCTTACAGCGTCTTTTTCCTTTACAATTCACATACATAATCTGTTTTTCTTTCTATACTTATTCATATTCATCTATTACTCTATAAAGCTTAACTTCCCTCTTAAGAGCTCCATCTTCTCTGTTTATTTCATTTTCTTTGAACTGTGTTCCAGTATACCTTCAACCTTTTCTTCGTATACAATATCTCCGCCAGTTGATTTTATTTTGTGAAATTTACTCTAGGCACACCCAAGTTTGGATTTGGGAAACATGTTTACTCATGTAATTTTTAAAACAATCCCATTCATTTTTCACCGTTGAGCTCAGGTGGTTTCTTATTGCTTCTGTCATTTTATCTAATAATAATAATAATAATAATAATAATAATAATAATAATAATAATAATTTATTATTTATACCCCGCCTATCTGGCTGGGTTTCCCCAGCCACTCTGGGCGGCTTTCAATCAAATATTAAAAACAATACAGCATCAAACATTAAAAACTTCCCTAAACAGGGCTGCCTTCAGTTGTCTTTTAAAAGTAAAATAGTTGCTTATTGCCTTGACATCTGCTGGGAGGGTGTTCCACAGGGCAGGCACCACTACCGAGAAGGCCCTCTGCCTGGTTCCCTGTAACCTCACTTCTCGCAGCAAGGGAACTGCCAGAAGGCCCTAGGCGCCGGACGACGGGGGTGCTCTGGGAGCCAGTGAAGATCCTTTAGGACTGGTGTTATATGGTCCCAGAAGTCACTCCCAGTCTAGCTGCCGCATTCTGGATTAATTGCAGTTTCCGGGTCACCTTCAAAGGTAGCCCCACATAGAGCGCATTGCAGTAGTCCAAGCGGGAGATAACCAGAGCATGCACCACTCTGGTGAGACAGTCAGCAGGCAGGTAGGGTCTCAGCCTGCGTACCAGATGGAGCTGGTAGACAGCTGCCCTGGACACAGAATTAACCTGCGCCTCCATGGACAGCTGTGAGTCCAAAATGACTCCCAGACTGCGCACCTGCTCCTTCAGGGGCACTTACCACATTCAGGACCAGGGAGTCCCCCATACCTGCTGGCCCCGTTTCCCCAAAACAGGACTTCTGTATTGTCAGGATTCAACTTCAACCTGTTAACCACCATCCAACCTCCAATGCTTCCAGCCACTCACACAGGACCTTCACCGCCTTCACTGGTTCCGATTTAAAACAGAGGTAGAGCTGGGTATCATCTGCATACTGATGAACACCCAGTCCAATCCCCTGATGATCTCTCCCAGTGGCTTCATATAAATGTTAAAAAGCATGGGGGAGAGGACGGAACCCTGAGGTACCCCACAAGTGAGAGCCCAGGTGTCTGAACCCTCATCCCCCCACCGCCACCTTCTGGACACGGCCCAAGAGAAAGGAGCAGAACCACTGACCCCAGCTCCCAGCCCCTCTAGACGATCCAGAAGGCTGTTGTGGTCGATGGTATCAAAGGCCGCTGAGAGATCCAGCAGAACTAGGAAACAGCTCTCACCTTTGTCCCTAGCCCACCGGAGATCATCGCCGAGTGTGACCAAGGCAGTTTCAGTCCCATGATGAGGCCTGAATCCCGACTGGAAGGGATCCAAATGGTCCGCATCCTCCAAGTGTGCTTAGAGTTGTTCAGCAACCACCCGCTCAATCACCTTGCCCAAGAATGGAAGATTTGACATAATGATGGGCATTATGACAATAAACACCCTTAGAATAAACAAAAGTGTATTTCTTTATGCAACAACTGCGACTAGAGTATTAATTGCCAAGTATTGGAAAGGAGATCTGATTCCAACTAAGGTAGAATGTCAAAAGAAATTATGTGAATATGCTGAATTAGCTTGGACTACTGCAATGCGCTCTATGTGGGGCTACCTTTGAAGGTGACTCGGAAACTACAATTAATCCAGAATGCGGCAGCTAGACTGGTGACTGGGAGTGGCCGCCGAGAACATATAACACCGGTCCTGAAATATCTTTATTGGCTCCCAGTACGTTTCTGAGCACAATTCAAAGTGTTGCTGCTGACCTTTAAAGCCCTCAACAGCCTCAGTACTGTATACCTGAAGGAGCGTCTCCACCCCCATGGTTCAGCCCGGACACTGAGGTCCAGCACCGAGGGCCTTATGGTGGTTCCCTCATTGCGAGAAGGGAGGTTATAGGGATCCAGGCAGAGGGCCTTCTCGGTGGTGGTGCCCGCCCTGTGGGACGCCCTTCCATCAGATGTCAAGGAGATAAGTACACCACTTTTAGAAGACAGCCCTGTTTAGGGAAGGTTTTAAAGTTTGAAGTTTTATTTCTTTTTCATTTTTTTTTTAAATTTTTTTTGATTTTTTTTCTTTTTTGATTTCTTTTGATTTTCTTTTGATTTCAAAGTGTATGTCATGGCCTTTGTAATAATGTGAAAGGAAATTTATTTTGTATCATAAAATGTATCAAATTTATTTTGTATCATGAAATGTAAAAGTTTTATGCGGTGTAATGCAAAGAAAGAAATTAATAAAGTATAAAAAAAAGAGAGAAGTTTTATTCTGTTTTTAGTGTTCTGTTGAGGGCCACCCAGAGTGGCTGGGGAAACCCAGCCAGATGAGCGGGGTATAAATAATAAAATGATGGTGACATTGATCACTGGCGGAGCTTCATGCTCCGACACCGGGGGCGGGAAGCAGGCGGGGGTGGGGCTGGCGCGCATTTTGGGGGCGTGGTGCGCCGCCCGCAGGGGCGTGGTGCGTATTTGGGAGCGTGGCACGCCACCTGCATGGGCGTGGTGCGTGTTTTGGGGCGTGGTGCGCTGCCCACATGGGCGTGGTGCGTGTTTTGGGGGTGTGATGCGCACGCTGTCCGCAGGGGCGTGGTGTGCATTTTGGGGGCGTGGTGCGGCACCCGCAGGGCCGTGGTGCGCGTTTTGGGGGCGTGGCGCACAGTGCGAGTGGGGGGGCAGCCAAGATGGAGCCCTACCGGGATCGAGCTGCCCGGGGCGCACCGCCTGCTACGCACCACCCTTCCTACGCCAGTGATGATGATGTTGTAGTTGATGATGATGTTATCTGCTAACTCTGCTCTATCCTGTTTTCCTCTTATTTTTGTTTTTGCTTAAACCCATTCACCAACCAAGAACTTATACACTGACCACTAATAATGAAGGATATGTTGTAGATATTTATGGTGCAAATTTATGGTGCTATTTTTGTGATATACAAATGACATGAGAAGAATTGGTCTATTTCTTGGTATCATTTATTATTCCTACAATCCTTGTTTATAAAATAAAAAGTTATTCAAAGAAAGAAAGAAAAGGTAGTCTTACGCACTGACTATTAATGAAACCAGAGAAAGCACAACTAGGATGAATCTAGCTGTAAGTTCTTCCTGGACCTCCTAGGAACACTTTGCATTGCTTCTGAAGTGGAAGTCTGAAGAACATCCACGGAGGAGCTATGGCTTAGAATTCTGAAGGAGAAATTATGGGAGTGTTGAAGGGCTGTTAATCTCTCCTGTCGTGAGTGCCACATGCTGGCCTCCTATAAATAAAGATGATGCTAAGCATCTGCAGAATTTCCCCACCATTTCTAAAACAAGGAGCAAGCCTACCCCTAGAATTATTCATGTGCAGTTCACAAGATAATGAAGTCGTTAGGCTGTGACTTACGGGGTGACTTGTTAGATGGAGAACATTAGTATAAACTCCATGGGTTGGAAATTGAGTGAGTGAGCACATGGCGAGTAATGAGGATGATAAATGAGTTACTAGACAATAATTCACTTGAAAGCAGCTTGAATGCTTTCCCAAGTACAATTTTAACCATAATGTCTAAGGCAAAACAATAAAAGATTGGGGACGACGACCATGATAAGATTCATTACAGTTTGTATGAGTTTAATTCAGGTATAAGTTTGATCTGTATGTCTGATTCCAGCAGAAAGATCTGGGGAGCCTTCAGCTGCCCACCTACAGCCCTGCAGGAGTCGCTTTCTGTATCATGGGGGGGTGTCTATGTGTGAATTAAATAAGACTATGGATGAGGCAAACATGTGGGTACAGTTGTTGTGGTAGTTGGCATCTGTCTGTCTCAAGAGACAATGGAGTGTGCTTCTGGAGGTGAAGCCAAACTGCTGTATTCCTTGTTTTAAGTCCTTCTCCATGCCAGCTGCTTCCATGTGGCAATCCACTTCTGTACAGAAGTCCCCTGGTATATGGCAAGTGATATGATGCCAAGCAACTACGGGCAAGTTTCCCGCATTCATAGTGTTATGGGCCACAGACTACAGATACAAGACAGGAAGGCAATAAATCCAAGGAAGGCATTTCAAACCAAAACCAAAACAACTCTCTTTCAGGAGGAGAATAAGTGTTCATACAACCTCTCATCTCTTAGGTATGTGAATGCTAGCATGAAATCTGTTTTGATCTGCTTCCCTGAAGAATTTCTTTGGCTTAAAACACATAACAACTTTTCACGAAATCTTTTTTCACATCTTGTTTCAGTTACCTTTTTTTTTTTAGAGAGAGAGAGAGAGTATTTAGCATTGTGAAACTGGCATTGTGAAAGACTCATTATCATGGCTGCTAAGTGAGAACAGAAATAACAAAGACAAAACATAGACAAAACATACACTGTTTTTGAAGGCACAGTGTCTTTATGAAATATACGAGTTGTCCAGAAACATACAGATTCAATTCTTTACTTTTGTTTTCAACTTGCCATAACAGATTTAGATCCTTATGATATTTCAAAAAGGTAGAATAGCTTGGAGACAAATCCACCCATTTTGCTCTCCTACCACATCCGTTTTTGAGTATCTGATCAAAAATCAAAATGTGACTCAGTGTGTCTTTTCCTGGATCTGAGCTAAACAACTTATAATACAGCAGCACTTGAAAGTGTCAAATGTTATATGACATCACTTGCAAATGGGAAGGCTCTTTAAAAGAAGTCTTAAGGGCTAGTTATCTGCCACCCCAATACTTTCACACTTGTTAGATTGGTTTATTCATCCTGCAGTACTAGAAGCAGAGATCTTTCGACTTGGCAGTTAATTCCACTGGGGGGGGGGGGGAATCAATGAGAAATGTGCATCATCACTGAAGGTTGCATCCAAGACAGAGAAACTAAATAGCTCTTTAGACTCAAGGTGCTGATCTTGAAAATTACCAGCAGCTTCTCCCTGCAGCTTGCTTGTGTTCACAAACCACACTCAAGGACCAGCATCCAGAGCCATTGTTAAGTGGCATATCTGCCACACAGTGGAAACACAACATTGATTTTTTTTTTAAAGGAAAAATCAATTCTTGGTTTTACAAGATCAAAAGCTGCAGATAGCAAAAGAGAACCTAGACTTAATTATATAATGATAATCATTATGCTGATTGGATTCCCCAAAGGGTTGCACGGCAAAGAAAAAACCACTGTATTGATTTACTAGTAATAAACCCTGCCTGCTCCCGTTCCTACTAAGAAGATGTTTGGATCAGAAGATAGAACAGCACTGATTAGAAGCAGAGAGGCCCTTCTTATCTGTAAATAAGGCACACGACTCCATTTCTCAGTACTTTGCAACTGTCAAAATACAGTAAACACAAAAAGAGTCCCGATGTGATCACAGCAGCCTGCTGGACCTGCTAACGTACGGCTGCCAAAATGCTAACACCTTGATGAAGCCACAATCCAGTAGAACCTAGAACATCAGGGGAGAGTCTGTATCAAGGGCTATCTGCTGTCTTCCGAGGATGCTGCTGAAATCCTCAGTGGGCTCCCCTTGAACTTGGCTGGAAGCAGGAGGGGTGGGCAGAGAAGCAAATCTGATAGCTGCAGCTGCCACTCTGCTCTGCTGCAGAGTGGCCCAACTGGCTTTTTCCTTTTAAAGCAAAAGTGGATACTCAAGAAGAGCAATTCCACTTCCTGCATTGCTTCCTGTGCTTCTGGTGATTTGCAGCATACGCGCAGTTCAGGCAACAATGATATTTTCATTAAGGCGGTTTCACAAAGGAGAGAAATGATGGCTGGTGATATTCCTGTTTGGATAGAAATGATGTAGCCACTTTTATTTTGGGAGCAGTAAACAGTAAATACAACCTCAGTAAGTCCAGCAACAAAAATCCTGCCAACTTGGCAGTAAAGCTCAATGAACATATATAGACAAGGCACAGTTTGAAAACTTTAAAGCAGAAGCAGGTTCCAGTTTTTGTTACACCACATTAAACTGAAGCCCCTCTAACTCAATGGACCTGAAGTTCAAGCAAGGGTCAGTGAGACCAGTATCTGGCTTGGATGTTTATTCCAGATTTGTGGTATCGATAAGAGATGAGCAAATATCTCAGTTTCATTTCATATCATTGTTTCTGCCTGTGTTCTGCTCTCTGTATCTCAAACTTGGAAATGCTCTAAAATTAATTTTGAGATTCATATAAAGACATTTGCTGCAGTTTCCAGTTGGTCTACCCCACCCCTCATAAGTTATCAATGTGCATCAGTGCACACACATTGATTCAATCACATTGCAGGAAAGAATCAGGAGATGACCACATTATTGCATAAATATTCATTTTCCATTGTGATTTAACCAACATGAATATGTGCTGCTACACACAGCAACCTGTAAGGGAAAAAGGCACAGATGAAAAAATGCAATAAAATGGCTCAAAAACCTAAACGAGGTCTGGAAGTCGTCATGGCAGAAAGGCAAAGTGCTCCCCCACTGATGCCACTCCAAGATCAGGTACTTTGGAATCGGTTTCCATATGGGAATTACATAACAATCCTAAATTTCACGAACAGTACCTTCCATGCATAAAATTATCCAGAAAAGGCTTCCTTGTTTCACTTTATGGCACTTTAAAATAGAAGGCTGCAGTCCTAAGCATGTTATTAAGAAGTGAAGTAAGTAAGACCAAACCAAAACATGTTGTAACCCAAGGTGCGCTTTCATCAATGGGGCCTCCAAAATAAATTGTTCGTAATCCCCCCCAAAAAAGTTCGCAAACCGGGACATGACTTCTAAGTTTGACGTGTTTGTAATCCAAAATGTATGCAAACCAGACTGTTCGCAAACCAAGGTACCACTGTAATGTATTTTTGTGGTTTTTCATATTGTAAACTGCCCTTTGATCCTTGGAAGAACGGTATAGACATTTAAATAATAATAATAATAATAATAATAATAATAATAATAATAATAATAATAATAATAATAATGGAAACCACTGAGAATCAATCCTGGTGTTTTCTCCACAACCCCATCCAGACCTCCAGATTCTGTGAATGCTTAACATGTGGAGATGGAGGAACATTATACTTGTTGGCTTCCAAATTTAGACTGGCTCCGTAGCTGGGGATCCTAGACTTGTACATGCAAATTTATCTCTGCTTGATCAGGCAGGCAGCTTTCTTCCAGGGTTTCCCATTGCATTGAGAGCACACACACACACACACGGGCAGGAACAGTGTCTGACGTTGGTTGCTTGTACAGCGGGTTGGTTGTGTGTTGCTTGTACATCCACGTGTGGGACAAAAGCTACAGAGCCTTTGAGGAAGGGGACAGAATGTTAGAATCTGCCCTTTATAGGTAGGTTGGTAGGTAGGAGACTGATCTCCACTTTTATGTCCATGGTGTAAATGATGAGACAGTCATGAGTCTCTGAAGAGCTATGAGGAAGCCATGAGGTTGGAGATGCAACATGGCTGGGCAGATGGCTCCAGGACCAGGCAGCTTGAGCGAGTGCCTTCACACTGCCCATTACTCATCAAATGACTTTGTGGATGGCTCTGCTGCATTGGAAGCCTTCTGCTTGCAGTTTACGGAGTTTATAGAGCTTATTCACAAACAATGTCTGGATGTTTGGTTGGCCTCAAAACAACACTCTGCAAAGTAAAAATAATAATAAATCCTGTGCTGTCATGATTCCCTCCCTCTGTAGTTACCAGAAGACCCTGGGGCCAGTGAAAAGCTTCTGCTATGAATGTGGATTATTCTCTCTTCTCCACGATTTCTTACTATATAATGAGCACACTGGCGTGTTGCCATCTGATTCCTCTTTCCCCGACTCTCATCAAGCAGGGCATTCTGTCGGTTGGTGGCAGGGAAGGGCAAGCAAAGCTGTTGTGGTTGGGAATGAGATGGTTTTTCTTTTCTTTTCTGGCTCTTCCATGCATGTTTCCCTGGAGGCAGGTGAGGTGAGGTGACCTCCTACTTCTCTCACCCTCTGCTGGTTTCCCCGGCCGACCCTGACACCTCCCAGGGCAAGGCCTAGCCTGAGTGGTGGTGGAAGAGAAGACCAAAGATGATGTTGAAGCCAAGGAGGCGGTGGCAACCCTGTTCATCTCTTTCCTGCCTTCCCAGCCTTTCCATCTCTCCAGGTAAGAGCACTCTGTTAATGCTCAGAGGCACCTGATTAGAGGGCTCTTCCACTCCTTGCATCAAGCATGGTCCAGGTCAGGGGTGGGAAGTCGGGTATACCAGAAGGGGAGACTGAAGGAGAGAGAATAGAGAAAATATTATGGGGATTGGTAAGCAGATATATTAATTATATTTAATCCTCTACAGACCCATGTCTGTATGTTAATGAACAAAGAAAAAAACAGCTCTGCAGGCCTAGCACACAGAGAGCCCTGGTTGCAGAACAATATTCAAACCAGATAAAGGAACATTGAAAAACAAAACACCGAGTCAGCTGTAAATAAAATCTGCTCCCCCAAGTTCCATGGTTTAAATACAACAGATAACCGGGTCACTTATACCTCAAAATTAATAATTCCAGTCCAACGAAGGGCCTTTATGTTAGACCAAATGAATGTTTTCTCCTCAGCTTTTGTCAAGGGCAGATATTTAAACATCTCCAGAAATTATAGACATTGCGGATGTTCTTTGAATGTGCCATACACTGTAGAACATATCCTTTTCTATTGTCCATTGTACAACCAGCTACGCAAATGCGTGCTGCCCCATTTTTTGGGTAGTCTCACATCACGGCACAATGAAAACATCAGGTATTATCTGTCTGATATTAACCCAGAAGTGACTGCAAGGGTGGCTGAGTTTTTGTCAATAGTATCTCTTAGAGTAGTGAATTGGCACTATTTAGCGGGAAGAAATCCCAATGAAACGCCAAGCAAACTATCCAAAATGGATAAAACAAGATCTAATACTTGCTGGAGGTGTAAACAGGCAGAAGGGACACTGTTTCATATGTGGTGGGGTTGCAAAAAAAATTAAGAACTTTTGGGATATTATATATGAGGAATTGAAAAAAAAATGTTTAAGCAAACCTTCATAAAGAAACCAGAAGCCTTCCTCGTGGGCATTTTAGACTCAGACATTCCAAATGAAAAAAAGAGAATATTCTTATATGCTACAACAGTAACTTCGCTTCTCGCAGTGAGGGAACCACCAGAAGGCCCTTGGCACTGGACCTCAGTGTCTGGGTTGAACGATGGGGGCAGAGATGCTCCAATCAGGTATACTGGGCCGAGACCGTTTAGGGCTTTAAAGGTCAACACCAACACTTTGAATTGTGCTCGGAAACGTACTGGGAAGCCAATGTAGGTGTTTCAAGACCAGTGTTATGTGTTTTTGCCAGCCACTCCCAGTCCCCAGTCTACCTGCCACATTCTGGATTAGTTGTAGTTTCCAGGTCACCTTCAAAGGTAGCCCCACATAGAGTGCATTGCAGTAATCAAAGCGAGAGATAACTAGAGCATGCACCACTCTGGCAAGACACAGGGTCTCAGCCTGTGTACCAGATGGAGCTGCCCTGGACACAGAATTGACCTGTGCCTCCAAAATGACTCCCAGGCTGTGCACCTGCTCCGTCAGGGGCACAGTTACCCCATTCAGGACCAGGGAGTCCTCCACACCCACCCGCCTCCTGTCCCCCCAAAACATTACTTCTGTCTTGTCAGGATTCAACCTCAATCCATCCTCCAACCACCTCCAGACACTCACACAGGACACACAGCCTTCACTGGTTGCGATTTAAAAGAGAGGTCGAGCTGGGTATGATCATACTGGTGAACACCCAGCCAAAAACCCCTGATCTCTCCCAGTGGCTTCATATAGATGTTAAAAAGCATGGGGGAGAGGACAGGTACCCTGAGGCACCCCACAAGTGAGAGCCCAGGGGTCTGAACACTCATCCCCCCACCACTTTCTGGACATGGCCCAGGAGGAAGGAGACCCCAGCTCCCAGCTCCTCTAGACGGTCCTCTAGAAACGAGCACAATAAGCTTTAATTTGTATACCAAAATATGTTCAGAGTGAAAAAGGCAAGTTATGTAAATTAAGCTTCAAGCTACCACTGTGCACAGGTAATTGTTGAAAATATAATGGGTGGGTGTATATTTGGAAATGTTTTGTAATGCCTTAGGTAGACTGCCTTGAGGGGCATATTAAGGCAAATGCTGACATATGGCTTTATCTTCGGTTTGCAAATGCAGACTGTGTAGACAACATTTTAAAAAAAGTAATCATTACTAAGCTTTACAGATTCATTTTATAATTGAATGAATGACCTTCCTAATCTTCTGTGGTGTTATCCTGTTGGACAAAGCAGCTGCCTGGGGGAGGCCCTGCTGGTAATGTCCGCTTTAAGGAAAGCTGGGGGTCCATCACCTGCCAACTGGGCCGTACCCAGTTGCTTTCTCCCCACCCCCCTCCCTGCCCCACTTTTTGCTAATTTATTTGCTTCTTGTGAAACTTGGATATATACACACAGACTATACAGTCAGAGTAAGAGTTAAATCCCTGTTCCATTCGTCCTAAAAAATTGCTTCAAAGTTCTCTCATCAGCCTCTTTTCCCCCTCAGGCAATTTCTTTTCACCTATTCCTTACATTAATGTTGAGAGAGAGAGAGAGAGAAGAGACCTTGTCAAAAATACTTCTGCCCTAGTAAGGTAAAGGTAAAGGTACCCCTGACCATTTGGTCCAGTCGTGTCCGACTCTGGGGTTGCAGCGCTCATCTCGCTTTATTGGCCGAGAGCCGGCGTACAGCTTCCGGGTCATGTGGCCAGCATGACAAAGCCGCTTCTGGTGAACTACAGCAGCGCACGGAAACGCCGTTTACCTTCCCGCCAGAGCGGTACCTATTTATCTACTTGCACTTTGATGTGCTTTCGAACTGCTAGGTGGGCAGGAGCTGGGACCGAGCAACAGGAGCTCACCCTGTCACAGGGATTCGAACCGCCGACCTTCTGATCAGCAAGCCCTAGGCTCTGTGGTTTAACCCACAGCGCCACCTGGGTCCCCTAGTAGTACCTGCCCTAGTAGTACCTGTCAGATTGCAGCAGGTTTACTCTGCCCCATAAGATTGAATGGGAAGTCCTTAGACCTTGGCCAATACCAGACTGCCCAGCCTCCTCCTCCTCCTCCTCCTCCTCCTCCTCTCTGGGGTCCTTGTGATGGAACAGGGGTGGCTCTTGGTTGTGGAGGTACCTTGGGCCAGAGGGTGTATTTGTGTGTGTGTGTGTGTGTGTGTAGAGGGGGTTGTGTGATGAGGGCTTTCCCTTCATTTCCTCCCCATTACCACCATCTGCTTCCTTGTCTGAAGAGTACTGATGGGAGAATATGTCAATTTCATTTCTCTCCATTTCTCACTATTCCAATCTTAAATTCAGTTCCTCACATTTCCTGTTTGCATTTTTTTTAAAAAAACGTTTGATTATGGATTTCTCCTCATATACACATTTTTCTATGCAGTCTCCCCCTACTATTTTTGGAAGTTCATTGTTTCCCTGCTAGCCATGGGCCTGTCTCAAATGGTCATCGATCCAACACACCCAACAGGACATACCTTTGCTTGAGCCTTCAATTCATGTGGGGAGGAGGGTGGCCTGGGGGGTGGGGGACTCTGATCAGACCACTTCCTGGTGAGGTTTGAAGTTGCAGCAACGATTCTCCCTTGCAAAGCTGGAGGACCAGTTAAGATGCTCTGCCCCAAGAGACTGATGGACTCTGATGGATTCCTGGCTGCTCTGGGGGATTTAGCACTGAAGAGCAACTGATCTTGTTGAGGCCGTTGGGTCCCTATGGAATGGTGAGACTCATTGACGCAATCGTTCCTGAGGAAAATTTCTGGCCCTGGGTGGAATCTGGGTCTTACAGGAGTGTGGCTAAGAGCAAAGACTATAAAATGCTATTATATGGGTAGATACTGGTATTGTGGGGCATATATGCCACTTAGAGTCATGTATAATTAGCTGCGGATCAATGGGAATCATTGCTCTGATTTCTTTGAGCTGAAATAGTCAAGTTGTTATTATTATTATTATTATTATTATTATTATTATTATTATGACAGGGTAGCGTTAAAATGGACTGTACCACATAAAATTTTGAAGAGCAGTCTATGCTTTGTACCCTCTGTGCAGAAATATTCAGTAAGATACACACATCCGGAATAAATGTAAAGGGTGAATGGTGAATTCTAAAAAGAAAACAACCTTTTCATTCAAAAGGGCTGAGCCTTGTCTGTATTTGCATACAGCCACTGCTGTTAATTTCTAAACTCTGTTTGATGGCAATGACTAAGGTTTCAATTTTTAAAAACAACAACAACCATGAGCAGAAACAACATCTTAAAATCCCCCTTTGTTAGTGATGTTTTATTGCACTGCATGCATTATTTATACAAAGGATTAAAAAACATATTAAAAGTGAAATGGCTGCTTAATAGCCGTCACCGTGTGCGCACTGCTCTGCATTAGTGCAATCGATTCTTCACATTGTTTTCATGCGCCTGCCGTACTTGAAATGCACAGATGCATGGTCAGGACAGAATGTTGTCTCCAGGCATGAGGCAGCAGATAGATTTATAGGGTCTCTGAGATCCTGAAATCAGGTTTTACACATAATAATAATAATTTATTATTTGTACCCCGCCCATCTGGCTGGGTCTCCCCAGCCACTCTGGGCAGCTTCCAGCAATATTAAAAACAAAACAAAACAATACATTAACACACACACACACACACACACACACACACACACACACAGTGAGGGGGGGGAAAGTATTTGATCCCCTGCTAAATTTGCCCGTTTGCCCCCTGATGAAGAAATGACCAGTCCATAATTGTAATGGTAGGTTTATTGTATGTGTGAGAGAAAGAAAAACAACAGGAAAACCACCAGAAACCCAGAAGCAAAAGTCAGAGATTGATGTGCATTATAATGAGTGAAATAAGTATTTGATCCCTTTGCAAAAGATGACTTAGTACTTGGTGGCAAAACCCTTGTTGGCAATTACAGAGGTCAGACCTTTCTTGTAGGTGGCCACCAGGTTTGCACACATCTCAGGAGGTATTTTGTCCCACACCTCTTTGCAGATCCTCTCCAAGTCAGTACGGTTTTGATGCTGATGTGTAGCTACTCAAACCTTCAGCTCCCTCCACAGATTTTCAATGGGATTAAGGTCTGGAGACTGGCTAGGCCACTCCAGGACCTTAATGTGCTTCTGCTTGAGCCACTCCTTTGTTGCCTTGGCCGTGTGTTTTGGGACATTGTCATGCTGGAATACCCATCCTCGACCCATTTTCAATGCCCTGGCTGAGGGAAGGAGGTGCTCACCCAAGATTTGACGATACATGGTCCCGTCCATCGTCCCTTCGATGCGGTGAAGGTGTCCTGTCCCCTTAGCAGAAAAACACCCCAAAGCATAATATGTCCCCCTCCATGTTTGACGGTGGGGATGGTGTTCTTGGGGTTGTAGGCAGCATTCCTCCTCCTCCAAACACGGCGAGTTGAGTTGATGCCAAATAGCTCGATTTTGGTCTCATCTGACCACAACACTTTCACTCAGTTCTCCTCTGGGTCATTCAGATGTGCATTGGCAAACTGCAGACGGGCCTGTACATGTGCTGTCTTGAGCAAGGCGACTTTGCGGGCTCTGCAGGATCTCAGTCCTTCACGGCATTGTGTGTTACCAACTGTTTTCATGGTGACTATGGTCCCAGCTGCCCTGAGATCATTGACAAGTTCCCCCCATGTAGTTCTGGGCTGCTTCATCACCGTTCTCATGATCATTGCAACTCCACGAGATGAGATCTTGCATGGAGCCCCAGACTGAGGGATGTTGACAGTTATTTTGTGTTTCTTCCATTTCCGAATGGAACCAACTGTTGCCACCTTCTCACCAAGCTGCTTGGCAATAGTCTTCTAGCCCAGTCCAGCCTTGTGCTGGTCTACAATCTTGTCTCTGACATCCTTGGACAGCTCTTTGGTCTTGATCATGGTGGCTAGTTTGGAATCTGCTGGATTGATTGCTTCTGTCGACAGCTGTCTTTTGTACAGGTACTGTAACGAGCTGGGATTACAGGTAAGACCCTTACAGCAGGTGCTTCTAATCTCCGCTCGTTCCATACAGTGAAGATACCAGGTAGCCTGACATCTGGCTGGTTGATAGGGGATCAAATACTGATTTCACTCATTATAATGCACATCAATCTCTGACTTTTGTCTTCTGGGTTTCCTGTTGTTTTTCTGTCTCTCAAATTCAACCCTTCTGGACAACAGTCCTACAGGAAATAAGCATAATAACTAAACAGGTACTAGAAGTCACCCCAGAACAGGCCCCACTGAACATCTTCCAAGATAATAATGCCCCCACACACTATAAAGAGCTTATAACCCACCTACTCTCAGCAGCCAGAAGCATCATAGTCAGACACTGGAGAGACCTGTCAGGAGTAAAAAAGGACCAATGGTATCAAATAGTATGGGAAACAGCCTTATTAGAAAAAGTAACCAATGCCGGTAGATTGAAACAAGACACAGGTACAAATAGAAGAGGACACCTTCATTCCAGTATGGCTCCCCTTTATCACATACACAAGACAACAAGAAGAACCCACAGACAACATTTGAATCAATAACCTGACTCAACAATCCCCCCCGAACAAACATCACTGCAGCCAACAAAAGATAACCAACCAGACCTCCCCCCTCAAATCTCTCTCTCTCTCTCTCTCTCTCTCTCTCTCTCTCTCTCTCTCTCTGTGTGTGTGTGTGTGCGCGTGCACACACACACACACACACACACACACACACATATGAAATAGAGAACCTACTCAAGTGACACTGGCATAAAACCCCACAGACTAAATATTACCACCCCAACCCCCTCTGCCCCTTCTCTCTCTCACTCTTCTTCCTCCCCCACCTTATTCTGTATAATGTCTCACATCACATATAAAAAAGGGCTATACGACTTGAAAAAAGACAATGCACATTTTTTCTGAACCATGACAATCTTTAATAAAAATTCTTATTTATTTTTTAAAAAAAACCAAAACAGGATACAGTCCCAGAAATGCTCAGAGTGCACCACCTTTAAATGCCACTTACAGTGTAATCCTGTACATGTATCCTCAGAAGGAAGTCTGACTTTGTTCAGCGGAGCTTACTCCTGGATAAAGGCATACAAGATTGCAGCCTCTGCCCCAGGACTAGCCTGCCCATGAGGTAAGGTGAGATGACTGTCTGTTGCATGGAATGTTTAATTCACCTGGTTTTCTTTAATGCAGTAAATTCATTGAGTGTGGCAGTCCCTGAAAATGAAAATAAGGTCAACTTGTCGGCTACCAAGCTGAATGACGCCATTAGCCACGTGTCGCATCCTGCCCAGCACTGTGCAGACTTCCTGATGGGGAACTTCATGAGCATGTTTGAACAAAAAAATAAGATAGACAATACGTAGGACATTAAAAAGGGAGCTTAATCACACAAACTTGAAACTGCAGACTTTATTCAAGTAAAACTATCTCACTGGGGGGGGGGGGAGGAGAGGACATTTATTTATTTATTTATATTTATTTATTTACGGCATTCATATACCATCCAATCAACAGAGACCATTGGGCAATTCACAGTTTTTTAAAAAGTTAAGTCAATCACAATTCACAACTAAAACAATCAATACAGATGCATATTAGCAGCACAAAACCAGCAAAACCTCATGAAATCAGCACATGGTATCATAAAGAATAAAGGCGCGGGGGACCAAAATGATGCCAGAACTAAAATGTGGCAAAGCAATCATTATTCCAAGGTCTGGGAACACCTCATCAAGCCAAAAGATCCTCAAGGCAAGCCCAAGGCATTTTGGCACCTGAGGCAAACCACAAAATGGCACCTCATCCCTCACCAGGGAAGGAGCGGTGAGTGAAGATCTACATCCGGAGCAAGGGGGCAATGAAGATCGACATTGGGAAGGAGGGCGGGAGGAGACTAGCTTTGTCTCCTTGCTGAGAGGCTGCTGTGGAGGCAGCATTGGGGCACATGGCTACCCAGCTGGTGGCAGATCCAGCCTCCTATAATATCTCCACAGAAGGTTGAATGGCAGCCTTGCCCAGTCTGGGGAAATAATCTCATGACTGAAAAACGGGGGAAATGCCAGACAAATCAGCAGCAAAAAGGGAACATGTTCACCACAAATCATGGCAAACCGCCATTGAAAAGGGAGGGCTAAGGCCTTTGTGGGGAGGGTTTTCAGCTGCCCAAACAACTACTTTGAGGTGAAAATTGAACCTGGAGAATGTTAATTTCAGCACTGGCAAATGGTGCTCTCACCTGCGTAGGTGTTGTCTTCCTGGTTTTAATCTTTTAACTCTTTGGGGGTAAGAGCATTTGTTTGCTGAGCATGAGGCTCATCCATCAGCCACACAGAGTTTTGCAAGTATCGACTGCACAGAATAATTTCCTCCATGTATTGGGATGCTTCGCTTGTCACAGGGCCTTGACCGTTGTCAGTTTTCATCAACAGGCCCTGACAACATGGGGGGAAAATGAGTCACCAGAAGGGAGCAGAGGGCATGGCATTTCAAGAGTGATCTCTGAAGATGGATGATGTCTTGTCCTTGACACCCTGCCAAGGGCTAGATGCAAAGAACATTTGGGATGTAATGGAGCCTACAAATCACTGGTTGCCTAGAGGCCTCCTCAGACCACAAGAGGATGGCTGGCTTGACTTTAGCTCAGTTTTTATTACACATTGTAAACTTCTGACTATTCTGATATGCATTGTCATTGACTGGCCTTTGACAGGGTTGTCCAAACCGATAGTAATCAAAAATGCTCCACTGAAGCTCACAAGAAAGAATTGGGAGGAAACATGCAGAGCAGAAAGAGACCACATGGAACATGCCAGGAAACAAGGCAACCACATGTTGTGTTAGTGCCATATCAAACGTTTAAAAGTTGGTCCCATAATAAATGAACTGCAAAATGGTTTGCTACATGTTATGAAATTCACACCATAGCTGAGAAAAAAATAATAATTCCCCAGACTCCCTGCATGGAATATAATTATTTTTGTAGCAGCCAATTTACATAATATTGTGACACAGAGAGGAAATTAACAGACGTCTACCTATCAAGCTAGAGATAAACCCCATATTTGTTGTGTGAGTATTGGAGATGCTCACTTGATGGAGTTTCTTTAATTGGGATGCTTGTTTTATATACTCCTCTTTTAACATAGTTGTTCATCTCTAGATTAGGGGGGCGGAGAGAGGTGGTGTTGACTCAGAAGTTTGGCTAAGTCTAGTTTTCCTTCCTAAAGGACTGAAACAGTTGCATATATTATACTAGCTATGCGTTAAAATAGCCAAATGTCCCCAAGGCAATACTTCTATCCTATGAATATTCATCTGGTGGAAATAATTATCTCTGAGACACACCTCTGAAAATCAGTCAAGTTTGAATTTAAGTGTCCATTTATGTGGATTGACAAAAAATCACCACCATCATTCTACCTTTATTTGTGTTTTTAACTTTTATTTTTATGCTGTGAACCACCCTGAGATCTTCGGATGAAGGGCGGTATACAAATTTAATAAGTAATAATAATAACACATTCATATACATGTTAAAGGTAATTTAATTTGAGTGGTTAATGTGCATAACAACCAGCCATTGTGCACATTCTCCAGGCCTCATGCAGAATGCATATGTAATCTACTCATGAAGTGTGCACATTTCCCAGTCTCTATGCATAATCTCCAACAAGCCTAAGCAAATATGCTCATCTCAGCTGCATTTTATATGTTCCTCGGCCAATATGCATGATCTTCAATAAGCCTTGGTGAATGTGGGTATCTGGGCTGCATTTTGTACATCCTCCAGTCAATAGGATCATAAAACCGTAGAATTGTAGAGTTGGAAGGGACCCCAAGGTTCGTCTAGTCCAACCCCCTGCAATGCTGGAATCTCAGTTAAAGCATCCATGACAGATGGCCATCCAACCTCTGCTTAAAAATTTCCAAGGAAGGAGAGTCCACAACCTCCTGAGGGATTGTTTACAAATTGTTGCCAGCGGTCAAATACTTGTAGCTGTCTTACTGAACAGAGACCAGTACTCGTTCTAGCACACTTGAAGGGAAGTAATATGCCCTTTTAAATGAACCCTTTAAAAGCTCTGATTTTTCCGGATGCCTTTCTAAAACAGTCAGTATTTTTTAAATATCAATTACTCATGTTTGTTACTGTAGCCAACCCCTTCCTTCTTCCTTTAATGCTAATGATAAACTTATTTTCATACACCCCCGCCCCCCACATCTAAAGGACAAAGCACAAGAAAGTCAAATCACCGTCAAGCCTCAGTGAAAGCAGGAAACAATAAGTCATTGGCTCTGCTCCTCAAAGCCATCCTGGAGTTACTTTTGAGGTGCGTTACATCAATTTTTACTCCAGATACATTGATCCATAATAACTAGAATCCATTGCCTTTGGGTTTCTGGTTGTCAATGCAAATCAGAATCAGAAGCATGTCTAGAAAGAGGGGGAGGCAGTTTGAACTTTTCCCAAAAGAGCAGGTCTGCCCAAGAGGCACACAGAGGGGCCCCAGAGGACACTTAATGCTTCTCTTTGGGGCAATACAGACTCAAAGGGGGCAGGCAGGCAGTGTTGCCATGTATGACGGGTATGTGAGCTGTATCTCACCTCTTCATATACCCAGAAGGTATATAATGTTTCTCCTGTCATTTAAAAAATGTAATATAACCTTAGCAGTCAAGGGAAGGGACACTTAACCTTTATCCTGTGTGGAGTTTTTCCAATAAAAATCACCCTCTAAACAAGTTGCTTTCTTGCCCTTAGAGGAAAAGATACTGGGAATTCCTATCTTTCTTCGGCTGGTTGAAAAACATATTGGGGTGGAGACTCCTTCAGGAATCAAGGTGGGATATGAATTCAATTGATAGATAGGGTTGGGGGAGTCAAGTGACCTGAAAGGAGACTCACAGCAGCATTCCTTTCATCTGGGAGAGCTGCATGGGGGGGGGGGAAATGGACACTTTATTTGCCTCTCACTGCACGATTAGTTTGACCCTAATGTTGTTGGCATCTGTTTGGAGTGCGCCTCCGGGGGTGAAGTCAAACCACTGTGCTAGCAGCACCAAAGTGACCTCTCCAGGACGCAAGCCTGGGCCGTGTGCCCAGACAAGAAGAGTCCGCTCTCAGCCTCACTGATGAGGTCCAAAGGAAGGAGAGCAAGATGTTTGGCTTCAGCTTGGCTGCAGGAGTTGCCAGAAGGAGTTGTACAAGGCGCCATCCAACCCTCTTAGGGATTGCACTCCAGATTTGTGTTGGGCTTATCCCTTAGCCTTTTCTTTTCCCAAAGATGTCTTGCAAGGCAGTGGTAGTTTAGGATTAGCATTTTCCTTCTCCTAGATGGGTTCCCTTCTCAGGTTGACAAGCCTCATTTGTCCCTCATGTCCCTTGGCAGCATGTGCAGAAACCGCCTTCTTGACCTTTGGACCCACTCTTAGCCTCTTCTGATCAATCTGCCAGAGCCTGTCTTCACAAGCGGGAAAGTCCCTCACTCACAGAAGGTTCGAGACCCATCGGCTCCCCTCACCTGGTTTAGTTGACCAGTTGAAGCCGTTTCCCGGGATGCAGCTGCTGTCGCCTGCTAACAGTTTCTAGGAGCCACAGGTGAGAGCTGAGTGCAGGTGGGGACCAAAGGTGGACAAACTACCCCAGAAGGAGCACAATGTGTCCCCCACCAGAGGTACCACCCCTCCCCTAACACCCCATACACCCCTTGAGCCCAATAGTTGTGAAAAATAGAAAATTCAACTGAGACAGCTTTTCTGCCCCCTACATGACATTTTGGCAGCCACCAAAGATGTCCTTAAAGAAGCAGGAGTCCTGGTTCCCTTTGCATCTGGTCCCTTTGTCTGCTGCTGCTTTACAACCCTGTGCTAGTTCCCCCCAGCGCCTTTGGGATGCCTCTGGTAACTGTACTGCGGATGCTCAGTTCAGTGAACGTCTCTTGCTGCTGTTTTTCTATTCTCATTCCGTAAGTTGCCTCGAGTCACTGGGACTTTTATAGCCAATGTATGAGAACAATAAATATTCTCAGCATTTTAACAGTTGCCTTTTTAAAAAAATTCAGAAAGTTAAATTATATTGCACACTCAGATGAAGCAGCAAAAGGGCAAAAGAGGTGAAAACAGTATATTATTTCTCTTCTCTGTAAAAGTTGTTTTTTTATAAATGCTGCCAACCATGCCAAATTCTAGCACTTTTTGGGTAACAACCATCATGATGCCATTGAAATTTTCCTCGATTCACCACAAAAGCTTTTTTATGAAATGGGAAGGTGCTGTACAGCATTTTTGGCTAAGTTCCTATTTGTCAGTCCCTGGAAGACCTAACGGAGAGCAGGTCTAGGTGGCCCTGGGGTCAGTTTTCTCATCCTGGGGTGGACTGGTCATCTGCATCACACTCCAGATCAGAGGCCAAACCCAGAGAGATTAGTACAAGATTTTGACACACACTTTAACACATATCTGAATGGAGTGATGAGTGGGGGAAAATGAGCTTCACTGCTCTTGGCAGGGTGATACAGATGACCAAGAAACCCAATTATGAAAAGCTCACTCACCCTGGGGCTGTTTTAGTAATCTGAGAGAGAGCGCAAAGAATTTATGGCAAAATGTTAATCATATCACAAGGGGGCTGAATTGCAATGCATTGACAGCCACTGCGGTCCTTTGGCACAATGGGGCCAGTTAAGAGGGTGTCATTTAGTGGGACCAGAACTTTTCCCCTACACAAGTTATTTGGAACATGAATTATGTATGTATTGAATGCCAAACATTTATACCCCACCTTTCTGCATAAAACACTCAGGACAGCTAACAGAATACAAACGTAGTTCAACATTTTTTTCAATCAATTTTTTAAAAAAAACATTAGCAAGTTAAATAGTAAAAACAATGGCATGAGCTATTCAGCAGATTAAAAACAATGTAATAAAACAGCTGTTTACAATGAAACAATAAAAACAGCTGTTTTAAAAAGCAAGGTTTTGATTTGTTGTTAAAAGAGGGACGAGAGTCCTGCCTCCCTTGGGAGGGTTCCAGAGCAGAGGCACAGCCGGGATACATCCAAATGTACTTCAGGATTCTTGCGACACAAAGGATCACTTCTATGTAAGGGCTTGTCAGTGTCACAGTTTACTGTGTGTTTTCATTCTCATTTAATTTGTGTAGTGCACAGCACATTACCCTCAAATGACAAACTCCCGAGTTTGGTGGGATGCGTGTATGCGCCTAGACGCACATATTGGACGTGCGTAAATGGAGGGTTGCCTGTAGTTGCTAAAACAAGAAAATGGCCACAGCGAGCTCTTAATAAGTAATGCCCCCAAAACACACACACACACACACGTACAAAATCCAGAACAAATGCAATCCTGTTGGATGCTGTCATCATTTTGGCTCAAAGGGAGCCTCGTGAACCTGGCTCTCCCCAGTCCAAGTTGGCAGCCCCTAGGCCTCCAGGTTCCCTGTGTTTCTTTGTGAGTCGCTGTTTTGGGCATGCCTTCTACATGGGCAGAACTTTAAGCTAGTTTTGAAGGTGTCAAAGGACCTTGGGGTGACTGCAGGTAGCGCAGTGGGGCAAGGAGCAAAGCTGGTGTGAGGGGCCTCCAGATGGCCCATTGTTCAGATGCCTCCCATATGTGGCAGAACCACTGTGTGGAAGAGATGGAAAGTGCCATCTGAACCAGACACATTCAAGGCTGTTCTTTTTGCTTCATAGCAAATTTTTCAGGGTTCTCTACCCTTATT
This sequence comes from Darevskia mixta, assembly GCA_034641385.1. Taxonomy (NCBI): domain Eukaryota; kingdom Metazoa; phylum Chordata; class Lepidosauria; order Squamata; family Lacertidae; genus Darevskia; species Darevskia mixta. The sequence continues at coordinate 2,564,438 of JAWWNH010000040.1, read as the reverse complement.
ACTGACAGCTCCTGCATCACCAGCACAGAGAGCTTTTATTTTATTTTATTTTTATTAAAGATTTTCTTGATTTACAAAGGTGTGTGCAATGTCTCTCTCGTATTTTTTCCATGTAACGTTTTTGAAGATCAGTTTCATTTGTTGATACATTAGGAGGAATAGTGGGAAAGAGGTGGGTGGGGTGGGGAGATGGGTGGGGTGGGGTGACAATGTTTCTTTTTTACTTAATATATGTAGGGTTTGGTGTCAGCGTTGTTTGTGTAGGTTCTCTGTTGTTCGCTTGTGCTCCTTTGGCAGTGAGAGAGGTCGGGGTTGGCGTAGGGTGTGATTGTTCATTTGTGGTTGGCTATGGTGATCTTTGGTTTCCTGTGTGAGTGGGGGTGGGTGGGTGTGATGACCAGACTCCTGAACTAGCCAGGAAAACACAAGAATACTGGGGAACATTGCTGCTGCATCTGGATTCATTGCTTAGCCTCCCTGCTGTGTCTTCCCATCAACAAGCTGGCTTAAAATTACATTTTCTCTGGGAAAGTTACGCATTGCTGAGATCAGGTCTGTGACTGAAGCCCAGAGCAGCGGAGCAGCAAGGTGGCACTGCAAAGCAACGGCAGACGGAAACAGGACAGATTTGTCCACAGCCTGCATGTCGCTGCTTCTATTCACCTGTGGCGAGAGAACGCCTTGTGACGAAAGCCAGGAGGGTAAGTCCTCCTGCCACAAGCATGGCAAGCCCTCAGGAATATCTGCAATCCAAAAATTAATTTGTTACACAGCTGTGCATAAAAAGAACCCAACTTCTGGTTCTGTGTCCTCCTGGGCAAGGGTAGGAGCACAAAAGGACTGTTGTTGACAGGAGGCCTTAAAGAAGTAGACAGGAGTGTAGACACTCCCTCGGGACCAGGATTCCTTAGGGAAATGACACTGGGTTCAATTGCAAAGAAGTTTCTGAATCAATTAGTAATCAATGAAATGCACTTGAAAATTGGAGCAAAATGCATTTACTACAACTTTATAAAATGCTGGCTGAGAAGTGCACAGAGTACGGTTGCCATTCATCCCTAGAAAAATGCGATGGTCCTTTTTGGGGGAGAGAAAAGTGTCCCCGGTCCTGTTTGGACTTCAAACCAGATGCCTTCTTTTCAAATATTTGATCTCCTCCTCTTCCTCAAAACTGCACAGGCAGAGGGTGGGTCCGGTAGGAGGAGGAGAGAGAGAAAGTCTGAGAGGGAGTTTGTGCGTAATAATATAGTCAGTGCTTTTGTTTTTTTTAAAAAAGAGAAAAATGTACTCACCATGAAGTTGTTACATGGGTAAGCCTCCTCGCTACCCGGGGCGGCAAACGGAGGCATCTCAATGGGGGTGGGGTGTCATGACGTTACATCGTGATGTCACGATGCAACGTCACACTGGAGTGCGCATGCGTGAAATGCGCACGCGCACACTCTGTTGCCGGGCTGCTGCCACCAGGATCGCGATCAGTGGCTTGTGGGGGTGCCCCGCCGCTGCTGCTTTTCGCATGGCGGCTTGCAACATCACAGCGGGAGCAGTGACGGCCCAGCGACGGAGTGCGCATGCGCGGCATTTCACGCATGCACACTCCATCTTGACTGGCGCCGCTGCTTCTGTGGCGGCCTTGCGAGCTGTCGCGTAAAAAGCAGTGGCAGCGGGGCACCCCCACGAGCCGCTGAGCAGAGCAGCCTCTCTCCGCGGCTTGCTTGGGGCCTGCGGATGGGGCGGGGCAGGGCAGGGCGGGGCGGGGCCGGCCAAAGTGTCACCCCCCCTCCCCTGGAACCCGGGGCGGGCCACCCCTGCCCCCCTTGCGACGCCACTGCTCTGGGTGAGAAGGTACCACCTTCCCAGCACTGCAAACAGAGCAAATTAACAAGGTGGCTCTGAACTTAATACGCAAGAATAAGCTCTCAGTTTTAGTTTCTTTATCCTTTACAAGGAAGCTTTCAGGCACAGGTCAGTAGGATAAAGACATCACCTGATCTATTTTGTGTATGCGGAAACATCACAAAATTAGCCTAAGGCCCCTTGTTCAACCAGAAATTTCTCTGTGCTGATTAAGTGTCATGTGAATTCACTTGGTCCTTGAGAAATGGAAAGTGGCCTCAGGCATGGTCCTTCAAGAGTTCATCAAAGCATTCCTTCCCAGATCCCTGAAGCAAAGACACAGCTGAGGGCTGAATACAGGATTAATGACTACAACTGGCATGTCCTCTTATAAAAATACACACAACATGCTCTGAAACGTCTGGTTTCAGATAGAACCATAGATATGACTAGGGTTGCTCAGTTTACAAAGATTCCCCTTCAAGGAAGCTGCTTCCTCCTTAAACTTACTGGTATTTATTTATCTCCCCCCCCCCATAGAAGTAGTTCCCCTTCCATTGTGAAGTGGCGTACTGATTTCTGCCTGTTATATTATGTGTAAACAAAGTGTCCTCTGCAACTAAGTAAGTGAGGTCCACTAGCTGCAGATGTCTCACTTGGTCACTCTAGTCTTCAGGTGCTGACTGGTTGCAATTCTTTCAGCTGAACCTGCTTATAATTCCCCTTCAGATCTTTGCACACAACATGAGTGGGTGTGGTCAGCTCAAACAGTGCGATAGCCCTTTCATTGACAAATTCAGAATGCCTGACAGGGCTATTTGTCTTTATAAAAAAGTTTGCATTTTGCAGCACTGTAAGAGCTTTTTCTGTACATGTGAACAATATAAATTTACTTAATTCTTTGCCAAATTTTCATAAGTTTAAATTTTCACTTCCAGTTTGGGGATGTTGGTGAAACATCACAGTTTCCTAGTTTCAAAATAATAATAGTAATAATCAACTATTTCTTCCCACATATAAAAAAAATGTAAAGCTGTTATCGCCCAAATCCAACTTACCACCTGCATGTGTTTCCCTGCCTTTTAAATAATTTTATTGTTGTATGTATTCCAGTTATGACAAGTTACAGGAGGAAATAGGGTTGCATTTTCTGTTGTAAGTACCACAAAATGTTGCAGTAAATGCAGCCCATAATTTGGTTGGTGTTTCTTATTCATGGCCAACATCCTGAAGCTGCTCACAAGAGAGGCTCCCAAGCGTGGCTTCCATGTCTAGAACCTAGACATTGACTGTCTGGCTCCGAAGCGCCCTCTCCGATTGCATGGAGCCCGGAAAACCCTGTGGTTCTCCCCAGAGCTGAGGGCGATGAAACAGTTGCTGAGACGGATAAAGCGCCGGTGGCGGAGAACTCATTCTGAATCAGACCGGACACGGGCTAGAGCTCAACTTCGAGCCTACCAAGTGGCAATGGTGACGGCGAAGAGGACCTTCTTCACCGCTTCTATTGCATCTGCAGAAAACAGCAGCAGGAGACTCTTCCAGGTGGTTCGAAATTTATCAGAACCACCATTGTCACCGGGGTCTGGTAGGGACCCCGAGATCTCCTGCAATGCTTTTGCAAAGTTTTTTGCAGATAAAGTCGCTCAGATTCGGAAGGCGGTAGACTCCACCGTGAGAACAGGTGCCGGGGCGGGAGAGTGCTAGAGCCCTGTCTAGTCATGTTTCATGGGATCAATTCCAATCTGTTACTTCTGAGGATGTGGACAGGCTGCTTGGACGAGTGAAACCGACCACCTGTCTCCTTGATCCTTGCCCATCCTGGCTAATAAAAGCGAGCCAGGAAGGGCTGGGCGATGGGCTCTGCGGGGCAGTGAATGCTTCCCTCTGCGAGGGAGCCTTCCCAGACCCGCTGAAAGAAGCGGTCATTAAACCGCTTCTTAAAAAAACATCTTTAGACCCGGCCAATATGGCCAACTATCGCCCAGTCTCAAATCTACCATTCTTGGGCAAGGTGATTGAGCGGGTGGTTGCCGAACAACTCCAAGCACGCCTGGAGGATGCGGACTATTTGGATCCCTTCCAATCGGGATTCAGGCCTCATCATGAGACTGAAACTGCCTTGGTCACGCTGGTCGATGATCTCCGGCGGGCTAGGGACAAAGGTGAGAGCTGTTTCCTAGTTCTGCTGGATCTCTCAGCGGCTTTTGACACCATCGACCATAACATCCTTCTGGACCGTCTAGAGGGGTTGGGAGCTGGGGGCACTGTTATACAGTGGTTCCGCTCCTTCCTCCTGGGCCGTGTTCAGAAAGTGGTGGTGGGGGATGAGTGTTCAGACCCCTGGGCTCTCACTTGTGGGGTGCCTCAGGGTTCCGTCCTCTCCCCCATGCTTTTTAATATCTATATGAAGCCGCTGGGAGAGATCATCAGGGGGTTTGGGCTGGGTGTGCGGATGATACCCAGCTCTACCTCTCTTTCAAATCAGAACCAGTGAAGGCAGTGAAGGTCCTGTGTGAGTGCCTGGAGGCGGTTGGAGGATGGATGGCGGCTAACAGATTGAGGTTGAATCCTGACAAGACAGAAGTACTGTTTTTGGGGGACAGGGTGCGAGCGGGTGTGGGGGGCTCCCTGGTCCTGAATGGGGTAACTGTGCCCCTGAAGGACCAGGTGCGCAGCATGGGAGTCATTTTGGACTCACAGCTGTCCATGGAGGCACAGGTTAATTCTGTGTCCAGGGCGGATGTCTACCAGCTCCATCTGGTACGCAGGCTGAGACCCTACCTGCCCGCAGACTGTCTTGCCAGAGTGGTGCATGCTCTAGTTATCTCCCGCTTGGACTACTGCAATGCGCTCTACGTGGGGCTACCTTTGAAGGTGACCCGGAAACTGCAATTAATCCAGAATGCGGCAGCTAGACTGGTGACTGGGAGTGGCCGCTGGGACCACATAACACCGGTCCTGAGAGATCTACATTGGCTCCCAGTACGTTTCCGAGCACAATTCAAAGTGTTGGTGCTGCCTTGTGGAATGCCCTCCCATCAGAGGTCAAAGCAACTACATAACATTTAGGAAATACCTGAAGGCAGCCCTGTTAAGGGAAGTTTTTAATCTGTAACATGTTAATGTATTGTGGGTTTTTTTAAATATTTGCTGGAAGCCGCCCAGGGTGGCTGGGGAGACCCAGCCAGATGGGCGGGGTACAAATAATAAATTATTATTATAAATTATTATTATTATTATTACTAATGAGTTGTGAACATGGCCATATCAGCAGGATGTGTGTTTTTCTCAAAACACAGTAGGGCAGCCAGCAAGTGTGAATATTCACTTTAAAGAAACTTAAAAGTGGTCTCTTGGGTGAAGGAGAAATAGCATTAGATATTGTCATATTGGACTCATGGCATCTAGTAGACAAACTCACGGCATCTTTTTTCATGATTTAGCATTCTTGAGGTATTATTATTTTACTGGCTGACAGACAAGTGCATAATAAAAATTGTGGGAAATTGTTAAATCAGAAAATCTCTCTGAATATTGAGAAATTCTTGGTCTGAACTTAGAAGCATCTATAACAACACTGTATGAATCTCTGCTTTTTGGAGGTGTAAAGAGCAGCATGGGGCTGTTTTGCAAAAAGGCTTTCAGACAGCACCATGGTGTCCTTTGAAGTCTCATCACTTGGTGCTTCCAAGTGCAGCATCATGTGATGTCATAGTGATGTCAAGTGAGTGGCTCTGCCCACCTGTCAAATTTGTCCCATCAAGACCCGTTCTCAGAGTGCCTCAACGGGGCTAATGAAGCTGTGGATACAGAGAAGAACAGGTATCCTGAGTGTTGCATTGCCCAGGACTTGTGAATAGAGTTTCCTAAGACAATAGAATGAAGCTGAGGAGAAGAATAAGAATTAGCAATCCGTCAGTTCCTCTGAAGACTTGGTACAGGATTAGAACAATTGCTTTACAATGGGATACATTGTGTTCCTCATGCAAGTTTAAATTCCGTAGGAACTGATAGGCCCACCAGAGGAGAGAGACATGGCAGGCTGCCATGTGAGCAGCTTAGTCCGAATTCTGATAACAGGCAAATTTTCAATGTCCTAACAGATGTCTGCTTGAAATGCAAAGACTTGGCTTGTGAATCTTATGTAAGGTTCAGCTTCTCTTGTTCTCACCGTGGATTGTGAAGAGCGGCTGGCATCCAGCCCAGGTCTCTCGCACAGTGATTAACCTGAGACTACGCAGCACCATCTGCTCCTGTCTCAGGTAAGGGAACAAAAACATGAAGAGGACTGGGGAGCTATGTTCCCCATTGTAAGCAGGGCTGGTTGCAGAAAGCGGGTAGCGTTCTTTAGCAGGGTAACTGAAATTCCAATAGGCTTTGCTCTCTCTTTCAATTTGAAAACCTTACACTGCAGCTCCATTTCATTCATTTGTGCACACATAACCATGAGAACAAATCCGATTATTACTGGTTTGTATTAATATAATCATGCAACATTATCCAACAAAGAAAGGTCCCGTGCATAAGGCTGCTTCTGGCAGGACACCCTGGCGTTACATTCAGGGCTGTGAGCCTCTTTGACTGACCTCTTATACAATCCAGAAAAAATAAAATAGCCAACTGGAGAAAAATTATTGGTGTAGTTGACAGGGAGGAAATTTCTTGTCAGTCAGCCTTTCACACATTGGCTTTAAAAGGTGGACATAGGCTTGTTTGTTTTTGCTAAGATGTCGAATAGAACAGTGTTTCTCAACCTCCTCGGGGCAACGGCACACCTGTCCCATGAAAAAAATCTCGCGGCACACCACCACCACATGCACCCCGACCCCCCCGCCCCGGGGGGCGGGGTGTCCGCGCACCCCGGCGGGAGGGAGGAGAAGGACCCAGGCGGGCGAAAACGGAGCGGGAGATCGGCGACCGCGGCGGGCCAGGCGCCCGCCCCCCTCCGCCTCCCGCGCCCAGCCCCCCGGCAGCACCTCCACCCGGCCCCGAGCGAGCCCGGCGGCACCGGCACCTCCCGCCCATCCCCGACCGCGACCGGGGCGGCAGAGGCAGCAGGCGAAGCGCCCGGCAGCCCCGGCGAAGGCGGCGGTCGGCGAGCGAGAAGCGGAGCCGAGGCGACGCCAGCCACCCGGACCGACCCGGAAGCGGCCCAGGGCACCGCCGGTCGCCCCGCCCGCACCCACCGGAAGCGGCGCACCCGGAGGGGGAAAGAAGCCGGATCGGAAGCGAAGTCTTTCCTGCCGGAGCCGGAAGTCTTTCCTGCCGGAGCCGTGTGCGCAGCCCAATGCGCCGGGAGTTTTCCCGCGGCACAGCAGCCGGTGTCTTGCGGCACACTACTGTGCCGCGGCACACCGGTTGAAAAACGCTGGAATAGAAGACCAGAGCCATGCTTTCCTTCACATCTCCAAAAATAAAAGGGCAATTTAAAGTAAACCAACCAACCAAAAACAAACAAACAAATCAGGAGCCCAGACTTCACAATACTGCATTTGATATCATGTCGAATCTAACACATATGGGAATGTGAATGGGGGGGGAGTGGCAGTTAGGACCAATTCTAGGCTACATGTGAGAGAAAATACTTAGGTACAAAAAGGCCTTCAGACAGAAAACTAGCACACTGGGGAAATAAGGTCTAGGCTAGCCTTTTGTGCTGGTTTTCTATATGCAGAAACCAAGGCTGGCCCACCCACTTGGCAAGGTGAGGTGACCGTCTCAGATAGCAGGATTCCCAGGGGCCACAGATCCCGATGTTGATCTTTATCCCCCCCCCCATTCCTGATGTAGATCCTCACTCACTCCTTCTTCCCTGGAGGGGATGTGTGTGTGCCATTTTGTGGGTTGCCTCAGGGGCCAAAATGTCTTGGGCCAGCCCTGGGCAGAAACATTTTAATATATTCAGAAAGGGCATCCCCAACTTGCAGTATGAAGTTGTGCAGTCTGTTTTCTTCTCACTTTCGTTGTAGGAAGAATGACCACTGCAGCTAGACTTGACAAGCTCTGCTAGTCTTCCTGAATTTATTTTTGCTTGCTTAGAAAATCATCTGATGGGTTTTCTGAGGAAGAAACTCGAAATTCACTTCAAATTTTGCTTAAAATGGGATTTGGGTGACAATTCTAGTCTCAGGAAGGATTAAAGATTCAAGCACCGTCATGAACATTCCTTTGACTTTGAAAACATGGTACAATAATCAATATCCTTTCTGTTTCTCGATCCTACAAGCTAGCTAACCTAAAAGGGCTTATATAGCATGAAGCTGTGATCAAATTAGAGAGCTAAAATTGCAATGATTCACCAGAGCACTGTCCTTTATTGCCTGTAGGAGAAAGCTCCCCATTACAGCCACGAATCACAGGCCAATGGAGCTTTGGTATTTGGTCTTATTGCGAGTACATATCACTATAACGTAGTGCTTTCATTTAGAGCCCATCATGGTGCTGTTAACATTTCTCCAGCAAAACACGTAAAATTAAAGAGAGGGGAAACTGCACAGAAGGCTTGTAGTTACATCTACCGTGGTTGGTTTCAGCTGCAACGGTGTTAGTGTGTGTTGTGATCTTTTACATTACACACAGCAGGAAATCCAGTGTTGTTTTTAGACTCTGAAATGGGCTGCCTTTTTCATATTTTGTGGCTTTTTGCTCTCCCCCTCTTTTCTGTAGTAATTCTACTGAAATGATTGGCTATCCCATAGCAAAACTCTATGTGCAACTGCAGTTTTGCCAGAGACTACAGCAGAGAGATGATTCTATCCCATGATGGTACTTTGTGAAAGAGAAAATACTTTTTGGAAGTGAGATGGGTTTTGCTATGAAGTTTCATAAACAGGGATTCCAGAGTTGAAAAATGTGAAGATTTCAGGAGTTCAAAGCATTTCAAAAGTTACTTTTGGGGTATAGAAAGTCCTTTTTACAATCAAATACACTTTTGTGTAATTATGAATAGTCTTTTCTTCACACATCTAGAGCTCCCAATTGACACATTCAGTAAGAAGATGTGCTAGAGTTTTCCTGGGATTAGACCACTTGAAATATTGCTAGGGGGACCCTTTCTAAAACATAATTGCATGGAGAAATTTAGAGTTTCAGGAAAAGCACACCTAGTTATTTATTAGGTCTGATCTTGGTCATCCAGAAGTTACTGCATGTTGCTTCTCACCTCACCCAGCCAAAAACTTACAATGGTCAGCCATCTAATTACACACATATATAATGTTACAGTGTTACGTCATCGCACAAACCTCAATGTCTCCCATGGTTTTGTGAACCGATTTAGAAAATGTCACTCAGTTTTATTGTGCACCATTCAACTTTATTCATTTTTATTTACACCTGTCCTTCCACTAAACTGACCTTATGTCAGACATAGAATGTAAGCGCTCTCTCTCTCTCTCTCTCTCTCTCTCTCTCTCTATATATATATATATACATACATACATACATACATACATATACACAGGTATAACATTTTTATTGGTTTTACATAATTTTATACATTTTCAGTTTAACCATTTCAAACATTACAATAAAAGGTTATTTTGAACCCTCGAGCCTCCTCCCCTCACTCCACGGGTTCCATATTTAAGATAAAGTTTTCTGCATCTTTTACCATTATCCATCTGTTATATAACCATAATTACCATTAAAACAATTCCACATTACAAGTGTCTTTACATCCCTGCCAAAGATTTTAACTGTTTACAGTGGTCTTTTAAATAAATTATAAATTTACTCCAGTCTTTTAAAAATACTTGATCTTCCTGGTTTCGGATCTTCCCCGTCAATTTCACCATCTCTGCATACTCCATCAGTTTTGTCTGCCATTCTTCTCTTGTTGGTACTTCTCCTTCGTTCCATCTCTGGGCTAGTAGCATTCTCGCTGCTGTCATTGCATACATAAAAAGTCTTTTATCCTCTTGTGGTATCTCTTCAACTATTGTACCAAACAAAAAAGGTTCTGGTTTTTTAACAAATGTGTTTTTAAACATTTTCTTTAATTCATTTATATCATTTCCCAGAAAGCTTTTACCAGTGAACATGCCCACCACATATGGTAAAAAGTACCCTCCTTCCCTTTGCATTTCCAACACAGATTTGAACTAGTTTTATACATTTTTGCAATTTTACTCAGTGTTAGATCCCAATGATACAACATTTTCATATAGTTTTCTTTCAACAAACAGCATGCAGTAAATTTTATTTCCTCTTTCCATAACTTTTCCCAAGTTGGATATTATATCCAAAATCTCTAGCCCAGTGTATCGTCACTGCCTTGACTTCTTCGTCTTTTGTGTACCATTCTAAAAGTACTAGTTACAGGTAGGTAGCCATGTTGGTCTGCCATAGTTGAAACAAAATTTAAAAAAAATCATTCCAGTAGCACCTTAGAGACCAACAAAGTTTGTTATTGGTATGCACACTTCTGGAAGAATGTTTTTTTTTTAAATTTTGTTTCATTCCAAAAATAATTTGTAAATTTTTGATAGCACTTTCACATTGTTTTCCAACAGATCTATTTCGAACCTCGGCCTCACTGTATCAAAACCTTTTTTTGGTTTACCTTAAAAACATCATTTAATTGATGATACTGTAACCAATCTGCTAATAATTCTCTTATATCTTCAAATCTTCTCAATTTTAGTTGGTCTTCTGCCTCTATTAAGAAATCTTTATAAGTGGCCCAGTCCCCTCTCATATTAAGTTTTTTAACCGAAATTGCTTCCAATGGAGAGAGCCACCATGCTGTTCTGCGCTCTACCGTCTTTCCCCCTTTTTAAGACACCGTCTTATAATTTTTTTTCCTCAAAAAAACACAGGGTGGCTTATTTTCGGGGGGATGTCTTACTTTTATTACGTCAGTATGGTATGGCTGGCAGCCAGCAGTTCAGTCCAGGTGAATCAGGAAGTTCGCAGGATGAAAGGAAGATGGAAAAGAGAGAGAGTGGCAGCATGCCTTGGCCTTTTACCAGGTAAGGAAAGGTCACGCTCACCCACTAGTCACATGCAAGGAAGGATGCTCCAGGTCAGGAGGAACAGGAAGTTTCGACTGGCTGGACCAAACATTCCCTTGCATGTCCCCTCTAGCAAAACAAGGAATGTTGTACTTGACTGCTCTCAGTGGATTACATCCCACAGGCCCGTTTATGCTATTGTTGCTGCTTGTTAATGGGGTGGGGTGGGGAATACACAGACATCCAAACTGAGGTTTGTGGCTAAGGGTTCAAATTAAAACAGCAAAAGAAGGACCCCAGGATACTTGGAAGCCTTGACTCTGACCCAAGGGTTACGTCTGTGTATTTCCATAAAGAGTAGAAACTTACTTTCTTAAAAGAAAGCTTTCTTTCTTTCTACAATTCTTCATCTAGCACCATACTTTGTACTTTTTTATGCTCTCATGAAAATCACAGTGTATATACCCTTCTTTTGGTCAGTTGGTCTGATCTTTTGCCATGCCAGAGTCAATGGGAGGAGCACTCTCTGGTCATTAAATCATCCTGTGGCAAGTGGCCCTGAGCATCTCATCGCATGCAGTTACTCAGATTGCGTATGCATGGAAACAAGGACTCCTGCTTGATTCAGACTGGGAGCAATTTTCAGCACTTACTGTGGAGATGTATAAATTTTGCCTGTCTTGACATTGAGCAGCATAAATAGAAAGCAACCACCATTTAATTTTTTTAAAAAATGCTAATGAAATGGACTGATCTGTATCGTAAGGAAAAAGATTATGTAGAGTTGCCACCCCTTTGATGAATTTTTGATGAAAACTGAATTAATCCCTGCCCATGTACCTCTCCTATAAATCAAATGCCTCTTGCAAAGGAAAATTCCCTCCCTTCTGGGTGGAGAAGATTTCAATTCCAGAGGCTCAAAGTGACAGAAACTTCTGCAGGTTTCAGAATAATTACTTTGGAGGAAACAGTTCATAAACTGCATGTAAAAGTTCTTGTTTGAAGCAAGAATAGACATAGTCACATCTCTAACATGGGAGGGAGGAGGTATGTGGAGAGGACTTTTATATCTGTAAATGTCAAATTTATACTTGTTATACTTGCTCAGCTAAACCAAGGGACCCACTTCTGGGCAGGAGTCAATAGAGTCTATTGAGAATGGGGCAAATAAGGGAACCTCTTCTGGCTAGAACCCAGCTAGATATGTAAAATGGGCACCTGAAACCATGCAATAGGCAGACAGTTACTAAAATTACATACGTCGCTGCATCTCAGCAACACTGGGCCCCCTCAAAATTTGGTGGCAGCTGTGTGCGCATGCCGTCAGCATGCCACGTGGCATGCACAAGTGATGTCAGCATGCCCTGTGGTGTGTATACACAGCATGCACATGGCACGTGACCCCAGCCCCCTGAATCACATTGCTGCTGAAGTAGCCAGTCCAGACCCAACTAAGGACAGGCCAAGTGGAAAGGTCAGGGCGACTCCATATTATATTTTATGAGCAAAACTTTCTGCTTCTGTATTCAGCTTTCAGCCAGAGTCTTTAAAACAGGCAGTTGCCCCAGATCTATGCAAACAATCTACCACAAGCATCTGCTAGAACAAGCTGAACGGCAAAGTGTGAGACAGGCTGACCACAGAACTCGAGAGTTTCCTGTCAACACCTAAGTAGGGCAACAGGTGAACAAAAGGGCAACTGACAACTAGTTAGAGGCATAAGTACGCAAATAGCACCTCCTAGTGGAGTTAGCAGCTTGAAACAGACTAAGGCGGCTGGGTAAGAAATTTACTCTGATTGGCTAAAGGATGTTGCTAGAAGGTTTCTGATAGGTTGCTTATGCGAGGCTATACTATATGAAAATGCATAAAAAGCGCCCCACACCTGAATAGGGTGTGCATTCTGCTTTCTTGAATGTACCTTATTGCTTTTGTCTGACAAAACAATAAACAGAAAAAGTTTTTCTTTTAAAAGGCTGCTTGAAGTTTTTCTTCTGGTCTGAACGTTTTCCAGAGTCCAGGTAAATAGGTGCAACATTTCAAGTTTTCTTTTTCCAGCTAGTCAAGGTGATTAGATTGGCCACTTACCATATGAGCGATGAGCGGTGCCTCCCTGATCACCCTGCTGTGCTGTGCCATGTCTGGCCTGTTGCCGCATCCCCTTCACCATTGTGGAGGCTCTCAGATTACTGCCAAACCCGACTATTTAATTGAGCCAATCTGCGGAGGATTGGGGGGCATAGCTTGGGGAGCGGACCTGGCTGAAGCAGGCTGCATGCTGCGGCTCATTCGGCTGGGAGTGTCACCCTCCCTGCCCCCCTTCTTTGCCAGTTTTTCATTGCTCTAACAATGAGGGCTTAGAGGGCTTTGCTGTGGTCTTTTGATGGTTGCCGTATTCAGGGCCGGGAAGGAATTTTCCCTGCTCTGCAGGTTTTGCCTCCCCGTAGCAATTGTCACAACTTTGATGATTTAGGCCTTGGGTGGAATCCTTTTGGGGTGCAGGTGAAGTGGTGACTCACCCCTCACCCCTTTTTCTCTTACAGTGGCAACAACAGGGTACCCTCTTAGAGGGGCCTGGAGGGAACTCTTTGTCTAAAGAGCCAGTTGCGTAGGGCTAGCAGGCCATAGAGCTTCTGTCAGTGTTTGGGTGGGCCATTTGTGTAAACCCACCTTCCCAAATAGACCCTGTCATGTCTCAGACCCCCAGCAAGGCGCTGAGAGGGATACATGCCCAATGCCTATGCCTACATCTGAAATCAATAAAGTTGTGGCCTTTTAAATCCCAGACAGTTGTTGTGTCCATTCATGTCACCTTCCCTTCTAGATTCAGGTGCACCAGGACGGGGGTCTCTGCGATTGGGCCCACAATAAGAGCCAGATATCCATTTGCTTTGAGGCTTAGTAAAGGCAGCACTGCAGGCAGGATGAGAGGTGTGTATGCTCTCCACAATTCACTGCCTGCAGCCGAACACAGCAAAACACACAGAGCCACTGAAGAAGACTGGAAGAGCAGAGGAGGCACCATCCTAGTCAGCCTCCTGCTTCTGAGCTGACATTGCAGAACAGCTGAAGTCTATTAAGCCATGGGAATTTGTAATTTCAGCAGGAGTGCTCCTAAATGTCAAAGGGTAAACTCTGCCTAGATTTTATGAATGGTCCAGGCATAGGGATGGGGTGAGTGGATGAGAACTTGATTAAGGTCATATCATATCTGAAGGTGAAGTTACGTAAAGCAGCTGTCCCTGTAACAGCACATGAACCAAAACATTCTTTGAAATTCACCACTTCTCCAATTTTTGCAGTGCTGACCTCCAGGCAAGTCAATCTGTGGCTCTAATTTAAATAGCTGTTGATAACAGTAGCTGGCAATGGCAGGAGGTAAAAGGTAAAGGGACCCCTGAACATTAGGTCCAGTCGCGGATGACTCTGGGGTTGTGGCGCTCATCTTGCTTTACTGGCCGAGGGAGCCCGCGTTTGTCTGCAGACAGTTTTTCCGGGTCATGTGTCCAGCATGACTAAGCCGCTTCTGGTGAACCAGAGCAGCGCACGGAAATGCCGTTTACCTTCCCACCGGAGCAGTACCTATTTATCTACTTGCACTTGACGTGCTTTCGAACTGCTAGGTGGGCAGGAGCAGGGACCGAGCAACGGGAGCTCACCTCGTCATGGGGATTCGAACCGCCGACCTTCTGATCAGCAAGCCCTAGGCTCTGTGGTTTAACCCACAGCGCCACCCGCATCCCATTTATGGCAGGAGGAGGTGCACACAATATCTGGCTTGGGGTGGTTGCCTTTCTCAGGGCATTTTAGCATTTCTGTGTGAGATTTTGAGATTCCTTCACTGCTGAAAGGTGTCTGGGGATGGTGCTTGTGTTTCTCTTTCCAACACTCTGCAACCTCCCTGGCTGATCACATTTTTGTTCTGGAAAAGGCCCATGGAAATAGTTCTTATTGTGGGAATGTTCAGGGTGGCAGGAGAGGATATATTGTTTATTAATACCCTTCCTAACTTGCACTAGCAAGTTCCTTATGTAGCAGAGTTTACATTCCCCTTCTCACGCACAGCAGAAATTTGGTTGCAGACTTGTGTGAGTTTCTTAGGACAATACGCAATTCAATCTGGCTTCTCCAGATTGAAATGTGTTCTAATATTTTCGTGTTAAGACCCCTTGAATCCCTCTTAAAAGAATAAAGACACCACAGTCTTATTCATAAGCAATAAAAAAGAAAGTTTACTCACGATCAGGCAGAGCACAGTGTGGTCCCTGAAGGCTTAAAGTTACAAACATGTAGAAACAGGTTTACCCCATATGGGAGACAACCTGGGGGACTGCTTGGCTGGCAGCCAGCAGTTCAGTCCAGGTGAATCAGGAAGTTCGCAGGATGAAAGGAAGATGGAAAAGAGAGAGAGTGGCAGCATGCCTTGGCCTTTTACCAGGTCAGGAAAGGTCACGCTCACCCACTAGTCACATGCAAGGAAGGATGCTCCAGGTCAGGAGGAACAGGAAGTTTCGACTGGCTGGACCAAACATTCCCTTGCATGTCCACTCTAGCAAAACAAGGAATGTTGTACTTGACTGCTGTCAGTGGATTACATCCCACAGTTATTAGGTCTTATGATGTTAGCCGCTTATGATGTTAGCAGCTCTGAGCCTGACCTCAGCCGGGGCGGGCAGGATACAATTATTATTATTATTATTATTATTATTATTATTATTATTATTATTATTATTATTATATTGGCTTTCCCTGAAGCACAGGCATCCAGGAATGCTGCAGATTTGAAGAATGAAACCAAGCACACTCGTGAAACTCTCAATCTCCTCATAAATAAGGTAAGCATGGCCTGATAGGTAGAAAGAAAAAACCCTGTAGCCATGAGAATTTCTCCAACGTTTTCTTCCCCTTTGACTAATATTTGTACTCAATTTCTTTCTTCATTAATTGATGGAGAATGGAAGAAAAAAATGGGATAAATTTAGGCACGGCATTAGTGAAATATCAACACCAAATCTGAGACCATCTCTACCAGCTCTGGCAGGCAGAATGATAGTAGGCACAGTCTGCCCTGAGAGCCCAAACGCATTCAAGACAGTCACCCAGGAGACCTAGAGAGGAAGGTAGCAAACCAGCCCCCAACCCTCAAGTCTATGTTGATGCTGTACTGAGGACTCAGAAGTTTGGCATAGTCTAATCCTACCAATTGTTATATAACCAGCTTGTCACTTCAGTAGAAGAAAAGGCTGAGGAGTAAACCCTCCACAAATCCAGAGCAGAGTCCCTGTGACGGTTGGATGATACCTTGTACGCCTCCTTCCAGCAACTGCTGCAGCCAAACTGGTGTCAAACGTCTTGCTCTGCTTTCCTTTGGGCCACCTCAGTGAGGCCAAGAGGTCTTGTCATTTGGGCAGCCCAGGACTTCCATATACACTGCCCAGGCTTGCACCCTGGGGAGGTCATTTTGGTGTTGCTAACACAGCAAAAAGGGATGTGGGTGGTGCTGTGGGTTAAACCACAGAGCCCAGGGCTTGCCGATCAGAAGGTCGGCGGTTCGAATCCCCGCGACGGGGTGAGCTCCTGTTGTTTGGTCCCTGCTCCTGCCAACCTAGCAGTTTGAAAGCACGTCAAAGTGCAAGTAGATAAATAGGTATCGCTCTGGCAGGGAGGTAAACGGCGTTTCCGTGCGCTGCTCTGGTTCGCCAGAAGCTGGCCATGCTGGCCACATGACCCAGAAGCTGTATGCCGGCTCCCTCGGCCAGTAATGCGAGATGAGCGCCACAACCCCAGAGTCATCAGCTACTGGACCTAACAGTCAGGGGTCCCTTTACCTTTACCTTTAACACAGCAAAAACAATATGGGAGGCAGCAGAGACCTGTGTTATCAGTCTCTGCAGCCAGAGCAGTTGCTGTGATTCTCTAGCAGTTGGACTTTGCCCCTGGAGGTGCACCCCGTTGTCTTTCGAGACAGATGGATGCCAACAAAACAGCTGAAGTGCTGAGTGAGGTATTAGATTCACTATAGCAATTGGCATCCCTATAGTTCTTTCTCCCACTCACTGGATGCATCATTTGGTAAAATTTATTTCCTTTGCTGGGGACTTCAAACAGTGAGTTTCTGTACCTTCAATCCACATCGATGGTCCCAACTCATGCAGTAAATTCTCCTAGATGACCTGCCTGGGAGGTGTGAAATTTGCCACAGGGATGCCAACCGTCTCCATCAGCTCTCAGAAGGTTGCAAGAATAGGTCTTTAATCAGCCCAATAAATATGTTCCTCTGAAACTTCAGTTCAAGGAAATCCCAGAGAGGAAGGTTTTCAGAAGTAGATGGTAAATCACATAAATAAGTTAGCATTAACAAGCTATTCAATAAGAATTAGTAATGTCGGATATACAAGTGTTGCCCCCCAGGAACGTGGACAGGAAACACCTTTCAGAACATCATAAGACCTTCAGATTTATTCCATGACATGCAATGGATAGGCTCAACTTCTGAAAGTTTTTCTAGGGTGCAACGATTGCCTCTGGTATTGTTTGAGTAACCTCAAACAGTGATCTATGTAACTACCACTAAATTAAGAGGAGCAAAATTTCTCATTAAGACAAGTATGTGCAGCAAGATACAAAGGTAGGATACCAATGTTTCAAATAAAGAAATAAAATAAGTCTGCTCAAATATGTTTCCAAATATATGGAGTACATGTGGTCAAAGGAAATGTATAAACGTTCATGCTACAAATCTAAAATATGTGTTTGTCCTTGCAGAAAACAAACACAAGACCAGTGATTATAAGATTGGAAAACTGGGCCCAAACTAACAAAATGAATTTCCATAGGAACAAATGTCAGGTTCTACACTTACGCAAGAATAACCAACTGCACAAAGAGAAGATGGGAGACCCCGGCTTGCCAGTTGTACATGTGAAAAGGGTCTAGGGGTCTTAGTAGACCATAAGCTTAATATGAGTCCAGAGTGTGATGCAGCAGCAAAAAAAAAAAAAAGCTAATGCTATTCTAGGCTGCATCAACAGAAGCCTAGTGTCCAGATCAAGTTTCCTTGGAGGTTTTTAAGCAGAGGTTGGATGACCATCTGTCATGTATGATCTAGTTGCACTGCAGGGGGTTGGACTAGATGACCAACGGGGTACCTTCCAACTCTGCAACTCTGTTTCTATGGTTCTATGAAATACAAATAAGAAGCATGTTGAAGTAAGAAGTCTTAAGTAAGGCTTTGTGCTGACCAACACGCTAGGCAGTATCCAGCTGAAATGTCATGAAAGGGCAAGGATTTTCACATGACCAACATTTCATACACATACACACCTCTCCCCATGTGCATCCCATGCCCTCCAGAGGAGACCTCCTGCTCCAGAGGATTGGGGAAACCCCTAAACCCCTAGGACAGATTTAGCAGATGCTCAGGGGGAGTTCCTGTCGCACAATTGAAAATCATGGTGTTCCTGGGGCCGTGACTAAACACTGCTTTGAATACAGCCCTCTTTCATTACTTATTTAAATATCTGAAAGAATTAATAGGAGTAGTAGAAGTTTCACATGGTTTTGTTTATTGTTTATTAAGGCATGTATGGCATACAGTATGTTTACATGCCAGTATGTTGAAATCTAAATTTAATGCATTTGGTTTGCCAAAAAGAAGGATGTTTGGAACTATTTTAGCAAACCATATCATCAAATAAAGTAAAGTTTGATTCTCTGATCTGCAGGATTCATAGAATTAGAGAATTGTAGAGTTGGAAGGGATCCCAAGGGTCATCCAGTCCAACCCCCTGCAATGCAGGAATCTCAGCTAAAGCATTCCTGACAGGTGGCCATCCAAACTCTATGTTAAAAACTCCCATGAAAGAGACTCCATACCTTCCGAGGGAGTCCATTCCACTGTCAAACAGCTCTTAATGTGAGAATTTTCTCTCTCTTTTTTTTTTAAGATAATATTTATTAAATTTCCACAACAAATTTTAAACATACAAACATTGACACACTAACATACACTACATACACAAACATACATATACATTTATAATTATATTCTTATCTTTAGGTCCTTCACATTATATCATGGCTTCCTCCATCCTGTCCCTCTATGTCGTTTCTCCTTATCTATTGACTACCGGCAATTTCTTAATACTTCCACTTATCATTTCATTTAATTCCACTACTTCTAAATTAATTCCTTAATTTAACGATAAAATTCATAATTGCTATACAAAAATTTCCTAAATTAACTGCAATATTTTCAATTTCCAAATACCATGTCTCTATCATAATACTCCTCTAATTTACTACTATAGACTAAAATAGCATTGGCATTTCTTTCAATCTTAAACTTTATAATGTCTTTTAAGATAGTCTTTAAATTTTCTCCAATCTTTTTCCACTGCATCGTCCCTCTGGTCGCGGACTCGTCCAGTCAGTTCAGCGGTTTCCTTATACTCCATCATTTTCATCTGCCATTCTTCCAGGGATGGTAGATCCTTCGTCTTCCAGTATTTTGCAATAAGTATTCTTGCTGCTGTTGTGGCATACATGAACAGAGTGTGGTCTTCTTTTGGTAGTACCTGGTGGACCATTCCTAGCAAGAAGGCCTCTGGTTTCTTTAAAAAGGTGCTTTTAAACACTTTCTTCAGCTCATTGTAAATCATCTCCCAGAAGGCCTTCAACCTAGGGCAGGTCCACCACATATGGTAGAAAGTTCCTTCAGCCTCTCCACACTTCCAGCATTTGTTGTCCTGCAGGTGATAGATCTTTGCAAGCTTGACTGGGGTCAGGTACCATCTATAAATCATCTTCATTATATTTTCTCTTAACAAGGTGCATGCTGTAAAATTTATTCCTGATCTCCATAGTTTTTCCCAGTCTGACATCATAATGTTGTGGCCAACATCTTTTGCCCAATCTATCATTGCAGATTTAACTAGCTCATCTTGTGTGTGCCATTCAAACAGCAAATTGTACATTTTAGATAGGATCTTAGTCTTTGGTTCTAATAATTCTGTTTCCAGTTTTGACTTTTTCCACTTGAAAGCCAATCTTTCTATCGATTTTGAAAAGTTCATTAATTTGATGATATTGTAACCAATAATGGATCTTCCCTGTCAATTGTTCATAGGGTTTCAACCTGACTTGTTCTCCTTCGTACAATAACAACTCCGAATATTTTGGCCAATTTTCTTCCATGTTTGTTCATTTATGGGCCTGTGCCTCTACCGGTGACAACCATCTGGGCATTTTTCTTTCCAGGAGATCCTTGTATTTCATCCAGACTCTAAACAGAGCCTTTCTTATTATATGATTTTTAAATCCTTGGTGTGCCTTAACCTTATCATACCATAAGTATGCATGCCATCCAAATCTATTGTCACAACCTTCCAGGTCCAATAAATCTGTATTCTCTAATAGGAACCAATCCTTCAGCCAGCAGAGGGTTGCCGCTTCAAAGTAAATACTCAGTTCCGGCAGGGAAAATCCCCCTCTTTTCTTATCATCTGTTAGAATCTTGAATTTAATTCTGGGTTTCTTTCCCTGCCAGACAAATCTTGATATCGACCTCTGCCACATCTTGAAAGGTTCCATCTTATCCACTATTGGAATTGCCTGGAAGAGAAATAATAATTTAGGCAGCACATTCATCTTTATTACCGCAATTCGGCCCATCAAAGACAACTTCAATTTGTTCCAGATCTCCAAGTCCTTCTTGATTTCATTCCAGACTTTATTATAATTGTCTTTATATAAATTCTGATTTCTCGCTGTCAGGTTAATGCCCAGATATTTTACTTTTTTTGCAAATTGCAGGCCTGTTTCCTTCTCCAATTGGCCTTTTTCTTCTTGTGTCAGGTTTTTCCCTAGAACTTTTGTTTTGGCTTTGTTTAGTTTAAATCCTGCTACTTCCCCAAAGTTCTGAATCACCTCCAGTGCCTTTTGGGCACTGGGGCTCGGATTCTGTAATGTCAGTACTAAGTCATCAGCGAAGGCTTTAAGCTTGTATTCTTTGGCCCCCACCGCCACCCCTTTGATATCTGAGTTATTCCTAATCATATTCAAGAGTACCTCCAGGACTACAATAAACAATAACGGGGAGAGTGGGCATCCTTGTCTTGTTCCTTTCTGAATTCTTATATTATCTGATACCACACTATTAATAATAATCTTTGCTTTTTGGTCCGTGTAGATCGCTTCGATATGTGTTGAAGATTCCTTTTCATAAAAGTCCAAGATACATTATCAAATGCTTTTTCGGCGTCCACAAACATCAGGATTGCTTTAGAGTTCTTGTTCTGTTCCAATTTCTCGAGGATATCCACCACATTCCTTACATTGCTATTTAAATGTCTTCCCGGTAGAAAACCGGCTTGATCTTTGTGGATAACCTCCTTTAGAACCTTCCTGAGTCTGCTAGCCATAATATTTGCAAATATTTTGTAATCCACATTTAGGAGGGAGATAGGTCTGTAGTTTTTCATCTGCGTCCGATCTACTCCTTGTTTTGGTATCAGAGTTATAAAAGCATCCTTCCAAGACTCCGGTGCCCTTCTTCCCCTCAGTATCTCATTACACACTTCCGTTAGTGGTTGGATTAACCAATCTTTCAAAGTTTTGTAATATTTGGCGGTGAGTCCATCTGGTCCTGGGGCCTTGTCCAGTTTCATATTATTGATTGCTACTTCCACTTCCATTGGTGTTATCGGGTGGTTTAGGGGGCCTCTCATTAGTTCCGGGATTTTCTGTAGGCCATTTTTACTCAAGAATTGCTCTATTTTATCTGTTTGGTTATTTTCTTCTCTGTACAGCTGTTTGTAAAACTTTTCAAAGTTTTTCCTGATCTCCAAGGGGTTCACTACGTTGTTTCCATTGATGTTAATACTCGTGATGGTATTCGACTTCTGTCTCTGTTTCAGTTGCCACGCTAGCAATTTTCCACATTTGTTGGCTGATTCGAAAGATCTCTGATTCAACAATTTAATTTTCCATTCAATTTCCCAATTGATTAATTTAGAGAATTCCACTTGTAATTGCTTTATTTCCTTCTGAATTTTTGTATCTTTGGGATTTATTCTCAATTGTCTTTCCTTTTCTTTCAGCTGCTGCAAAATTGCATTCTTTTAATGTGAGAATTTTAGGGAGGCTTTTAATGTTTTATAGATTATTGTATTTTAATGCTTTGTTGAAAGCCGCCCAGAGTGGCTGGGGAAACCCAGCCAGATGGGCGGGGTATAAATAATAAATTATTATTATTATTATTCCATGTGACAGCTGTGTGGAGGATTTTTTTTTAATAGATAGTCATTCAGACATATGAAATATCCATCAGCATCTCAGGAGTGGTGCCCCCCATACAGATTTACTGTTTATTAAGGACAAAATTAGATACTATGTGGAGATTGATGAGTGGCTGTCGCAACAGCCCTGTTCAGAAGCTATTGCTCATGCACAGAGGAACATACAAATGGTGAGTAGAGCCTTTGTATTAGGGTGGGTCATAAAAAAAAAAAAATCGAAAATGTTTCCTCCCTTTATCTTTTCTCAGGCATATGGTATAAACATAGTTAAATTTCAAATTTGGAACAAATCGGTTAATATTTAGACCCTGCTCCTACAAATTGAAATTTTGCCTTACCACGAATGATAAAAACATAAGAATTTGACTTATTTAATTCTCAGTATGTTAAATTGTGAACTAATAAACATAAATTTTAGGTTTTACGTAGAGCAATAATAGAGCTGGTCACCCTGTCCCTGGAATCAGAGGTGCTGCTGTCTCCACCCTGAGATGTCCGGTGCCTGAAGTCCGATGCTTGGAGTGGGCCGTGTGGCTCCTGCTCCTCATACTCCCTGGATGCCCCTTTCACAGAACTCAGAGAGGAAGGGAGCTAAAGACCTGAGGCGATCCACTCAATGGGTCACAACATGCTGTCTAGTTTGGCCCTGAAAACTAGGTCACCCTCACTGCACAGAAGTTTATCCCAAGTCTGCTAGGAAGAGAGAATCAGTACAATGATCACAAAGGAAAAGTGAACTTATTTCAAAGGACTCTAATATATATTATTTCCTAAGATACAAGACTTCAAAGGAATCACAAAAACATGCAGATAAATAGATTATGCTTCTGAGGTGATTCATCATTTCAACAATACAATATTTTTTTTTGGACTTCCACCTGAAATTACTTGAATTCTGCCTTCTAAAAAAGATGTTCCTTTTATCTATGTTATTTTTATCCTCTCAAAAGATAAAAAGATACTTCCTAATCACCTACCTAGAATACATTGTTTGATGTCTCCTTGAGACCACTCAGCACATACAGAAAGATTATGATGGCATATGAAACCCTGATGATAGTCCCTACAGTACTTCACCCAGATGTGGAAGACAAAAATGGGCAGTTGAATTAAAGGCAAAAGATTTGCTATAATCCCAGAATAACATCACAGGGTTTCTTAAAAAAAAAAAAAAGTACTGCTGAAAACTTATTTTATTACAGCAAATAAATACATAGGTACACTGTGTACAGGGATTAATCAAATATGTATTATTATTATTATTATTATTATTATTATTATTATTATTACTTGGCCATTTCTTTTCCCATGAACATTTTTGGCTTGGTATATTTTGTTCCAGTCAGCTCTCTTCCTGAGTCACACATTCCTTAAAAGATTTAGGATAGATTTAGGATTTGTCAAGGTTCCACATCTACTTTTTAAACTGATAAGAATCAAGCCTTATTCCCCATATATCCATGTAATTAGAAGCCACTGGGCTATGAAGGTGCTGGGCCCATTTGTTGGCCTGCATCGGCCACATGTCATCACGGCATCCCTGCGTGGCAAGTTGGCAAGGGGCGGCGGTGAGAAGGACATTCTGATTGGAGCAGGTGCCTGGTGTTTTCTTGCCTGCTTCTTCTGACACTTTTACATAATGAAGGCTTATTTCATGGTCTACTCTTCCTCCTAGATGCCCCAGACGTGCAATTAAACTGTTGCAATGTGCCTTGAGCACCCATTTGTGACAGGGGCAGGTGCCAGAATCAGGTCAGACATAACTCACATGGTTTCAGTGATGCTGACTCTTTATTCAAGGAAACAAAGTAGCCCAGGAGGCCAGGCCTAGTGAGCACAGCAACTCATTCTGATGGAACTTGCCCCTAGGAGGCCATTGCGAAGACTGAAGGTCCCCTCTTCTCCCAGTTCCTTCTCAAGCACTCTGAGGTTTCTTCATCTTGTCTGTCATTTCTCTGCCCTCATCATGTTGCAGGTATTAATATTGTGAAGTTTGAAGCAACTGGATGCATAAAAACTGACTCCTTTTGAAATGAAGCATCATCCAGACCTATTAAATTGTTCAAATCTTTACTTGCAAAACTTTCTTCAAAACAGAACTTAAACATCAAATGATACCGTTCCATAAGACTTGTACCAGTCCAAGATGTAGACTCAGCATCTTACAAAGTATGAAATAATTTCAACTGACCTAGAAGCAGAGGCCTGTCTCTCCCCACTGCCTGCCTTCCAGCCTGCATCCTGCCTTAGGAAATGCAGCTCCTGGAGAGTCAGTTACAACCTTCCACCTCCCAGAGTCTGAGAATAAAGAACTCAGCCATTACCCTTCCCAGATGGCAAATTTGCAATTCAATACCTCTCATGTGATGTAAGGTTAGAACACCATGTCAGAGCTACCTGAAAACAATAACAGTTATTTATCAACCCATCAAGGCAGAGCAGAGAGCACTTTTTGCTCTTAATTTAGCTTCAGTGGAATCTTCAAGTTAAATTATATCAGCAATACATTTCAGTGTGAATTAAAACAATTATACTTAACACTTCATACCTCTTTGTGATCTGGGAGATCGGGGGGTGGGGGGGAGGGGAGCTGGTCACTGCAGGAGGGGGAGACCCCAAGCCTCTTCACCATCCACACCCTCCTCTGCTTCTTGGCCTCCCCTCCTTTCCTGCTTCAGCTTCTGCCTCTGATTCTGACCTTCTCTCTGCCACAGAGTCCCCATGCTCACTAAGTCCTGTTATCTCTCCAGCTTCTGACATCTCCTCCTTCCAGTCAGCTCCCTCTTGTCCCTCTGACCACTCATTGTTGTCCCACCATCTATCCCTAGGCTCTGAGCCTTCTTCCCCTGGGGGTTCCCCAGCTGCTGCCTCCCAGCACTCCTCTGCCTCCAACTAAAGGTAAAGGTAAAGGGACCCCTGACCGTTAGGTCCAGTCGTGACCGACTCTGGGGTTGCAGTGCTCATCTCGCTTTATTGGCCAAGGGAGCCAGCGTACAGCTTCCAGGTCACGTGGCCAGCATGACTAGCCGCTTCTGGCGAACCAGAGCAGCACACGGAAACACCGTTTACCTTCCCGCCAGAGCGGTACCTATTTATCTACTTGCATTTTGACGTGCTTTCGAACTGCTAGGTTGGCAGGAGCTGCCTCCAACTAGTTTGTGACAATTTGAGAGGAAATCTTTTAACCTCAGAAATCCCACCATAAGATAAATAAGTCAAGGGATGGGGAATGAACTCTAATAGGATTTGTTTCTGCCTTACATTGGGCTACAAAGCTTCCCAAAGCTTGGTTATTATTACTATTATTTATTAAATTTGTTAGTTGCTTTATCTTGCCCTAGGCAACACAATGCAACACAACCAAACAACCAAACAAAAGCCCCTCATAGATGGTTAGACAAACATTAAAGCTTTACAACTTTTCAAAAACACCTCCCTAGTCCCGAGAGCCTGAAAAATCCCATTGATTTTCTTTTATTTTCCACTTTGTGAGCAGTAATTGTTGTCAAAGTCTTAGACTAAAAAATAGATATAACTGAAACAGTCCCCCAACCCATCTTTTCATCTAACATATTCTAGATAATAAGTGAAATCAAAGCTGACTAAATGAAAATGAAAGAATACATGATATTCTGAAATCATTTGTTACTCTGACATTGATTTCTTTACTAGTAACGTATGAAACAAATGATGTCTATTAGTTTCAATTTTTCATTCACTATCTACATGAAATCAACACACCCTCATTTGGGTTCCATGACCACCTGGAACCTGTTTCAGTGTCTTCCATCACAAGCAAAAACCTGTTTGTACAAAAGTGGACATTGACTTCTTGACATACCAAAAGTCCTCAGTCTTTTAGGGATACCATAAATCAAGGGGGGGGGAGCCTCAGCATCAGGAGTTGTCTGCCCCCCAAGATAACCCAATGGGAGCTCACAAGCAGGAACAGACCACAGCAGCACTCTCCCCTCCTGCAGCTGGTATTCAGAAGCACATATGAAGGTGGCAGCAGAGGACCATCACAGAGCCTAATAGCCATTGATAACCTCCTCCATGAATGTGTCTAATCCTCTTTGAAAGCCATCCAAGTTGGTGGCCATCACCGCTCCCTGTAGGAGCAAGTGTGCTATACGAAGAAGTCCTCTCTTTTGTCTGACCTGAATCTTCCAACATTCAGCTTCATCGGATATCCATGAGTTCTAACAGGATTAGAGAAATTCATGGAGAATAAAGTTATCAATGGCGACTAGCCACAATAGCTATGTTCTGTTTCCACAGTCATAAATAGCATGCTTCTCAAGACCAGTTGCTGAAAACCACAGGAGGGGCAGTGTGCTCTTGTGCTTGGATTCTGCTTCTGAAGTTCCTATAGCCATCTGGTTGGCCACTGTGAGAACAGGATGCTGTACTAGATGGGCCATTGGCCTGATCCTGCAGGCTCTTCTTATGTAAAATATTTCTTTATTATTAGACAAACTATCTAGCAATGTTTGGAAGACTTAAGAAAACAAATAACAAACACAAAATGTTCCCTACCCCTAAGATTGAGAAAACAGGCATACAAGAAAATCTGCAGAGTAAAGCCTTGTTGTCTGTTTCAAAATTAACCAGGGGAAAATGTTATTATTTTCAGCCATTCTGAAAACAGCTCTCAGTGATCACAGAAGTACTGCTTACTGAAATTACTATAAGAAGTCTCAGAAATGATGACAAAAGAGCACAATGCAGGGATAATACAGTGGAGCTACTTTATGTTTTAAAGAAAGAAAGAGAAGACTTGGCAAAGATCCATGGAATTAAAAGGTGAAGGTCTTTCTCCTCCTGTCACCAGTTACCTCCTTTGCTGCCAGCACCAGACGTGCTCTGTTCTTCTGCTCAGGACTGGAGGCTGGTGCCCATTGGCACTGGGAGGGATGAAGGCAGGGAGCCCAAGCAGGAGGCTGAGCCAGAGCCAGAGAGAGGAAAACCAAACTAACTCTGCTAGTCTCCATCCTTTCCCCCTTGGCCTGCTCCTTTCCTAGCCCAAGAAAAACCTGCAATCTGGAAAAACCCAAATTCCCATTTGCTCTGACTGAGCACTAAAGAAGCAGCAGTTCAAGAGGAAGTGTGAATAAGCCCTTGGCCACGTGGAAAGAGATGCTTTTTGGAAGGTTCATCCCATTGTGGGTTGCTCAGCTTCAAAACAATCTAATCATTTCAGCAGGCATGTGAGAAAAACCAATACTGGCCACAGCTTCAGGTACGTAGCCGTTTTGGTCTGACACATTCGAAATAAATAAAAAATTGTCCAGTAGCACCTTACAGACCAACTAACTTTATTCTGGGTATAAGCTTTCATGTGCATGCACACTTCTTCAGATACCACAGCTTGTTCATGCATTGGAGGGCATCTGGTCCCAGGCGTTTAGATCACCATTAGTTTTATTGCGTGTTTAGACCTTTTAATCACCCCCTAGAAATAAATTCAGACAAAATTTTGGTTTGGTTTTTGGCTCCTCCCAACGCATTCATCTTCTGGATATCCAGGACACCCTCATGTGGTCGGGGAGCCCGAGCCGCCATCCAAATCCAGACTCCGCCACCTGCTTGCTGACCCAGTGGATAATGCTGTGCCCAACTATCCAGATGTGCAAGGGAGGCGGACCTAGGAATTATCAAAACCATATTAATAACTGCACCTCAGCGCTGTTTCCGAACATACCCTTTGTAAGCTTCGGATTTCCAACAGTCCATATAATAATTTAATAATAATTTATTATTTGTACCCCGCCCATCTGGCTGAGTTTCCCCAGCCACTCTGGGATATCAAACCCAAACTCTTCTTCTTCTTTGTCCTCCTCAGATGACTGGATGCTGCAGACCTCCATAGGCGGCGGGGGGGGGGGGAACGCACCTGCAATGAAGAAGAAACAGACAGGTGCAAGGAGCTATGCTGAGAAGAAGCACCCCCCCAACTTGCTGCTAAGCCTGGGGAGGAATGTCCCCAGGACCCAGGGGTGCGGAATGCGGGCGAGGCAGCTCTGGCTGGGCCACTCAGCGCCTCAAGGCACCCGAGCTCTCAGTCCTGACTCTGGGGCTAACTGGAAACAGAACACTGGGCTGTTGGAATTGGGGAAATAAACCCCCTGAGGCATCCAAGGCCTCACTCCCTTCACTTGCATCCGAAGGGGCCTGAGCCTCATAAACTGTTGAAGAAATAGAAGGGCCAGGCTGTGGGACAGACTGTCAGTACACCCTTGGACCGATATGTGTCATCTGGTTCTGCCCCGACTGGGCTTGGGCGACTGCAGCACCTTCTGAGACCTTCCAATCCTGGGCCAGGGACTCATGCTCTGTATTAAATCTGGCCAAGGCAGCAGGATCTGACCCAAGCGATCAAGCGTATTTTGGGGCAATGCAGGCACTGGCGCCGAACGCAGTGCCTGAGACGAGCCTTGGATAACTCTTTTAGAAGGCAGCGCAGGGCTCAGATTACGTTTAACAGGCATCACAAGGCTAGATAATTAAAGTGCTATAGCAATTAAATAACTTTAATTCAACTGCACACTCAAAATGGCGCTCCTGCCAAAAGAAGATGGCGCCTAAATGTAAGATGGCGCTCCCGCTCAAACTGGCAAAGAAGAAGGTCTCAAAATGGCGAGCACTTTGGTGCCAAAACCGGGGAGGGGGGGAGGTTCTCAGAAGCCGGTGAAATTCCCGCCCCGAAGCCCCTTTTGAGCCAGCTCGCAAGAGAGGGGCATCTCCGCTGCTACCGAGGCTGCTCAGAATGCTTTACTAGACCCCAGAGCTGCAACTGAAGCACGGAAGGCAGCAACAGCCTGCCAGCCGATCCTGGTGGCTAACGGCAGGGAAATCGGCGAGAACTGGCCAGCTGCTCCCAGCGGCGGCAAGCTCCTAAGGCCCGAAGTGCCGAAGCCCCATGGGGTGAAAAGGCCCCCTAAAAGCAAGTGGGGATAACGGAAAAGGCAAGGGAATTTAAAGGGGAACTAGCACGTAAGCAAGGGAAGGAAGGGAAAATCAAAATTGATCACTGTAAAGTCACAGGTGGATCGGAGTCTCTCTCAGCTGGCAGCGGACACGATGCTGGTGTTCCGATGCACTAGCCCCAAGAGGAAGCTCAGGATCACGTGCATGGGCTTAAATTGGTCCCTTGATGTACTTTACTTGCGTCCCATTGGTCAGATTGCTCCCAGCATCGAGGGACCTACCAATACGATCCCACCCACAACACAGGGTTTGGTTGCCAGGTCGCACCGCAACACATGCCCTCTTTGAGGGAGGACCCGATTTATAATATAGGCTTGACTTTCTGGACTGAAGGCAGGAGAAGAATCTTCTTCTTCTTTGGTAAACAACTTGCAAATGTCAAATCTTGAAATCCTCCAATCCTGCTGCTGACACATCACTAGCACCAATGGGATAAATCACTGCATGGATCAATGAGAATGAGCACTGTGAGGACAAAAAGAAGAGGATGGGCCTGGTGCAACATCAGAAGACCATGAGTGTGTTAGAAACAAGTGCCCAAAATAGCTGAGAATGGAAGGTGCTTTTCTACATGAAAACAAATACAAAGTGAGGTGAGTAATTTCAGCTGTCCCTATTTAAATATGTCCTGGATTTGACCAAGAACAGTAGGCATTTTCCCCATCTGGTTTTCCCAGCCTCCCAACTAGAAATCTCATTTACTGCAAATAGATTTGAGTGAGTCACCTAGGGACTCAAAACAGTTGCAATGATGCAAAGAACTAGCAGAGCGGTTATGTTTATCCAGAGATTGTATTGGTCATTGAAATAACAAAAGTAAACTGATATCCTGCTCTGCAGCATCACAGTTAAAAAGTGTTTGATTGAGTGTTGCTCAATCAAAAGGGAAATTGAAAAATCTAGCAGAAAATGGATTAAACCTTTTGGCTTCAATTGTCTCTGTGGGTATAGGAAGTCATAAAAGCACTGGATCTGGTTAATGGAGGAGACTGACTTTCTGTACCTTGCTACTTTTTAATACTACCAGTTTGTTAAAAGGAACTTTGATAACATAGCAATTATTGATTGATCTGGACATGCAGTTCCAGCTCGGTTTGATGTTCTCCATCTCCAAATTCTCTGAATGTCCACTTTTCTCAAACTTCAAACAAAATATTTTGTAAATCTATCAAAATAAAAATGAAGATTTTAGAAGTAAAACATCTCAGATTAAAACATTGCACACTGGCACGTTATAATTCCAGACTGAAGTCTGGAGTATTTGCATATGTTTTTGTCCTCACTTCTGGTAAGATTTTCGCATGATGTTAGTGAATAGAAAACCACCATCCCATTAATGAAAGGGATGAGTAATGAGGAACAAAGTACAGTCGTACCTTGGAAGTCAAATGGAATCCGTTCTGGAAGTCTATTTGACTTCCAAAACGTTTGGAAGCCAAAGTGCGGCTTCGGATTGGCTGCAGGAAGCTCCTGCAGCCAATCGGAAGCCGTGGAAGCCCCGTCGGACGTTCGGGTTCCAAAGAATGTTTGCAAACCGGGTTTGAAGCGTTTGGGAGTCAAAACGTTTGACTCGCAAAGCGTTTGACTTCCGAGGTGCAACTGTATACAAATGAGTTCTAAAGATAATTAAAATTCCTGAGATGCAATGCTCCCTTCTGAATCTAGCACCTCTGGCTGTCAGTTATGCAATGGCTCTCTTGTGAGATGATATTCAGCATCATAATGCCATCTGCAGAACCAAGTACCCTTGGTCTATCATATTCTGGGCAATGATTTCCCTTCCATGGCTCATAGTTCAGGTTTCACAGTCCCCAGACACCAGGGATCTCTAAGCCATGTGACAGCAAGTGCTGGATGCCAAGATGTTATAAAAGCAATGTCATTCCGATTAAACCGAGGTGCTTTCAGACTCTGAGCAGCTCTCATTCTGTCACCACCCAACGCTTACCTGTCGTTCTGCAGCTGGGGGAGATAGTAATATGGAAACTGTATCAGAGTAATTGGAAAATGTCTTGGGATGGAGCAGTTGGACTCGGTCTTCTGTGGGAGAAAATGTTTCCATCTCATGTAGGGCTCAGGCAGTGTGCAGCAATTTCTCTTCTTCCAAAATGTAAGCACACAAACATATTGAAATCCAAATGCACAGTGAGTCCAATTTAAAACATCACCCGGGGGAAACGGCTGATATATATAGTAGATAGTTTTAGAATTTATATATACACAAATATATATGCATACATTTGCACACCTAACTCTGTTTCAGCAAGTTCATGGTCCATGACACTTCCACCTGAAATTCAGAAACCTATTTTTATAGAGTGGATCTCCTTTTTGCTGTTATATTGACGTTCTGTTTAGACTAAAAGTGAGTGAATGAATGAACAAGACCATTTGTTTCATCCAACACTAAGGGGGAAATCTTACGGCAAGCAGCTTATGATGTAACAGAAATCTGGCTCAATGGCTGATTTCCAGCTCAGCTGGCATTAAGGCCGCAACCCCAGCTTAGCCAAATATATGCTGGGGTTAACTTGCTCATCTCAGTTGGACCAAAGCTAGCTGAGCCAAGTCCCAAGAAAGGGGTGTTTGTGGGGCAAAACCAGGAAGCTAGGCTTAGGCTGGATCCCAAGCCATTCAGCTCAGTCACATGACCTGCCATAGACAAGGACATAGCAGGGGGGCTAGGGGGCTGTGGCCCCAGGCACACAATTTTGAGGGGGCATGAGCCAGGCACCCCCACACAGGTGGTGGCTTCTGGCGGAACCCTGTCCCACCCAGGCACATTCTGGCAGACCCCAACCCTGGCTTCCCGCCTTTCCCTGCCTGCCACTGGGGATCTCTGGGGATCTCTGGCCTCACCCCACATCCCCAGGCTTAGGCATAGGATTGCTCCCTAACCCCAGATACCTGGGTGTAAGTCCCATTGAAATCTATAGGGTTTGCTTCTGAGTAGACTTAGCTAGGATCCTGGTTTGTTACCAATTCGTCGGTGAAGTGGACCTTTAAATAAATAAATAATAATATTTAGTCTTTCTAAAACCTAAATGAGATCTTTTCAATGGCCCTTTTGTACAGGATTGTTTATTTGGATTGGTAATTTTCTGTCATTGTCCACATTGTCAAAATTCAACTTGCAAACTCTTTGGGGCAGCTCTCTATGACTGCCTTGCTCACTTGTGAACTAGACTTTGTTTTGTATTTGAGTATATGCTTCTGTGCTCTTAAAATATGCTTTATAGTGCCTTTTTGAGGGGGGAAAGTGTGATATACCCTCCAAGTGGAAGGAGGATGAGCAGGTGTTTGTCCCAAGTGATGGCGGCTGCGAGGGAGCACCCCCTGGCCTCTCCGTGGCCGCTGCTGCTGTCCTCCCCCCTTGGGCACGTCAAAGCAGCTGCTGGCACACAGGGGAGAGGGAAGGGGGGGAAGGGTTCCAGTCGCCAAGGCCCATCCCTGGGTGACAGGCTGGCCCTGAGGGGCAGGCAGAGGGCAGGGCTGTCCTGGGCGGGATGAAAGGGGGAGCAGAGCAGAACTCAGGGGTTTTTGGTTTCTGTCATTGGTTTGTTTGTTGTTTTTAACATGCTTTGTGTCTAATCTTTCTCCTTTCTCAAATTAATTTATTGGTGTGTGTGTTTTTTTTTGCAAATCTACCAAAGAATAAAATAAAATAGGGATTAATGGGTTTTATTGGGAGGTGAGGGGAGTGGTGTGGTGGTGGGGGCACTTGCCCTTCTTCTGATAGGAAATGCTCTGTGCGGGCAGGGGGGAATGGGGGGGGGTCCAGTTGGGAGTGAGAAATGTCCCTATTTCCATCTGAGGGATGTTGGGGGTTATGTGAATGTTTAGATTTTCCTTTTTTCTTTTTTTAAAAAAGCAGGAGTTAAGAGGAGGAACTTCAGACATGAAGGGAAGCAAGAGAGGCAGTTCCTTGAACACACGATGAATTGATCAAATACAGCAAAGGATGGGCAAGGGTGACACTGGCATTCCAGATTTTTCTCCCTCAGCTTTAACCAACCTGAAGCTCTTCCCATGTTTGGCCTGCAACTCACAGTCCTGGCTGCGACTGATGGGAGCTGCCCTGCAAAACATCTGGCGGCCCCCAAGTCAGCAAACACTGCTCTAAGACACATGTTTCTTGTTTGGGGCAGGAGAGGAATGAATATATTTATTGACATCCCCTATATCTGTCTTTCATTTAGTTTCACTTCTAGATGGGAGGAGTTGAAGGATGGGGAAAGGTGATCAAAGCTGCCCCAGGCTGATTTTTTCTCTATGGGCTTCAGGCACAGGAAAACAACAACAGCAATTACGTCAAATGCAGCAGCCCATTTGGGGGAGTCCTTTTTCATAATTGCTTGCTTGTTGAATTTTCTAAATAATAGGAAACAGTGAGGCAAATACTATAATTCCTGAAGTCTATCAAAGGTTGAGATCAGCCAGTTCTGAGTCACGATATGACAAGAGTCAAGCCATTGACACAAAACAGCTGCCAGGCTTTTTTATATGCAAGTCATTCAGCACAATATTGAAAGGGGAAAAACATGATGCTCATAGCAGCATTTCTTGTAGAATTAATGCCCAGGTGAGACCTCCTGAAATACCACAGTTGTGTCTTATCAAAAACAAGATGCAGTAAAGGCTCATACTCATTAGGCCCCAATTTTCCTTGGCAGCAGCCAAGTGCTTCCGTTTGCTCCCAGTGGCCATAGGGAGGGAGGATTGGGGGATACAGAAACTTAAATTAAAACGGGAGCACACCATGCACATTTGGAATGCAATATTGACAGCTCTAATTTCACCCCTCCTTCCAGCACTCCTTCATTAAGTCAAAGCAAGAGAGACCAGGAACAGCAGGAGCAGCATCCCAGAGTGGTCAGCCTTCCCTCCTTTGTTTGTAATGCCGCTTTCCCCTATTTATTTGTAATTAAATAAAAGCAGATGATTTCTTATTAATGCTATCAATTGTGTACACTGACCATGGTAAACATTAAAAAGACGGGGAGATGGACAAGACTTGCCCAATAAGATCTGCACAAAATTTAATCTTACCTTTCTTGTCATGTGACCAACCCTATCTCTCATCTAACTTTTGTTTTATGTTTCTCCTCCAGCAGTCAGAGTTTATTTTTGAATGTGCAGCTGTAATTACATCAATGTCATCTCTAAAAGCCATTCTCCATTTTTTTAAATGCAAAATTTCTCAGTAGTAGGTAAACATCTGTTACCAGGTTTGCTGTAGAATATGTTTATATCATAATAGAAAATCACTTCTTAAGGCTAACAAAGGTAGGGAGAAAGGGAAGTTTGAAAGCATTTTGCTCTGTAATAGCTATATTATTATCATATTTTTATTGCACAAGCCCTTACGTATATATTTGAAAGTAGTCTTGTTTTGTTCAGTGTAAGTTTATATAGAATTGTTACCATAAGAGTTTGCATAGTAATTTTTAATTTTATTAATGTCTACTAGTCTGATTCTTTTCTCTTTAAAACACATATATTGCACATGTGCTTAAATGGCGTTGAAATATTATGAAGCAATTTAATCCATTTATATGACAGTACTGTGTGATACACACACTAATTTCACCATATGTGAAGTAAAAAAAAAAAAAAAAGCTGCTTCTTGGGAGTCACATCTCCAGCACCTTTTGAGTGGGCAAATTGCCCTGAAGATGTGCATCCATGAAAGTCTGCGCCCAGGTGGAGATAGGTCATCCTACCCTGGTGCCAACCTGTCAGGGGCTTTGGAAAAAAACACCAGCATTTTGAACTGAGCCCAGGATCAACTGCAATTGTTTCACACAGGCTCTGAGTTAGCCGCCTTGCAGTTGTCTTGCAATTAAGTGTACTTTACCCTAAACCATCTTGAAAGGCACCCGTCCCGCCCATGTGGCACATTACAACAGCCTGACTTAGAGGCATGGAGAACTCAGGTTGCCCTCATCTAAGAAAGCTCTGGGATACAGCAGGCCGGCCGGCAAAAAGCTGGCAGAATGCCTTCCGTGGTAGAGATCCTACTCACCCCCCCCCAGTAACTGCTAGAAGACCCAGGAGTATCCCAGACCTTTGATCTTGCTTCTGTTGTTAGAGCACAACCCTCTTCTGAAGATGTTGAACTCCATCAGCGTGGACACACCAGCTAGGCACCAAAACCCTTCCCTCTTGTCGCAAAGAAGTTTCCATTTATTGGCCCTCATCTGGTCCATTGCCAAGTTTAAACTTGGGTGCAGGACCTCACCTGCATCATTCAACACTGTGTTCATAGGCACAGTTTGAAATATGGGACTAAGCTATTGTAAAATATTAAGTAGCCCCATTTTGTTGCTGCCCAATTTGAAGTCATTCTGTGCTGTTTTTATGAAGCCACATGTCTCAAATTGCAGTGTGCTAAATACCTTCTTTCTTGCAAAGACTTGACCTTCTCTTAACCTGAGTCCCTTTTCTCCGCTGCATGAATTTGTCTTGGGATCGTGGCAGGTCATATGACTCTCTCTGAAGATATGGTTCTTATTGATCCATAGATCATCTGTCAAGGGAGTGTAATATGAATAGAACAAATCAAGCTCTTTGTTCCTCTTCCCACTAGACCAAGGTCAACACGTCTATGATAAACATTCTCTCTGGAAGGGTGTCCCTGAATTTTCCATCAGTCGTCCTCATGAGTTGGCCTTCAAATCATTTCTGCTTGCAGAAAATTTAAAACATTTTCCAGCTACACTTTCCTCTGCTGACTTATAGCAAAATGCTTTGATGCCTCCCCACACCCCAATTTCTCGTGTTTATATTTAACTGAATGCATTTCCCTCAAAATCTGCAGTGTAATATTTTTTGCTATTGCCTATAAAGGTCAATTTGATAAGCTCATTATTAAAAAACAGTGAAGCAACACCAATTACAGACCACAATCTTGATTCATCCTATAGTATGCTGCACCTATGTGCGTCATTTTGCTTCTTTTTCTGTTTTTAAGTGCATACTTTCATAAGCTGAATTGTGCATGATGTTCCTCTTTCACAATAATATCCCCAGGTGCAAATTAAGATAAAGGTAACTAATTAGGTATGTGCCTTTTTTCATGAAAGTAATTAACCATCATTATGTTCCCCTAATAACAGCAAAGTGAGTGCTTTCATGTAGCATTTACACAGGACTTTATCATTATAGAAATATTTCTGATGGAAATTTTAAAAGAAGAAATGAAACAGATTTGAAAGTTGCTCCGGTAAATTGGCTGCAGACTAGAGGGGGGAGGGGCAATGAAATGACGCCCAAAGGTTCTTAAATAGCAGTCTGTATGTGTATACAGTATCACATCATATCTATATTGATATATAGAAAAAAAATAGTCTTAGGGAGCAATCCTATGCACAAGAAACTGGAAGAAAGCATGTGGGTATAAATTACACGAGAGTAAAACCCCCATTCATCAGTTTTCCTAAGCCTGGCAGAGGGAAAACAAGCCTTTAAAATAGTATTCTATCCTGGATTGCCAGGTCACAGGTTTAGCATCCAGCCTAAGTCCCCCCCCCTCTAGTCCTGCCCCCCCCCAGAACGCCCCTTTTGGGAAACCTTCACTGGCCTCAGCTCAGCCAGCTTCAGCCAACCAGGATGCATGTGTTACCCCAGGGTACCTTCAGCTGAGCGGGGTGGGGGGGGGTGGCTAAGTCAGGAATCAGCTGGCAGAGCCCGAGATCAGCTACATCCAAAGCTGCTCCTACTAGTGGATCTTGCTATGGGCAGGGCCCACTCCAGACCTAATTTGGCATTATATGTATTGGATTATAGATATTGGCACTATGAGGTTTCCTAGTAGGAATCAGACAGCCCCACAGAGGCATCGGTGGTTAAACCAAGGATTGACCAGCCTTTTAGGACTTGCAAGCAAATTTGGAAATATGGGGAACAGCAACCAAAACAGGGTCTCTTGAAGCTGACCAGGGCATGCACTTCCAACATGTGTAGAGAGAAACCGTTGACTTTTGCCCAGCTGGAATATAAGCTACTTGAGAAAAGGAACAGGGGGCGATGCTGTGACAAGATCCACCAGGATGAACAGTTTAGGAGGCAGCAGATCTCCGGCTCCAACTCCGAGATCCACTGGTGTAGCTTGTTCCTCCCCAGCCAGCTGAGCCAAGTGGGGCAGGGACAGGAGCAGAGAGGGGCGACTTAGGCTGCATCCGAAGCCAATGCAGCTCACTCACATGCCCTGGCAACACAGCACAGAAGATGGTATTAAAGGTTTAGGCAGCGCAGCCTGAGGAAACTTTCCTTATGCCAGCTTTTTGTGCAAAGGATTGCTCCCATAGATACTTTTGGAACAGGCAGAGTCAGCCCAGGTCTGCAAGGAATGCAAAATAAACAAGAGGTGCAAAAACAACAGCACATTTTAGATCATCAAGTGAGTTTGGGATCTATTTTTGGGCTCCAGGGAATTCTCCTTTTACTCTACCATATGACTTTTCCTTTTACGGAATACCAACAGTTAGAACCTTCTTTATATTTGCATTTGGTGAAAGTTGTAAAGAAATAATGAATCACTTATGTGGCAGCCTTTGGGGCCCTTAGGCTGGAAGAGTATTCTAACATACACTGGTGCCCTTCAGTGATTTTAAGAGAGCTTGTGCAGGAGAACCTCTGGTTGGATGTGCCCTTTGTCTTTTTAAAGTAGTTGCAAATCTGTTTTTGCTAAGCACACATAACAGATGCAAATAAATGTTAATTTATTCTAATGCATAATGAGGATGAGTCATTTTTCCATTGGACTAAAAGGCTGTATATTTTCTGAATGGTTTTCTGTTCCTATTAAAAACATTAAGTATGATTTTATTATTTCCTGTAGAGTTTACCTGATTTTTTCTGGAGCTAGTTTCTCCTACCTGCTCTAGTTCTTTCCCTTTGGAATTCAACTGTCTGAACAGCAGGCAGTCAAGAAAAAGTAAAGCTTTCTTTCTGGCCAGATGTTCTATTTTTCTCTAGGGCAGTGTCTCTGTTTGAGAAAACATCTCTCTGTCTGCTGAGCCCATGGACTTGTGGTCTGAGTGGAGCTCTGCAGCTTTATCAGAGACTTTTGTCGGTAATCTCTGTTTTTAAAGAAAATCAAAACCTGACTGTATGGTTTGGCACAATATTGATACTTTCTTCCCACAGTGAATAAAATGAAGTCTATAAGTGAAAGTGGAAAAAAGAGAACTCTATAAAGCAATTCAGAGATTTCCTTGTTTGGACTCCATCTGAATGCTTCTGGCAATAAAGCTGGTGTGTCAGTGGGGCTCACATTTGCTAACAGAGGTTTCATTTTTCTTCTGCAGGTACTACAAAAATCATTGTATTATCTCTTCTGATTCACAGACTCTGACTGTGGTTCCTCCAACAAGAAGCAACTTTGATTCTTCGGGGGGTTGTTTGTATGGCGGTGCTAAATTTTGGCCATGCTGCACAAAGTTCTTAAGGAATAATTCTACTGCTGTAACTTGTGCTTTAGGCTGAAAACCCACATGGACAGACTTAGAAAGAAGTCTTACTAAAAGCATTCCCTGCCTGCAAAGGTAAAGCTAAAGGAACTTGATATGCATTTCTGAAACCTAAGGACATGGGAGCTATATCCATTATGTATGTTTCAGAAAGAAGCAGCATCAGTAGTACCGGTACATGCTTTGTGTCAACGAGAAAATGATCCCCCCCCCTTAGGCCTCTGAGTGAAAGCTGGCCTTTGGGTGGAGGTTACTTGCCCTGGCAGGCACATTATGTGACCCACGAGAGCAGCAAAATAACCAGACCATACAACAAAGATGGGATAAAATCATGCCAAATCTTTATTGACAGCAGCAGGCAGGACAAGGGTTGGCATGGCATTGGGTCCCAGGATCAGTTCATCATTCCACAAGTTGACGGAATGGATCTGCTGGGTTTGGATTGTATGATGGGAATTGGCCAGTGTTGAACCTTGCCATGGTTCAAGCCAAGCAAGCAAGGTCTCACTGGGGGACCAGGGTGCAGATTCCTATCAGGCAGATACCTAACATAAGCTTGGGTTTGCCGTGGTCAATCCTCCCTTCAGACCTATCATACTATGTTGATGCTGCCCAATGCCATTTCCACCCTCATACAAACAATGTTCTTCTGCCTAACAAAGGAAAGCCATAATTGCACTGAGGGAAAGGTGAAAAAATCCCCCCAACCAAGTGCCAATCAGGTTGAGAGAAAGAAATTCCTTTCTAGCCCTGTCAACCAGGGACCCAAAATTGCTCAGTGAAGTCTCTAACCCCAGTGTAGGCAGGCAAGAAGCTCTCAAACCAAAGCTTTACATAGGGTTTCCCCTCCCCTCTTCAGCAAGGGCTTGTGGGAGCAGCTTTTCCCCATGAGCCCATTGCATGGGCAAGTTTCTGGTTAAATCCTTGCCCTGTATTTTGCTGGCATCGCTGGGCCCCAGCACCACCGGGCAAAGGCTTCCCTCGCTTATTGGGCATGAGCGAGGCATCTCAGCAATTTGAAGGATCTCATTGGTCGGAGACACCTGGGCTACCTTGGCTCTCTGTGCTTCAAGGCCAGGGCTGAGGCTGGCTCATTGGCAAGGAGGTTCAGCAGTGGGATACCCATCCACCAACGCATCAGAAGGTTCTACCTTCAAAGCCTTCTGATTGGTTCAGGGGACACATCCAAGTTACTAACCTTTTTACTAGAAAACTAGCCTATTATTGTCCTTTGGGTCTCTCACTATTTCTTACCTGGTTTCTTTGCAACACCCAGGAGATCATGTCTTCCATGCCATGGATGACAACTGGTACAGCATGTATAGAGTTGGAATGAGTTTGCTTAGTTTTTCTATTCTGGTTTATAATTCCCAACTTTGTTGTTGTTTAGTCGTTTAGGCGTGTCCGACTCTTCGTGACCCAATGGACCAGAGCACGCCAGGCACTCCCGCAGTTTGATCAAATTCATGTTGGTAGCTTCGAGAATACTGTTCAACCATCTCGTCCTCTGTTGTCCCCTTCTCCTTGTGCCCTCAATCTTTCCCAACACCAGTGTCTTTTCTAGGGAGTCTTCTCTTCTCATGAGGTGCCCAAAGAATTGGAGCCACAGCTTCAGGATCTGTCCTTCCAGTGAGCACTCAGGGCTGATTTCCTTAAGAATGGATAGGTTTGATCTTCTTGCAGTCCATGGGACTCTCAAGAGTCTCCTCCAGCACCATAACTCAAAAGCATCAATTCTTTGGCGATCATTCTTTGGAGAGCTATGGTCCAGCTCTCACTTCCGTACATTACTACTGGGAAAACCATAGCTTTAACTATATGGACCTTTGTCGGCAAGGTGATGTCTCTGCTTTTTAAGATGCTGTCTAGGTTTGTCATTGTTTTTCTCCCAAGAAGCAGGAATCTTTTAATTTCATGACTGCTGTCACCATCTGCAGCAGCCCAAGAAAGCAAAATCTCTCACTGCCTCTATTTCTTCCCCTTCTATTTGCCAGGAGGTGATGGGACCAGTGGCCATGATCTTAGTTTTTTTAATGTTGAGCTTCAGACCATATTTTGCACTCTCCTCTTTCATCCTCGTTAAGAGCTTCTTTAATTCCTCCTCACTTTCTGCCATCAAAGTTGTGTCATCTGCATATCTGAGGTTGATATTTCTTCCAGCAATCTTAATTCTGGCTTGGAATTCATCCAGTCCAGCCATTCGCATGATGAATTCTGCATATAAGTTAAATAAGCAGGGAGACAATATACAGCCTTGTCGTACTCCTTTCCCAATTTTGAACTAATCAGTTGATCCATATCCAGTTCTAACTGTAGCTTCTTGTCCCACATAGAGATTTCTCAGGAGACAGATGAGGTGATCAGGCACTCCCATTTCTTTAAGAACTTGCCATAGTTTGCTGTGGTTGACACAAATGCTTTTGCATAGTGAATGCAGCAGAAGTAAATGTTTTTCTGGAACTCTCTGGCTTTCTCCATAACCCAGCGTATATTTGCAGTTTGGTCTCTGGTTCCTCTGCCTGTTCGAAATCCAGCTTGCACTTCTGGGAGTTCTCTGTCCACATATTGCTTTAGCCTGCCTTGTGCAATTTTGAGCATAACCTTGATAACATGTGAAATGAGCGCAATTGTGCTGTAGTTGGAGCATTCTTTGGCACTGCCCTTTTTTGGCACTGGGGTGTAGACTGATCTTGTCCATTTCTCTGGCCACTGCTGAGTTTTCCAAACTTGCTGGCATATTGAGTTTAGCACCTTAACAGCGTCATCTTTTAAAATTTTAAATAGTTCAGGTGGAATGTCATCACTTCCACTGGCAATGCTTTCTAAGGCCCATTTGTCTTCACTCTCCAAGATGTCTGGCTGAAGGTCAGCAACCACACTACCTTGGGTATATGAGACCTCCATATCTTTCTGGTATACAGTGGTACCTCGGGTTAAGAACTTAATTCGTTCTGGAGGTCCATTCTTAACCCGAAACTATTCTTAACCTGAGATACCACTTTAGCTAATGGGGCCTCCTGCTGCCGCTGCACCACCGCGCAACGATTTCTGTTCTCATCCTGAAGCAAAGTTCAGTACCTGAAGTACTATTTCTGGGTTAGCGGAGTCTGTAACCTGAAGCGTCTGTAACCTGAAGCTTTTGTAACCCGAGGTACCACTGTAATTCCTCTGTGTATTCTTGCCACCTCTTCTTGATGTCTTCTGCTTCTGTTACATCCTTACAATTTTTGTCCTTTATTATGGCAATCTTTGTGTGAAATGTTCCTTTCATATCTCCACTTTTCTTGAACAGATCTCTGGTTTTTCCCATTCTATTGTTTTCCTCTATTTCTTTGCATTGCTCGTTTAAGAAGACCCTCTTGTCTCTCCTTGATATTCTTTGGAAATCTGCATTCAATTCCCTGTATCTTTCACTTTCTCCCTCGTATTTTGCTTGTCTTCTCTCCCCTGCTATTTGTAAGGTCTCATTGGACAGCCACTTTGCTTTCTTGCATTTCCTTTTCATTGGGATGTTTTTCGTTGCTGCCTCCTGTATAATGTTACAAGTCTCTGTCCATAGTTCTTCAGGCACTCTGTTGTTCCTTTTATCTCTTGACTCCCTACTTTAGCATTCCAATCCCCTATAATGAGAAGAACATCCTTCTTTGGTGTCATTTCTATAAGGTGTTGTAAGTCTTCATAGAATTGGTCAATTTCAGTTTAATCAGCACCGATAGTTGGTGCATAAACTTGGATTACTGTGATGTTAAAAGGTCTGCCTTGGATTTGTATCGCGATCATACTATCATTTTTCAGATTGCATCCCAGTACAGCATTTGCCACTCTTTTGTTGACTATGAGGGCCAATCCATTTCTTCTATGGGAGTCTTGCCCACAGTAGTAGATAAGATGATTATCCGAACTGAATCCACCCATTCTCGTTCCATTTTAGTTCACTGATGCCCAGGATGTCAATATTTATTCTTGCCATCTCATTTTTGACCACATCCAGCTAACCATGGTTCATGGTTCTTACACCCCAGGTTCCTATGCAATATTTTTCTTTACAGCATTGGACTTTCCTTTCACTTCCAGGCACATACGCGACTGAGTGACCTTTCAGCTTTGGCCCAGACGCTTCATCAGCTCTGAATCTACTTGTCCTCCGCTCTTCCTCAGTAGCGGATGTTGGATGCCTTCCGACCTGAGGGGCTCATCTTCCAGCATCATAACTTTTATATGTCTGTTGTTTTTTTCCATTGAGTTTTCTTGTCAGGGATACTGGAGTGGCTTGCTGGTTCCTGCTCCAGGTGGATCACGTTTAGTCAAAACTCTCCATTATGACCTGTCCGTCTTGGGTGGCCCTGCACGGCGTAGCTCATAGCTTCTCTGAGTTATTCAAGCCCCTTTGCCATGACAAGGCAGTGATCCATGAAGGACTTTTGGATGCCAATTGGATTTCATGGGCACTCCAATCCCATTTTTACATGGCTACCTTGATGTTTCTTTAATTATTTCTTAATCAATCTACCTCATTAAAAATTGGTATCTAATTATTTGCATGAGGCCTTGGTATTAAATCCAGTTTCTAACTTAACTTATTGGTTGCTTGCTGCTGAGTAAGTTGACACGCCTAAGGCTCAAGGAGGGTAGGACTCAAACTCATGGCACAAAGTTATAAGAAAGGAGATTCTGACTAAACAACAGGAATATCTTTCTGACAGCAAGAGCCTTTCAACAGTGGAACAGTCTCACTTGGGAGGTCATCGACTCTGCTTCCTTGGAGGTTCCTAAGCAGAGGTTGAATGGCCCTCTGTCAGGGATGCTTGAGCTGAGATTGGTGCTGGCCTTTATTGCCCTAAACGGCCTCAGCCCAGTATACCCGAAGGAGCGTCTCCACCTCCATCTTTCAGCCCAGACACTGGTGGTTCCCTCACTGCGAGAAGTGAGGTTACAGGGAACCATGCAGAGGGACTTCTTGGCCTGCCCTGTGGAGCGCCCTCCCATGAGATGTCAAGAATATAAACAACTATCTGACTTTTAGAAGACATCTGAAGACATCTTGCCCTGTTTAGGGACGTCTTTAATGACTGATGTTTTAATGTATTTTTAATATTTTGTTGGAAGCTGCCCAGAGTGGCTGGGGATACCCAGCCAGATGGGCAGGGTAGAAATAAATTATTATTATTATTATTATTATTATTATTATTATTATTATTATTATTATTCCCTTCAAACGCTATAATTCTACAAGCAGAGAGCCTCACTTTTAGCTTTTGCTTCCCTAGAATCTGGGTGACCAGGCTATATAAGCTCTGCCTCATCTCGTCTCCTGTCCCTCCTCATCTCCTGCCTCTGATTCCAGCCCTCTCTCTGCCACAGTCTTTTCCTACTCACTAAACCCTGTTCCCTCTTCTGCCTCTGACACCTC
Organism: Darevskia mixta; assembly: GCA_034641385.1. Lineage (NCBI taxonomy): Eukaryota > Metazoa > Chordata > Lepidosauria > Squamata > Lacertidae > Darevskia > Darevskia mixta. The sequence continues at coordinate 2,520,478 of JAWWNH010000040.1, read as the reverse complement.
CTCCTCTCAGTCTGCCCCCTCTTCTCCCTCTCATCGCAGTCCCACCACCAACCCCTGGGCTCTGAGCTGTCTTCCCTTGGGGGTTCTCCAGCTGGTGCCTCCCACCAGTCCTCTACATCCAGCCAGTCACATGACACCCAATAGGTTTTTAATGGGATGTTACCCTGCACTGATATTGCAATGTCAAATGCAACCTAATTGTAGGGGCGTAGCAAGGTCAGGTGGTACCTGGTTGGGAAATTTTATTGCCGCCACCCCCACACACACATTGAAATCTTTTTTGTTTTTTGTTTTTTGCCTGAAAAAGTGGTTTGACTTTATTTCATATTTTCTTACAAAGGAATGTGGATTCTGGGCCTCTGACAGCAAGTAGGCAACTTGCCTAAACAAGAATGCTTTTGGGAGGTGCCCGAAAGAGTCTAGCAAAGGCACATGCTTTATTGCAAGAGGCGGGGAGTTCCAAAGTGCAGGTGCTGCCACACGTAACAATTCACTACAGATATTATGTGGAACCTGTAGTAGTGCTTGAAACTACTGAAGGGGAGGTTTTATATATTGGGATTTCACCATGCTCTGTATTATCTGAAAAGGAAAACATGTATTTAAAAAGGAGGACTGCACAGCAGCAATCTACTCGCCTGCGAGTCTCATCATGATCAGTGGGACTTATTCCCAAGCTGATGGTGCATAAGATGGGCTGCACCCCTTGCATCCTACTTGTACCTAAAAATCTGCAAAAACCTACACCAGAGAATTGTAGAGTTGGAAGGGACCCCTGAGGGTCATCTAGCCAAACCCCTGGGGCAATGCAGGAATCTCAAGTAGACCATCCCTGACCGATGGCCATCCATCTTCTGTTTTTCCCCTCAGCCAGGACACACAACAACGGAGACTGGAGGTGGGGGGAAAGATAAATTTTGACAATGGGGCAGATTTGTCAGGCACTCGCAGGCACAGCTTGAAGACTTTACACAGGGAGGAACCCCACACGAGTTTCCCCACATGTAACGTAACAGGCAGGGAGCCAGCTCAGATAGAGAGTAAGACATTGGGGGAGTGGAGGGGAAAAGAGTACCCAAGTCTGCCCATTTTATCCTCTTTGGGATGGTGGCGCTGGGACTCTGGCACCACACTCCCAAAAATATTTACTGGTACTTGCATTCAATGTATTGTTACCACTGTTATTTTATAGTACAGATCATTTTTAAATTAAACACTTTCTCTAAAATTAAAACTGCAGAAGTAATCAGTAGCATAGATATCAAAGGAAAGGCAAGTGTATCTATAGATTTCAATCTCATGACAATGGGGAAAGCCATAGAGAAAGATGACCAGCTCACCTTCAAAGCTATGATACTAGCGGGAAAGGCAACAATAGCTTTAGGTTGGAAAGATAGAGAAAAATGGACAGTAGAGGTCTGGAATAATTATTTGTTTGAATTTATCCAGTCAGACATTGTTGCAGTCATGTCAGAGGAGATAACATGGAGGGTCAAGTCCACTAGGATAAGGACCAGATGGAACCCCTATCTTCAATGGACAAAAACTACTGGAACAAAAGAAATTAAGTGGAAATTAAAGACGTTATGCCCGTGGCTGAGGACAATTGTTTGAACCCTTCCAGTGGACATGGGCTGGGGAGGGGGGAGGGAAGGGAGGGAAAGGAAAAAATGGTACGGGAAATTGAAAAATTGTAAAGAGATAATATAATGTATGTAAAAATTCTCGTACTTCAATAAAAATCTGAAAAAAGGAAAGGCGAGAGAATAGTCCCTAATAGATACAAGGGAGACACAGATACACACAGAAGTAAATCACCCAAGAGTGGCTTCTAAGTGAGGGGCTGGGCAGAAACATGGAGCTGTGCAGAGGTGAGGCAGAAAGGGTTGGTCAGAGGGAAACTCACTTTCCCTTTTTAAGCGCTGGCCAAGATCCCTTCCGCGTTTGCAGCGCTGCCCCAATGCTAGGGTAGAGATGAGGTATTGGGAGAGCCCTTGAACAGTTGTCTTATGGGGCAGCTCATACCAAGAACAAACTTAGTTGGTCTCTAAGGTGCTACTGGAAGGAATTTTTTTATTTTATTTTGAGTTGTCTTATGGGTTTGCTTTCCTCGCACAAGCTCTGGCCACTGCTAGACAAACAGGCACACATGGAGCCTATTACAACTGTCATTTGAGAAAGAAAATGCTCTTTTGCTCTCAGACAAAATCCTTTTTTAAACCTCCCTTGCATCTTTGTCTTGCTAATGTACAGCAGCCAGCCTTTGAAGCAAACCAATTTCTTCTCGCAGCTGAGAGTGACTTTCCTCTTTTTGCTGTCACTTGGAATATGCAAAGAAGAAAAGAGGGGAGGGAGCTGCCTTCTCCCCTTTCCTCCCTCCACCCCCACGTCAAAGATAGCCCCACAGGCAGCGATCCGACTTCACCTGCCTCAGCACTTTCCGGCAGTTGCTACAGACCCACGGGCACTCTCCATGGCCGCTGCCAGCGGGGACGGACGAAGAGCAAGAAGCGGCACCCCTGTTCATGGTTGCCAGAGCCAGCGGGGGCTGAGGGAGGTGACAGGCTGCAGCAGCTGCCAGCGCTAAGCGCCTCCGGCCGCCCCCTCCTCCTCCCCACCCCCTGGAAGCGCTTCAGCTTCAGCCACTCAGGAACAGTCGCTTCCATCCCTGCCCCACTCACCAACCACAGCTCTCTCTCATGCACACACCCCTCGGACGCAGCCAATCGCCATGCCTCGGGTATGCCTAGCTGCAGTCAGCCAAGGGTTCTCCCGCTCCCCATTTCCAGGCAGTCTCTGAGTTGGAGGAAGGGAAGTCGAGCAAACGGGGCAAAAAACCTTGGGCCGCCACAATCCACCTGGGGGGAATTTGGTACCCCCCTTGGGGATGGGACCGGGGGAGAACCGCCCCCCTTGCGACGCCCCTGCTAATTGTTCCTATTAAAGTAATTTCTCCTTAAAGGAACTCACCTTGACTAATAAACCAACTTTAAAGCAGAGTTACACAATTGGTAAGCTGTTTAATTAAGACAAATAGGAAAAATAGCTTATATCCTTTAAACATTAACTGCATAATGTGTATAATTCAGTTCAGACTACCGTATTTTCCGGCGTACAAGGCGACTGGGGGTATAAGACGACCCCCAGTTTTTCGAGTTAAAATATAGAGTTTGGGATATACTCTATATTTTAAGTCAAAAAATGTCGAGCGGCGCCGGAATCGCGTCTGTGGCTCCGCAGAAGCGATTTCTGGCGCTGCGGACATTTTGGGTATGGGCAGTAGGGTGGGTCATAAAAAACTTTTTTTTGAAAATGTTTCCTCCCTTGATCTTATCTCAGGTGTATGGTATAATCATAGTTAAATTTCAAATTTGGGACAAATCGGTTAATATTTAGACCCTGCTCCTACAAATTGAAATTTTGCCTCACCACGAGTGATAAAAACATAGGAATTTGACTCATTTAATTCTCAGTATGTTAAATTGTGAACTAATAAACATAAATTTTAGGTTTTATGTAGAGCAATAATAGTTGCATACTATTATTTTCAGCAATATTTATTTATTTAAGATAAAACATGTTGATAATGTACATGAAAAACCAATGGTTTTGAAAAAATTATATGGAACAATTAAGCAAACGATGTACTAAACATAAACAATAAAACGCCACTCATATTATGTGTTGCATCAAAACATCACATTATACTTAATTACTTAGGTATAAATTGTACTAAATGCTTACATTTTGTGTAATTAATAAAATTATGCCTTATGCAATATACATTGTATAAAGGTAAAGGTAAAGGGACCCCTGACCATTAGGTCCAGTCATGTCCGACTCTGGGGTTGCGGCGCTCATCTCGCTTTATTGGCCGAGAGCCGGTGTACAGCTTCCAGGTCATGTGGCTAGCATGACAAAGCCGCTTCTGGCAAACCAGAGCAGCGCACGGAAACGCCGTTTACCTTCCCACCAGAGCGGTTCCTATTTATCTACTTGCACTTTGACGTGCTGTGGGTTTAACCCACAGCGCCACCTGGGTCCCAATATACATTGTATAGTGCACCATATTATATCATGCTAAAAATATGATTTTACGCATTACACTAAACGTCTATTTTGGTGCAAAGTCCTTCTTTGTATCTTGTTTTGGGAATTTAGAGCGATTGTTCATTGTTGTTTTGATGGTAGCATCATGTCTTTTCTCTCCAACAACTATCCTAGATGCTCTAGTAACCTCCTTCACTGCACGTTCAACCATTTGCGAATGGCACTTGAATTTTGGAATTGTTAATGGAGTGGCCACAATATTTAACAGTTCATTGTTTGTCATGTTCCTGATTATTGGTGGCTCATATGTGTCAGTTTCTGACCATTTTATCATTTGTTGCCACTTCGCTGCTTTAAAATCAAGGGTTGGCACTCGAAATGGACGAATACTTGCAGCCAACGGTTCATTTCTCCTTCTTGCTTCAATGATGATTTGAACAGCATCAACGCGATCTGACTTCTGGGCAGAAGCCAGTTGGGCGAGAAGAATATTTTCTGGGTGTGCAAAGAAAGCATTTCTCTGCACACATCGCTGTACAATTCCCTTTGCCTCCTTGTCTTCGATCTGCTCACTTTTCTTCATTAGAAAATAAAAGTTCTGTGGACCCTCAATAGCCAATTCGTGATGTTTTACTTTAAACCACATTGGTGCGTAGATGTTTACAACGTATGAAGTCAATATTTTTAAAACTCGATATGGTTTCTTTGTGCAGGCATACAGCCGGCAGATACGACAGGCACTAGTCAGCCACCTACTATGGCTTCAAGGGCCAATTTTGAGCAGCTGTAAGTCACTGCTGAATTCTCCAGAGATGAGTGCAGATGTAACTTGCCACAAACACTTTTGGTCAGTAGATTTTTCCAAACTACTTCTGGCATTTCTGGGATTGAATCTGATCGTGCAAAGCATTTGTATTCAACAACTGGCAAATCGGTGACACTGGGCAGTAATTTCCCAATAGGTCCTGAAAAGGTGTTAGCCCCAGATGTGGATCCATCTAGTTCAATGATGAGATGTCGTAGAGGCAGTTCATTGGCATGAAGGAGGCAAATATTCCATTGCAATGGCCGGCCAATGTCTATTTCAATAAGATGGTTAATTCCTCCCTGGGCACCTATGTTTGTGTTTGTCCCATCACAAGCAACTGCTTCAAGTTGACTCACTAGGTCTTTTTCTCTGAGAAATGGTTGAACGTGCATTATCATTTTCATGCACATTATCAACATGTTTTATCTTAAATAAATAAATATTGCTGAAAATAATAGTATGCAACTATTATTGCTCTACATAAAACCTAAAATTTATGTTTATTAGTTCACAATTTAACATACTGAGAATTAAATGAGTCAAATTCCTATGTTTTTATCACTCGTGGTGAGGCAAAATTTCAATTTGTAGGAGCAGGGTCTAAATATTAACCGATTTGTCCCAAATTTGAAATTTAACTATGATTATACCATACACCTGAGATAAGATCAAGGGAGGAAACATTTTCAAAAAAAAGTTTTTTTATGACCCACCCTAATGGGCAGCGCGGCACCAGAAATCGCTTCTGCGCGTGTCCGCGGCTCCGCAGAAGCGATTTCTGGCGCTGTGGACATTTTGGACATGCGCAGAAGTGATTTCTGGTGCTGCGCTGCCCATAAATGTCCGCAGCGCCAGAAATTGGTTCTGCGGAGCCACGGACGCGATTCCGGCGCTGCTCGGCAAGTCCCTGCACCGCGCTGCAGATTTTTCGGGGTTCAAAAGTCGTCTTGTACGCCGGAAAATATGGTATAGATCTAAAAATAAAAATATACTGTTACCTTGAAGAGGATTCTTGGCCTATGTTCTTGGCCTAACTTCTGAACTATGCATAATCACTTGAACATTCAAGGCATATTCATAATTTCAAGACTTTGGCTTGAGAGCTAGTCTCGCTCCACAGCTGTGCCTTCAAGATCTCTGATCTTACCTGCTGAATTGGATCTTTTCAGATAGTGAGTGTTTTAACATAAGAGTAAGTTTACTCACAAGTAGAATCAAACAAAATTTACTGTTTCCTATTTGAATACAATCTTAAACAGTGATAATAGTTTTACAAAGCAAAGTCTTTTGAGGATGGAAGTTGAGGCTTCTGAGATGCGAGAACTGGAACCCAGGACAGGGCCCTGTTTCGGACAATGCCTTCTTCAGCTCGTCTTTTTGGACAGAATGGGAGTAATGTATGCTTTCTGTTTCATTTGAGTCTTTGGTGAATAAAACGTCTTGGTTAGTAGATCAGTGAGTATTCTCAAGTTTTTCTATGTTTTTCTGTGCGTCTTTACTTGTGAGTAAACTTACTCTTATGTTAAAACATTCAGCCTGAGTTCTTGGGAACTTTCATACTAGTGTTAATTGCAACAAGAACTCCTACTTCTTTTGATCATATTATGGTTAAAATGTTCTTAAGCAGTCAGTGTCATTTTAAGTTTTGGCTTTTTTGTTTTGTTTTTGCTCTGTTGGGGGTAGGATAAATGTTTAGTTGGGGCTAGGGATCAGTTTATTTTTAGTATAATTGTAAATTGATTTTATTTATTTATTTAATTAGTTAGTTAGGCAGCAGGAGGAGTTACGCTAAGACCAGACCATGTTATTAACCACCAAACCACACTGCAACATCCCATTTCTATTTAAATGGTATATTTCAGAACTCCGTAAATGCAAATATAATTAAAGTATCTGAGGAATTATTCTTTTTGCAAAACAGTAAAGTGTTTCTGTAATTCCTCTTGATTTTGCTTAACATTTCGGACAAGTTTAACCATAAGTCAATCCCTCCTTCCCTTCCCTTCCCTTCCCCATTTTGTAGGGCGATCTGCATTTTGAATGAGCTGACAGACTGGATACGTTTGATCAGAGTTTAACACACATCCTTCTTATCTGAAATAATGTGGAAAATGTTATTTGGATTATAATCAAAGCTTTCATTTGTACAGCCTGTGGCTATCAGTGTCATAAATATGCACAGATCCCTGCCACAGCAAGACTTTTCCAAGAGCATTTCATGGTACTTTTCATTCATAGGAACCAGATTGGATTTGTTTTAGGGCATAATATACTTCTCCCCAAACTGTTTTTTTTTTTTTTTTTTTTTTTTGGCTATGATACTGGATTTAAAAATGTGCTTTTAAGAACTTTCTCTCGCTGAATGGCTGTCCTCATCTCGTGAAGCCCCAAGTTTTATTAACTGTCTAAATAGCCTGTTATCATTATTGTTTATGCACTGAGCAACCCATGGCATCCTGCTTACTGTATCTACCTTCCCTTGCTCTATCTCCCAGCTGATGCATTTGCCCTCAGTTAGTATTGTGAATTTTTCTAGCAGATAATGACAGTGTTTCGCATTCGTAGCCACAAGCCAAGCTACATGCCACAGAATACAAATGTGCGAGAGGTGGTGGTTTCATTATCTTAGGGTCAGTAGAATTTCAAGAGCTCTGAAATTACCTCTATCAGCGATGCAAGTGTCAACTTAGTTTTAATAAATCTTTCGAAACAGCCACAAGTTACTTCTAGGACATCTTCTTTCCGGAAATACATCATTCAGCTGCCAAAACTCACTATCAGTTGGGAGCAAATAGAATTTCGTCTATTAAATGCAAAACCCCACTTTGGCTTCAGCACGCCATCCCACTGTGATAGCTAGAAGTGTGATTAACTTGGGTGTTTAGCTGATATCAATCCCAATATATGCGCTTCCACTTAAATAGAAGCAAGTTTTGGGGAAATTGGCTCTTGCACAGAATATGCAGAGGATATACTGCCTTCGCCACTGCTCAGATTAACTCTGGCCTTTGAACTTTAGATGCCATTAATGTTGTGAAAATAGTCGGGGGGGGGGGAGTATATGAACTAACTGGGGACCCGGGATATGTAATTGCAGCTAGTTGTGCAGTAAAGTGCAAGTGACAGATTTTCATTTCTAACACCCTGATCCTAAACACATTACTTGGAAGTTAATCCTATTAAAATCAATAGTACTTAATCCCAAATAAATTTGCTTAGAATATGCATGTAAGAATGCCGGTAAAATGACTTTCTGGAATGCAGAACTTCATGCAATAATACTTCCTAGCCTAATGCACTACAGATACTGAGTGCTTGATTGATTTGGTTTATTTATATGCTGCCTTTCCGTAGTGTGTTGTGTCCAAAGCAACTTACAATGAATTTCCACTTACTATCCAAATACAAAGTGTTCCATGGGGGGATCACTTTACAAAAAACGTATCAGTAAATTCAAATATAACAAAGCCCAGCAATTTAGCAAACATAGAATAAATTGAATATCACAAAAGAAATAGTCTAGACTTAAATGCATGAGTCAAGAGCAAAAATAACATTAACGGGTCATAAAGTTCCTTGTGCTGGTCTTGCTTCCCTCCAAGGAGACTCAGACCCTTGGCTGTTTAAGATGCTCTTTTTACTTGAGCATGAAGTGAGGGGCAGGTGCACCCCCACCCCATCCCCCTACCCCCCCCCCCGCTTCTGTCACGCTGCTCGCATCCAGTTTATAGCCTCCCATGAGTTCAAGAGTCATGAACTGGAGTGAGTCATCTCCTCTACTCTTGGAGGCTCCCTGCACAGTTTCAAACCCTGCACAATCAGACCTCGAAATCATGAGCAGAGGAGGCTCCTTGCTTCAGATCTTCACCCTTAAACATGTGGAGGGCTGTGCTGGGGGCCGGGTGGAAGGGGGCAGTGCACCCCCCCCACTCAATTGAAATGTGCTTTAGTTGAGAGTCCTGCATTGGAGGGGATTACACAAGATGAATCTCAGGGTCTCTCCCAGCTCTACCGTTCTATGATTCTCTTAAAATGAGCAGCTACAGAGTGCTCTAGTGAAACTTTCGTTCTAAGATTTTTTTTTTCCCAAGTGTAGTACTTTACATTTCTCCATGAATTTTAACAGGGAGAAATGTAAAGTACTACACTTGGGCAAAAAAAATGAAAGGCACAAATACAGGATGGGTGACACCTGGCTTGAGAGCAGTACATGTGAAAAGGATCTAGGAGTCTTTGTAGACCACAAACTTGACATGAGTCAACAGTGTGATGCAGCAGCTAAAAAAGCCAATGCAATTCTGGGCTGCATCAATAGGAGTATAGCATCTAGATCAAGGGAAGTAATAGTACCACTGTATTCCGCTCTGGTCAGACCTCACCTGGAATACTGTGTCCAGTTCTGGGCACCACAGTTCAAGAAGGATACTGACAAGCTGGACCGTGTCCAGAGGAGGTGAACCAAAATGGTCAAAGGCCTGGAAATGATGCCTTATTAGGAACGGCTTAGGGAGCTGGGTATGTTTAGCCTGGAGAAGAGAAGGTTAAGGGGTGATATGATAGCCATGTTCAAATATATAAAAGGATGTCATATAGAGGAGGGAGAAAGGTTGTTTTCTGCTGCTCCAGAGAAGCGGACACGGAGCAATGGATTCAAACTACAAGAAAGAAGATTCCACCTAAACATTAGGAAGAACTTCCTGACAGTAAGAGCTGTTCGACAGTGGAACTTGCTGCCAAGGAGTGTGGTGGAGTCTCCTTCTTTGGAGGTCTTTAAGCAGAGGCTTGACAGCCACCTGTCAGGAATGCTTTGATGGTGTTTCCTGCTTGGCAGGGGGTTGGACTGGATGGCCCTTGGGGTCTCTTCCAACTCTAGGATTCTATGATTCTAAGATGGATTCAACACTCAGGGCAGGACTATTGCTCATGCAGTTATGCTGTGAACTGCCCCAAGATCTTGTGCACAATCAGCGTGCGCACTTCTGCTGACATGCACACAGAAAACAGGGCCAAAGGGCGGGGGGGGGAGGGAGGGGAAAGTTGAGTAGAACATATTCTGCATCCTCGTGCCTTTATGAGATGCATTTCTCCAGCATTGCCAACCCATGGTGGGAAGGTGGGCTGGGCCAATGTGAAGTGCAGTCATGTCAGAACTACAGTACATGCGTATAGGAGAAGGCTGGCGAGACTCATGATGGGGCTGTTGCAACATTTTCTTACAGAAACCCAAGTCTTGGCACACACATTCAGCCATGAGAGAAAAATCATATTACACCTCAAAGCTTAAAAAGAAGAGACCTCCCAGTTTGAACTTTCCATTTTCACAGTCTGATTGAAATCTGCACATTTCAGTTCAAATCTTTCCAAGCGGCTGTAAGAGAATAATTTCCCACTTTGCTCTTGCAGCAATGTAGATCAGAAAGTGTGAGTGGACAAGTCATTGCAGATAGTCATTGCAGACCAGAGAGGTTTCTGTGTTGACACATCCCAGACTCAGGTCCAGTTGACAAACCAAACTATGCATTCCATGCCATGGCATCAAAGGAAGCCACCTTTTTTGCTGAAAAGCTGTGTGTGTGTGTGTGTGTGTGTGTGTGTGTGTGTGTCTCAGACACACATGTGGGAGATGATTGTCTATGGAGAAATAGTGAGAGGAGACACAGCCAATTTTCTGTTGCCACTCCCCAGCAGGTGCTGTTTCGGCTTGCAGGGTTCCAGTTGCATGTCTGCCATTTCCACAAATGTAGAAAACCACAAGAGGGTGTAATACTTTTTTTAAGGTCACACACACACACACACACACACACACACACACACAATAAATGTAGCAAGCAAACACTTACATGGATATATAAATCACATGTCTGAAGCAGCACAGGAAGACAGTCCTGAAACCATTTTGACTCCCAAGCTGACCAAATGTTTCTCTGCAAGGAGGGAGGGGGTGAGGGAACCTTCCCATGGTCTCAGGAATTAAGTGATTACCATCTCAAAGGAATGGCCAGACTACCAGGAAAGGCAATCAGGTAACTTGCCAGACAGGAGATAAACAACACACTCAGATTTCTGTTGCAGACCGCCTTTTCTGTGATGTAGGTATGATGTATCTGGGGGTGGTCTTGGACTCCAGGGCGGGCAATTTAAAATGTCTCTATAAGGGCAGGCCCACCTTTGTCCTCTCTCCTGTGTGTGAGGGGAGCACCCTGATGATCCTAGCTGCTTTGCTTCTCAATCTTCTCTGCTTGGCCTCTGTTGTTTTCTCCTATGGATGGAGAACCTACAAAGGACTCTAGAAGGGCTCTTGTGTACCCCATAAGGGAATAACGGCAGATTTTGTTTACAACAAGGGAAAGAGGTTGGAGAGAAAGGTGCTGTGGAGGAAAAATTGATTGCAGAGAGAGTAAAGCACAGCCTCCCTTTGCCATTTCTGTGCTGAAACTCCCTCTTTCCCAACACTGCTTTTTTGGGGGTGGGGGACTCCTCAGGGTTTTCCTACATGTGGTTGTGTATTGCATTTCTCCTGAAAGCCCAAATCAAGTACAGTATACAAACACAGAACTATGATAGGCAAGGTCAAAGTTTAAAGAGGTGGTCTACTCTAAGGAAACAATTGGGACAGTAGCTCATCTTGCTCAGTCTACAAACTAGTTCATGTTTACAAGCATAACTCTTTTCCTTCTTGCTACTTGAGATCCTTTTCACTGAAGATCCGGGTAAAATGAACTCCAGAAGGATATAAAGGCAGGTTTTACTACAATTACTCCATGGTGGAGACTTGTGGGCCATAGATAACCCTGATCCAAAATAAGTTTCCATGTACAGTGGGACCTCGACTTACGACGATAATGCGTTCTGACACAATTTTCGTAAGTCGAAAACATTCGTAAGTCGAATCCCCATAGGAATGCATTGAGCGAAAAAAAAATCGTAAGTCGAAAATTCGTAAGTCAAAAAAATCCTATTAAAGCGGCCGCGACTTCCATTCGTAAGTCGAAAAATTCGGTTGCGGTGGCCATTTTGTTTCTCCCGGAAATCATTCATAAGTCGAAAAACACAGAAGTCGAATCGCTCGTAAGTCAAGGTCCCACTGTAGATGGTTATAATGCCTAGATCAGGGGCCCTATAGCTCCTGCTCTGCCTATGCTGACTAGGGCAGATAAGGGTTAAAATCATAGGTTACCCCAGTTACCCCATTCAGGACCAGGGAGTCCCCCACACCCGCCCGCCCCCTGTCCCCCAAAAACAGTACTTCTGTCTTGTCAGGAATCAACCTCAATCTGTTAGCCGCCATCCATCCTCCAACCGCCTCCAGGCACTCACACAGGACCTTCACTGCCTTCACTGGTTCTGATTTGAAAGAGAGGTAGAGCTGGGTATCATCCGCATACTGATGAGCACCTAGCCCAAACCGCCTGATGATCTCTCCCAGCGGCTTCATATAGATATTAAAAAGCATGGGGGAGAGGACGGAACCCTGAGGCACCCCACAAGTGAGAGCCCAGGGGTCTGAACACTCATCCCCCACCACCACTTTCTGAACACGGCCCAAGAGGAAGGAGCGGAACCACTGTATAACAGTGCCCCCAGCTCCCAACCCCTCTAGACGGTCCAGAAGGATGTTATGGTCGATGGTGTCAAAGGCTGCTGAGAGATCCAGCAGGACTAGGAAACAGCTCTCACCTTTGTCCCTAGCCCGCCGGAGATCATCGACCAGCGCGACCAAGATATGATGGTCATCCAAACTGAATTCGCCCATTCCCATCCATTTTAGTTCACTGATGTCCAGGATGTCAATATTTATTCTTGCCATCTCATTTTTGACCACATCCAGCTTATCAAGGTTCATGGTTCTTACATTCCAGGTTCCTATGCAATATTTTTCTTTACAGCATTGGACTTTCCTTTCGCTTCCAGGCATATCCGCAACTGAGCATCCTTTCGGCTTTGGCCCAGCCGCTTCATCAGCTCTGAATCTACTTGTACTTGTCCTCCGCTCTTCCCAGTAGCATGTTGGACGCCTTCCGACCTGAGGGGCTCATCTTCCAGTGTCATAACTTTTATATGTCTGTTGTCTTTGTCCATGGAGTTTTCTTGGCAGGGATACTGGAGTGGCTTGCCAGTTCCTGCTCCAGGTGGATCACATTTAGTCAAAACTCTCCATTATGGCCTGTCCATCTTGGGTAGCCCTACACAGCATAGCCCATAGCTTCTCTGAGTTATTCAAGCCCCTTTGCCACGACATGGCAGTGATCCATGAAGGAGAGATATATCATATGAGCTTCCTATTTCATGGAGTTAGGCCCAGAGACATTCACCCCACAGACAAAGCATTTGCCTGTCATGGACTGGCTGGATGCAGAGGAATGGTGGGAGGAACCAACTGATGAACCCTCAAGGGAAAAAGACTCAGAGCCTAGGGACTGGTGGTGGGATGATGATGAATGGTCAGAGGGAGAAGACTGGGAGGGGGAGGTAATGGAAGTTGAAAAGGTAAAGGGTTGGTGAACTGGGAGAGTGTAGCAGAGAGAATTCCAGAAGCAGAGGCAGAAGCAGAAACAGGAGAGGAGGGAGGCCAAGAGGCAGAGATGGTGAAGAGTCACTGGTGTTTCCTCCTCCTGCTGCAACCAGCTCCCCTCCCTCCATCTCCCAGAACCAGAAGAGGGCTGAAATCGGTGCAGGAGTGACAGACACAGTCTCTGATTGCTTGGGGGAAAGCCCTGGAGAAGAGGGGACTTAGACAGCTGTGGGAAGGTGGGAACTTTCAGTCTCAGCAACTGATTCATGGAGTAAGTCCTACCAGGAAAGAGCTGCTGGGCTCATCAGGCCTGAAACCCAGCCAAGTATGTGAAGATGGTCTTTTTGCTAACAGATAGTTAATTCCAACTTTGAATGATGTGATTTACTGCTGGCTAAATTCTTTGCCATTGGCCTTATTTGTGTTCCACACAGTGTGACATTCAAAATCCACCAATCCACCAAGCCAGCCCATATGTGAGCTGTGTTCGCACACCAACAATCTGTGGTCCTGAAAGAGACCACTCTACGTGAATATTGCCCTGCACATGGGGCATAGTTTATACTTGATGCTGGTTGTGAGAAGCATCTATACAGCTATGTATTTAGTCCATGGGTGCACCTTATTTAAATCAGGTGGGTGTCATTCTAGAAGAAATGTTTTAAATTCACCAGCTCTCATCATAACCATTCCATGTCTCACTATGACTACTCTGCCATGAAATCTATATATGGTGGCATTTGCTGGAATAAATACTGAAAGCTTGAAAGGGAGATAAAAGGGAGGAGTAACTGATTGTTGCTGCCCCGTGTGTCTCTCCTTCACACTTTATTATGTGATTACCACTGCATATGCGGGTGTATTTCACAGTTGCCTGTAAAATGTAATGTGGCATTTATGTTTCACAGCAGCAAGGTGAACTGATAGATGAAGTTTGCAGGGCATTAATTTGTCAATTTGTCTCACTTATGATCAGAGCTGATTATTTATGGTTTTCCGCAGCTAATGACAAAATGTTTTCTGGAACAGATCCTGGGCCTGGTGCTGCAGTCAAGCAAAGGTTCTGCTGGAAGTTTGTCACATGGACAAGTCATCCTGCCTATGGAACAAGGATCTCAGCAGGATGGCTTTCAAAGAGGTGTAGCAGGAAGGTCTCACTTGCGTTCTAGCGGCATCATGCCAGAGGCCCAGCCAGGTTGAAAATTACCTGTGATTCACCACATCTCCAACGTAGAACTGATGACAAAATGCCTGGGACCTATATGAGGTTTCTTCACTCTAGAAAAATGACTGCATCAGCTTCTGGATATACAACCAAGTCATGAATTTAACTAACTCAGCTGGATAACTCCTAATACTGCAAAGGATAGCCTAGGGATGTTTTCAAGAGGGCTTTCAAACAACCCCACACCACACTTTGACTACATGGACCTGTTCCATTTTAAAATCTCAATATTTCTTTGTTTCTTGGAATACCCAAGCAATGCTGGGCACTTTCATATAGAAGACTATGCTTAAGTGTTGACTCATATGATTTGCCTTCTGATGCTTGAGGTTTCCAGTGGCAATGCCAGCCCATTTTCAATGTTTCCTCTCTAGCCAGGTGAGCCCAAATATCTTGAAGGCATTTAGAGATTGCCACATAAAACATTATCCATCACTGTTAGCTGTAGGTCATCTGCTACATGTTGGAATAGAACAAAGTGGTTTGAAGTGGTAAAAATCACACTTCCAGTACAGCAAAAGATGGCTGAGCGCAGGAGAGCAGCCACTTGGGTATACAAAGCAGATATTAATTTTTTATCTTGGCATTTGCATACCTCCCACCCAATAAAACAATAAACAATGTAATTATCTATATAGAACTATGTGATAATAAGTTCACGGGTCATCCTGTTGCATTTCGCTGTTCTGCACCTTGATTTCACAGGCAACTCTTTTCCATTCGGCATTATTTATTCAGCCTGTTTAGTTTGCTTTACAGACTGTGGCAGCCCTCACAGGGTGGACCTATTGAACCAAGCCATAATAGATGTAATACATCAATACATTTGAGTTGAACAGCTTTAATTAGGCTTTCCTGGTCATTTCATCGATTCACTCAAGTACCGTTGGGATTTGGATAAGACCAGACCTCCTGTAGTGCATGAGAATTACTCTGCTCCAGCAGTTCTCTGCCATTCACATGGCAAGAGGAGACAATCAACATTAATTCACAGACTTAATGCTGCAATTCTGTGCACATTTTCTTAGGAGTAAGTCCCATTGGACTTACAGTATACTGTTGGCCTGGCGGTATCTGAATTCAAAAATATAAATTGCATCTTTAAAATGCTAGATTAAAGAAAGTGAAATCCGTCTTAATGTAAAATGTCAATGTAAATTTTCTGGAGACTTAAGGAGGAACAACTTTGCTTGATGGGCAACAGGGCTTGTATTGCTCTGTTTAAAGATTCAGTGATGTACAG
Organism: Darevskia mixta; assembly: GCA_034641385.1. Classification (NCBI taxonomy): domain Eukaryota; kingdom Metazoa; phylum Chordata; class Lepidosauria; order Squamata; family Lacertidae; genus Darevskia; species Darevskia mixta. Next base: position 2,504,640 of record JAWWNH010000040.1, on the reverse strand, counting down.
GCAACTCCCCATTTGTGCATGATCAGCATGTGCAGAACCACCAGTGCACACCCTGTTTGGGGCATTGTAAGGGGACTTAGGCATGTCCCACTGATGCAGGCGGTGCCTCAGAACCCAACCCCCAGGTATATGGGGAGCTGCCTGTACTCTTCTTGGGAGAAAGGGGCCTTTGTTTGATTTGTTAATATTTGCAAGACAATAAATTAATCATTTTTTAAGGAAATGTAAATTATCCTCATAGGAAGTTGAATTTACAGAAGAAAACACCAGCACAAATTTCTGAAGTGAAACATCAAGCAGCTATTGCATCTACATACTTTTGGCCTTGACGTAGTCCAAATCATATCAGAGAGTAACTGAAAAATCCAAATTCAGAACTACTATGTTGAGCTTATACTATGTATAATAAGCTCTTCTGCAAACTTTCAAAATAATAATATTCAGCCAGAAAAACAATGTTGACTTATATGCCTGTTGTTTTTTTTAATGACTAGATTTAATGTTTCGCTAACGTAGTTTACTTTGTGGAGCCAAATCAGAGATGGGGCTCTTGTCCCCCCCCAATGTGGGCTAGACAATGCTACCATTCAGTGGATTTGTAACTGGCTGACTGACCAAACCCAAAGGGTGTTCATTAATGGATCCCCTTCATCCTGGAGAGAAGTGACTAGTGGGGTGCCACAGGGTTCTGTCTTGGGCCCAGTCTGGATGATGGGCTTGAGGGCATCCTGATCAAGTTTGCCAATGACACCAAATTGGGAGGGGTGGCTAATACCCCAGAGGACAGGATCACACTTCAAGGTGACCTTGACAGATTGGAGAACTGGGCCAAGGCAAACAGGATGAATTTTAACAGGGAGAAATGTAAAGTACTACACTTGGGCAAAAAAAATGAAAGGCACAAATACAGGATGGGTGACACCTGGCTTGAGAGCAGTACATGTGAAAAGGATTCCTGACAAGACAGAAGTACTGTTTTGGGGGGACAGGGGGTGAGCAGGTGTGGGGGACTCCCCGGTCCTGAATGGGGTAACTGTGCCCCTGAAGGACCAGGTGCGCAGCCTGGGAGTCATTTTGGACTCACAGCTGTCCATGGAGGCGCAGGTTAACTCTGTGTCCAGGGCGGCTGTCTACCAGCTCCATCTGGTATGCAGGCTTAGACCCTACCTGCCCGCAGACTGTCTCGTCAGAGTGGTGCATGCTCTAGTTATCTCCCGTTTGGACTACTGCAATGCGCTCTATGTGGGGCTACCTTTAAAGGTGACCCGGAAACTGCAATTAATCCAGAATGCGGCAGATAGACTGGTGACTGGGAGTGGCCGCCGGGGACCACATAACACCGGTCCTGAGAGATCTACATTGGCTCCCAGTACGTTTCCGAGTACAATTCAAAGTGTTGGTGCTGACCTTTAAAGCCCTAAACGGCCTCAGTCCTGTATACCTGAAGGAGCGTCTCCACCCCCACCGTTCAGCCGGACACTGAGATCCAGCGCCGAGGGCCTTCTGGCGGTTCCCCCGCTGCGAGAAGCGAAGCTACAGGGAACCAGGCAGAGGGCCTTCTCGGTGGTGGCACCCGCCCTGTGGTACACCCTCCCAGCAGAGGTTAAAGCAATAAACAACCACATGACCTTTAGAAAACACCTGAAGGCAGCCCTGTTCAGGGAGGTTTTTAATCTGTGATATTTTAATGTATCTTTATATTTGTTGGAAGCCATCTAGAGTGGCTGGGGAGACCCGGCCAGATGGGCGGGGTACAAATAATAAATTATTATTATTATTATTATTATTATTATTATTATTATTATTATTATTATTATATATCTACTACTGAGGGCAAGAATCCCATGAAAGAAATGGAGTGATCATATGGATATGGAACAATTGATTGGTTCAAATTTTGGAAAGGAGTACGACGCGACAAGGCTGTATATTGTCTCCCTGCTTATTTAACTTATATGCAGAATTCATCATGTGAAAGGCCGGACTGGATGAATCCCAAGCCGGAATTAAGATTGCCAGAAGAAATATCAACCTCAGTTATATGCAGATGAAACAACTTTGATGGCAGAAAGTGAGGAGGAATTAAAGAACCTTTTAATGAGGGTGAAAGTAGAGAGCGCAAAATAAGGTCTGAAGCTCAACATCAAAAAAACTAAGATCATGGCCACTGGTCCCATCACCTCCTGGCAAATAGAAGGGGAAGACATGGAGGCAGTGAGAGATTTTACTTTCTTGGGTTCCATGATCACTGCAGATGGTGACAGCAGTCACGAAATTAAAAGACGGCTGCTTCTTGGGAGAAAAGCAATGACAAACTTAGACAGCATCTTAAAAAGCAGAGACATCACCTTGCTGACAAAGGTTCATATAGTTAAAGCTATAGTTTTCCCAGTAGTGATGTATGGAAGTGAGAGCTGGACTATAAAGAAGGCTGATCGCTGAAGAATTGATGCCTTTGAATTATGGTGCTGGAGGAAACTCTTGAGAGTCCCATGGACTGCAAGAAGATCAAACCTATCCATTCTGAAGGAAATCAGCCCTGAGTGCTCACTGGAAGGACAGATCCTGAAGCTGTGGCTCCAATACTTTGGTCACCTCATGGGAAGAGAAGACTCCCTGGAAAAGACCCTGATGTTGGGAAAGATGGAGGGCACAAGAAGAAGGAGACGACAGGGGACGAGATGTTTGGACAGTGTTCTCGAAGCTGCCAACATGAGTCTGACCAAACTGCGGGAGGCAGTGGAAGACAGGCGTGCCTGGCGTGCTTTGGTCCATGGGGTCACGCAGAGTCAGACACAACTAAACAACAACAAATGATATATGTGTTTGGGAGCTGTATCATTTGCAGGTGGGAGATTGCCTGCAAGTTTTCCCCATGTACAAAGCTAACCAATCAAGGACGAAGTTCTAGGTTAGTTATTTTTCTTTGTTACGTATATTTTATGTGGGAGAGACTATTCCATCATATGATTCATGATCTGCAATAAAAAATGGTGGAACCATGCAACAACTGCTCATCTGCTTTAGATCTAAGGGTCATCATATTTTGGTTTGGGAATAATGCAGAGGTTGGGGATGGGACCAGCAGACACATGTGGCATGATTCTCCTCCACATGTTTGGTGCACCCATGGAGAAGGCCTTATGTGGAAGGCAAAAAACATCTGTTGCTTTATTTTTATTTTAAGTATTTGTTTAAACAGCTTAACAAAATATACTCAATGCTACAAAACTGAATGACTTAAATCTCTTTGCATATACAGTTTAATCAACCTATATGAGTAAACACTTATTTCCAGTCATCCACGTCTATTACTAACCTTCTTTCATGAAGCTTTCGTTGTCATTTTCTGGCCGCACATAACATTAAAACAAACAAACAGATGCTGAATAAGATTTTTCTGTCTGTTGAATAATGCACTACTTACAAAATATGCAGAATCCTTCAGAAAACTTCCATTGGGTGACCAGAAAAAGCTAAACATAAATGGAGGTTAGTAATAAACTTGAGTTTATGTTTTACAGTAGGGATAAGTGTTAGTTTAGATTGAACTTAACAACTGCATTAATTATCTGGCAACAGCCGTAAAAAGCAAGTTAATGGGATAATGAAATTCACAGGTGTCTCCATGTTTGGAAAGAGCAGTAAAAAGAAAAGAAGACACTCAGAGGTCATTGTTAGATGGAAGAGACATAAAAACTTGGCTCTATACAAAAAAAAGGGGGGGACACAATATCCAGCAAATTGACAAGTACAGGATTAATTTAGTATTATGGGCTGGTAAACACTTTTGACAGAATGAAGTGGTAGAATGCTCAGGTGGTAAAATGGATTTGAGCAGAGGGTGCGAATTCTGTCTGTTCTCTGTCATTAAAAGCTCCTTATAGAAAGAAGCTCAGCACAGGGGACAAATAACTGGGCTGCAACCATTCTTTCTGATTTCTCAGAAGTATTTTAAAAATATACATCAGGAGGTTTAGTTTGGTCAGAATCAAGCATATACTTTCAGAGTCAACACTAAATACATTACTTCTGGTCAATGAGCCACCATAGCCACTAGAGGGCCATGAAAATTTGTGTCCTGGGCTTTTTAGACTCATCTAGCCAGGTAATATGGGGACCCAGGTGGCGCTGTGGGTTAAACCACAGAGCCTAGGGCTTGCTGATCAGAAGGTCGGCGATTCAAATCCCCACGACGGGGTGAGCTCCCGTTGTTCAGTCCCAGCTCCTGCCAACCTAGCAGTTCGAAAGCATGTGAAAGTGCAAGTAGATAAATAGGAACCGCTCTGGCGGGAAGGTAAACGGCGTTTCCGTGCGCTGCTCTGGTTCGCCAGAAGCGGCTTTGTCATGCTGGCCACATGACCCGGAAGCTGTACGCCGGCTCTCGGCCAATAAAGCGAGATGAGCGCCGCAAACCCAGAGTCGGACACGACTGGACCTAATGGTCAGGGGTCCCTTTACCTTTACCTTTTAGCCAGGTAATATCTGAAACTCAAGGGGCACATTGGTTGCCAAATGTGAAATATATTGGCCTTATTTCCAGCTCTCCTGTGCCACGACTCGGTCTCCGCATGCCAACAGACTGAGGTGACAGATTGCTGAGGTAGCAGAAGGGACCGAACCATTGAAAGGGTCTTTCTCTTGCTCAGAAATAGAAGGACTTTCAGGATTTGAGTGCTGAACTGTCATGAAGCTACAGAGAACAGATAAGACATGAAAGAAGAATATTAAAAGGAGCTGAAAAAATACACAAAATATTTTATGCCATGTGGTGGAAATATATTGCACATACCAGTGACACACGACTGAAAAATGCTCTGCTAGCTGCATCATTACAAATTTGATCTTCTTGATTCTGTATTCCTCAATCATTCCCTTGAGCATCTGTGTGGACAAATTGAAGTACCCAGGGATTCTCCTGAACTGCACATAAGTTGTTGAATTACAGTATTGCAGAGGGGAAATTGAGGGGGGGTTAACATAATTCTCATCTGGGTACTGGCATGGCAGGAGGGGATCTGGGGAAGTTTGTTGGTTTTAATATTTGTATATTTTAAAACTGATACAATTAAAAAAGAGACAAAAAAGAGTTTGAGACTGAAATCTGAATTCATAATTACTTTTAGAAAGTTTTCCGATGCATAAAAACTTTAACTGAAGGAATAACTTAGAATGCTTACACACATTCATTTCTGTTGATAGAAGATGCAAGACCTGCCATCTTCACCCTATTTAGCACAGAGCTAATGTCTTCTCAGGTATGAGAAAACATTGCAGTGCATTTGGTGCAGGAGTGCTGTTCATTACAAACCCTGCAGGAGCAAATACTAACAGTAAAATCTAAATCAACAAGGACTTGCACATTAGAAAAAGACTTGCACATTAAAGACTTGCACATTAGAAAAAACTAATACGGATTATTAAGATGGCAAATATAAATGGTTAGGGAGCAGCATTAAGAATCATGTTGGAAGTTACAGTTAATAACAAAATCAATGCTATTTATATTCCAGTTGCATTAAGACTCAGACTATACATTGCACAGACTTCTATGATTCTGTTCTCTGTTGGGAGGGAGGGTGCGCATGTGTAGAGCTGGCCAAAGACATTTTGGCACCAGAGATGAACCACAAAATGCAGGAAAGAAGAAGTCCGTGAAGATCTACATCATGAACAATGGGACAATGAAGCTCTATGTCAGGATCTGCTGCCCCTGTGGATCCTGCCACCTGAGGTGGTGACCACACCTTGCCCAGTGGCTGGGCCAGCCCTGTGTGTGTGTTCAAACCCAAAGATACCCTGGGCAGACTGTTGTCTGAGAATGGAGGGATCTAGAAAGGAGAGTCTCCTGAGATCAGTGCTTTTAAACTTGATCATAGACGATTTAAAGTTAGGGGTAAGCGGTGAGGTAGCCAAACCTGCTGAAGATACAGAATTATCCATGGTGATTAAAGCAAAAAGACGGCCAAAAACTCCAAAATGCCTGATTGAGCAGACTCTTCTTATGCTCTTATGTTTTTATCAATATTGGTGCCAAAAATACATCCCTGTGCAGTTTAGTTGCCAAAGATCTTGTGTGAGAGACTGTCGCTAATTGAAAAACCAGTCTGGATTTGTCTTTCCAAAGGCCTCAGGTATGTTTCCTTTCTCATTACTGTGGGAGGCAAAAAGCCATTGGCTCTCTTCATAGCCTCTTCTTCCCAAAAATGAATGGTCAGGAATGAATAGCCCGTACTCAGAACTCTAGCCAGTAGCAGCACCAGCAGCTGCCGAAATGGCCTTTTTGTGGTTCTGTTTTTACTGGAGGTAACAAGTTTGGGTAGAATTCAGCTGTCAAACAATGCAAAGTCCATTTGGTTCCACTACAATACAATGAGGCAGGGAAGAAATCAGCTGACAGAAGGCTGAATCATCTGTCGAAATAAGGAGGTCACTCCATCTTCCTTCAGCTTAATTATTTTGGAAGGAGAGGGAGAGGGTTTATTTTCTTCATGGATCCTTTAGACTTTTAAACAAAATAATCCACAGCCAATGGCAAGCTGCCATCTGCATATGACTGTTTCCAAAAAACAGCAACAGATTTTACTATTCTCTAATGAACCATATTCCTAGAACAATAGAAGAGTCCTGTTGCATAAGAACTAAAGTCCATGTAGTCCAGTGTTCTGTGGCCAGCAATGGCCAGCCAGACACTTTTTGGATAACTTGCAACTGAGTCTCAGAGGCAACAGCCAGGATAAAGTTATTTGAGGTATCCTGCCTCTGAATATGGAAGTTCCATTTTATTGTCTTTAATAGATGTTGATAGAACCCTATAGGGAATTTATCCAATCCTTTTGAAAAGGACCCTTAAGCTAATGGCCGCCAGCACAGCTTGGGGTGGTAGATTCCATGTTGTGGCAGCAAATTCTGGAAGTTCATGCCTCTCTGTGTCTATAAGGCACCCTCTTTCCAGGTGTGCTCCTGGGAGAATCCACGTGTGTTGCCTGCACACAGAGGCAGGCAACCTCTCTCTCCTGCTAAGTCTGTAGATGAAAGATACCATTCTTCAATTAGCTTAGAAATCCTGAGTTAGCAGTATTAAATACATGGCTGATAGACTGTTGGGATGCTCACCCTGAGCAGCAGCCTGGGATCTGGCTCCAGCTCAGATGAGGAGGCTCAGCTAGATCTGTCCTACCAGCAGCTCCGAAAGCAATCCCTCCTGCAAGGAGAAGACTGTGTGGGTGGGTACATAAGAAGTGGCCCTGGAGAAATCAAGGGCTTTGATCCAGCCCAACACTTCCCCAGAGCAAGTTGGTGACTTGAAACTGTACACTATGGTGGAACATGGATTGACTGGTGGTCCTTATCTTGTGCCTTTCTGCCAAGACACCCAAGGCCATTGTCAATTTTAAAATACTAAATGAAACAAGAAAGCTACATTTTAACATCATTTGAAAGTCAAACATAATTTCAGAGGTTTTAGAAATTACAACACTTGTTCGAGCGTTTTTTTTAAAATAGATCATAACACCATAGTTATTGTTCAGAACATCATAGAATCATAGAATCCTAGAGTTGGAAGAGACCGCAAGGGCCATCCAGTCCAACCCCCTGCCAAGCAGGAACACCATCAAAGCATTCTTGACAGATGGCTGTCAAGCCTCTGCTTAAAGACCTCCAAAGAAGGAGACTCCACCACACTCCTTGGCAGCAAATTCCACTGTCGAACAGCTCTTACTGTCAGGAAGTTCTTCCTAATGTTTAGGTGGAATCTTCTTTCTTGTAGTTTGAATCCATTGCTCCGTGTCCGCTTCTCAGAATTTTATGTATTCATGTTAGATATGTTTCACTAAAGTTTCTGAATATCTGGCAAACTTTAAATTCTGTATCCTATGCAGATCTCTTTTATGCATGCAGAATCTGAAAAAAACCATAAGCCAGAAAATAAACTGTGTGTACCCATACAAATTGGTAGTTGAGAAATATTTGCATATCATGTTTTCTTCCCCTTCATAAAATAGCCAATTAGTTTAGGATACATTTTCATTATTTAATTGTAGTGGAAAATGAAATTCAATAAAGTTAATTCTGCTGGGCTCTTATTTTTTTATGGAGATGAATTGAGGAAACCGATATTGCCTTCAGGAAAGTCAGATGAATTGCACAGTGTGTTTAATGAACCCCCCTCCCTCTCTTTTTGTTAGCATAGGTTTTTACTGTCCAAGAATTCCTCAGGCTGCAAGAATGGTACTTCCATAATGGATTCCTGGGCCCGGTTGCCAGTAATATGACCTATTTTCCAACAGTTTATAATAGGAATGTGTGTGTTTTAAGTCTCCAGAGAATCAAGAATGTGTATAACCTGTTCTTTATTTTTTAAAAAGCTTCCTGTTATTCTATCCTATGAAAGGCTATGAAACTGGAACCCCGGCACGGTGCCTCAGATATAGATTGGGCACCTGGGCCCTTAGTTTTACTTCTGTACACTGTTTAGGGATATTTATTTAATTCTGTAACTTAAAGGGTGCAATTATTGCTACGGTTATGATTTCCTTACACACTTCCACCTTTGAGAGCGGGAGGGAGCAGAACACATCCACGTAACAGCCATGCAGGCAGCAGCAGGTCACTTTTCACCCTTTCCACTCCCAGGTACCATCCTCTCAACTTGGAATGAAGTCCAGGAGTGGCTCCTGCCAGGGAATCAGTCCAAGGTGCCTTGTTGGCTCTCTTTGGCTTGCCATGCCAGTGGCACAATGTAGCCAGAGGACATAAGGCAGGTTTTTAAAAGCCTGCAAATTAATTCCATCCAGTTGTAGTTTTCTTGCAATGAATTCTCTGTCAGTTGCTTGCATCTTCTGAAGGCATGAGCTAAAATTATTTTTTACTTAAATTTTTTTTATTTGGAAATTTTATTTGGAAATTATTTTGTATCCCATCCTTTCCACAAAGTGATCAATGTGCCATACATGATGTTTCTTAAGAATGCTGTGGTAATAGGGCAAGTTGAGTTTCCAGAGAAGTTCCATTAGTGCAGAATTGTCCACTTTCTGTTTGAAGGTATTGATATACTTACCATAATGAGATATATAGACTGAACTGAACTGAATGTGTAAACTCTTATGCAAGCTGGCTGGCTTAAGAATGAGGGTGTTTATCTAAATGCACATCCCATTAAAAAAGGACAGCTTCTGCCTTCGGATGCACATCACATTAAAACTAGAAGTGCATTTGATTATGTTGTTAGTTCCTAAAATAAGGAACATGGCAGAATTTATGTGGAAAGGAGAAGGTAGAAAAATAGGGGAAATGCAGAAATAAAAGGGCAGCTTTTGCACCCCCTGGGCTGCCACAGCTCATGTTGGCCTCCCAACAATCCCATGAGACGGGAGGCTGAGCGACTCCAGGTGTCATGGCTGAATGGCTATTGAACCTGAGTTTCCCACTTCCAAATTAATTTCTTTAACCACCACACTGCACTTGCTCTTCGTCTATATCTGCAATCTGTTTCACCTCTAATTTATGTTAGCAGCTTCAATCAGGGGAGAAAAGCTTCCAAACTAAAGGAAACTTCTTTAATTGCCTCAGTGCAGTGGCGAAGGAAAACCCACAGGATTAGACAAGGAGTTTGTGTTTGAGTGACAGCAGCATGTTATGTATGCTTAAATTTAATCTGTTAATCTAGGAAAGCCAGTCTGTAAAATAGGAATACTACTTATTAAAACAGTTTTAGCAGCCCACAAAAATATTGTGAGGAATGCTGATTGTGGAAGATATCCTAAAATAATATTAATTTCCCATTCTTTTCAAATAAAGCATACTTTTTGAACTATTTGCTTGCTAAGGCTGTGCCTAGGGCTGAGTTACAGTAAATAAGAAGGAAGCTGGAATACCAAGGCAGTGGTTTCTGACCAAGCACCACAAACAACATCCACACTTTCCTTCACCAACATGGAAATCTTCCTCATTTAGGCTACAAGCTTCGTTTTGTGGACGGGGGATCTGCTCATTGACCCTGCAAGACTCTGGTGACCAGACTGCAGCAAGGAGGTTTCCCTCTGGTGCTTCCGCTTCCCCCGCCGTCTCCTTACGATAGCTACAGGTTAAGAAGCCCCAGGGGCTATGCCACTGCTGTGCAAAACCACTTCTGGTGTCCCAATGCCACATCTGCCTTGGCTGTGACACGTCAAGTTACTCCCCCGACTCTGGCACCTGACACCCCCCCCCCCATAACATTTATTCTTTTTATTTCTTCAGTTTCCCCAACATTTCTCTTGCAAATAGAAACCTGCAGGTTCATCTTGAAATTTCACTTTAGTAAACAATCAGCTATAATCCTTGCTAGTTGTATGTGTGGGAAATTGCTCTCAAACATGACTATGCATGAGTGCTAGTTAGTGCACAAAGGGGTTAAGACCAGAGAGCTCTGTTCCTAGTCTCAGCTAGGTCATGCCCCTTACTGCTTCTCTTTCCTCCTCTAACTCTCTCTGTGCCATGTAATCGACCATGATTACATGGTTTGGAAGTATATGCTGCATTTTGCATCCAAGGGAAATCTATCTGTTTTCTCCTTGTTGCTACATGGAACAAGGTATGAATCAGAACTTTGGATTCAGTAAGTAAGGCTTTTAAACCCACTTAACAATGTCTGATCATTGCTAGAGAGCTAGAGAGAGGAGGCAAGTATTTTAAGGCAGACTAAATGGGATGTGCAAAAGGGTTTAACAACCAATATTCCACACTATGCTGCTGCTTAACTTGGAGAGTGTTTTAAACTCTGCTAGGGGCTTTCTTCCACTGGACAGTGTGCAAAGCCCCGTGTTTTGAATCCAAGCACCCAGTCAGTTCTTTTTATTAATTACTCACATGTGGGCCAAATCTCTTTTCCACCTCCTACATTATGCACCTAAAGTTATGCGCTGAATTGAGCTTACTCCACGATACTGCAAGTACACATTTGTGCCTGTGTTGTGGCAGTGAAATAAGCTGTCCCCTTGGTGTCAGGGTAGGCCCATGGCGTAATTCATTGGTGAAAAGGTATTTCATGCCTCCGATGCTTCAGATGAGATTGATGTAAATCACATGCCTGTCTGGGACGAGTCTGAGAAAGGAAGACGGTCTTATCTCTTCCGCTGCGGGTACTATTACAATGTACTTTCACTTTTATTTCTGTCTGTTTGTTCTCTCAGAGCTGGAGAGAACAAATGCCATTATGCCTTTGTCTGTACATAGTGTATGATGCCTCGCTCTTCTTGCCGTGTTTTGCCAGAAGATTGGTGTGCATAAATCATCTGATTTATGTTGCTGGAGCACCCAGTCCTGTGCATACTGGAGGGCGCTCGGAGTTCTGGGGGCATGCAGGCTCACCCCAGGGCATTTTTCCAACAAAGGGGTCCCACTATGCCTTCCTATATTAGGAGCAACTAGGGAAGCTTCCAATTCAGCTGGAACTTTTTATTTAGCATTGTTTCTTAGATCGTAAAAAGCCTCTGATACATAATCTTGCCTGCTTACCAATGTCTTGTGTGGTCATGGAGCTGTAAAAATTCACTTGGCCTTGTGATAAGAAATGTCTTTCAAATAGTTTGTGGCGTTTAATGGAATCCACCTTATAGAGCAACAAATCTCAGTTGGCATTGGATTTTGGTTCCAGGTCAGTAGTCCTTCATTTCAGAAGAGCCCTTGGTCGATGAGGCACCATAAACAGAACTCTTCATGAATGGAAACCTCATATAAACTCCCTCAATTGTTTCCATGACTCTCCAACAGTTGCCTGTTCTGCCATTCTGTATATTTAGCTCTTCCATTTAAGCCCTTGCCAATTGGCTAGTTTCCCCAAGTCATCCATCTTTATTTCATGCTTGTGAAAGTCATTTTGCCCAAACAAATGCCATAATGAGTACAGGGTCACCTGCCATTATGCTCATGTTTGTTTAATTTAGTTTATTTCTTATATATAATTCAGATATATAATTGTTTAAATGGATTTATGCCCAATCCTCTAGAGGAGTTAGAGACAGTGTTTATTTCTGCTGAGGAGGTGTTTCCATTGGTCTACAAGTTTATACTAAGGCCAGAATACCTTCTGAATTCTTATCGACACTCTTTCTAAGGAGAAAAGGAGACAATTGTTGCTTGTGTTACCTGTGTCATGCAACTCTTAACCCAGGGAGAGGAGGAAAAAGCTGATATAATGATGCTTTTATTCACTCATTGTCCATATACTTTGGATTGGCTTGGGAGAATATAGAATTAGAGGTATTAGTAAAATGAAAATTATTAATTAAAGACAAATATTTGAGTCTTTCTTCAGAATAAAAGTATGGGTTGCTTGGAATGAAATTATAAACTTGAATGAATGTTCCAAAGATTTTACATTAAGAAGAATTCATCTGTGAAAACAAAGTAGTTGCAAATGAGATCAAGCATCTCAATAATAAACATCAGTAAAAGTACTGTAAGTAAATTAACCAGAACCAAATTGATAATAAAGAACCCGGTTTTTTAATTGGATTGAAGATTTAAAATAAGTATATTTTGAACACCAAATAAAATGCTTACACGAATAACTCAAATGTATTACCAGAGTGATCTAATCCTTTTCCATTGAAGCTTTATCTCTATTCAAGGTGCAGCATCCTTGACAACAAATCAAGCAGATTTTCATCTGACAGACAATGAAGTTGGAACATCAGTGTTAGAAAAGCCTTAATCTTCTTTCTTTTCTTTTAAAGAAACATTCTTTTTAGTTGGAATCAAATAAAGTGTATTCAGAAGATGGAAGTATCCACAATAATTACATAAAAGGAAAGTTGAGAGAACTTGCATGGTGAGTCTGAGTGAGCCAAGCTGCTCCATCGCATCCTTTCCACCAGTGGGCCTATCAAGATCACGGAGGCTGACCCTGGAAATACATTCAAGCCTGGCATGGGATGGGAATCTCCCCAGATGAACAGGGGCAGGGCAGGGCAGGGCCGTCAAGAGCCAGGACAGAAGAAGTAGGAAGACACTGCAGAATCTTGCCCAAATTCTTAGTAGCATGTCATGCATGTATCCTTGGCTATCAGCAAGAAACAACTTACAAAGTGTTGAAACCTCATCCACTTCAGATAACAAGCTGGAGTTTGTGTCTCAGTGGGAGGTTATCTGCCCTTAATATCTCTGCAGGCATCTGCAATGAAAGTTTCAAATAAAATAAATACAACCACTCACTTTTCACTTTGGTCTTTTGCTTAAAGGTAAAGGTAAAGGGACGCCTGACCATTAGGTCCAGTTGCAGATGACTCTGGGGTTGCTTTTAATTTTAGGCTTTCATTCCACAATCTCAACCATGCATCATAATCAATATTATACCCAAAATCCATTGCCCATTTTATCATTACTTCCTTTGTCTTTACATCTTTTGTAAACCATTCCAGTAAAAGATTGCACATTTTAGATAATAATTTGCTTCTGCATTCCAACAATTCGATTTGAAATCTGGATTTTTTTTATCTTCAAAACCTACTTTCTTATCACACAAAACCACATCGTTCACTTGATGATCTTGCAACCATCCTGTAAAAACATCCTCAATATGGTTATATGACTTTAATTTCCAACCTCTATCAGTTTTCATTAAAATCTCTTCATAGGTGGTCCACCTCCTTTCCATATTCAACTTCTTTACAGTTAACACCTCCACAGGTGATATCCACCATGGTGTTTTCCTTTCCAACAGGTTTTTATTCCTTTCCCAAACCTCATATAAAGATCTTCTTATCACATGATTTGTAAATCCTCTGTGAACTTTCACTTTATCGTACCAAAGATAAGAGTGTCATCCAAACCTGTTGTCGTATCCTTCCAAATCTAAAAAAATATTTATTTTCCAATATATTCCATTCTTTCAGCCAACAGAGACAGGACGCCTCATAGTACAGTTTCAAGTCTGGCACAGAGAATCCACCTCTTTCTTTCTTTCTTTCTTTCTTTCTATCAATAATTTCAATTTTATCCTTGTTTTTTTTTCCATTTAGACAGCTTTGTCAAGTAAAATCTTATCAGAGGAATGCATTGATCAAAAGCTGACTGTTCAGAATGTCCCTCCTGCCCACTTTGATACAAGTTCAGCCAAGGTTTACCCAAGTCAGGCAACACTGAGTTGACCACTGGGCTGCAACCACTGTAGCTCTGCCTCAAGGAAACCCATATATTTGCCTCACCGACTGCCCCTCCCCTGAAAGTTCAAACTAAATCAAAACGAATCAAAACTTGCCTCTTTGTTGATGCCAGTGATTAAACTGGGTCATGAGTCCAACTTTCCTGAGCAAAGATGGTAGAAAACCAAGGCTTCTCTTCATTCTTCAGGTTCAACATGGGCAGTGAATTGGGATACAAAAAGACATACTACACACTACTCTGAATGTATAGCATGCAGCTACATCACTTCTTTTTCTTAAATTAATTACAACTACTGTACAAAGGAAAGTTTATCCCTTCCTTCTCTAGCTGTGACCACCCAGGAAAATCACACATGGGTATGAGACTTCATCAAACCTCTTAACCATCTCTGGAAGTGGGGCTGAAAGAATAAACCTCCTGTAATCTGTGACCATAATAACAGTAACACCCCTCCCCTACAGCTGCCATTAAATGTAAGAAACCTAAGAAACTTAGCTACACAATGCACATCAATAACACATGTAGACTGACACTATTTCTATTTATTTATTTATTTTGCATGGGGAGGGTGTAGTCTTGGTGATCTAAGCGTCCTGCTGCAAGAGGGGCATTGCAGACACCCAGCGAGTGCTGCTCTTTGGTCCCACCATCCTCTGACAGCCTCTCTAAGAGTAGTTGCAACTATCTGGGATGGTCTGAGGCAGCAAAATAAGTCTAGGCCACAGGAATGAATGCCAAAGTTTATCAGGCTGGCCTAGAAGGCTGGCCATTGCCAATTTGCATGGAAGTCTCAATGGAATGGAATATTGATTAGCTGTCAGGATCGAAGAACCCCCAGTGCAGAATAGGCAGTTGTCTGTTGAAGACATGCCAGCAGAGATGGAGGAAAGCAGGGAGGGAGACAATGGAATGCAAACAGCCGGAGAAACAAGCAGGCATTAAGTGAGTGAAAGTTCATGTGATAGAGCAAGGGAATGCATGGGAAATGACAGCTTGTCAAAGTGGGAGGAGGGGAGCCTGTGAGCTTCTGAATCCGCAGGAGGGGAGGGCTTCAAGAAAGAGAGCGGGAAAAGCAGCATCATAAGAAAAGGACACACTTCCGTTTTTGCTGGAGAAGGAAGAAGAAAGAAAGTGAAACTTCAGTCGAGTCATCATAACTGTGATGGAAGCTGCTTGGAGAGAGAGCTTCGAGCTGATGTGTTTTGTTTGGCAATAAACCAACCCTTTTAATTAACTGGACTCTTGTTTTATCAGCTGCCACTTATATTAGCATCACAAAATTATCTACTAGATTTTTCTCTACTTTGGGATGGTGGGAGGGTAGGTCTACAGGAAAGGCCAGTGGGTTGGTGCTGTGAAGCTGGGTGTTATGACCTGGAATAGGACTTCTCATAGGCAGAGTCCTCTGGAAACTGCAGCTGTGAATGCATTTCCGTTGCTCAGAGCCTCCTCTGAACCCAAAGGAGACACCACTCCCCCCCCAGACCTCAAGGACTGATACACAGACCCTTCTGGTGATCAAGACAGCCATGTGGAGAGGTCCCTCAACTGAAAGTCCCCTTGCCCTGAAAGAGCTCTTCAGGAGGCAGCGTTCAGCAGATGGGGCCTCCAGGCAAAAGCGACTGGATCTGCTATAAAATGCACATAGCTGCTCTATGACCTTGTGTTTTTAAAAATCTATTTTATTATAGATTTTCTTGTGCTAAAAAACAAACCAAAGGAGAAAGAGAAAAGTACATATTTTGTCTCCACTTTCAATTCATAGAAAGTGAATTTTCACGGTTTGTTTACATGTAGTGAGAGACACTTTTGTCATAGACATCTTGTGGTTGGGGGGGAAAGAGAGGAGAGAGAGAAGGGGGGATGTTCTTCCGTTCTGTTGCATAGAGTTAGTGTAGGGGTTTGTGTCAGCATCATGTGGCTAGGTGCTGTGTGTGTGTGTGTGTGTGTGTGTGTGTGTGTGTAATTGGCATTGTGAGAGGTTGGGGGTCCAGAGGTAAGCCTTGCTTTGGCCTGCTGCAGTCTTCTTGTTTCCAACCTGGCATCATGTGAGAGTTGCTTGTCTCACAGCAAAAATGCTATTCCTGGAGCCCATGCAAAGTTGTCCTGTATTGTTGTGGTTGTCATGTTGTTGCTGTTTGATTGTGTCGATTGTGTGGGTGTGGTTTTCCCTCTCTCAATCCTATAATGTGATAATTTACCAAACCGTGTGGTTTCTCCCAGCGGCAGAGGAAGCCGCTCGGGCACCTGTGTGGTGCACCCAGGGGCGGGGCAAGCCACCCATAGGGATGGGGCACACCGCGGGGTCTCCAGAGTCTGCCTGCCTCCTCCCACTCAGCCACCCTATAGCTGGGGGGGGGAGGCAGCGGGCGGACCGTTTTGGCAGCGCAGAGCCTGCGTGCGCCCAAGCCACCATGTCTCTCCCAGGAGAGACGCATGGCTCGGGCACACTGCAGGCCCTGCACCCCCCTTCATCCACCCCTGGTTTCTTCCACTGTCCTTCAAGTTCTTGTTTCTGAGAACTTCTTGATTCTAAATATGGTATCATCTCACTAAAGCTTTGATTTATTGGGAACTGAAGATTTATTTGGCAACCTTTGGCCTTATCATGCTCTGGAGCTGTCTGCAAAGAGCCTGCAAATGTTAACTTATTTATTATTCACTCTTTAAACTTTCAAAATATAACTTCCAGGGAGTAATTTTTCATGTGTCAATTGACTACAAGAAGCCCACTGCTAATCCAAATTCAAGTCAGTCGTGATGTCTGGTTCATGCAGTGTTTCTGTTTCTGGCTAGAAAGACCAGCTCTAAATGAATGGCCCTTCTTATCTGAGTAGCATCCCATTAACGATGACCATGCTTATACTTGTATCCAGGAAAGACTGGCTGGATTTGCTTGGGTTTTATCAGTGTTTGAACTTTTCAGACCCATTTCAGGAATATAAGGGTCATATGAGGACCCATTTCAGGAATATAAGGGTTATATTCCATTTCAGGAATATAAGGAATCATATGACTCCCCAGAAGGTCATATAATTGAGTCCCTCCAACTCCTGAGAACGCTGAGAGTGGGAGGGAGAGTCCCTGGCATAAGAGGTTTGGAGAC
This sequence comes from Darevskia mixta, assembly GCA_034641385.1. Taxonomy (NCBI): domain Eukaryota; kingdom Metazoa; phylum Chordata; class Lepidosauria; order Squamata; family Lacertidae; genus Darevskia; species Darevskia mixta. The sequence continues at coordinate 2,487,386 of JAWWNH010000040.1, read as the reverse complement.
CTCTAGACATGTAAAAGCCAATCAAGAATTAATTTAGGGGAGCCAAAGTAATAATAAATCAGACTTAGGAAATCCACCCATATCTAGGACTAGTCAATATTCAGTCACAATGGTCTTTCTGTCCGATGCACAGAGTAGCATTAATTCTAATGAGACAATACATTTTCCCTGTGAATGAAATATACTGGGTAAGTCAAATAGGTGTAGAACGGAGATGTAAGAAATCTTATTTTAATTTACAAATATAAAAACAGAGCACAGTGGAAACAAGCAGACATCTCAAAGCAGGCAACAAATCTACATCAGATTTAGAAAGAGGATTCCCACATGCCTTCAGTCAAAGCCCTTGTTTTGCCTTATGTTAGTCCTAATTTTTGCATCAGTGAACTCAACCCTTCCTTCCTAAACGCAAACTAACAAAGGGACTCCAAATAGTTAGTTTGGGATACCTTCTAGATCAGGGGTAGGCAACCTAAGGCCCGTGGGCCAGATACGGCCCAATCGCCTTCTAAATCCGGCCCACGGACGGTCCAGGAATCAGCGTGTTTTTACATGAGCAAAATGTGTCCTTTTATTTAAAATGCATCTCTGGGTTATTTGTGGGGCATAGGAATTTGTTCATTTTTTCCCTTCAAAATATAGTCTGGCCCACTACATGGTCTGAGGGATGGTGGACCAGCCCACAGCTGAAAAAGGTTGCTGACCCCTGGTCTAGATAGCAGGAAGGGGGGAATTCCAATGGGCATGGCATTCTCAAAGCTTCATAGAGATCCCCAGATATCAAGAAACATTAATATAATGTTTCATAATCTGTGGCTACTCAATCACATTATAAAGATGGACCAATTCATAATTTCATTTTGTGCTGCTGATGGGCTATGAGACAGCGATAGCAGCATGAAAGAAGGCATTGCATCTGCCTGGCAGATGGACTGAGGGCATTTGGGCCTTCACTTCCATCTGCCCTGTAAGGCAGTGCAGTTCATTCTCTGTTATCATTGTATATTATGGGGGGGGGGGTCAATAGTTTCCATTCTGTTGGCCTTTCTGGACAGGGCTCCTCCTCTCACCAGACCACCACCCACTCCCCACCACCACCACTGCCATTTACTCCTTCTTTTTGTTGTTTTGCCACTATATGATAAAGCTGAATATTATGTGGATATCAAAAACCTTGGGCAGGAGTGTTGGGACACATAAAAATCCATGAAAGTAGAAGGACAAGTTACACAGATTTCTGTGTATCACATCATTACTCTGCATTTGTAACCTGCGAATTCCACATAATCATTCAGATAACAGATTTGATTATAATGCCCTGTTATGACTATTTGTGCTGCTGTAATATTAATGTGAAATCAAGCACAAGAGGGTGCAAAAGCTATTTGAAGAGAGTCCAATGTTTGTTTGAGTGGCTATTTGTCTTTTAAAAATGGTTTATAGGTGTTTACTTCATTCCAGTGAAAATGCTACCTTCTTAGAAGTTTTAAGAAAATTATATTGCTTCTGGAACCATTTGATGTGATTTAGGCTGAAGTTATATGTTCAGCTTTGTATATATTATTTGTAAAAATGAAATTGGGCTGTCTGACGTTGCAAAGCAAGAGAAATATTGGAGGAAATCAACAACTAGGAAAGGGGGAAAAGACAGTCAAATAAGGGATTGTTGAGGAAACGAACATAAAGATGAGTATTGTGCTTTGACCTGTTGGAATGTAATATAAACGTGTTGTCTAAAATGTATAAAATATTGTTGGAATGGGAGACAAAGGATGAGCAAGTAAAATCCTCAATGATACATTGGGCAATAGATATTGGTCATAATATAGACATGGAAGCATGGGAACGATTGTGGAATAGGGATATAACATTTACAGCATCCTATGGTTTAAGAGAAAATTATATGAAAATGATATATTGATGGTATCTAACACCAAGTAAGCTGGCAAAAATGTATAAAGCTAAATTTAAAAATGTTGGAAATGTAAAGAGAAAGAAGGTTCTTTTTATCATATGTTGTGGTCTTGTACTAAGATTAAAGCTTACTGGGAAATGATATGCAATGAAATGAAAAGGATGTTTAAAATAATGTTTGTAAAAAAGAAAGAAAGAAAGAAAAGACCAGAAGCCTTTCTCATGGGAATTATAGGGATAGAACTGCCTAAATTGTATAGAAATTTGTTCATGTATGTGACTACAGCGGCAAGAATGTTACTTGCCCAAAAAAAGAAAGAAGAAGAAGTCCCAGCAAAGGAAGAATGGTTACAAAAACTTATTGAATATGCAGAAATGGCGAAACTTACCAGAATAATAAGAAATCAAGATAACAAACTTTTTATAAAAGAATGGAAATGGTTTATTGTATATTTACAGATACCGGTAAATTGTAAACTGATAAAAACACTGGCAGGATTATTGTAATAACCTGCAGCTACATAAGAGTATATATATATATATATATATATATATATATATATATATATATATATATATATATATATATATATATATATATATGATAAATAAATAAGTTAAGTTAAGTTGGATATGCAGAAGATATTAAAAATAAATTTAAGGAACCGCAGAAAGAGGGGGAAGGATGTCAAGTTTTAAAATGTCAAAATGATTGTGAAATCAATGAAATGTATATATCTCTAAAGTATAATTTTTTTAAAAAAAAAGAAGAAGAGAGTATCACGATAAGGGCATATAAGGGTGGAATCAATGAAAGCATGTAAAACCTTTCCCCAAGATGATGGAGAGCTTTGCAAAGAACTAAAATACAAAACTCCACTCAATTTAAATTCAAGCTGTGCAAAGTGGAATAGGTGAGCAAAGGGGGAAGATCTGTGGGTGAAATCTAACATTGGACAAGTGCCCTTTCACTCATCCAACAGGACTTCACCTTCCTTTCTGGATCTTCCCTGAAGGACCCCCCAACCCTCGGGTGCAGCTTTAAGGGGCAGGAGAGCTGGGGCAGGGATGGCATTGGATTAAGTCCATGATTTCTGTATGCAACTTCCTGATTGGTTCTGAAAAGCAGCATAAAAATAAAAGCTAATGTGGGGAGAACTTGGTGTGCAGGGAACTAAGAGAATATGGTGGTACCTTGTATTAAGGAGACATTTGTTTTCTGTTCTTCAGTTTTGCAAGCACTGAGACATTCCAGAGTTGGTGCTGCAGGGTTTTTGGATGATGTACATTATTTATTGAATTTATAAGACAAAGACAAATCCTTTGTCAAATCCTTTGTCAAATCCTTTGTCAAATGCTTGAAAAATCTAGTGAAACCAGACTATATAAGTTCATTTCAGTGGGGGTAATTCGTGAATTTCTGAGGCATTTTGTCAGGATTTGTCTTTGTCTTATAAATTCGATAAACAATGTACATCATCTAGGTTATAGTTGTTCATATTATCTTCGCCATTGTGTTGCTTGGGTTGTACCATTATCTCTGCTGGCAGCACAGGTTTCATCTTTCTAGCAGGGTTTTTGGAGGCAAGTGCACAGGAGACCTATTGGTTGTTTTATTTTTAAATTTAGGTATTAATTTTCAAACACAAGGATTGAATGGCTGAGCAGACAAAGGGCCCCTCTAGACATCATTTTTATTTTTCATCCATGATTATTTGTGCTTAAGATGCCATTTGGGCAATCCTAGGCAGTCCTGTTTTCAATACTATGTGTGCATACCACTTTATTTCTAGTCACTGTGTATGCTGTAACTTCCTGTTCAAATGCCGTAATTTTTCATTTCACAAATGTGTGTGTGTGTGTGTGTGTGTGTGTGTGTGGCCCACTTCTGTTTCCCTCCAAAGAGCAATATTGTGGTAGGCCTTAGGGAAGCAGTACAGAACAACTAACAAAGCAGAATAAATCTGCTGCTAATGCACTATTATTGTACCAAGAACATGTTGCAGAAAACACTCACCAAAAAATGAATTTCAATAGGGACAAGTATGAGGTTCTGCACTTAAGCAGGAAGAACCAGATGCACAAATATAGGGTGGGGGACACCTGACTTGCTAGCAGTACATGTGAAGAGGATCTAGGGGCCATGGTGGACCACAAGATGAACATGAGTCAAAAGTGTGATGCAGCAGCAGCAAAAAAAAAGCTCATGCTGTTCTAGGCTGCATCAACAGAAGTCTAGTGTCCAGATCAAGGCAAGTAATAGTTCCACTCTATTCTGTCTTGGTCAGACCATACCTGGAATACTGTGTTCAGTTCTGGGTGACAAAATTTAAGGAGGATGTTGACAAGCTGGAACGTGTGCAGAGGAGGGCAACCAAGATGATGAAGGGTCTGGAAACTAAGCCTTACAATGAGCGCTTGAAGGAGATGGGTATGTTTAGCTTGGAAAAGAGGAGACTAAGAGGAGAGATGGTAGCCATCTTCAAATATCTCCAGGACTGTCACATGGAATGTCTTCTGCTTTGGAAGGCAGGACATGAACCACAGGCTCCAAGTTACAAGAAAGGAGATTCTGACAATACATCAGGAATAACACTAGTAAGAGATGTTCAACAGTGGAACAGTCTCCCTCAGGAGGTTTTGGACTCTCATTCCTTGGAGGTTTTTAATCAGAGGTTGGATGCTTTAGCTGAGATTCCTGCATTGCAGGGGGCTGGGCTAGATGAACCTTGGGTCCCTTCCAACTCTACAAGTCTATGATTCTATTATTTGTGTTGGATCATTGGCATCTGTCTCTAACTCACACCTCATGAGTTCTTGACCTTGCAGATGAAAGCAATTAACTCAAAAACTTATGTCTTGGCTTTTCTCTGCCAGCATAAACTTACTCCAATGGTGTGAAGCACAGCCCTCATCCTGTTTCAGCTCCCCTGGCTGTAAACCCAAGGAAGAAAGTCCATGGTGGGCCTCTCTACCTTTTGCCGGTACAACTTATTTGTACAGTTTGGCCTGAGGCTGAGATGCATGTGATTAATTACATGGCCTTTCCCCATAGCTTGCCCTAAATCTTATGGGACAGGGATATCTTGTCTCAAGAGATTTTGACAGTCTCTTTGATTCCCAGTTTCTTCTGAGACCGAAGCATCCAGGAAGCAGGTGGCTACTGGGCACTTTGTCCAGTAGGAGACCAGGACCAAACATCTCCACCTTCCATCCCCACAACCCAACTCCCTCACCACAGGTGTTTCCATCATTGGGGCCAAAGAAGAGGATTTCCTCTTTAATGTCAGGTCAAGAAGAATGGGATGTTGTGTGTGTGTGTGTGTGTGTGTGTGTGTGTGTGTGTGTGTCCTAATGGTTTGTGTGTTTAGGATTTGTGTCTCTGATGCGAGATTGTGTCTCTGTGTTAAAGGTGTCTTGTGATCATGCCCACTTTTGGAGCACCCATTTTGGTCTTCAGCATGCCCAAGGATTTAATTTTGCCCCCCTCCTCCAGGATTGGTGAATGCAGTCCATGGGCAAAAATATCCGATTACTCTCTGCACATAGAAAACTTGGCTGCAGCCCCCAGCTGAGTTTGGGTGAAACAGCTGTGGGTAATGGGACTGTAGGAAACCCAGTCATTCAGTAAAAAATATTTAGTTTCCATACACTAGATTGCATGAGTGTTTTATTTTTAACGTGTTTTCAAATATGAATTATGCTTCTCAACCTAGAAAAATTGTGAGTGCTTGGTAGGGAATAGGGAGGTGAGAAGGGCCAGGCAGCAGGGATCAAATATATATATATTTGACTTGTGCTTTGCAGCCTATATGCTCATTAGTCTCCTCTCCAACGAATGCTGCATGGAGAACGGTGGGAGAGCTGAAGGCGGACACCTTAATTTAACTTTCCCACCTTTATTGGAGTGAGCTGCATCTAATCCCTACGCAAACAGCATTCTGCCTCACAATGGGGAGCTCTCGGAATGAGAGGAAATGGAGCACAGTTTGGAAAAAAATCTGGAGAGAGAAATACAGAATGCTTAAAATACTCGATTAAGTGCCAGTGCTGGGCTTAGTCAATTTTACCACTAGATTTTTCAAAGTTCTGCACAGAGTTAGTTTCCTGGACCTCACATACAGAGCAGGAGTTGAACAATTCAACCTAGAACTTTCAAGTTTCAGGCTTCTTGTAATTTTCAAAGGCATAACTTGACATCCAATAGTTTGAGTCTTTCTCAGGCTCCATACAGTTTTGATTATTTCCCCCTGCCGTTTCTTGGTAGGTCAAAGGGCATTAAGACCTTGTCTCGTTTCCCCACCTTGCTGTTCAAGAGAACAAGAGCAATGATGAGAGCTATATCAGAATACTAGTCTATTTGCATTCACTACCGGTAAATAGGAGGAGAGCTGTGCAGTGATTGTGTCCCCTTTGCAGCCCTGAAATGCGTGGCTGTAGGCTTTCTTACAGGGTAATAAAGGTAAAGGGACCCTTGACCATTAGGTCCAGTTGTGAACGACTCTGGGGTTGCAGCGCTCATCTCGCTTTATTGGCCGAGGGAGCCGGCGTACAGCTTCCGGGTCATGTGGCCAGCATGACTAAGCTGCTTCTGATGAAACCAGAGCAGCGCACGGAAACGCCGTTTACCTTCCCACTGCAGTAGTACCTATTTATCTACTTGCACTTGGACGTGCTTTTGAACTGCTAGGTTGGCAGGAGCAGGGACCAAGCAATGGGAGCTCACCCCATCACGGGGATTTGAACCACTGACCTTCTGATTGGCAAGCCCTAGGCTCTGTGGTTTAACCCACAGCGCCACCCGCGTCCCTAAAGGGTGTGATTATAGTGCATGTCTGCCTCAGTGACCATCCCCAGAAGTCTAGAATGGGAGAAATAACAGGGGAGGAAGTACAGAAGGGAAAAGCCCCAGAGCGAGAGCCTGGAAGAGCCGACCCAAGGATTGCGAAGCACGCCCCCCCGGGCCGTCTTAAGCATACCTGGCGCCATGGTACAAAGATCCCTCCAGTGCCCCCCCCCGGTTTCCCAGAGTTGTCAACCTTTTTTAAGGGGGGGACCCCAAAGTTGTTGACCTTTTTTAGAAAAGGTTCCCCAGAGTTGTTGACCTTTTTTTAGGGAGCTGACACCACACTTACACATTATCTCTGCTTGGGAAAAGAAAACAGGAAACATAAACAAAGAACCAGTAAACAGATAGGATGCAGCTTAGATATATCAGAAAGGCACCCAGCCAATTTGGTTGCCAATAAATATTCCTGCAGACATTTCTGAGATCATGGTCTTTCCAACTAGTGGCTTTGTTAATTGTCTTACTTTAAATGTTGTGATGATCCTATGCCCTTTTAAAATGTGGTTCTGGGAGTGGGGAGTTATTAGGGTTGTTGATTTTATTTTGATTATGTATTTTGTGGTTTTATATTTTGATTTTATTCAGTGAAGCGCCCCAAGACCTTGGGGTATAGGGTGGTATATAAATTCTATTATTATTATTATTATTATTATTATTATTATTATTATTATTATTATTATTAATCCCACTTCCCACCACCCACATGCACCTTTTTGTCCCTTTACACTGGCATGTTTTGCACCAGCTTTCTTTCAACTAGCATCACTAGATAAACTGGAGGTGTGGGCGAGAGAGGTAGCAGTGAGAGAAGAGAGCCAGGCATCCCCTCCCATATGCCTTCCTGCAGCACTACTCAGAAGTAAATCTGACTCTGTATACAATGGGGTTTACTATCAGGTGCATTTACATAGGATTATCATTGCTGCAGGAATTATACCTTTATATTGCTTTTAATTATCACCTGCCCCAGGAAGGTGACCTTTGCAAAATGAAATCGCAAGGCTGCGTTGCAAGATCAGAAATACCAAATATAAAAGTGGTAGGCAAGGGGTGAAGGGTGGAGACAGATGCTGGCAACGCACAAACTACAATGCTTCATCCAGCCCACATCATAGAAACGGCTCCCCCCTGCCCCTTTTAATTTCATGGGGAGGGGAGAGCAGGGGACCCTTATCAGCTGCACTCCTTGGCTCCCCCCCTCCTTTCGGGGCAGGGCAGGGACTCGGAGCCTTGCTGGAAGCTCGAGGAAGCCGGAGAAAGCCTCTCTCTCAGCACGGCCCCTTGACAGCCGTACGCCAATCCCAGGCATGCAGGGAGGAGCCGGCCGCCGCCTCAGCACCTCACTTGGCCCCAAACTCACGCAGAGCGGCAGCAAAAGAGCCCGCTCGGCGCCCAGCGCTGTGGCGCCAATGGTTAATACTTCCCTGCCCCCGCCTCTTCCCCACAGGCTCTGGTTGCCAGAGAGGGTCCCTGTGCAGCTTCACCTCCTACCCAGGGCATCCCTGGGCAACTCCATGGAAGGGACAGGGTACTTCAAACAGCCTCACATGTTTTGCATGGACTCACATGAAGCATAGAAAAGCCTCCAACAATCTCAAATGCTCAAATGATGCAGCCTTTTGGGGGGCAAACAGTGTGTGTGAGAGAGGCTATGTCCTTGAAGATGGGCTAGACCAGACTTAGGATTTCACCTTGTGTCTTGAGTCAGGGGGAAAGTTAAAATGTTGCAAGAGGAAAAGTCCTTAAGCAACCCAGGGGTTGTAAATGGTTTGTTTTGTTTTTATTTGCATACACCAGTGTTTGCTCTGTAAACTGGCCCTTCTCTGAAGATGATATTCCAGCAAGTACCGGTAATCATTTCTACCCTGAATACTCCTCCTATGTGACACTGATCTATATGGTTGCTGTCTTCACCCGAGATTGTGATTCAGTTCAGTTTTCCTATTAATTGTGAAGCATCTATTTTTGTAGTGGCTGTTCTTTTATTTCAGGCCATTTTGGGCCTTGGTTTCCCCCTCCTTCTGAATGCCAACAGAAAAAGGGCACAAAGAGCTCTCATTTATTGCTAATGTTCCGAATTGATTTGGTTTACATAATAGTCGGGTCCTTTGCTTCCTTCTTTGTTATGTGTGTGAAACAAGAAAGGAGACAGGATTTTCCAAAGGTATCACTTCCTCTCTTGCTTCTGCTGAAGACATTAAAATCTATGCCTCATGCATGCCTTGCGGACAGTGACTGTGTTGCAGACGAGATGTTCCAGCGACAGGTGGTGGTGGTGCATTTGCTAAAGCGGACCATTTGTTGTGTTATTAAGACAAACAGAGGTATTTGCACATCACATATGAGGTAATTCCAGTTCATGGCTACCGTTCTAATCCTGGGAGCCTTTGGGTTTGGATTCAAACTCGTAGCATATGCCAGGTGACTTGAAATCTGAAGAGAGAAAAATGATGGAAGATAAAAACATTTCAGCTTCATTAAGCAAGCTTATTCCACAAGAGCAATAGCTGGCATGGTCTGGGGAAATCTCAACAATTGCTTGAGCTTTTTCCAGCAGTCAGAATTTCAGTTAGCATGGTCCCTGGCTCTCCTGGCACTTTAGATTAAGAGACAGGGGCCTGATCATTGATGAAGTGGCAAAGCTGTATCTGGCTCTCACTTCTTCCGGCCGAAGGTGGTGGTGGGGAACTCATGGCGGACCTCACCAGCGGAGGGAGTGTGGCTGCTGAGTGCAGTGGAAGCTCTGGGAAAGTGGTGGGAACATTTTCCTGCTTGGAAAAGAGATGGGGTAGCAAAGACACCATTGACATCCTAGATCAAAAGCAGCTGGGAGCTGATTCTTATTGCATTGCTTCATCCAGAGGGTCTAAGGATTCTCCAATATTATCAACTTTGGCTCCTTGTTCCTTCCCTCCATTCCCTGCCTCATTTCTCTCATCTTAGATCTAATTATATGGTGTGAGAAACTCAAGAAGATGTTTTTTAGCCTGCTTCCCTTTCCAGTGATATTATTTGACAAGAGAGTCAAACTTACCATTGGTGAGTAGGGACTAAGTAGGGAAATCTCTTTTCCATACCTGTATGAAAACGTTACACTCAGAGTAGCCATCAAATTTCACCCAAAAGAAAATTTATTGTAAAATTGACCCATTTGGTTCCCAGTATTCAGTACCTTCACATTCTGGAAAAAAATAAAAACCAGAAAAACCAGAGGGATTTGCATGACCTTAACAGGCTGGAGAATAGGGCCCAAGCTAACAAAATGAATTTCAATAGGGGCAAATGTAAGGTTCTGCACTTAGGCAAGAAGATGCACAAATATAGGATGGGGGACACTGGCTTATTAGCAGTACATATGAAAAGGATCTAGGGGTCATGGTGGACCACAAGCTGAACATGAGTCAACAGCATGATGCAGCAGCAAAAAAAGCTAACACCATTCTAGGCTACATCAACAGAAGTCTAGTGTCTGGACCTAATAGTCCCACTCTATTCTGCCTTGGTCAGACCACACCTGGAATACTGTGTCCAGTTCTGGGTAACAAAATTTAAGAAGGATGTTGACAAGTTGCAATGTGTGCAGAGGAGGGCAACCAAGATGATCGGTTGAAGAAGGAATGCTTGAAGGTGTCAGGTATGTTTAGACTGGAAAAGAGGAGATTGAGAGGAGATATGATAACCATGTTCAAATATCTAAAGGGCTGTCACATGGACAATGGAGCAAGTTTGTTTTCTCCTGCTCTGGAGGGTAGGAGTCAAACCAATGCCTTCAAATTACAAGTAGATTTCGACTAAACATCAGGAAGAATTTTCTGATGTTGTTTGACAGTAGAACGGACTTCCTTGGAAGGTGGTGGACTCTCCTTCCTTGGAGGTTTTTAAGGGAACCATTCTGCCAGAAACAAGTAATAATAATAATAATAATAATTTTTATTTGTACCCCGCCCTCCCCGGCAAAGCCGGGCTCAGGGCGGCTCACACAATCAAAATCACAATAAAACATAAATACAAAAATGATCAATTAAAATACAGATTACAAAATTTAAAATGATTTAAAAATGATTTAAAAAGCCGCCTTAATGTAACTGCCCATGAATTTATAACAGTAGGGAGGATCTAGTCTTACAATGTTATAACACAAAGGTCGGACTGAGTCCAACTCAAAGGCTAGGTGGAACAGCTCCGTCTTGCAGGCCCTGCGGAAAGATGTCAGATCCCGCAGGGCCCTAGTCTCTTGAGACAGTGCGTTCCACCAAATTGGGGCCAAAACAGAAAAGGCCCTAGCCCTAGTAGAAAGTTTCTAAAAGGTTCCAGAGTTTTCCTTTATCTATGGGAGAGGCACTCTGAGCTTAATTATCATCAGTTGGAAGTGCTATTAAGAAGACCACTTTTTGCAGACGCCTGATAGCAAATGTCTGTCAGAAGAGTGTTGCCTGTAAAATCTGCTGAAGGACTGTTGCTGTAATTTGCAGGGTGTGAAAGATAAGATAATACTTTTGTTTGAAAGTGTGCTGTTAATTGCTGTTTATGTTAACAGTTGAAAATACCTTTGCTATTGTACTGCTTGTACCCGGTCAGGGAATAAAATCTTTTGACCGAGACTTCACAGAGTTTGTGAGTCATCTTTGAAACAACATCTTTTGTCATTGTTCACCACTTCCGTGAGAGAAAGAAGATAAACTCTGCTAAACAGTTTAAAAGAGGTTTTTACCTAACCACCAGTATCTGCACAGCGAAAGTGTGTGAACGGTAACCTCTAATAGTCCTTTCCAACTACAGTTGTATGGTTCCCTTGAGTTGGGAGTTGGTGGCATTGTCTTGCAGTGGCTGCACTCTCACCTAGGGAGATAGGTTCAGAGAATTGTGTCAGGAGACGGTGTGCCCACTAGGGCTGAGGCTATCTGTCAATTTAAGTTTCTCTGTGTTTCTCATTTTTCTTAAGGTCAGTTCTTTACACGTCCATTTCAATTTGCAGTTGCATATACAGACAACTCCCAATTTACTAGTGTTACATTCCAGGCCTCCATTCATGTACTGGTAACTGAAATTCTGTATATTGGGAGCACCCTGGATAGTCCTTCTGGCTCGCGAGGAGACTCCTCTTCTGGCCCTGGAGGCGATCTCCTTGCAAGCCAGAAGGCAATTCAGGGTGCTCCCCATTTCCAGGTTCTAATTCTAGGTTTCCGGCACCTTGTGTATGTGTGATCATGTGCATATGGAGCACATGCAAATGGGGAGTTGCCTGTATTTTAAAAGCCCCCTGAGAGTTTATCAGCATTTTAGAGTGAATTTCTCCCCTAATTTTTCTAATTTCTCCCGTTAAACCCATTTCTGCAAACCAATTTTCCAAAAAATATGCATTTTTAAAATATAATTCAGTAATTGTCTGAGAAGTGGGATGATGGAGATAAGTGGGATGATGGAGGTTCCAGCCTGCTGCTTCCTCCATGCAGAATGATTGTCATGGATTGGCTGGATGCAGAGCCCTGGTGGGAGGTACCGAGAGAAAGAAGTGGCAGGACCACGATACGTGGACAGACGGAGAAGAGAAGCAGACTGGGAGGAGGAGATGCCAGAAGCTGAAGAGGTAACAGGGTTTCGTGAGCAGGAAGAGGCTGGGGCAGACAGCAGCCCAGAATCAGGGGCAGAAGAGAAGGCTGGAGAGGCAACAATGAGTCAGGCTGGTGAGGAGACGCAGAGAGATGTGGGAAGGCAGGGACCTTCGGTCCTCACAACTGTGTCATTGGGGCAAGAGCTACCAGGGAGAGTTGCTGTACTCACTAGGCCTGGCTTCCTGAGCTGTTTGTTTCCTTGAATAAAGATTTAACTTCACTGATACCATGTGAGTTATTGCTGACCTGCTCCTGGCTCATGCCCCTGACATTGATGGAACAATAAGCACGATGTCACTCCGCATTATTTTAACTCTATGTAAAGCAGAATGTGTTTGTTTTAGACGGCCAACCCCTAACGTTTTCTGTTTCTTGCTGCAGTGGGAAAGATTAAGGGGGGGGGGAATACACATTAGAAAACTAATGGCACTTAAAATGTCACAGTGAATCGTCATTCTCACAAATGTACATATTATTCCCATCAGGCTTATGAATCAAATGATAATTATCTCTTTCAAATTAACTTCACTGATCAGTCAGATTAATTTGGCAAGTAGATGTCTGATGGAATGAGGATCCCAGTTACTGTTTATACGCCCCAAATAATTTAAAATGACAGGGCACAAATGGGCTGCAAGTGTCTGGGTGGTGGGAGAGTATTTATTAATTTATTTGCTGTGCTGGTATCTTGTCTTTCCTCCAAGGAGCTCAAAATGGCATCCATGGTTCCTCCCCTCCAAGAAGTCAGGGTCCCACTATAATGATCAGGGGAGAAAAGATGAGTTGAATTGAATTTGTCTTTGTGAGTTACATTTTGTGGAGGTCTAAACTAAAAGAAATGAGCTCTACCAATAATTGTGATGGTGATGATTTAATTATTATCATCCCATCTTTTCCCACAAACAGAACTCAAGGAAAATAAATAAATAAAATAAATAAATAAAAAAGGGAACTCTCAAATACTAAAGCAAACATGGATAAAACACAGAAAGCTAGAAAAAATTAAATATAATACTTAACAAGTAATTTTAAAAGGTCTTTCTAACGTTGAAGCATGAAGCGAAGAAACAAAGGTAGGGCTATGCCATTTAAGATGGGACAATTCTCATTCTGGAAAGATAATTTGTCACACCAACCCACTTTTGTTGTTGTTGTTAAATCTGGATTCTTTATGGTCCACAATATATAACATCAAAAGGACAAAAGGGAGAAATCATTTCCAGAAGGAAATACAGATATACTCATGAAGTCTTGTATCTTAACAGTACAAGAAATACGGTAAGCTCCTCAGCATTGGCATTTAATTAATTTTTAAATTAATATACTCTACTGATTTCTTTAAGTAAGCATGGTGACCTTCATAGCATAAATGGTCTTCCAGTGTGAACCTGCATCAGATATTAATACAGTCTCTTTCTTAATCTGTAGCAATAAGAAGGAAAATATAATTGGAAGCTCTTGGGGGGAAAAGAAGGGCTTCATTAGTGGAAATAACTGTCTCTAAAGAACAAGCCTTTGCTCTGGATCAAAGGTAAGCTTTTATATAGTTCAGTACTGAAGCACAATATAATGTTTCAATTCCAAATAAATGAACACAATATTTTAAAAAAATCATCTATTTTTAAGGCATATTTTGACATGAGTGATGTTACTTGTACAGCTAAAACACAAAAGAGGGTGATATCAACAGACTTGGCGGAACTCTAATATTTGTAGAAGCTCTTTAAAAAAATGTTTTGGTATTGGTCCTACAGAGAAGACCCCAAACCAGCCAAAATTAAGTGGCTATGAAATGCTGACTAATTGTTGTGGTGGAATGGGAAATGGGTGGAAGTATTGTTGTGGATGGCACAACAATGGAGCAGTATCTGGACCAGTGAATGGCTGCACTCCACACAGCAACATTGTGGTACAGGCCCACTTGAGTAATGGTGCGGGGAGTCTTAACATGTGCCATTTGTTGTAGCGTGGGGCTAATGATTTCAGCAAGTGATTTCAGCTCTCTGACATAGTCAGGCAGGAGACAGCGTCTTCATGTAACAACTTCTTTATTCAGGAAAACAAGACAAGACTGGGGGAACTGAGGGTAGGAGGTTGCATTTATAGGGGAGAGAGGCTGGCAAGGGAAAGATACATTTTGGAGGGAACCATCTCAAGCAATCACACTGCTGCTTTTTGGTGGGAACCAATAAGACTGAAGATCCAAATGCAGCAGCTTGAATGAACCAATAGTAGCTGTTCCTTCTGGAACAGGAATGCAGTTACTTTACAGACAATAGTAATACAGACATGATAACCTTTGAATCAATACACAACACCATTCCAGATGTTGATGGACTCCCAACTGACAGAAATGATGGGGTGTAAAGTCCAATAACACCTAGAAAGTTCAAGATTAGCTGCCCCTGTTTTAGACCAGCACAATCCAGATGAGAGCCACAGGGGGCAGAGCCACTGCAACCCATAGGATTGTTGTTCTTGCCCCAAACTTATCTGCTTTAGGACAGGATCTGAGGGTTTCTTTCTGGTGTTGATACACCACCATCACCCTGACCCCACCACCCAATGGCTTCCCTGCCCTTGGTGGTCTTGCAAAACTCCCCTGTAGTCTTGGGGAAGTTCCAAATTCACGCAAAGGCCACATCTACTGTGCCATTGAGAGCGTGCTCACTTATGGCTTATGTGTGTGGTACGGAAGCTGTACTACCAAGGACAGGATGGGGTTGTGCAGAGTTGTTAAGGCAGCAGAGAGCATTGTTGGCTGCTCGCTCTCCACCTTAGAGCAGATTTATGCCATGAGGTGCCACAGAAAGGCACTGGACATAGTGAAAGATCCATCACATCCTGGTCACCGTCTCTTTGAACTTTTGCCATCGGGACGGAGATACAGGACGATGACAACAAGAACAAGCCGCCTTAAAAACAGCTTCTTCTCCAGAGCGATTGCGGCCTTGAATGGGAAGCCTGGACTTTGAAGTCATCTAATCTTACCTGCTATGTTTTATCATTGTATGGTTTTAATCAGTGTGTATGGTTTTAATCAAGTGTTTTTGTAGTTGTTTTGTCTTTGCGTGGAGTGCCCTATCTGGGTGGATGGAGCAGCCAAGTAATTTCGTTGTCCCCGAAGGGGACAATGACAATAAAAATATATTCTATTCTATTCTATTCTACTGGATTCTCAGCTAGGATTCTCTGATTCTAAGAAAAGCCTTTTCTCAAATGGAAATACAATCATGGGGAAAGCTTCACCTGTTGACATCCTGTCAGACACCCTATTATTTGTGTGGGCCCCTGATTTACTTTTATCCCCTCTTCCTTAGCAAAGCAGCTTGTATCGCAGTGAGTGTTTTATTTTTCTTTTACATGCAAATCACGAACTTTTTATGAACTGGAAAGACATTTGGATGAATCTGAATTAGTTTTGTAAAATGAGAAATCTGAAATAGAACTAGTTCCTTTTTAAAATGAACTTTCTAAGCACTGGGAAAGACTTACGTGTATTTTAAATTAATAATTTGGGGGGCATGGCATATTCCCCAACCTTATTTGGGTCCAAGGAGTCTCCTGAAGGTCACTCAGAGCTGCTAAGGAGTCTTGAATTGTCTTCAGGCAGGTGAAGCTCACCTGAGCTGGAATGAGGCCTTGCCCTGGCTTCTGTTCCTCACATTCCAGCAGGGTTCCAGCAGACAGAGACATTTCTGCCATTAAGGCCTGTTTCAGTCATTAGCCAGAGAATTATTGACCAAAGTTTGCTTCCATTTCACTCCACAGCTTCTCAGGGAGTCACCTTCCCTGTGCATGCAGATTTCCTCCAAAACTGAACTGAGTAACACCCTGATCCTGTGGCCCTGGATGGCTGAGGCAGTGCCCTCAAGGAGTGCGAGAGACTAGGGCAGCAGGAGGGTCTCTTCATATTTGATTCCTTTCCTTGAGCGAGTCCACAGCTGAATTCCATAGGAATGTTTTCTGCAGCTCCAATCTGGAGTTGCTCTTTTCCAAGCTGGACATTTCAAATTGCTGTGTAACCAGGCACCTCCTGCTGGGAGAGCACCAGCAGTGCCATTTCTGACTCAACTATAAAACTCTCTGGTGCAGACTCTGAACAACATGGTTAAATATACGGAAGGAGGCCAGGCAACTGTGTAGCTTGCACAGGGTGGAGAAAGGAATGCCACTGGAGATCTCTCAAAGCCTATTTAGTAGATTTATTTTTGTGTTAGAATGAAATGGAAGAGAAAAGGAAGAAAAAAGAAAAAGCCTACAACAGGGAGCTATAACAAGGAGGCTGGAACAGCATTTACCATTTATGTCAGTGAGGAGTGTGTGTTGTTGCTTGCTAAATTAGCTGGTTTAGATAAGCAGAGTACAGGTTTTCACAGCCGATTGCTTCTCTGGTTAGCGTTCTGATTCACCCAGATATGAAGCTGTCTTGGGAATAAACCAGTGATGTGCTATTACTCTCATGTCAATATGTGTCAATTATTTAGCACTCTCTGATTCTCATCTTCCAACGGCCTTAAAATGTGGATTTCTGTTAGCAAAACCTTCACAGCTGTAATACTGAAATGCATGAGGTGAATCAAATTTGACCCAGAAAGCTATACACAATTAAACAAGTGGAGTGAGATGTCACTACTTTTGTTAAGGTGTCAGATTATGATCTCTCCTGACCTCAGCATCTTCCCTGTCCTGATCATAACCCATATAAAAAGTGAAAATGAGCTTTGCGATATTTAGTTAGCCACATATTTTTTCACACTACTGGTCAATTTAACAGCTTATGCCCAGGGCAAGGGAAAAGGTCACAGACCTCATTGGTAGATCTCTGGAGGTACCTAGCACGTTCCTCATCGATGGACATCTGGAGAGTGTGTGTTATCTGTTCCTTGGTTTTCTGAATACTTTCAGAAGGAGGGATATGGAGATGAGTGGGAGGGCAAGAACACAGGCCTGTTTTTATTGTTTTGCCTTCTTCAAGACACAGCACAGGAAGATGGTACCAGGGAAGGAGCGTGAGAACAGCCATGCCTTTTACCTCCTTGGGAATCTCAGGTTACAGATATTATCTCCAGCTTGAGACCTGGATTTTTTATTTGGACTGGAAAAGCTGACAAGAAATAATAATGCATTTTACATTAATTTACATTAATAAATAAAAAAACGAGGTCTCAAGCTGGAAATAATACCTGTTTCCTTTGCAATAGATGCTTTGAGAGGCTCCAGCATGCTTCTAAAGTGAGGCTTTTTAGAGTGCAAGGTGGTTATTGTGTCCAAATAACTGCACAGTCCCTCACCTCTCAGTCATGTTTTAATCCAGCAAGAGCCACTGAAGCAGGCCGAAAACCTAGGAAGCTCCAAGTGAGCAAATTCCTCTAACAGAGCCTGGATGTGCACCAAAATGTTTCCCTCCCCCACAACTTTTACAAACATTTTAGCCAGAAAAACAAAGTCTTTACAAATCTACTTTACCTTCCCCTCGACTTCCCTCCCCTCCTTTCTGCAGTTATTTATTTCGTATCTTTTTATTACTGCATTTCCAATTCAAATATACTTATAATTTTTCCCTTGTCCTTCCCTTAATTATCTCTTACTGACATGTTTATATCAATCCCGCTAATGTTTTAATTAGTTTACAATATGCCCTCAAATAGTGCTTTGGAGAGGGGGTGCCTCTTTTCCTTTCTGTGGCTGGTATCCTGGCACAATCCTGCCATGGAGGTGCTCCCTTAGTTGGGCAAAGATGAAGGTGTCCATGAGGACTGATAACTCTTAACTACAGGTTCTGTATCCGGAAGTAGATGCAGCTTCTCAACTAGTGATACGGCAGACTTAGGCTGTGCCTCCTCCTGCAGCCCTGTGTTTGAGGATGGGGCCATGACAAGTCGCTGCAAAGTGGGCAGCTGCAGCCTGCTCTGCTTGACATACTGATTGACAGTGCGGAAGATAATAGAGCAACTCCTTGCTTTTTGAAAGTTGTTCTCCTTCCCTAGAGCCTCTCTCCAAAGCAACCTTAAGGGACACCATAAACTCCCTTGAGGAAGTTCCTATTCAAATGGTGTGGCTTTTTCCTAGTTACATTCTTGGAGGCTCAGAAAGTTTGTTGGACTCATTGTGCCAAAGTTTGAAAACTGTTGTAAAGTTATATCTCATATTTTTATTCACTTGATGGACTGTCAAAAGATATGTTTCTCCAAATATAATACAGTCATACAACCATAGACCTAAGGAAAATCCCAAGGGTGAATAAAGCCAAATCATCACACAATGGCAATATTCCTGGCTTGCACAACTTTGGTCTAGTGGACCAAAATGAGGACATCAACTCAGCACCAGAGTTTTCTGCTTTGCTTTTGTTGTGACAATCAGGCAGCAGTCAAAATAGATTTGTGAACTGCCCTCAGACCTCCGGGTATAGGGCGGTGTATAAGTTGAATAAATAACAATAATAATAATTTATCAAGGCCCTGATGGGCCACCATGGAAGCAGTATTTAGTTGGTAGTTCTTGCACTACTTAGAGAAAGCTCCTAGGAGTCAAAGCACTTTCGGCCTCCCCCATGCTGTTTTTGTTTGTTTGTTTGTTTGTTTGAGGGGCCTGGGCCCATGACCAAATAAATCCAACTCAAAACCTGACCTCAGACCTTAGGATTCCTCAAATGATCTATTACTCTACTTAAGGAAATCTACTTAAGGTTGCCTACTTTTTATGTCCTTTTAAAGAACAAATGTGTTGAGGGGTGCATGTCTATGTGTGTGTGATCACACAGTTTGGGGGTGCCAAACTGAGTCTTTGACCTGGGTGAAAGAAAGCCCCTATGAAGCTTATATCATATTTGTGAAATATGTTTGCTTACACACACATATATATACTGAGGAAGGAGAAAGAAGCAAACACCCTGCCAGGCAGTGCTAGCAACACCCCACAGACCAGAATCTTGCTTTCTTTTTGTTGACTGCACAGGAGCTCTAGACATTTTCCACAGGCCATTCTGTGCATGTGGAGTCAGTCCTAGACAGTTGCCCCCAAGCCTCTCTGCACTTCCTGTCATCTGCTGCCATCAGGTACTGAGCAAGCATCTTCAGTTAATCACCAGCTAAGCATCAATGCTCAAGAAAAAAGATGCCCTTCTCCTCACATCTCACGCAACATTTCTCTTGCAATGCCTTTATTTCTTACAGTTAAAATGGGATGTCGAGAACATAAGCAGACCTTTGGAGAGAGAGAATGACATATGCCGTTTATTGTGTTTGCTAACATGCAAATAAATCTGCCATTCTGCTCCTCTGTACTGCTTAAAGTTTGCTTAAAAATAATAATAAGGGAAACAATCTCTCACAAGACAAAAAGCTGATCAGAATTGTAAAGCAAAGCACCTTATGTCTTGGGATAATGTTGCATTTCCAGAGAGCCGTTCTCCTCCTTGGAGTGGTTTCAGAGCAGATGTTTAAAAGGTTTTCTGCTTGAAAATATTGGTTTCTGAAATATTTAATGCTATTTTTAAAATTGAAAAACAATCTGCCGTCTTGGATGGCCTTGGAAAGGCATAATAGCAAACATTTCTTTATGTCAAAGAGAAGCTCTTAGGCTTAACTTTCTCCTGGAAACTCTGCAAAACTTTAAACATTTAAAAGAGACGGAAGATATTATGTTTCCCCATTAAAAGTTAGTTCCAGATCTCTTCCCATTTCTCAACACAAAAATGGTTCACATCTCATTCTATACATTTCTGCCTTCTTTTGAAAACCAGGCCAAGCCCAGTTTATCCCTGTGTCTCCAATGGCATTCAAATGCCAGTCAAATCAGAGGCCAAACATCTACACTCCCAGTCCAATGAACACAGTGCACAAAAGGAAAAGGTTCCACAGACTGATTTGCCAAAGGGAAATGCAGAGGCTTTTCAGGCAAATGCCCCCAGGTTCAAGCCCTGGCATCTCCAGGTAAGGCTGAGAAAGACCTCTGCTCAAGGTGATGAAGGCTCTGGAAGCCAAGCCTTACAAGGAGGTGCATATGTTGAGCCTGGAAAAGAGGAGACTGAGAAGAGATATGATAGCCATCTTCAAATATCTTAAAGGCTGTAACATGGAAGAAGGAGCAAGTTTTGGCTTCACATTACAAGAAAGGAGATTCTGACTCAACATGAAGAAGAACTTTCTGGCAGTAAGAGCTGTTCAGCACTGGAACAGACTCCCAGGAGAGGTGGTAGACTCTTCTTCCTTGGAGGTTTTTAAGCAGAGGTTGGATGGCCATTTGTCATGGATGCTTTAGCTGAGATTCCTGCATTGCAGGGGGTTGGGCTAGAGGAACCTTGGGGTTCCTTACAACTGTATGAGACTATAATTCATGACCCTCGAGAGCTGATGCCAGTCCATGTAGACAATATAAACTAGATGGACTTTTAAAATGTATGCATTTGCTTCTTCCATTTTTCCTTTTCAAACATTACAAGCAACACGTAAAACTGGTAGAAGAAAAGGAAAAAGGAGCGGATAAGAGGAAACTTTACCAGGTTGCAAAGACAAATAGGTGAAATACAATTGCTATACAGTGTTTATGCATCTGTCAATATATGACTTCATAAACATCAGAGTGCTGTTGTGTATTTGGCTACTCTCATGAACGTTGTATGGTATCCCAGGTCCTCAGTGCATTGAGTGATGAACACCCAGCCCAAACCCCAGATGATTTCTCCCAGTGACTTCATATAGATGTTAAAAAGCATGGGGGAGAGGACGGAACCCTGAGGCACCCCACAAGTGAGAGCCCAGGGGTCCGAACACTCATCCCCCAACACCACTTTCTGAACACAGCCCAGGAGGAAGGAGTGGAACCACTGTATAACAGTGCCCCCAGCTCCCAGTCCTCTAGCCGGTACAGAATAATGTCGTGGTCAGTGGTATTAAAGGCCACTGAGAGATGCAGCAGAACTAGGAAAAAGCTAAAACAAAATAAAATAAAAAAAAATTCCTTCCAGTAGCACCTTAGAGACCAACTAAGTTTGTTCTTGGTATGAGCTTTCGTGTGCATGCACACTTCTTCAGATACCATAAAATAAAATAAATTCCTTCCAGTAGCACCTTAGAGACCAACTAAGTTTGTTCTTGGTATGAGCTTTCGTGTGCATGCACACTTCTTCAGATACCAAAGGCTTTCACCTTTGTCCCTAGCTTACCAGGGACATTGACCAGCACGACCAAGGCAGTTTCAGTCCCGTAGTGAGGCCTGAATCCCAATTGGAAGGGATCCAAATGGTCCGCATCCTCCAGGCGTGCCTGGAGTTGTTCCGCAACCACCCGTTCAGTCACCTTGCCCAAGAATGAAAGATTTGAGACTGGGCAATAGTTGGCCATGTCGGCTGGGTCTAAATATGTTTTTTTTAAAAAAAGAAGCGGTTTAATAACTGCCTCTTTCAGCAGGTCTGGGAAGTCTACCTCACAGAGGGTAGCATTCACCACCCTGCGGAGCCCATCGCCTAGCCCATGGGTAGGCAAACTAAGGCCCAGGGGCCGGATCCGGCCCAATTGCCTTCTAAATCCGGCCCGCAGATGGTCTGGGAATCAGCGTGTTTTTACATGAGTAGAATGTGTCCTTTTATTTAAAATGCATCTATGGGTTATTGGTGGGGCATAGGAATTCGTTCATATTTTTTTCCAAAATATAGTCTGGCCCCCCACAAGGTCTGAGGGACAGTGGGCCAGCCGCCTGCTGAAAAACTTTGCTGATCCCTGGCCTAGCCCTTCCCAGCTCGCTTTTATGAGTCAGGATGGGCAAGGATCAAGGAGACAGGTGGTCGGTTTCACTCGTCCAAGCAATCTGTCCACATCCTCAGAGGTAACAGATTGGAATTGATCCCATGCAACTTGACTAGACAGGACTCCCGCCCCGGCCCTGCTCCCATGGTGAAGTTTACCTCTTTCCAAATCTGAGTGACTTTATCTGCAAAAAACTTTGCAAAATCATTGCAGATAGTGGGGTCCTTACCAGGCCCCGATGATGAAAGTGGTTCCGCTAAATTGTGAACCACCTGAAAGATGTAATAGAGGCAGTGAAGAAGTTCTTCTTCGCCGTCACTATCGCCACTTGGTAGGCTCAACGTTGAGCTCTTATCTGTGTCTGGTCTGATTCAGCATGAGTTTTCCACCACTGCCACTCTAGCCATCTCAGTGATTGTTTCATCGCCCTCAGTTCCGGGGAAAACCACGGGGCTGTCCGGGCTCCATGCAATTGGAGAGGCACTTCGGAGCCAGGCAGTCAATAGCCCTGGTTAACTCTGCATTCCAATGGGCCACCAGGGAATCAGCTGAAAGGCCATCAACATGGGATAAAACATCTACCACTCTCTGGAAGCCATTTGGATACATGAAGTGGTGGGGGCGGACCATCCAAATTGGTCCCACCTCCCTGCAGAGGGGAAGGGTCATGGAGAAGTCCAGTTGCACCAAGAAGTGATCTGACCATGGCACTTCTTTTGTTTCACTTTAAATTAGTATCAGATCACCCACATCCATAGAGGTAAACACCAGAGGTAAGGCATGTACATGACTATGAGTTGAGCCAAACCTATTCAGGGACAGCCCCATGGAGGCCATGCTTTCTACAAAGTCCCGAGCGGACCCTAGTAAGGTCGTGTTGGCATGGATATTAAAATCCCCTAGGACAACCAAACTAGGTGTCTCCAGGAGAACATTTGCCATGACTTGAAGCAGCTTGGGCAGGGAATCCTTGGTGCAGCGGGGAGGAAAGCAATCCTGTACTGCCCCTATTGCCCAACATCCAGAACATGCACTCAGAGAACTGGGTCGTCCCAATAGGATGCCTGGTGCAAGCTAATGACTTCCTATAAATCACTGCAACCCCCCTCCCCGCCCACATGACCTGGGTTGCTGTGCGTAAGAGAAACCCCCTAAACTTTTATCATGCTTGATAAATGTTTTTGCAACCACAGGAAAACTCAGCATAACCAACTAGTTTATCAAGTCCCTGGTGGGCTGCTGTGCATGGTGAATAGGTTGCACTCAGACTGAGGACCTTCTTGATCATGGCAAGTACATCATGGAATGGACTTCTCAGAAAGATTCGCCAGTCCCATCGTTATTAGTGTTCCACTAGTGGATGAAGACCTACTGTTTTCTAAAACCTTCCCAGTTCACACTTTTTGTTTTTACCAGCTTTGACTTCTAATACAGTAGCTAATTTATAGCTGCTACTCCCTATTTCGGTCTAGTTTATATGGCTTTAGTTATTCTGATAGTTATTCCAGCCGAACTATTTAAAATTTTAAAAGATGATGCTGTTAAGGTGCTACACTCAATATGCCAGCAAGTTTGGAAAACTCAGCAGTGGCCAGAGGATTGGAGAAGATCAGTCTACATCCCAATCCCAAAGAAGGGCAGTGCCAAAGAATGCTCCAACTACCGCACAATTGCGCTCATTTCACACGCTAGCAAGGTTTTGCTAAAAATTCTACAAGGCAGGCTTAAGCAGTATGTGGACCAAGAACTCCCAGAAGTGCAAGCTGGATTTCGAAGGGGCAGAGGAACCAGAGACCAAATTGCAAACATGCGCTGGATTATGGAGAAAGCTAGAGAGTTCCAGAAAAACATTTACTTCTGCTTCATTGACTACGCAAAAGCTTTTGACTGTGTCGACCACAGCAAACTATGGCAAGTTCTTAAAGAAATGGGAGTGCCTGATCACCTCATCCGTCTCCTGAGAAATCTCTATGTGAGACAAGAAGCTACAGTTAGAACTGGATATGGAATAACTGATTGGTTCAAAATTGGGAAAGGAGTACGACAAGGCTGTATATTGTCACCCTGCTTATTTAACTTATATGCAGAATTCATCATGCGAAAGGCTGGACTGGATGAATCCCAAACCGGAATTAAGATTGCTGGAAGAAATATCAACAACCTCAGATATGCTGATGATACAACCTTGATGGCAGAAAGTGAGGAGGAATTAAAGAACCTTTTAATGAGGGTGAAAGAGGAGAGCGCAAAATATGGTCTGAAGCTCAACATCAAAAAAACTAAGATCATGGCCACTGGTCCCATCACCTCCTGGCAAATAGAAGGGGAAGAAATGGAGGCAGTGAGAGATTTCACTTTCTTGGGTTCCATGATCACTGCAGATGGTGACAGCAGTCACGAAATTAGAAGACGCCTGCTTCTTGGGAGAAAAGCAATGACAAACCTAGACAGCATCTTAAAAAGCAAAGACATCACCTTGCCAACAAAGGTCCGTATAGTTAAAGCTATGGTTTTCCCAGTAGTAATGTACGGAAGTGAGAGCTGGACCATCAAGAAGGCTGATCGCCGAAGAATTGATGCTTTTGAATTATGGTGCTGGAGGAGACTCTTGAGAGTCCCATGGACTGCAAGAAGATCAAACCTATCCATTCTTAAAGAAATCAACCCTGAGTGCTCATTAGAAGGACAGATCCTGAAGTTGAGGCTCCAGTACTTTGGCCACCTCATGAGAAGAGAAGACTCCCTAGAAAAGACCCTGATGTTGGGAAGGATTGAGGGCACAAGGAGAAGGGGACGACAGAAGATGAGATGGTTGGACAGTGTTCTTGAAGCTACTAACATGAGTTTGGCCAAACTGCGAGAGGCAGTGAAGGATAGGCGTGCCTGGCGTGCTCTGGTCCATGGGGTCACGAAGAGTCGGACACGACTGAACGACTGAACAACAACAACAATTCTGATAGTGTTTTCACAATTTGTATTATCCTGAGAACTCCATGGAATGTCAGCTAAGAAATGTTTTGGATGGATGGACACTCAAAGTAGACATGAGCTCCAATTTGGATTTGGAGAGTCTTGAAAATGAAGTACATGATCCAAATGAAGTTAAAGTATTTTGACCCCCACTGGTGTCAATGGGGGAGATTTAAGCAGGTACTTAGCTTTCCATTTGAAACCATTAAGACTTAAATGTACTCAGCTTTGGCTGGGTTATATCCTAGTTTCTTCATTCTATACTTACCGTAATTGCTTCTTCCATTAGCTACTTCCATTTCAAATGCCACATTGCAACAATTTCATTTGCAATGACCATTTGCCATGTTATTACTGTGTTCCTCAGCACATTTGTCTTGGGGTAAGTGCCTTTGAACCCAATAGGACTTACTTCTAAGTAAGGTGATCTTTAGGGGAATCATATGTCCATTAATGGCAGCTTCAACACACCTGGGAGGATGGTGAAATAATCTAGCTGGATTTTTAAGTGGATTTTAATAAGTGGATTTTTCTGATTCCATGGATCTTTCTCACAGAATCAGCAGTGTGTGTGTACAGATGCACATGAAAATGCATGCATGTGCATATGCCAATTGCCTCATGAAAACCCTTAGGATCAGGCCCTGCCAATGTCGTTGGGTTATTTAAGTGTTCTGACAGAAGGGTGGGAGCGGCTCGTGGATGCCTGACTGTGTGAACGCAGTGGATGCCTGACTGTGTGAACGCCTTTGTGTGTTTAGGATTGGAGAACATCGCTGAAATCAACTTGACATCAAGCTGGTAGCAATGGGGAAGGGCAGATGGTGTCCCTGCAGAGATTTACAAGAATGCAGACCATATATTTAGAACGGACATATTCTCTGAACACAGCTTGGGAAAAGAAATATATTTCAAGCTCTCTATCAGCACAAAGTTTTGTGCTTCAGAAATGTCTACAAAACACCACTCCTCTCAGTGGCAGGCAATATCTTTTGTTGACCATAGAATCATAGAATTGTAGAGTTGGAAGGGACTCCAAGGGTCATCTAGTCCAACCCCCTGTGAACCACCCCGAAATCTTAGGATGAAGGGCAGTATATAAATCAAATGAACAAATAAATAAATAAAAGCTGACTGGTGGTCACCCACTTGCCCTCACTGAAAGCTCTATAAATTGTTGTCTTCAACATGGAAGGTTCCCAGAGCAGCTGACAATCAATGCATTTAAAAATAATCCTTTCACAAATACCAACGGGGAGAAATTAGAAAACCACATAGGCTTTAAAACCAACTAGACCAACAAGTAACTGAAGAGCCCAGAAAAAGAAAATCGTGTTAAACTTAGTGCTGAAAAACTAAAAAGGTTGGTAGGCAGTTTGCCTTCCCGAGTCTAGTATGAAGAGAGGTGGCCCCATCACTGTTTTGGATCACCCTTGTATCAGAGGGAACCCAGGCAAGAGCCTTTGAATATGATCTATGGGTCTGAGCAGATCTCTAGGAATGAGCAGTCCTCGAGATAGGCTTCTGAACCCTTTCTCTCTGCAGTTGCTCCAGCCAAGGAGAAACCTATCTGGAGATGCAAATGTCAGTCCTGTAACTCCTGGTGGTTATTATTATAGACAGCTTTTCCTCAATTCCCCAGTCATTCATCTGCCCTGAAAAAGTGTGCACTGAAAAGGTAAGTGAATGTCCTCAACGTCTTCAGGGAGGTCATTTGCCTGACTTTAGGGGCTGATTTTTGTGCAAAATCTGTTTTTGTAAGCTCTCCCTGTGTGGTCTATACTTTGTCTGATTGGGACTGTTTTGAACATTTAGGATATGCTTTAGGGATTAGGTATAGGGTTAGTACTTTGAAAATATGAAGTTGCTTGGTTTGGGCACAGAGATACCGGTAAACACAGAGATAAACTTTTCAGTGCTTGGGAAATGTGTGTTTTTAAGTTAAGTATACAAAATGTTGCTTGATCAATTGTCAGTCTAGAGGTGGCAACGATAGCCTCCAGGCATTATTCCTCATCAAAACAAGCACCCTCCCAGCAAACTGCAGAGTGGATTTGCAGCCTTCTGCAACAACATCAAAACAAAAACTCTATAAGACTCTGGCCAGAAATTAATAACCACAGAAGAAACTGCAATGCAGAAGCATCCATGGGATCAGTGGTGGTTGGTTTCTTTTTAATTTGTTAGAAGATACATAAATAGAATATTCAAGGGGTGGGGACATGCTATTCAAGTGAAACAGACATCTCAAAACTTGATCTTCTCAGTTTTTACTAATAAGTCATGCTCCAGAGTGCCATAAAACAACGGAATGGGAATTAATGATTTTCCAACTGCGTGTTGAATAATCTAATTGATGTTTATGATTTAATTACCATGTTAAAAAGTATTAAAGAGGATTAGGACAGACTTTTCGAGGGGTTGAAAAATAAGTTAAATTACAAAAATACCCCTAAATTCAGCTTGACTAGCTATTAAGACCTATTCTGTTGTTTTATTTAGTATCATTAAATATATTACACTAGTAAATTAAGCCCGTTAACAAAAACGGGCACTAGAAAGCTCTCCGGGCCCGACGCCCAACGCCCCACCCGCTCTTCCCCTCCCTTGGCGGCCTCCTCCCCGCGCGCACCGGCGGCAAACCGTGCACGCCTGCCTCCCAATCCGGGCCTGTGGCAGCGGCCGGGGGGAGGAGGTTGCGGGGCGGCATGGGGTGTGTGTGTGTGAGGCCCAGCGACGTCCAGCAGCTGCTCCTCCTCCACCGCTTCGTTCAGCATCCCCGCCGGCTGCGTTCGCCTCGGCTTCTCCGCCGCCTTCTCCTCCACGCCGGGCTTGGCCTGCGGGCCGCGGGATGGCAAGGTGCCCTCGCGGGGCCTGGCCGTGCTGTGAGTGCTGGTGCTGGGCTGGCTGGGCGCCGCCGACGCTGCTTCAGCCTCCGCCGAAGCGCCCCCTCCTCCTCCGCCTCTCCGCGCGCCCGGCCGCCTGCCTCTGCCTGACCCGCTCGCGTCGCGGCTGCTGGCCGGGTCCTCGGGCTGAGCACCCGGGCCAAGCCCAGGCCAGCAGCAGGTGCCGGGAGCCCGTCGGACGCAACAGGCGGCGAGGGGAGGCGGAGAGCGGCGGCCGGGAGAGAGAGCAGCGGCCGGGGCGAGGAGGTTGCGGGGCGGCGTCGGCGGCATGCAGGAGGCTGCGGGAAGCGGTGCTTTGCGCCGCTGCCCCCGCTCTTTGCTTTGTCCGAGCGGGAGTCTTGGCAGGGCAGCTCCAGGTCCGTGGGAGGCGGCGGCAGTGACCGAAATGACGGCACGCATGCGCCGCCGCTGCCTCTCGGACACGCCCCCCTCTCCCGTCGTCCAATCCGTGTGTCACTGGAACGCACGCGCACTTGCGAATTCCTGTGACACACGGAAAGCTACGGAGGGACACAGGCTCTTTATTATATAGGATGGGAGACAAAGTGGTCCTTCTCACAAACACACATCCCCAAAAGGGAAAGAGATGATCTACTTTTAATAGTGAGGCTTGAATAATTTATTTAAATATTTCTAATTTTAATATTTGACATTTTTATAATGTAGTAGTTTAAGCTCTTTGCACTTTATCGTCAAAGAGAGTAATTTTGCCAGTGTGGGATGAAAAGATGGAGCACTTGGTGGCTGCATACAAGCTGTGATATGTTCCTTAGCCACAGGGCAGCGTAAGATTATATTTTGATAATGGCTGAAGTTCTTTTCCCTGCACTCGGTGGCAAAATAGCACCAATCCGATTATGTCTTTCTCAGTGACAGGGATGGATGGGGAATCTGAGATTCTCTGGAGGTCATAGGACTCCAACTCCCATCAGCCCTGCTCTGCATGGCCAATGGTCAGGGTGGATGGAAGCTGGAGTCCCAACAACCTCTGCAGAGCCACAGAGGCCATGGCTGCTCTGTGAGAAATCTGTGAGTGCAGCACTTTGGACCCAGAAGTTATGCTTCTCTCATTTAAAAAAGTGTTTTGATAAAACAACACACATGTAGTAAAAGAATAGGAGAAAGAGCATAACTAAGAAAATAAATTCATTGAGTTACATGACCAAAGGAAGAACTCTTAAAAATGTCAATACAAGGTGTTCAAATAGCATATCATTTGATAGGAAGGCATAGAAATTGAATTAATAATAATAAATTACATTTTATTAAAGAAAAACTCAATCCCTGTCATATACCAAGGGCTGGATTCAATGAAACCGATGATCTACTGGGAACCAGCACAAGGGCTGCCAGTGCAATGGGGTTCCCTCTCCTCTCTTCTCCTCTGCCATGCATCCCAATACTCCCAACAAGCAGCGGGATGGAGAACCCCAGAACCCCCACGGAGCGGGGAGGAGGAGAGAGCTGCCAGGCAAGTGGCAAGGCATGCATGGGCAGAACAATAGGAACAGTGCAGCGCTGAATGCCTCCCCTGATCTGTCACATAGACTGCATTACATTGTTCATGGCATAGGAATAGATTTACAACAAAAACGAACAATACTTGGGCTTTACATATTTTGATATGAAATTACTTTTCCTATAAGAAATAAAAGATTCCCAGTTGCAATAAAGTTAGACACTGTGGTCTTAACAACGGCATTTTATATCTGCTATTCAGAAGTCATGTTTAAAGGGGCTTACTCCGCGAGTTTATTAAGGATTGCAACCTTAATCTGGCTAAAAACAATATGAGGCAAAGTTGTCACAGATAAAGCAAAATGAATGGATTGTAACCAGAGCTGCTTCAAATACAGTGGCTGTTTACACCAGGGTGGGAGAGACACTTTGGGGGTTGTTTGTTTACTTGTTGATTTAAATGCCATTAGAACTGGACTGGCTTTGACTTTGTTGGGATGTGAACAGATGCTAGGAGAGGATTTATTTATTAGATATTATCCTTCCTTCCTCACATTGGTCGTCCAGCAGAGTGCATCCCATTGCAGCTTAAAAGGAAAGCTTAGATCGGCTAATTGTCACCTTTTCGTTTAAATAATCCAGGATGAAGAGTAACAGAAATGATGTTGTCACATTGTTGGCACATGGAGGGGTCCTTTACCTTTACCTTTTACCTTATAGGGATGCAGGAGGTGGAAAGGGAGATGGAGCCCACACTCAGGCAGGCAGGCAGGCAGGAGAATATCTAGCTATGCCTTCCTCCTCTCAGGGCACAGAGGGAGTGTCTCTCTAGCGAATTTACAACAAAACTCTGTGAGTGTCAGCTCCTCTCATGTGCCTATCCAGCAAAACATGAATGGTTGGTTTGACCACATTTTAAATATCCCAGAGACTTGGGAGTGGGGGACCATTTGGTCCTCTGTTTTAGGCAGCAGAAGATCTTGGATCAGCCCTGCCTGGTGCAGCAAATCACACCCTGTCCCCAAGTCAAAGCCAGTCAAGGCGGAAAAACAAAACCCCAAATTGCCTCTCCATATCCCTGTTGGCAAAAAAATCAATAACAACAAAGCAAGTAACAACTTGTTGCCCTTTTATGACACCCCAAATCATCTGGTTCATCTCTACCTCATGGTAGCCCTGCCTGCATCCTCTGAAAAGTCTCACGTGAGAAGAGAGGACTATCAGTAACGCCCAGAGAAGGCACCGTCAACACATTTTTAGCAATTTCTCCTCCTCCAGCTACTCCTACACCACATCCCTGGCTTTTGCCAAGGATTCCCTGAGCTTCAGGGGAGGATTTTCAGGGTTGAATAAAGCCCAGCAGATGCAGCATCTAGCATGCTGTGGCTGACCAGATGCCCATGAGATGCCACAAGCAGGACCTGAGTGCAACGTGGAATTCCCAGAAACTGGCATCCAGAGGCTTACTGCCTCCAACAGTGGAGGCACAACATAGCCCGGGTGGCTAGTAGCCATTAATAGCCTTAACCTCCATGAATTTGTCTAATGCTCTTTTAAGCCATCTAAGTTGGTTTCCATCACAACTTATTGTGTGAGCCAATTCCATAGTTTAGCTAAGCACATACCAAAGAACTACTAAATCTTAAAACATTCCACCTCATTGGATGTCTAGTTCTAATGTTACAAGAGAGGAAGAAAATCATCTCACGTTCTCCAAACCATGCATAATTTTGCACCTTAGGATGTCTCCTCTCACCCACCATTTGTCTAAAATGGCTGCAGATGGGAAGCAAATTGCCTTGTCTAAATGTCCCTTCTGGTCACAATAGCAGCAGGCATAGGCAAACTCTGGCCCTCCAGATGTTTGGGACTACAATTCCCATCATCCCTGATCTCTGTTCCTGTTAGCTAGGGGTGATGGGAATTGTAGTCCCAAACATCTGGAGGGCCGGAGCCTGCAATAGCATTTCTTACAGCCCACTGTAGATAGCCATTTGGAAGTCTGTCTTCTATGTTTCAGAGAATTATGAAAGTTTTGCATTGTTATTATTTTATGCTTAAAAATGGTGTGTGTATGTGTGTGTGTGTGTGTGTGTGTGTGTAAAGAGGAAAGTTGGCTAGATGGGAATCACCTTGTTAAATACAAACAGATGTCCCTTATTTGTGAGGCAGATGCACTCGTATTTTTGAGACGTATAGTTCCCAATAATGTATCTCCTGCTCAAGTCTGTGAAAGGAAGCTGTGGTTTGCAAGAGGCAATTGGCAGTGCTAATAGTTAAACCCCTGAGGCTGCATCACACTTTGGTTGGGTAGAATATTCAGTAAGTCAAGTGGCAGGCAGCTCCTTGTCTTTATACCTTTAGAACAGTGTTTCCCAACCAGTGTGCCTCCAGATGTTTTGGGACTACAACTCCCATCATCCCTCGCTAGCAATACCAGTGGTCAGGGATGATGGGAATTGTAGTCCCAAAACATCTGGAGGCACACTGGTTGGGAAACACTGCTTTAGAAAACAAGCATGCCAAGAGGCTCTGGAGACTTACCGGTAACTTAGAAATCCCCCTGCCTGTTGGTGCAAGCATATGTGTTTATTGTTTGGTGTTATGTAATGTTCACCCTTTGTATTTAATTTTTTAAAAGGGAAAAAAAATATTTTCTGAAGTGTAGCAATCTCTGGCATCTGACGGTCCATTTCCCTTGAGGAAATAGGCAACCACTTAATTGTACATGCCAGCTTTCATAAACAAGGAGAACAAAAAGGGTAGCAAAAGGGAAAACATGCACATGAAAGGCATGCAGTTGACAATATAAATACCCAAATTGATAGATCACAACACTTACAGGAACATAAAATCCTGTTGAAAACATAATTATCATAGTTGGTTATTACAGACTAAAGGAAATGAGTGCAGTAAAAGCAATCAGATAAGACATATTAAAGGGGAATTTTCCCAAGCTATGCATGATTGCTACTGGATAATGTTGTTGCTAACATTGCTCCCTTAAAACCTAAAGCTATGTTTTGACACTGATCCTTTTTCATATTTCTTTCTTTACTTCCGATCCAGAGCAGCAGTTTAAGGGATGCTTCTGACATAACCTTCAGGGCATGGAAGCAACCATTGGAGGAATCCACAGAAAAACTCATTGCGTATGTAGGGCACCCAGTCACTCCCACCGATTAACTCACACTGGAAACGTCAATTTTGGTTTGGGTTTGTGGGATCAATTTGGCCACAACTTTATTGAATACAAAACACATGAGTGGTTGCGTAGGCATTGGTTCCAACCGTCCTCTTGGACAGGGCTGACTCTAGTCAGCATGACTATCTGTCCCGCTGGACAGAGCTGACCACTTGTCAGCGAAGGGAAACCATTAGCTGGGGAGAGTTAAGGGAGGCTGGTGAAATCAGCGCCTCCCCCTCCCCAGGGGTCCACAGGGGCTCCTGCGTGGGCCCTGCAACCCGTCGGGCCCGGACTAGCAATGTGGAGCCCCTAGCTTCCTTTAACGGAATTCCCAACTCTGACATCACATCTTGGTGGGCCTTGCCCACCCATACCACTGAACCAATGCCTAACCGCCAACCTTACAAGTTGTGACTATTTGCTGTATGGTAGGCAAAAACCCAAGCGGCAGAGCCAATACGCCACCTGGACAAAATTCCTACCAGGCCTCTCAATCGAGACGACCCCTACCCGGCACAGCAAGGTCAAGCGCAAACCTATACCAGGGAGGGAGGGTTGGGAGATCCAAAAGCTCCAGCCAGAGTGTTTACCTCACTAGGCGGGGTTCAATTTATAGGACGCTGGGCTGTCCCTCAAACTTGCAACATGCAAGTTAACCCAGCAACAGCATGGGTCAGCAACCTGTGGCCAGTAAGCCCCACCCCCCCCAAACCAGGAAGTGACTTCAATGCCCACCACGCAACGTAAGCTCTCTTGAGAACTCTCATTGCGTATGTAGGGCACCCAGTCACTCCCACCGATTAACTCACACTGGAAACGTCAATTTTGGTTTGGGTTTGTGGGATCAATTTGGCCACAACTTTATTGAATACAAAACACGTGAGTGGTTGCGTAGGCATTGGTTCCAACCGTCCTCTTGGACAGGGCTGACTCTAGTCAGCATGACTATCTGTCCCGCTGGACAGAGCTGACCACTTGTCAGCGAAGGGAAACCATTAGCTGGGGAGAGTTAAGGGAGGCTGGTGAAATCAGCGCCTCCCCCTCCCCAGGGGTCCACAGGGGCTCCTGCGTGGGCCCTGCAACCCGTCGGGCCCGGACTAGCAATGTGGAGCCCCTGGCTTCCTTTAACGGAATTCCCAACTCTGACATCACATCTTGGTGGGCCTTGCCCACCCATACCACTGAACCAATGCCTAACCGCCACGAGCCACCGGCTCACCGCCAAACCACTCATACACCCAGCCACTCCTTCAGGGCCCCTCCAATAGCCCCCAACCACAAGTCATTTCCCGACGGGGAAAGATGCACGCCATCTGGGCGGTAAAGGGAGTCATTCCTGCAAGAAATGTTCGGGTGAGGAACCACGATCCCTCCCACTTCAATAACCGCCCTGACTGCCGCACTGTTGGTGCGCCTGCGAACCCGTTCCATAGCAACAGCCGAACGCGCTCCACGCCAGGAGCGCCGCTGCAACAGGTGGGACCAAAATAACTTAACCTGTGGGAATAAAACAGCAACCTCCCGCAAATCATGCAAAAACTTGAGGCGTAACGCCTGACACCTTGTGGATGGCAAATCATTTTCCCCCAATTGTACAACCAATGCATCAGGCGAACCCTCTCTGGCCGCACGAATGCGAAGAAGCGGGATCAACTCCTCCCACAACATGCCCCTCTTGCCCAACCATGAAACCACAACATGTGGCGGAAGTCCAAGGTTGGGCCATAGCCCTGCTTCCCGAGCTCTGGCGCCGGCCCAAAACACGATGCTGTGTCCGACAATCCATATGCGCACGGGAGCAGGACCTGAAGGGAACAAAAGGCAACAATAAGAAACACATCAACGTCTAACATAGCCCTTATAGGCATCGGATTTCCACCTCCCCAACTCCTTAATCCTTTCAGTGGAAAGCCCCCAACGAGCAGCCGACGTGGCCGCACCTATCCTGAAGGAATGAGGGGCGTAACCTGCTACTGGGCGGCCACAGGCAGCAATGGATTTGCGCATAATCTTGGCAAACTGCTGCCTGGTCAATGGCAAACCATCTTCATGGACCAAAAGGGGGCCTGCCCCAGGAGGGCGCACCGCCAGATATTTGGCGACATCCCGCACCGGGCACGGGCCGGGCTTCCCCGTGGCCGGCAGCCGCATGAGCACACCCCGACCCAACTGGTCAGTCTTGGAGTTTCGAACAGTGACGCCCACCTCTGTAGGGGAAAGGTCCACATCCCCCAAGAGCAAACCCCGTGTACCACCGGGCCGGGGGGCTTCCAGGACAACTTCTCCAACCCGCAGGGCCCCGTAAAATGCGAGTGAAAAGGCTGCGGAGAACAGGCGTGCCTCAAAGCGTGACCAACAAATCACGCGAAGCATAGCCCGCATTTTGGACAGGAGGGAAAAAGTAATAGGACGCCTGGCCTGCGATTGAGACGGGGCCATTCTGGCCCAACCCTTCATGGCCTGTCTAACGTAGAAAGCGGCGCACGGATCCTGTTCGAAGAAAAGCTTAACAAAAAATGAAATAGCTGCCGCCTGGATCCTAATGGTCCTAGGCGCGCGGCCCATCGCAAAGAGGTGCGTGAGGTACTCTAACGCCATGTCAGAAGACGGTGGCGAAGCCGGCCGGCCTGAACCGGGCAGACCGTGAAATTCCACAAAGTCTGCCCAAGCTTTCTTATATGAGGCAAAAGTGGAAGGGGCAACAGAAGAGGCTACTCCCTGCATGGCTAAGTGCCTCCAAGGCTCCACAGATGGTCTGGAAAGCTCTCCGGATGCTCTCGCGCTTCCGGAGCCAGGGATCTGAACCGGGCCATCTGGAAACGGGATAGAGCATCAGCAATATCGTTAGATATGCCCGGAACGAAGCGTGCTGAAAAAACGATATTGGCACGCAGGCATTGGAGCACAAAAGCCCTAAGCAGGGAAGACACTCTAGGGGAACGAGCTGATTGCTTTGCCAGGACGCTCACCACCGCCTGGTTATCGGTCCAAAAGCACACGCGCCGGTCCTTGAATTGCTCAACCCATATATGCACGGCCACTGCAATGGGAAAAAACTCGAGAAAAGTCAAGTCCCGCGTAATCGCCCCCCCTTGCCATGCCGCCGGCCAAGGCATGGCACACCATCTACCCTGCCAGTAGAGCCCAAAGCCCAAGGAGCCTGCCGCATCGGAATGAACCTGAAAGTCATTGCGAAGGTTCAAAGTGTCCTGCCAAAGCGACACACCGTTGTATTCCTGCAGGAATACCAACCAATTCCGGAGGTCTTCCTTCACTTCCTGGGGCAAACGCGTGTGGTGATGAGGCGCCCGCAAGCCAGAAGTAAGTCTCGCCAGGCGGGAGCAAAAAGGTCTCCCTGGCGACACCACCCTGCACGCGAAATTCAGGTGCCCCAGCAAGGACTGAAGCTGACGCAACGTCACCTTATTCAAGGGGAGCAAGTCAGCAATGACGTTCCTCAAATTACTGATTTTATCGGGCGGCAGACTAGACGTCTGCACCACCGTGTCCAGCCTAATGCCCAAATAGACCAACTGGGTAGCTGGGCCCTCCGTTTTGGCGATGGCCAAAGGAACGCCCAGCTCCTCAGTGAGGGCCGAGAAGGCCCGCAGGAGCGTCAGACACTCACCAGAGTCACTACTGGAGGCCAGTAAAAAATCATCCAGATAATGAGTGACCCCCCGCAGGCCTGTCCTGAACCGCAAGGCCCAGTCCAAGAACGTGCTAAATGCTTCAAAAGCCGCACATGCCACAGAGCAACCCATGGGCATTGTTTTGTCGAAATAATAGGCGCCGTCAAATTTGAATCCAAGCAGCCAAAAATCCAGCGGATTAATAGGCAGCAGGCGGAAAGCAGACTCAATGTCGCATTTCGCCAACAGGGCCCCAGGGCCAAATTTTCTGATCATTTTGACGGCGTCATCCAGTGACCCATAGCGCACTGAACAAAGCTCGGGGGGAATGCAATCATTAACTGAGGTGCCCTTCGGATGAGACAAATTGTGAATCAACCTAAATTCACCCATTGCCTTCTTGGGCACCACCCCCAAGGGGGAAATATGTAGTCCAGGAAAAGGGGGAGCGACAAAAGGGCCAGCCATGCGTCCCAGTGCCAACTCCTTCCCTATCTTCTTCCTGGCCACCTCCGGCATCTCTCGAACCGATTTTTGGTTAACAGGCTTACCCGCCACGGGAATCGATGACACGGGAATCCTGAAACCATGGGAAAAACCTTCCCTCAGGTAGAGAGCCGCCTTGCGATTAGGATATTTAGCAAGCCATGTAAGGAGGGGCTGTAATCGAACAGGAGTTGGCGCCAGTGCGAATTTGTCCTCACTTTGTCGTGCCTGCGGAGGGTTGAGAGGGGGCCTGTCTCGCAGGCTGCTGCCCACCTCCCCTGCCTCCACGAAAAGGCCGATTTCCACGTGTGCAAGAAGTTGCTGGGTGCGTTCCCCCGCACCTCTCACACACGTGCGGAAAATTACATGGGGACCTCGAACAGTTTCCTTTGTTGTAGCTCCAGCAGCAATACCTCTTGGCCGCCTTTGAAGCTGGCGTGCGAAAAGGCCGCTGCTCAGGAGCCTTTTTCTGGACGTACGGCGCCACCCAAGTGGCCCAAAGGCCCACGTCCTGCCTGTCCCACCTAGCCAAAGCAATCCTATGGGCCCTAGCCCTGAACTTGCGATCGTAAGACAGAGCAGCAAATTCCCCAGCCATAGTAAAGGCCATTCGAACGATGGACTGATAAATCATTAAATGAAGAGCCCTCTTGGGATAAGATGCCGCCACAATCCCAGAGAACACCTGGAAGCAGTCTAACCACCGCTCGAACGTCCTTTCCACCTTAGCTGTCGAACGCTTCCTGGAGGAGGAGCCAGGCCCCTCAGACTCCAGGCGAGCGTCCTCAGGTGGGGCCAATTTGAATATGTCCACATACCTGCCCTCCAGGATCCTTTTCCGGATCCTGGATGACAGGTGGCTGCCAGGAATTATGTCCCTGGTCGAATTGGTGGAAACCATTGTGTCCGGAACTGGGCGACCGTTCAAATATT
Organism: Darevskia mixta; assembly: GCA_034641385.1. NCBI lineage: Eukaryota > Metazoa > Chordata > Lepidosauria > Squamata > Lacertidae > Darevskia > Darevskia mixta. The sequence continues at coordinate 2,449,690 of JAWWNH010000040.1, read as the reverse complement.
CAAGAGGGGGCCCATACCTGGCCCTGTGTGAATTGGCCCTACGCTGCCACGCCCATTTCGGGAGGCCTGGCGTATCCTCTGCATAGCCCCAATACAGCCCAAGTTCGTCCTCGCACTCTGCGTCGGACGACTGCGTTGTACCTGTGCTTGAGCTGGAAGACTGGCGCTTCCTCCTCTTGGAGCGATGGCAACAGTCGTGACGTCTGCGCCGTTTTCCACCTGAAGATGGTCTGGCTGGAACAAGCAAGTTGTCTTCCGGAGATGACCCGGACTCAATGTCGGGACGGCGTGATGCTGACGCCCGTGGAGACTTCTTACGCGGAGCGACAGCGACCTCAGGCTCCGATGATTCCGAGGAACTCAGCCTGCGGGAAGAACCACCGGCCTTGGCTGCCTCCCCTGGGGCACGCTTGCGTTGAGCCTTCGCGCGCGCATGTCGCGCCTTCCTACGGGACTTGACCGCCTCAGGGGATCCCTGACCCGACGCCGGGCTGTCATCATCCGAAGTGACGTCCACACGGGCAACCTGTCGGGAGGTACCTGCAACAGCTGGAAAAGACACTGTACGTGAGCGCACCGCCCTGCCCTTCTTGGGCGCCCGCCGTTGCCCACTGGCACCCCCCAATGCACTGCCGTCCTTGACCGTGCGCCTACTGGCCGGCCTCCGCTTCGCCCCCCCGGCCCCTTTAGCCTTCTTCCTCCTTGCCGCCACCAAAGCGGCAGCCTGAGCCAGCGGGAGGTCCTCATCCATGCTGGAGGAAGCTGGCGCCGGGGATAAGGCGGCCGCCGGCTGGGAAGGCCCCTCACGTGCAGCATCCTGGGAAGAAAGAAGCAAAAGACCTTCTAGGTCATGTTCAAAACGCGCTAAGGCAGCCGGGTCACCCGACAGGCTAGCCATGGCGTTTCCAATTCTCTCCAGCTTCTGCGCAGCACCAGACGACAGCAAGGCCTGCGATGAAGTCTGAGCACTCCCCAGTGCAGATGGCGCGTCAGCCACCTGCTGCATGTCCTCCTTCTGGGACATCCTAAGGCAGTCACAGGAGACAAAATTAAGAGTGAGCAAAAGACCGCCCACAGCAGACCCAAAATACTATGACAGCAATGAAGTGGGACCAATATGTATTATTAAAACAAATAAGCAACGCTATATAAGCAGCTAATAAAGGAAAAGAAATTAAACCAAGAGAAAGAAACAAATTAAAATAAAATATCCCTCGGAATAAAATACTCTCAGGGAAATTATCAATAGAACTGAAATAACTCAAAGAAAACCAGGGCAAAATCGCATACAGAGAACAACTACAATTAAAGCCCCTATTAAAATCCAAGCCAGAAATAAAAAATAAAATTATGCCACTGAATCCCTGCAGTCAGGCCGCAATAATTCAAACGGCCAGCAGGTGGCGCCAAAGCGCTGTGATGAGCCTCAAAATGGCGATTCCCGCCCAAAAGCCTGGAGAAGAAGGCAAAATGGCGCCGGCCAGTAAAGGCAGGCCTGCTTGCAGGCCGGCTCCCGGGACACGACCCGGAACGCTCAGCGCGGCCAAAAGAAGCCGCGTGGGAAGCGCAAGCCCTTCTGCCCACACCCGGAGGGCCCCTGCGCCCCGCAGTGACGCAGGCGCCGGGATCGCCGCTACGGCCCCGCCGGCGGCAAACGCGACCCCCCGGACGGTCCGCACCTCCCCCGGAGGCCGGCTAGGCCTTTTTCGGACGGGGGGAGCCGCTGGAGCCGGCGCGAGACCGGCTAACCAGCGGCGCTGGTGCAGCGCCTCGCCCAGAGGCCGCGACGGCCAACGGGAACGCTCCCAAGGAGCCGGCGCACCGCCAGGCAGCCCCGCAGTGGCGGCGACCTAAGCAGCCGGCTGTGCCGGCCCCCGCTGGATGCGGCACACCCCAGGGGTCTCAGGCAGGCAGCGGGGCAACGGCCCCAGGAAGGACTCCCCCACCCAAGGTAAGTGCCCGGCCACCCACAGGGGACGGGGAAAATTGCAAAATCCCGAAGGGCGCAGGGTGGGGGTGGGGATGGGGGGGTGGGGGTGAGTAGCGAAGGGGGGGATGGGGGGGGGAAAGGGGACCTAAATAGCGTACAAGGAGAGGAACTAACGACAAAACAAACAAAACAAAAGGAGAGGGGAAAACAAGGGCAAAGCTCTTAAGAAAAGGGGATAATTAGGTAACAACAAGAAGCCGAAGGCCAAAAGACCAGTACAACCAGTCACTGGAACCTCTGCGCAGATCCAAAAGCTCCAGCCAGAGTGTTTACCTCACTAGGCGGGGTTCAATTTATAGGACGCTGGGCTGTCCCTCAAACTTGCAACATGCAAGTTAACCCAGCAACAGCATGGGTCAGCAACCTGTGGCCAGTAAGCCCCACCCCCCCAAACCAGGAAGTGACTTCAATGCCCACCACGCAACGTAAGCTCTCTTGAGAACTCTCATTCTCACACCCATGTTGCTCCAGTAGGGGCCTCAAGCATTGTCAAGAGCTATTGCAAATGATAGGTCTTCCAACAGTACAGGAGGAAGACATGCTGCAAGGACTCCCATTCCCTAAAATTAACATCAGAAGGGGATGTTTTGGGATATTTTATTTATACACAAACAAAGAGGACTGGAAGTATTGAAATCGTTCCTAGCAAATTTTAGCAAGAAACTTTTTTTTTTTTGATGAAGACATTACTTTCATAAATAGTTTCCTCAAATGGAGAGGAAGGGACTTTATGGATGTGGGAAAGTGGAAGTAACCTCTGAGTAGCCATATGTAGAACTACTCTCTTAAAGATCCATAGCTGTGGGAGGGAGAGACAATAAGCAGAGAATCGAATGTCCTGGAAGAGCTTGTGGTTGGCTGGCACTCCTAAGAGAAGGACACACCAAACGGCAACATTTTCTTACAGGTCTCACTTGTATGCCTTTAATCCTTTCACATTTAAAGGCTCCCAACATCCTTCAAGAATAGAATTTTGGGGGGCTTTTCTCATGCAGTAACAGTACACCATTGTCTGTACAAGCTCATATTTATATGTACAACTCAGTGAAGGCAGCCTCAAATCTTCCAGGAAGTTGAAAGTTAAATCAGACCAGAATTAGTATGCCTTCTTCATCTCCACTGAAACTAAACTGAGTCATAGATTCATAGCATTGTAGAGTTGGAATGGGTCCCAAGGGTCATCTAGTCCAACCCCCTGCAATGCAGAAATTGCAACTAAAGTATTTGTGACAGATGGCCACCCAACCTCTGCTTTAAACGCTCCAATGAAGGAGATTCCACCATCTTCCGAGGGAGTCCGTTCCACTGTCAAAGAGCTCTAACACTCAGATAGTTCTTCCTGTGTTTAGTCACAATCTCTTTTGCGTGGACAGGCGGAGTCTCCCCCAACCCCAGGCAACCCCCAAGCGGAATAATGACTCAGGACAACGTGCTATGGGATTAAAATTGGCCACGACTTTATTAAGTTTCAGATGTAGGGAGACCTTGGCTCAGGCATTGGGCGTTTATCCTTCCCAATCCCCAGCCGGGGATCTGGGAGACTTCAGGGTTATCATCATCATCATCCTTTATTCGACCGTCAGTCAGAAAAAGATACATTTATCCATACAAAGTTAAAACATCTGAGAGGGTTTTTAAAACATAACCAACACTAAAATGGGCTAGACAGATAACCCCAGGTCAATGCAGTCGATTTTAGTCTTGCGACGCTTGAAAGCTAAAAAAAGAAATTTGGCCACCAAGGAGGCTGTATTTCCAGTAGCATTATTTAGCAAGTATAAAACCTGGTTTTCTCTGGATAGGAAGCTAAATTGGACTAAAAGTGGAGCTATAAGATTTTGCCTAAGCTTTGCATAAGAAGGGCAAGTCAGGAGAATATGTTCAGTGGACTCTACCACTCCCAGGGCACAATGACAAGTTCTCTGAGCGTATGGGACTCCCCTGTACCTTCCCCACAATACCGCAGAATCAAGGGCATTTAATCTAGCTGCTGTAAGAAGTCTGCGGTATTCCACATAGTGGACTTCCGCAAGGTAGGGGGCTGGTATGGTCCGATGGATCTGGTCCCCTAGGAACATCCCTGGTTTTATCTGGGCTATATCTTCTTCCCTAGCAATATCGCTCAGTCTCCGGGAAACCACAGCTCTGGCTTGAATGTATGTCATGGACTCGAAGTAGAGGTGTGACAATCCACAGGATTGAACCTCATTAGTGACTTCCCTTTCCCACGATGATTGAAAATCATCCCTCAATATCAAGGGGGCGATACCCACTGGTTTAAAGCAAAGCTTGAGCCATAGCCAAAGCTTCGTCTTCAGGGCCACATACCGTAGGGCTTGCCAGCCAACCTCTAGTCTCATAGCCGCACCCGCTACAGAAGGAGGAATCCTAAGAATGGCTCTGAGGAATCTCGTTTGGATAGAATCCAATTTCAGAAAATCCCTACGGGTGCCCAAAGAGATACCCACCAAAAGAAGGGGGAGGACTTTCATTTGAAAAAGTCTCAAGGCTACCTTCACTGATTGCGCCTGGTTCTTAGCATATAGAGATCTAATCTGGATGGCTGCTTTGGATGCATTGGTAATTATATAGTCTCTATGGGCCAAAAAAGACCTATTTGGTCGAATTACTTGTCCCAGATATTTGAAGCAGTTAACCTGCTCTAGGCTGATCCCGTTCATCGACCATCGATGGAGTCTCGGTCGGGCGGAGAAGACCATAATTTTGGTCTTGGCATAGTTAGGTTGGAGCTCATGTTGAACACAGTATTCATGTAAAGCTTGTAGCATTCTCCTCAGCCCAATGGGGGATCTAGCGAGAAGTGCAGCGTCATCCGCATACAGGAGAACGTTCAGAGATCGGCCTGCTAATTTGGGGGGATGGAAAGCATCATTGGCCATATGAGACACCAGAGAGTTAATGTAAAAGTTAAACAATGCTGGAGCCAATAGACAGCCCTGTCTTACCCCCCTAGTGGTGGTAATGGGGTTAGAGACTAGGCCATTATTGTCTAGCCTGATTCTCAGAAAGGTGTTAGTGTGCAGGTTGATAATCAGGTGAAGAAGGCGTCGATCGATTGTTGTAGCAGCCAATTTTGTCCATAGCTGCTTTCTGGAGATTCGATCAAAAGCTTGCTTAAGGTCAATAAAGGCCACATGAAGAACTTTTGGGGCTTTGCCGGCATACTTTTCCGCCAGATGGTGCAAGGTTAATATTTGGTCCATTGTAGATCTTCCGGGGCGAAAACCTGCCTGCTCATCGGCAATGATATTGTCATCCTCAATCCATTTTGATAGTTTGTTTAGCAAGTACCCAGAATAAATCTTCCCAATGACATTTAGCAAGCTGATCGGCCTAAAGTTGCTCGGCTCTGTACGTGGGCCTTTCTTGTGAATTAATACAATCAGTGCAGAGCTCCAGCTTGAGGGAAATTTTGCTGTTTTATTTATATGCGTATAAAGTGCTGCTAAAGGTGGAATCCACCAATCTTTATTGGCTTTGATGGCATCAATGGATATAAGGTCGTCACCGGGGGCCTTGCCTTCAGGGTTATCCAGAATGTGTGGGGATTGGGCTGGCTCTGGAGAACATATGTTCAAGCAGAGAGCCCGCCCCCCATTTTGCCGCCATTGGAGGGCAGAGCAATGACAACCTCTCGGCGTATGGCCAATGCCTCCCCTCAAGACCCCTTTAACAGGAAACCCTGGGATCCCCGCCACAAGGGGGCATGGGTCACTGCTTCATGCCCCCCCCCAATTTAGGAAGATAGACTAAAGGATTCCGCCCAAGGCCTGAAACCGCCAAAGTTGTGACTTTTGCTATGGGAAAGGCAAAACATGCCAATGCAGGGAAATTCCTTTCCGGCCCTTCAACAGCGACCTTGTCATAGCAGCGCCCACATACCTGTGGAGAAGAGGTTAACCTGCAAAAGAAGACTTAACTGGGAGAGGGCAGGGTGTGAGAAGCTCTAGAGCCGACTGACGACGCTTCACAGGTAAGATTCACCTTCTGTTGTGTGGGCAGGGCGGTCCCTCCCCCTACCTGGCCGATCCCCCAGCAACGCCTCCCCAGGCGGGATTGGGCGATTGGCTGAGGTAGGCGGAGACCTCCAGGTATCCAGCCTGCGGAGGGCAAAGCCAGCCCGTACTACCGGGAACTGCACTGGGATCCGGGGGGGCTGCGTACGACCACACAAAAGGTGCCCCCCATTTGATGTGGGGAACAGTCATTCTTGTGGTTTGAATCCATTAGTTCAGATCCTACCTCCAGAGCAGAAGAAAATTTGTTTGCTTCCTCTTCCATGTGACAGCCCTTGAGATATTTGAAGATGGCTGTCATATATCTTCTCAGTCTCCTTTTTACCAGGCTAGACATATCCAACACCCTCAAGAGTCAAGATTTCATATCTCAAAGTCAATCAGCATCTCTCGTCATGGGTTGTTCATATGCATTAATTGCATCTTTACTTATTACAGATGCCAATTCTTCCCAAATTAGTCTTACAGTTAAGAAATAAATGACCCATTTAAGTTTCATTTGATTCCTAGGATCTCTAAGGGTGGTAATGTTGGGAAGAATGCTAATATGTATGCATGTATTATCTTAAGCAATGCTGCAAATGTCTTGTGCTGGAAAGTGCTGAACCTGCCATAGAAGTATGTCAAAGTTAGAGTAATTAGATTTCTAAAGTGAAAAGTTTATTAGTGGCTTCAACTCAAAAGCCAATACTAAACACATTCAGAACAATCCAAGCCCTGTGTGCTATCTGAGCCACCAGGTGCACACTGCAGAAAATGTTGGTTCTATTTCATTTTAACGATTTATATTCTGTAAACATACTGCAGACCCTCCAAGTGTCCCTATGTTCCAAGGGCGTCCCTGATTTAGAGAAGCTGTCCCGGTTTCTGATTTGATCCTGGAATGTCCCACTTTTCCTTAGTATGTTCCTAGTTTCATTGGAGAAATGTTGGAGGGTATGGAGTTATCCAAGCCCCAAGCCGTCTGAAGGCAGCCCTGTATAGGGAAGGGTTTTTGTTTTTTTTAAGTTTAATGTTTTATTATGTTTTTACATATGTTGGAGCCACCCAGAGTGGCTGGGGCAACCCAGCAAAATGTGTGGGGTATAAATTATCATTATGGAATGGGCCGTCCCTATTTTCATCAGATAAATGTTGGAGGGTATGCCTACTGTTGCCTGCCACCCCAATTTCCAAGCGGTTTGAGAATCCAGGTGTTCCAGGCACTTACCCAGGGTTGGGTCTCATCAGAATGAGGGACAGCAGAGACTGTGGCATCCTTAGGATAGAGGGGTTATTTACACATCTATACAACTTGAACCTATGATGGAGAGGTTCACGCCATGAACACCCCAAGAGGGCATTGTTACTTCCATGGTCGCAGCCTTGGATTCAAACAGAAATGAATTAATGCTCTCTCTCCCTCTCCCCCCCCCCAACTTGCTGCTTTGCTTCTAGGTCACATCACTGCAAACTCTCAGCTCTCAACTCTGGTTTCTGTCCTTCTCACTATCTGTGAGTTGAAGGAGCATTGAGGTTGGGGATCCCACCCATGGGCATCTCACACAGAGCCCCTTCCTTTGTTCTCCTTATTGGCTCATCGCCCAGCCTATCACCTCAAGAATTAAAAGGGAAGGGAAGGGAAGGGAAGGGAAGGGAAGGGAAGACGTGCCACAACATATCAGGAAGAACCAGAAGGGCAGAGCTTTTTCTCTATATTTACCCTGCCAGGGGAACTAGCACAAAGGAGTTGGCAACCAAGATAATGAGGGTACACAAAAGTGACATGGGCTGCATAAGGTCTTTGGAATAAGCCCACTGAAAATAATGTGTCATGTGTCTGAGTTGACATTCATAGGATTGCCCTGTGAGAGTCTGATGAATAGAGTTGCAATGTTAACAAAGGGGATTTGTGAATCTCTTTCCCCTCCATTTTATTGCAAGCAATATTGTCAGTGGGAAGATGCACTTGATATCTAATGCTTTGCATAGGCATATGGAAACAAACCTCATCAAACACACTAGAGATGACTTCCAAATAATTTTTTTTAGTCTTGGTCTGCAACCAACCTCCCCCCCCCCCCATGTTAGAGCCAAAGGTCTGGAGCTGGAAGCCTCACTCTCTGTGGGTGGGCTCCCCACATGATCCGACATGACAGAGGCCTAGGGCAACAGGGGATGTGGGAGAGGGGCTGGTGAGCAGACTCCGCTCTCCCACTCCTGCAAGTATCATCACCGGGGAGGAGAGAATGGGGTCAGAGGAGGGGTCAGTTTTGATATGATTTTAATTCTGCCTCACTTGTTTCAGTGTAAACATACGCGACCAAAGGCATGTGGATCCCTGCTTAAAGAGACTTGAGAAGAGAAGAAACTGCACCCACACTAATTGTTCTGTCAAAGGTTGCTAGATAAATAAACGTCTACATCTATAACTCATTCAACCAGATGCAATCCTACCTACTACATGAATGAGCAGATTATTGACTGGAAAAGCAGCAATGGCCAAGCTTCCTCATCAGCCCAGAAAGGAATTCACCATCTTTAATTTCTCCAGCCACATTTCTTCTAGGTTGTTTTTTTTTTTTAACCCAACACTAATAGCATGTATGCATGATCAAAATTTTCAATTTTCAATTTACTTTTTGCAGAACAGCTAACAACCTCTGGTTCTGTGATCAAAATCACTAACGTGGATTAGAGTTGCTATTTCACAAATAATCTTGCATTAGTATGTGTCCAGAGAGAGTTCCTTTTTTCATTCACTAATCACTGTGATTATATCAACAAAAGAGTTCATATTCTATAAATCAAGGACTGAACTGTATGCACAATACTGTATCTGGTGTTTAAAAAGATTTTCAATAATCTCATTTTCAAATTAATTTCTTTTAAAGAGAAGACAAGTTCCTAGACCCCATGGTTCTGCAGACATGTTTGAATCAGGTTGCCAGTGTTTTCTTTAAGAAAGTTTCCCAGGTGCCTGTTCAACTGCAATTCAGCATGGGAAGTTTTCTCCAACTCTGTATCTGCATTTTGACCCTGTAAGATGTCTACTTGTTGCCACTCAGTTACCAGAGACAAATGAGCCCCTGCTAGTGGACAAGACAATACTCTGTATGCACAGTTTTTACGATCCAAATAATGGTGCTGTGTCTAGAAACCCACAGTTAAGGAATGGCAGATCAGAAATGGTGACCTGAATGCAGAATCTGATTAGGGCAGATGTAGTCCTGATATGCAGCAACAGCCAATGGCTTGTTCTAGTGGGGTCAGCAGCCTCCAACCTAAGCCAAGGTTGTGTCTCCTGTTAAGAAAGAGTGAGCCCCATATTCACATGGGTCCAACCCAAAGCTAAAATGGCCATGGCAAAATACCAGTAAATAGTACCCTGTGGGAGCGGAGCTCCACTGAGATGGACTAAGTAATTGAAATCCATCCATATCTCCAAGGAGATGTCTTAGGTCCTTAGTCTGAAATGTGTCCTTACTGGAGATGCCCTTAAGTGGATGTCGCACGCCTAGCAAGGTGGTCGGGCGTAGGGCAGCAGATATGTAGGAGAAAAGCTTATCTTGTCTCATCCTGTCCCCAGTGGCCAGGGCCCTGGTCGATATTCCCTTCTGGGATGCCCCGTTCACTTCCTCCACCCTCAAGGTCCAGAAAAGGCTATTGGAAAAGCTGCCCTGAACTTCAAAGCATGAATCGGAGATGTCCGTCTCAAATTGGGCAGTTGGCAAGTGTGACTATCTGGGGAGGAGGGTCTAGGAATCTCCACCATCTTTACAAACCATGTAAAACCTACAGCTTATCATCTGGCAGGTTTGATATTCATGCTACGAAATGAAACTGAGGTTGGTGACATGCGAGGTGGGCTCTCCAAGTTTTCTGAGCTAATGGAAAACCTCATTCCCCGTCCAGGGTGCGGAGTGCCTCCAGGAGCTCTGTGCAGGCCTCTGTACGGATCTTTGCAGCAAAAAAAGAGAGAAACCCAGCAACTGTTGCTGCTATTATTTTGCTCATGTAAGCCAATAAATAGGCCAGATACCATTCAAAAGTCCTTCGTGGGTATTTTAGCAGGCTGGGAGTAAATCTATTTCACTCATCTCTCAGACGAAAACAATTATGTCTGAATGCTTCTATTGCTGTATGCCTCCAGGGGCACAACTATTTTTTTATACTGAGTACCCAAAAAATAGTCCTTAAGTACATCAGAAGGAAAACAAATCTAGCCCTAGAAAAGATCAGCCAATATTTGGGAACAGTTAGGTTATCCAAACCAACTGTAATTAGAGAGCACAATAGAAATGAAATTAGAAACATTGCTGGCATATTTCAAAGGAATGTACTGGAGAAGCTGTAGTGATTAACGGTCTTTTTCCACCGAAATCAAACGCAACGGGCTGAGGTGTGGGGTTAACGAACCCCCGGCACCCACAGCCGGTATCTTTCGTTGCGTTGTTCCTCGCCCACACGCTTTCTCTGCGATGGACACTGCCTTCAAAGCCTTTCTTCTCCTCCTTCAAAGCATAGCAGAGTTGCTTGCAAACGGAAGAAGATTAATGAGCCTGGCTAATAAATCACAGCAAAGTCCAGCTGATTATTAAGATTTATTATGTTTAAGGGCTTGGAGCCCAGCAAGATGAGCACCCATCCACCGGACAGTCGAAGAGCAATTCAACTGCGTAGTCCAATACAAATAGCATATATATACACCACATATGTACAGATAAGACATATCACATTACACAGGAACGTCCGGTTAAAAGTTTACCGGATGTTGTGCAATGTAATCACTCTGTGGGCTGGGCGAACAGTCTGAGCTTGTTAACCCTGTAAGCTCAAAATCCTCACACCCCCTCTCGTCCAGCACCACAGAGGGACACGTAAGTAACTCCTTACGTCACATACACACCACTGTAAAATTCCCCATACTGATGGAATTTCCCTGTCGGATTCCACTGGCTTGAACTGTACCCCAGTTTTACCAAGCCTGCCTGAATCCCATGGCACACGTCTCGAAAAAGAACGTCTAGGCGTTTGAGTCTGACTTTGGCATGTCCAGACTCTGCCAACACCAAACAAAGTTGGTTGTCCTCCCAAACAGCGATGGGTAGGTACCACTTACGGCAGATCTCTTGGACCAAACACCTATAGTACTCCAGTTCTCCACAAAGCCCTGACAACGCATCGTACCTGGCTTCTGCAGAGGAATGAGCAATGAGGCTCTGGTTCTGGGACTCCAGTCCACCGAACAGAGCTCCTCCAAACATCCACACAACTATTCCAGACACAGATTCCCTGTCCTTGGCATGCGGCCAACTGCTGTCGCACCAGCACGTGAGCTGGGGCTCACCGGCATCCGACAACCTCAGGCTAAACTCTTGTGTCTTCTGCACTTTCTGAATGCCATTCCCGGCACATCCACTACTAGGCTCTACAGGCTCCTTGCCGAGCAAATTCACAGCAGCCTCTGTGTCAGTTCTGCTCGACTGGGAAAGAAACACTCGCTTCCCTGACTGAAATACCTCGGAGCTCTGGAACCCAGAGCGTTCTCCGGTCTTACTGTCTTTAACTAGACCAGTCTCCCTGAATGTTCTGTCACTAGCACATTCAGACAACTTGAACACCCTCAACAACTGCACTATCTCACCTGTCTGACTGAGCAAGAAACTACTGTCTTCTTCAGCTCTGACTACCTGCACTTCTAGGTGAACACCAACAGGGCCTACGTTCCTGAGCTTCAAACATGGACCAAGCTCCTCTGTGAACCGTTGCACCTGTTCCCTGGTCTCTGCCAGGTTCTCTCCTGAAAGGAGAACTAGCTCCTGCTCTTGACCTATTCCTGTCAGAGACAAGCAGCTATCAGCACACCTCTGGCTGAAATCTTGCTCCTCCTGCACACATGAGGTCCAATCTGTGACTGACTCCTTCAAATCACAGACTGACTTGTGCAACTTCCTCACTTGACCTTGCCTGTTGTTCTCGAACCCTGGCGGAGGTACCTCGTACAACTCCTGCTCCAGGTCGGAAACCAAACAGCTATGCAAACCAAAGTGGTTTACCTCGAAACTCCTTCGAGCCGCGACAGCTAACAGCATGTGCGTGGTTCTGCATCCAAGAATGAGTCCGTCCTTTGCCTCAAAGCAATGGACCACCTTCACCTGAGCGAACCCTGTGGCTACTGACCTAGCCCTGCACCGCAACTCATCAGTTGCTGCCATCTTGGGTTTGTACATCCTACGACTGCTTAACGCCATGCTACCTATTGGTAGCGCCGTGGACACACCCAAAGACCTTACTGAGCTGACCTGCTCTACTGAGCTTACCTGCTCTACCATGGCACGCTGCCATTCCTGGGATCCTCCTTGAGGTACCCTTCGAACCTTCACAAGGCTCTCTGGTTCACACTGCGCCAAACAAGCACGCACGCTTGTGACTGTGAACCCTTCGGGCAGAAACTCTTCAGTGGCTCGCGCAAACCGCTCTGACCCCACTGACTGTTCCCCCGCTGTTCCAGCTGCTCTGGAACCTGCCTGCCCGTCCTTGACGTCAGGCATGTCACCTACTGACCTGCTGCGCCCTTGCATCCTAGCTGACCTGCCTAAGGATGACGTTGGCGCACTTTGGGACTTCTGCCTTAGCACTGAAGAACCCCCCTCTTGCCCTGGATCGAGACCCTGAACAGGCTCTACCAGAGAAGAGTTGCCACACATGGCCTGCCTCTTAGCCCTTGGCATAAGAGATTCGGGTGTACTCCTCGGAGTCGCCCCTAGCTGCGTTGTTCCCTGACCATGGCCGGACACTCTGTCCGTGCCACTAGCAGGTGCAAAAACCACAGCAATACCCCCTCCCGGGGCTGATCCACTACTTGGACCCTCACCATCCATGGACGGTGTACTTGCCTGTTTTCCAGTGTTAGAACCACTCTGAACATCTGAAAGAACAGCAGCGTTTCCAGGAATGCATTCCCATTCATTCTGCTCACAGAATTCAGCACTCTTGTTGACTGGAACCTGGGATTGACCCCCCTTAGCATTGACAAACCCATTCAACCTGGATTCGAACCCACGTTCTTTGCGTTCGGTGCGTGGTGCGCAGACCACCGCTTGAGAACCAGAAACGCACAAGAATTGTACCTTGGGCTCCTTGTCATGCAACAGAACACTTGCAGCCTTTTGTGGCGCCTCCCACACCTGACCGGGGAGCGATGCATCAGAGAACACGGCCTCAGTAGCTTCACCAAGCACCCTAATCTGATGCCCCGCAAAGTTGCGTACCTGTGAAGCAACTGGGTTAGTCACTCTGTGCTCTTCTTCCCTCTGCTGGAAGAAAACTGTCAGCAAGGACCTGCGGAACTCCTTGCTACTTGTGGCTTGAAACCAGCCCACTGTGGTAGAGAACCTGTCTCCCGTTTCCACCACCCACTCTTCTGGCAGTGAAGCTGCTTCACTGTGCTCCTGGAGCACCAGACTCCACCCAATGTGTGAACACGCACCCCCCAGGTTGGCCTCTGGCCTCGGCTCAGAGAACTCTACCTGCATCTGGGCAAAGGGTCGAGTGGTAACCCTTTCGAACTTTGGATCACTGGGTGTCTCAGCATTGACGTTGCAGCCCCTGCAAACAACACTTTCATCACATGCTCTAAACCTGCACCCTGTAGACCCCTCAGGTTGCTTCAGTACACTGGCCCAGTGGCAAAATGCCAGCCTGTTGTGCTTCAAAAGCACGTACCCCTGGGGTGTGGGCACAGTAGCTTGTACTGCATCAGTGCTTTCACCTGAACCTTCTTGAGATGTCTCAACAGCAAACACCCTGTCTTCACTGTGCATCTCTTTCCTGTGAATACAACAGGTGTTAGTTTCAAGACATACTGCAGAAACAACAGACTTAAGGGTTGACATAGATAATAAATACATTTCCATGCCAAAAACCTCACAAGAGTCCCGTTCTGACTTTGAGAAAATGTCAGCAACTGTCCCAAAGTCAAGCCTTGACTTCATGCATCTTCCAGCAGTCAACTCTGTGCACTGCTCTGTAGAAATGGACCTGCAGTTCCTCACATGTCCACCAGGTGGCGCGCTGTGGAGTGACGTCGCTCTGTCGCTCCCCGTTGCCATAGCAGCTGGCAAACCACAGGTGTCGTCATCTTCCTCATGCTGGCTAGTGGATTTCCCAGGCCCAACGTTGCCCGTCATCTGCGAAGTGACCTCGACACAATCTTGCTTCTGGAAAGTGGAACTGTTGTGTATCCCAGCCTTGGCTTTCGCTGACTGCGTCATCAGCTGCACACTGGCCTTGACCACTTTCACTGGCCACGTCATCGCCAGCTGGTCAGAGGAATGAAAACAAGCCTCTGAAGCTACTCCGCTTCTGTGTGCAAAACACTGGGCGTGACCCCCCTGCTCCTTGCTCTGTCTCCGTAGCTTTACACCAGCAAAACGGCCTGACAGGAAAATGAGCTGATCTGGGGGCATTTCCTCAGTCTCTGATCCCTCTTGGAACTGTACTGAAGTTACACAGTCTCTCAGGCCTCCCTCCTGTTGCACAGGCCTTTGGATGCAACACCCCCCTTCTCTTTGGGTTGTAACAGTCCACCCCTCGTTGAGGCACTGGGGTGCTTGCATGTCTGGCTGTGAGGGGATACTAAAACTCCCATAGCCACTGTCCACCAGCTTCCCACAGGGCATCAATGAACTCACGTTTTCATGACTGTCCCTGCTTCCGAAGATGAGATTCATCAGAGGGCTGCAGCTTGGAACTTGGAAACAGCTAAGCCAAGCCATTTAGTCCACTGACTTTGCAAGCCTCTGTCAGCACAGCAACGACTTTCACTTCTGAAAAACTTCTGAAGTCTTGCCAGCCACGACCGATACTCCTCGGAACGTCTCCAGGGCTCATCAAGGCACTAATTAACTGTTGCCCATAACCTGTAGTGATTAACGGTCTTTTTCCACCGAAATCAAACGCAACGGGCTGAGGTGTGGGGTTAACGAACCCCCGGCACCCACAGCCGGTATC
Organism: Darevskia mixta; assembly: GCA_034641385.1. Taxonomy (NCBI): domain Eukaryota; kingdom Metazoa; phylum Chordata; class Lepidosauria; order Squamata; family Lacertidae; genus Darevskia; species Darevskia mixta. Next base: position 2,434,669 of record JAWWNH010000040.1, on the reverse strand, counting down.
TTTCGTTGCGTTGTTCCTCGCCCACACGCTTTCTCTGCGATGGACACTGCCTTCAAAGCCTTTCTTCTCCTCCTTCAAAGCATAGCAGAGTTGCTTGCAAACGGAAGAAGATTAATGAGCCTGGCTAATAAATCACAGCAAAGTCCAGCTGATTATTAAGATTTATTATGTTTAAGGGCTTGGAGCCCAGCAAGATGAGCACCCATCCACCGGACAGTCGAAGAGCAATTCAACTGCGTAGTCCAATACAAATAGCATATATATACACCACATATGTACAGATAAGACATATCACATTACACAGGAACGTCCGGTTAAAAGTTTACCGGATGTTGTGCAATGTAATCACTCTGTGGGCTGGGCGAACAGTCTGAGCTTGTTAACCCTGTAAGCTCAAAATCCTCACAGAAGCTGGGGTCTCAGTTATGCTATATCCCACATATAAGGTAAAGGTAAAGGGACCCCAGACCATTAGGTCCAGTTGCGGACGACTCTGGGGTTGCGGCGCTCATCTCGGGACCGAGCAACGGGAGCTCACCCTGTCACGGGGATTCGAACCGCTGACCTTCTGATCAGCAAGCCCTAGGCTCTGTGGTTGAACCCACAGCGCCACCCACGTGCCTCCCATGTATAGATTGTGGTAATTCATCCTATATATCTTACGTGGGTTCACCTATGTAAGAAATGAAATTGATATAAAAGATGGCAAATTCTGTCTCCTTGGCCAGCTCCTTATCAATATGAAAGATGTTTAAGGAACCATTTCTCTGTCTGTCTGTCTGTCTGTCTGTCTGTCTATCTGTCTATCTGTCTATCTGTTTGTCTCTCTCTTTTCTGTCTATCCAGCTTTGCCTCACATACTTTCATCCAGCTGATCCTGACCTGGATAGGGAAATACAAGTCCTGGATAGGGAAATACAAGCTTAATTCCAAAATGTCAGTATGCAAGGAAATGAAGCATTTCTGCTTTACAACTATATGGGCTGGAGGAGGTTAGAAGGAGGCAATATATACAGGGACTTACTGAGAGATGAGGGAGGTAAATGGAAATTAAAAGATTATGATGAAACAAAAGGATATGTTCAGAGTTGGCTACATTATAGACAACTAGTGGTTTATAGCCCATTAGAAAACGGGCGCTAGCTCAGTCCCGGCTGTTGGCGCTGCTGGCGCTGGGCTCGCTCAGCCTGTGCTTACCGCCGTTGCCGCTCCTCTTTCGCCGGCCGCTGGCAGGCGAGCGGGAGCCCCGCGCCGGTCGGCGCTCCTGGCCGGGCAGGCTCCTCCGTCCGCCAGCAGGCCAAGCCGGAGCCCGAGCAGTGAGCCTCGCCAGCCTCGGCGTTGGCGACGGCGGCGGCGAGATCAGCTCCTGGGTCGCGGGCAGCTGCGGAGGAGGCGGTGGCGACGGGGGAGGCGGCGGCTCGGGCTCCGGGCTGGGCTGGAAGCAGCGGCCCAGGCTGCTGCTGCTGCCGGGGGGATGTCCGTGACGGGCGGAGGGTGGCGGCGGGCCCGAGCTGGGGATGCTGCACCCCGGCAGCATCCCCAACTCCATGCAAGGCGACGGCACTGAGGCAACTGACGACGCGCATGCGCCGTCGCTGCCTCTCGGACACGCCCCCTGTCATCGCCTATTGGTCTGTTGGTCTGTACTATCCAATCCGTGTCTCAGTGGAGCGCATGCCCACTTGCCAATTCCTGTGACACACGGAAAGTAGTACGTCCCGACACAGGCTCTTTATTATATAGGATTAAATGAAATGTTCAAGGAAGATAATAAAAAAGGGTTCAGTTACACAACTTCGAGATTCCAGAAAGAGGTGGTAGAGGGGAAGGAGAAATTGTTGAAGAAAGCTTACAGTATTCTGTTAGAATGGGAAATGAAAGAGGAGGAGGTGAAATCAGTGATGATTAAATGGGCACAATATTTTGGGCATAATATACAATTTGAAGAATGGGAAAGATTGTGGAAAGTAGACTTGAAGTTTACAGATTGTTCCTTATTGAAGGAGAACTACATGAAAATGATGTATAGATGGTATATTATGCCAGTCAAAATGGTAAAAATGTACAAAACTGGGACAAGTATATGTTGGAAGTGTAAAGAAAAAGAAGGGACTTTTTACCACATGTGGTGGGAATGCAAAGAGGTGAAAAAATACTGGGAAATGATTTATAATGAACTGAAGAAAATGTTTAAAATGACTTTTGTTAAAAGACCAGAAGCATTTTTATTAGCGATTTTAGGAAAAGATATTCCAAAGACATTAAATAATTTATTTATGTACGCCACAACCGTGGCAAGAGTTTTGATAGCGCAAGGATGGAAGAAAGAAGAATTACCAACAAAGGAACAATGGCAAGAAAAACTGATGAGTTATGCGAGCTGGCAAAATTAACAAAGAAATTGCGTGAAAATGACAATCGGGACTTTAAAGAAGATTGGGATCTATTTACCAACTACTTGAAAAAGCAACAAACAGATTTAGATTAATTGGCAGGATTTGAAGAAACATACACAAATTTATTAATAATTAAGATTTGGAATAATATGAAAACAAAATTTTAAATGGATAATATGCAGAAAAAATATTGAACTAATAAAGCAGTTATGGAAGCTGGGGGAAGTCCTGGGGGGGAGGGGAAAGGGGGGAAATGGTATGAGATTGTATTGTTTGATATTTTGTGTGGAATTTATAGAATCATAGAATCATAGAATCATAGAGTTGGAAGAGACCACAAGGGCCATCCAGTCCAACCCCCTGCCAAGCAGGAAACACCATCAAAGCATTCCTGACAGGTGGCTGTCAAGCCTCTGCTTAAAGACCTCCAAAGAAGGAGACTCCACCACACTCCTTGGCAGCAAATTCCACTGTCGAACAGCTCTTACTGTCAAGAAATTCTTCCTAATGTTTAGGTGGAATCTTCTTTCTTGTAGTTTGAATCCATTGCTCCGTGTCCGCTTCTCTGGAGCAGCAGAAAACAACCTTTCTCCCTCCTCTATATGACATCCTTTTATATATTTGAACATGGCTATCATATCACCCCTTAACCTTCTCTTCTCCAGGCTAAACATACCCAGCTCCCTAAGCCGTTCCTCATAAGGCATCGTTTCCAGGCCTTTGACCATTTTGGTTGCCCTCCTCTGGACACGTTCCAGCTTGTCAATATCCTTCTTGAACTGTGGTGCCCAGAACTGGACACAGTATTCCAGGTGAGGTCTGACCAGAGTGGAATACAGTGGTACTATTACTTCCCTTGATCTAGATGCTATACTCCTATTGATGCAGCCCAGAATTGCATTGGCTTTTTTAGCTGCTGCATTACACTGTTGACTCATGTCAAGTTTGTGGTCTACCAAGACTCCTAGATCCTTTTCACTTGTACTGCTCTCAAGCCAGGTATCACCCATCCTGTATTTGTGCCTTTCATTTTTTTGCCCAAGTGTAGTACTTTACATTTCTCCCTGTTAAAATTCATCCTGTTTGCCTTGGCCCAGTTCTCTAATCTGTTAAGGTCATTTTGAAGTGTGATCCTGTCCTCTGGGGTATTAGCCACCCCTCCCAATTTGGTGTCATCTGCAAACTTGATCAGGATGCCCTCACGCCCATCATCCAAGTCATTGATAAAGATGTTGAATAAGACTGGGCCCAAGACAGAACCCTGTGGCACCCCACTAGTCACTTCTCTCCAGGATGAAGAGGAGCCATTGATGAGCACCCTTTGGGTTCGGTCAGTCAGCCAGTTACAAATCCAATGAATGGTAGCATTGTCTAGCCCGCATTTTACCAGCTTCTTTACAAGAATATCATGGGGCACCTTGTCAAAGGCCTTGCTGAAATCAAGATAGGCTACATCCACAGTGTTCCCTTCGTCTACCAGGCTTGTAATTCTGTCAAAAAATGAGATCAGATTAGTCTGACATGACTTATTTTTCAGAAACCCATGCTGACTTTTAGTGATCACAGCGTTCCTTTCTAGGTGCTCACAGACCGTTTGCTTAATGATCTGCTCTAGAATCTTTCCTGGTATTGATGTCAGGCTGACTGGGCGGTAATTGTTTGGGTCCTCTCTTTTCCCCTTTTTGAAAATAGGGACAACATTTGCCCTCCTCCAGTCTGCTGGGACTTCACCTGTTTTCCAAGAATTCTCAAAGATTACTGCCAGTGGTTCTGAAATCACCTCTGCCAGTTCTTTTAATACTCTGGGATGTAGTTCATCTGGCCCTGGAGACTTGAATACATCTAAACTAGCCAAGTGTGCTTGTACTACCTCCTTACTTATTCTGGGCTGTGTTTCCCCTGCTGAATCATCTGCTCCATATTCTTCAGGTCGGGCATTGTTTTCTTTTTTGGAGAAGACTGAGGCAAAGAAGGTATTGAGGAGTTCTGCCCTTTCTGCGTCCCCTGTTCGCATTTCACCTTCTTCTCCTCTAAGTGACCCCACTGTTTCCTTGTTCTTCCTTTTGCTACGGACATACCCATAAAAACTCTTTTTATTGCTTTTAACCTCTCTAGCAAGCCTGAGTTCATTCTGTGCTTTAGCTTTTCTGACTTTGTCTCTACATGTGCTGGCTATTTGTTTGAATTCCTCTCTGGTGGTTTCCCCCTTTTTCCATTTCTTGTACATATCCCTTTTAAATCTTAACTCAGTTAAAAGTTCATTAGATAGCCACCCTGGCTTCTTTAGGCACCTTCCATGTTTTCGTCTCATTGGTACTGCTTGAAGTTGTGCTTTTAATATCTCCCTTTTAACAAACTCCCATCCATCATGAATTCCCTTCCCTTTTAGTATTACTGACCATGGGATCACACCCAGCATTTCCCTAAGTTTTCTGAAGTCGGCTTTCTTAAAGTCTAGAATTTGAGTCTTAGTATGCTTGGTTGCTCCTTTCTGATGTATAATAAACTCCAGAAGAGCATGATCACTCCCACCTAATGATCCTACCACTTCTACCCCACTAACCAGGTCATCACTATTGGTTAGGACCAGATCTAAAATGGCTGATCCTCTTGTTGCTTCTCCCACTTTCTGGACAATGAAATTGTCTGCAAGGCCAGTGAGGAATCTGTTCGACCTTATGCTCTTGGCTGAGTTTGACATCCAACAAATATCAGGATAGTTGAAATCCCCCATTACTACTATCTCATTTCCTTTTGAATGCTTGGTCATCTGTTCCAGGAAGGCATCATCTATGTCCTCAGTTTGGCTTGGGGATCTATAGTAAACTCCCACCATGAGATCACTGTTATTTTTCTCTCCCTTAATTTTGACCCAGATACTCTCAATTTGGCTTTGAAGTTTTAAATCATGGATCTCTTCACAGGTATACACATCCCTGACATATAACGCCACTCCTCCTCCTTTCCTGTTTGGTCTATTTCTCTTAAATAGATTGTATCCCTCTATTACTACATTCCAATCATGAGACTCATCCCACCAGGTTTCAGTGATGCCTATTATGTCGTATTTAGTTTGCTGTACCAAGAGCTCAAGTTCATCTTGTTTATTTCCCATGCTCTGTGCATTTGTGTACAGACATTGAAAACCATTGATCATTCCCCCTAGTCTCCTACTTAAGGATTTTTTCCTCCCACCACTAGGTCTGTGCGCTGTTTGCTCCATTTGGTCCTTGACTTTTGGATGATCATCTTCAGCATTTGATAGACTCCTACCTTCAGGGCCACTGTCTCCCTCCCCCACATAAGTCAGTTTAAAGCCCTCCTGATGAGGTTTTTGAGATTGTTGGCAAAAACATTCCTCCCAACCCTTGTGAGGTGCAGCCCATCACTTGCCAGAAGTCCATCTTCAAGAAACTGCAGACCGTGATCTAAGAAACCAAACCGTTCCTGCCGGCACCATTTGCGAAGCCAGTTGTTCACTTCTCCTATTTTCCCCTCTCTTCCTGGGCCACGGCGTTCAACTGGGAGGACAGATGAGATGACAATTTGTGCATTTAATTGCTTCAGCTTCCTGCCCAGAGCCTCATAATCACTTTTGATCTTCTGGAGGCTATGGCTTGCGGTGTCATTGGTTCCCACATGGACTAAAAGGAAGGGGTTTTTATCTGTGGGTTTAATTATTCCTTGCAGCCGTTCTGTAACATCATGGATCTTGGCCCCGGGGAGACAGCATACCTCTCGAGACATCTTGTCAGGCCCACAGATCACTGCTTCCGTACCCCTCAGTAGGGAATCCCCTATCACCACTACACGCCTCCTCTTAGGCTTGGTCGGGATTCTTACATGTGCTGTCCCTTCCAAGGTCGCCTGCACATTCCCAGAGGACTGACTATGTTGCTCGTCTTCATATACCTCATCAACTGTGATGAGGGAGAGATCTTCCAATGGAGTCTGTTCTTCATCTTCCAGATTTGAGAGCACTTCAAATCGATTTTGTAGTTCTAAACACTCAGAGCGATCCCTGGGCATTCTACTTCTGTGAGTCACGTTCCTCCATACATCTGGCTCCTGAGTTGGGGAACTGATCTCCTCCTCAGAGATGTGCCCTGTCTCCTGCTTGGTGGAGACAGTGTGCTCTGCTGCATCCAAGAAAAGCTGCAGCTCTTTAATTTTCTGGAGCGTAGATACACGGGCCTGAAGTTGCTGGACCTTGTCTTCGAGTAGGGCAACCAACTTGCAGTTGCTGCAGGTGTAGCTGTCTACGACCTTTGGCAAGAAGACAAACATTGCGCAGGAATTACAGGCGACTACAGTTGTTCCCTCCCCCTTCTGAAGTTGCCGGACCTTGTCTTCTAGTAGGGTAACCAACTTGCACTTGCTGCAGGTGTAGCTGCCTACATCCTTTGGCAAGAAGGCAAACATTGCGCAGGAATTGCAGGCGACTACAGTTGTTCCCTCACCCTCCATCTTGAAGCTTGAAGTCAGGACACTCAAAAAAGAAGCCTAGGTCTCCCCAAGTAAACGTTTGAGACTAGCTCTCCTCTATCAAAAGATAGGTCAAACTGCGCGCGCCGCCAGGCGCGCGCCGCTGCCCTCTAGGCACTGATTAGCTCCGCCCACAGCTAGTCACCAGACAAACACACACACACAAACACAAGCTCAGCTCACCTTGTGCTCCCTCCTCAGTCGCTGCCCTCTAGGCACTGATTAGCTCCGCCCACAGCTAGTCACCAGACAAACACACACACACAAACACAAGCTCAGCTCACCTTGTGCTCCCTCCTCAGTCGCTGCCCTCTAGGCACTGATTAGCTCCGCCCACAGCTAGTCACCAGACAAACACACACACACAAACACAAGCTCAGCTCACCTTGTGCTCCCTCCTCAGTCGCTGCCCTCCAGGCACTGATTAGCTCCGCCCACAGCTAGTCACCAGACAAACACACACACAAACACAAGCTCAGCTCACCTTGTGCTCCCTCCTCAGTCGCTGCCCTCCAGGCACTGATTAGCTCCGCCCACAGCTAGTCACCAGACAAACACACACACACAAACACAAGCTCAGCTCACCTTGTGCTCCCTCCTCAGTCGCTGCCCTCCAGGCACTGATTAGCTCCGCCCACAGCTAGTCACCAGACAAACACACACACACAAACACAAGCTCAGCTCACCTTGTGCTCCCTCCTCAGTCGCTGCCCTCCAGGCACTGATTAGCTCCGCCCACAGCTAGTCACCAGACAAACACACACACACAAACACAAGCTCAGCTCACCTTGTGCTCCCTCCTCAGTCGCTGCCCTCCAGGCACTGATTAGCTCCGCCCACAGCTAGTCACCAGACAAACACACACACACAAACACAAGCTCAGCTCACCTTGTGCTCCCTCCTCAGTCGCTGCCCTCCAGGCACTGATTAGCTCCGCCCACAGCTAGTCACCAGACAAACACACACACACAAACACAAGCTCAGCTCACCTTGTGCTCCCTCCTCAGTCGCTGCCCTCCAGGCACTGATTAGCTCCGCCCACAGCTAGTCACCAGACAAACACACACACACAAACACAAGCTCAGCTCACCTTGTGCTCCCTCCTCAGTCGCTGCCCTCCAGGCACTGATTAGCTCCGCCCACAGCTAGTCACCAGACAAACACACACACACAAACACAAGCTCAGCTCACCTTGTGCTCCCTCCTCAGTCGCTGCCCTCCAGGCACTGATTAGCTCCGCCCTACAAGCTCAGCTCACCTTTTGCCTACTTCCTCAGTCGCTGCCCTCTAGGCACTGATTAGCTCCGCCCACAGCTAGTCACCAGACAAACACACACACACAAACACAAGCTCAGCTCACCTTGTGCTCCCTCCTCAGTCGCTGCCCTCCAGGCACTGATTAGCTCCGCCCACAGCTAGTCACCAGACAAACACACACACACACACAAACACAAGCTCAGCTCACCTTGTGCTCCCTCCTCAGTCGCTGCCCTCCAGGCACTGATTAGCTCCGCCCACAGCTAGTCACCAGACAAACACACACACACAAACACAAGCTCAGCTCACCTTGTGCTCCCTCCTCAGTCGCTGCCCTCCAGGCACTGATTAGCTCCGCCCACAGCTAGTCACCAGACAAACACACACACACAAACACAAGCTCAGCTCACCTTGTGCTCCCTCCTCAGTCGCTGCCCTCCAGGCACTGATTAGCTCCGCCCTACAAGCTCAGCTCACCTTTTGCCTACTTCCTCAGTCGCTGCCCTCTAGGCACTGATTAGCTCCGCCCACAGCTAGTCACCAGACAAACACACACACACAAACACAAGCTCAGCTCACCTTGTGCTCCCTCCTCAGTCGCTGCCCTCCAGGCACTGATTAGCTCCGCCCACAGCTAGTCACCAGACAAACACACACACACAAACACAAGCTCAGCTCACCTTGTGCTCCCTCCTCAGTCGCTGCCCTCCAGGCACTGATTAGCTCCGCCCACAGCTAGTCACCAGACAAACACACACACACAAACACAAGCTCAGCTCACCTTGTGCTCCCTCCTCAGTCGCTGCCCTCCAGGCAATGATTAGCTCCGCCCACAGGTAGTCACCAGACAAACACACACACACAAACACAAGCTCAGCTCACCTTGTGCTCCCTCCTCAGTCGCTGCCCTCCAGGCAATGATTAGCTCCGCCCTACAAGCTCAGCTCACCTTTTGCCTACTTCCTCAGTCGCTGCCCTCTAGGCACTGATTAGCTCCGCCCACAGCTAGTCACCAGACAAACACACACACACAAACACAAGCTCAGCTCACCTTGTGCTCCCTCCTCAGTCGCTGCCCTCCAGGCACTGATTAGCTCCGCCCACAGCTAGTCACCAGACAAACACACACACACACACACACACAAACACAAGCTCAGCTCACCTTGTGCTCCCTCCTCAGTCGCTGCCCTCCAGGCACTGATTAGCTCCGCCCACAGCTAGTCACCAGACAAACACACACACACACACAAACACAAGCTCAGCTCACCTTGTGCTCCCTCCTCAGTCGCTGCCCTCCAGGCACTGATTAGCTCCGCCCACAGCTAGTCACCAGACAAACACACACACACAAACACAAGCTCAGCTCACCTTTTGCCTACTTCCTCAGTCGCTGCCCTCTAGGCACTGATTAGCTCCGCCCACAGCTAGTCACCAGACAAACACACACACACAAACACAAGCTCAGCTCACCTTGTGCTCCCTCCTCAGTCGCTGCCCTCCAGGCACTGATTAGCTCCGCCCACAGCTAGTCACCAGACAAACACACACACACAAACACAAGCTCAGCTCACCTTGTGCTCCCTCCTCAGTCGCTGCCCTCCAGGCACTGATTAGCTCCGCCCACAGCTAGTCACCAGACAAACACACACACACAAACACAAGCTCAGCTCACCTTGTGCTCCCTCCTCAGTCGCTGCCCTCCAGGCACTGATTAGCTCCGCCCACAGCTAGTCACCAGACAAACACACACACACAAACACAAGCTCAGCTCACCTTGTGCTCCCTCCTCAGTCGCTGCCCTCCAGGCAATGATTAGCTCCGCCCACAGCTAGTCACCAGACAAACACACACACACAAACACAAGCTCAGCTCACCTTGTGCTCCCTCCTCAGTCGCTGCCCTCCAGGCAATGATTAGCTCCGCCCTACAAGCTCAGCTCACCTTTTGCCTACTTCCTCAGTCGCTGCCCTCTAGGCACTGATTAGCTCCGCCCACAGCTAGTCACCAGACAAACACACACACACAAACACAAGCTCAGCTCACCTTGTGCTCCCTCCTCAGTCGCTGCCCTCCAGGCACTGATTAGCTCCGCCCACAGCTAGTCACCAGACAAACACACACACACACACACACACAAACACAAGCTCAGCTCACCTTGTGCTCCCTCCTCAGTCGCTGCCCTCCAGGCACTGATTAGCTCCGCCCACAGCTAGTCACCAGACAAACACACACACACAAACACAAGCTCAGCTCACCTTGTGCTCCCTCCTCAGTCGCTGCCCTCCAGGCACTGATTAGCTCCGCCCACAGCTAGTCACCAGACAAACACACACACACAAACACAAGCTCAGCTCACCTTGTGCTCCCTCCTCAGTCGCTGCCCTCCAGGCACTGATTAGCTCCGCCCACAGCTAGTCACCAGACAAACACACACACACAAACACAAGCTCAGCTCACCTTGTGCTCCCTCCTCAGTCGCTGCCCTCCAGGCACTGATTAGCTCCGCCCTACAAGCTCAGCTCACCTTTTGCCTACTTCCTCAGTCGCTGCCCTCTAGGCACTGATTAGCTCCGCCCACAGCTAGTCACCAGACAAACACACACACACAAGCCAGAAACAAACTCTCTCTCACACACAAGCCTTGTGCTCCCTCCTCAGTCGCTGCCCTCCAGGCACTGATTAGCTCCGCCCTACAAGCTCAGCTCACCTTTTGCCTACTTCGTCAGTCGCTGCCCTCTAGGCACTGATTAGCTCCGCCCACAGCTAGTCACCAGACAAACACACACACACAAACACAAGCTCAGCTCACCTTGTGCTCCCTCCTCAGTCGCTGCCCTCCAGGCACTGATTAGCTCCGCCCACAGCTAGTCACCAGACAAACACACACACACAAACACAAGCTCAGCTCACCTTGTGCTCCCTCCTCAGTCGCTGCCCTCCAGGCACTGATTAGCTCCGCCCACAGCTAGTCACCAGACAAACACACACACACAAACACAAGCTCAGCTCACCTTGTGCTCCCTCCTCAGTCGCTGCCCTCCAGGCACTGATTAGCTCCGCCCACAGCTAGTCACCAGACAAACACACACACACAAACACAAGCTCAGCTCACCTTGTGCTCCCTCCTCAGTCGCTGCCCTCCAGGCACTGATTAGCTCCGCCCACAGCTAGTCACCAGACAAACACACACACACAAACACAAGCTCAGCTCACCTTGTGCTCCCTCCTCAGTCGCTGCCCTCCAGGCACTGATTAGCTCCGCCCACAGCTAGTCACCAGACAAACACACACACACAAACACAAGCTCAGCTCACCTTGTGCTCCCTCCTCAGTCGCTGCCCTCCAGGCACTGATTAGCTCCGCCCACAGCTAGTCACCAGACAAACACACACACACAAACACAAGCTCAGCTCACCTTGTGCTCCCTCCTCAGTCGCTGCCCTCCAGGCACTGATTAGCTCCGCCCTACAAGCTCAGCTCACCTTTTGCCTACTTCCTCAGTCGCTGCCCTCTAGGCACTGATTAGCTCCGCCCACAGCTAGTCACCAGACAAACACACACACACAAACACAAGCTCAGCTCACCTTGTGCTCCCTCCTCAGTCGCTGCCCTCCAGGCACTGATTAGCTCCGCCCACAGCTAGTCACCAGACAAACACACACACACACACAAACACAAGCTCAGCTCACCTTGTGCTCCCTCCTCAGTCGCTGCCCTCCAGGCACTGATTAGCTCCGCCCTACAAGCTCAGCTCACCTTTTGCCTACTTCCTCAGTCGCTGCCCTCTAGGCACTGATTAGCTCCGCCCACAGCTAGTCACCAGACAAACACACACACACAAACACAAGCTCAGCTCACCTTGTGCTCCCTCCTCAGTCGCTGCCCTCCAGGCACTGATTAGCTCCGCCCACAGCTAGTCACCAGACAAACACACACACACAAACACAAGCTCAGCTCACCTTGTGCTCCCTCCTCAGTCGCTGCCCTCCAGGCACTGATTAGCTCCGCCCACAGCTAGTCACCAGACAAACACACACACACAAACACAAGCTCAGCTCACCTTGTGCTCCCTCCTCAGTCGCTGCCCTCCAGGCACTGATTAGCTCCGCCCACAGCTAGTCACCAGACAAACACACACACACAAACACAAGCTCAGCTCACCTTGTGCTCCCTCCTCAGTCGCTGCCCTCCAGGCACTGATTAGCTCCGCCCACAGCTAGTCACCAGACAAACACACACACACAAACACAAGCTCAGCTCACCTTGTGCTCCCTCCTCAGTCCCTGCCCTCCAGGCACTGATTAGCTCCGCCCACAGCTAGTCACCAGACAAACACACACACACACACAAACACAAGCTCAGCTCACCTTGTGCTCCCTCCTCAGTCGCTGCCCTCCAGGCACTGATTAGCTCCGCCCACAGCTAGTCACCAGACAAACACACACACACAAACACAAGCTCAGCTCACCTTGTGCTCCCTCCTCAGTCGCTGCCCTCCAGGCACTGATTAGCTCCGCCCACAGCTAGTCACCAGACAAACACACACACACAAACACAAGCTCAGCTCACCTTGTGCTCCCTCCTCAGTCGCTGCCCTCCAGGCACTGATTAGCTCCGCCCACAGCTAGTCACCAGACAAACACACACACACAAACACAAGCTCAGCTCACCTTGTGCTCCCTCCTCAGTCGCTGCCCTCCAGGCACTGATTAGCTCCGCCCTACAAGCTCAGCTCACCTTTTGCCTACTTCCTCAGTCGCTGCCCTCTAGGCACTGATTAGCTCCGCCCACAGCTAGTCACCAGACAAACACACACACACAAGCCAGAAACAAACTCTCTCTCACACACAAGCCTTGTGCTCCCTCCTCAGTCGCTGCCCTCCAGGCACTGATTAGCTCCGCCCTACAAGCTCAGCTCACCTTTTGCCTACTTCCTCAGTCGCTGCCCTCTAGGCACTGATTAGCTCCGCCCACAGCTAGTCACCAGACAAACACACACACACAAACACAAGCTCAGCTCACCTTGTGCTCCCTCCTCAGTCGCTGCCCTCCAGGCACTGATTAGCTCCGCCCACAGCTAGTCACCAGACAAACACACACACACAAACACAAGCTCAGCTCACCTTGTGCTCCCTCCTCAGTCGCTGCCCTCCAGGCACTGATTAGCTCCGCCCACAGCTAGTCACCAGACAAACACACACACACAAACACAAGCTCAGCTCACCTTGTGCTCCCTCCTCAGTCGCTGCCCTCCAGGCACTGATTAGCTCCGCCCACAGCTAGTCACCAGACAAACACACACACACAAACACAAGCTCAGCTCACCTTGTGCTCCCTCCTCAGTCGCTGCCCTCCAGGCACTGATTAGCTCCGCCCACAGCTAGTCACCAGACAAACACACACACACAAACACAAGCTCAGCTCACCTTGTGCTCCCTCCTCAGTCGCTGCCCTCCAGGCACTGATTAGCTCCGCCCACAGCTAGTCACCAGACAAACACACACACACAAACACAAGCTCAGCTCACCTTGTGCTCCCTCCTCAGTCGCTGCCCTCCAGGCACTGATTAGCTCCGCCCACAGCTAGTCACCAGACAAACACACACACACAAACACAAGCTCAGCTCACCTTGTGCTCCCTCCTCAGTCGCTGCCCTCCAGGCACTGATTAGCTCCGCCCTACAAGCTCAGCTCACCTTTTGCCTACTTCCTCAGTCGCTGCCCTCTAGGCACTGATTAGCTCCGCCCACAGCTAGTCACCAGACAAACACACACACACAAACACAAGCTCAGCTCACCTTGTGCTCCCTCCTCAGTCGCTGCCCTCCAGGCACTGATTAGCTCCGCCCACAGCTAGTCACCAGACAAACACACACACACACACAAACACAAGCTCAGCTCACCTTGTGCTCCCTCCTCAGTCGCTGCCCTCCAGGCACTGATTAGCTCCGCCCTACAAGCTCAGCTCACCTTTTGCCTACTTCCTCAGTCGCTGCCCTCTAGGCACTGATTAGCTCCGCCCACAGCTAGTCACCAGACAAACACACACACACAAACACAAGCTCAGCTCACCTTGTGCTCCCTCCTCAGTCGCTGCCCTCCAGGCACTGATTAGCTCCGCCCACAGCTAGTCACCAGACAAACACACACACACAAACACAAGCTCAGCTCACCTTGTGCTCCCTCCTCAGTCGCTGCCCTCCAGGCACTGATTAGCTCCGCCCACAGCTAGTCACCAGACAAACACACACACACAAACACAAGCTCAGCTCACCTTGTGCTCCCTCCTCAGTCGCTGCCCTCCAGGCACTGATTAGCTCCGCCCACAGCTAGTCACCAGACAAACACACACACACAAACACAAGCTCAGCTCACCTTGTGCTCCCTCCTCAGTCGCTGCCCTCCAGGCACTGATTAGCTCCGCCCACAGCTAGTCACCAGACAAACACACACACACAAACACAAGCTCAGCTCACCTTGTGCTCCCTCCTCAGTCCCTGCCCTCCAGGCACTGATTAGCTCCGCCCACAGCTAGTCACCAGACAAACACACACACACACACAAACACAAGCTCAGCTCACCTTGTGCTCCCTCCTCAGTCGCTGCCCTCCAGGCACTGATTAGCTCCGCCCACAGCTAGTCACCAGACAAACACACACACACAAACACAAGCTCAGCTCACCTTGTGCTCCCTCCTCAGTCGCTGCCCTCCAGGCACTGATTAGCTCCGCCCACAGCTAGTCACCAGACAAACACACACACACAAACACAAGCTCAGCTCACCTTGTGCTCCCTCCTCAGTCGCTGCCCTCCAGGCACTGATTAGCTCCGCCCACAGCTAGTCACCAGACAAACACACACACACAAACACAAGCTCAGCTCACCTTGTGCTCCCTCCTCAGTCGCTGCCCTCCAGGCACTGATTAGCTCCGCCCACAGCTAGTCACCAGACAAACACACACACACAAACACAAGCTCAGCTCACCTTGTGCTCCCTCCTCAGTCGCTGCCCTCCAGGCACTGATTAGCTCCGCCCTCAGCTAGTCACCAGACAAACACACACACACAAACACAAGCTCAGCTCACCTTGTGCTCCCTCCTCAGTCGCTGCCCTCCAGGCACTGATTAGCTCCGCCCACAGCTAGTCACCAGACAAACACACACACACAAACACAAGCTCAGCTCACCTTGTGCTCCCTCCTCAGTCGCTGCCCTCCAGGCACTGATTAGCTCCGCCCACAGCTAGTCACCAGACAAACACACACACACAAACACAAGCTCAGCTCACCTTGTGCTCCCTCCTCAGTCGCTGCCCTCCAGGCACTGATTAGCTCCGCCCACAGCTAGTCACCAGACAAACACACACACACAAACACAAGCTTAGCTCACCTTGTGCTCCCTCCTCAGTCGCTGCCCTCCAGGCACTGATTAGCTCCGCCCTACAAGCTCAGCTCACCTTTTGCCTACTTCCTCAGTCGCTGCCCTCTAGGCACTGATTAGCTCCGCCCACAGCTAGTCACCAGACAAACACACACACACAAGCCAGAAACAAACTCTCTCTCACACACAAGCCTTGTGCTCCCTCCTCAGTCGCTGCCCTCTAGGCACTGATTAGCTCCGCCCACAGCTAGTCACCAGACAAACACACACACACAAACACAAGCTCAGCTCACCTTGTGCTCCCTCCTCAGTCGCTGCCCTCCAGGCACTGATTAGCTCCGCCCACAGCTAGTCACCAGACAAACACACACACACAAACACAAGCTCAGCTCACCTTGTGCTCCCTCCTCAGTCGCTGCCCTCCAGGCACTGATTAGCTCCTCCCTACAAGCTCAGCTCACCTTTTGCCTACTTCCTCAGTCGCTGCCCTCTAGGCACTGATTAGCTCCGCCCACAGCTAGTCACCAGACAAACACACACACACAAGCCAGAAACAAACTCTTTCACACACACAAGCCTTGTGCTCCCTCCTCAGTCGCTGCCCTCCAGGCACTGATTAGCTCCGCCCTACAAGCTCAGCTCACCTTTTGCCTACTTCCTCAGTCGCTGCCCTCTAGGCACTGATTAGCTCCGCCCACAGCTAGTCACCAGACAAACACACACACACAAGCCAGAAACAAACTCTCTCACACACACAAGCCTTGTGCTCCCTCCTCAGTCGCTGCCCTCCAGGCACTGAATTTAAAAGTTCTCAATAAAAAATATTTTAAAAAAGAAGGAGGAGGCAATATTAATTTCTCTACTCAGGCCCACCAGGCATCTGAGATGAGCTTGTGCGGCCATTGGGGTCAAACCGCACCCGCCTCTCCTGGCCCTGACATAACATAAGATAGGATGGTGGGGGGGGGGACCTTTCTCACCCCAAGGACTGGATTCCCATCTGGGCCACCACCTACATGTGGGTGGTGGGTGAGGCTGGAGGCAAAAGTGGGCGCAGCAAAGAGTGTGGATTTCACCTTTCTGCCTTTCTGCTTTCTCCGCCTCGCTCTGTATCCTCCCATCCATGGTCAGGGTTCAAGGACACACAGCAGCCAGCTGGAAACAGAGCAAGGGGGTGAGGGGTGCAGTCAGTCGGGGCTTAGAGGGGGCCTGGAGGACTATCCCTGGTAGATGATGTCAGGCATGGGAAACTCATACCCTCCAACGTTCCTCAGATGAAAAGAGGGGCATTTCTCATTCACCCCAAGTGACCCTCCTCGACTCCCCCACCCCACCCACAGGGTGAGAAGGAAAGGAGGCAGGGTTTTCCTGGGTGGCCTGCCCAACTTACCCCCATAAAGCCATGCAAGGTCCAAGTGATGCAAGCAGGCCAGGAGAAGGAGCCAGAGGAGCTTGTCCAGAAAAGACTCAGGAGGGAGAACAAAAGCTCCCTGGCCTCTAGTTTCGTGGCCTGTTAAGTGAGAATATGTTGCAGATCTCTGGAAAGATGCGGTAACATTATTGCTTATTTCAAACCAAAATCCTGAGTCTGTTCTCTTTATTTTGTGGGGAGTGGGTAGAAATGATTTTAACCCATGTCAATAATTGTTCTTCCATGGCAGATATGATGGGTGACCCTGACTTCAGAATAAGCCCGAATTCCATGCCCTTTCTCCACAAAGAGAGCTTGAAAACAGCCTCTGAAATAGAAAATGATCTATGTAAACATGCAAATGCTTTGCACTAAAGCCCTGTAAATTTTTAATACAACTTCTTAAAGATTTAATGCTAAAACTGAGATATATTTAAACAAAGCTTTTGTATGGTAAAGGACAATCCATGTAGATCCAGCTCATTTTAAAGTAAAATTGGCATTGGCTAACACATCAACATCTAAATTTCCTTTCTACTATTTAATATTTCTCAGACTAACCCTTTCAAGCAGAAAGCTATTTGACATGGCAAATGTATTCCAACCTCAGATATATATATATATATATATATATATATATATATATATATATATATATATATATATATATATACACACACATACATACATACATATACATATACACACACACCTCAGATATACATATATATATGGGCTTTGTCTCAGTGATGCTCTGCTTATTTGTTATTAGGGAGTCTGGTGGAGGAAGCCAAATTGTTCTGTCGCTTACTCTGGGACAAAGCAAGCATCTGAATTTTCTAATTTCAACTTTGAATTTAAAAATCTATTTTTTAAAATATGCATGTTTGTTTACCTCTCTTTATCCCTTTGATTTTGCAATCCTTTTATACCTTACCAACCACAGAGCCTAGGGCTTGCCGATCAGAAGGTCGGCGGTTCGAATCCCCAAGACGGGGTGAGCTCCTGTTGCTCGGTCCCAGCTCCTGCCAACCTAGCAGTTCAAAAGCACATCAAAGTGCAAGTAGATAAATAGGTACCGCTCCAGCGGGAAGGTAAACAGTGTTTCCGTGAGCTGCTCTGGTTTTGCCAGAAGCAGCTTAGACATGACCCGGAAGCTGTCTGCGGACAAACGCCATCTCCCTTGGCCTATAGAGCGATATGAGCGTGCAAACCCAGAGTCGTCTGCGACTGGACCTAACGGTCAGGGGTACCTTTACTTTTACCTTTAAGTACCATGGCTAACTATCAAATGCAGCCATACCTTGGATCCTGAATGCCTTGCGAGTCGAACGCTTTGGCTCCCGAACACCCCAAACCTAGAAGTGAGTGTTCTGGCAAATGTTTTTTGGAACCTGAACGTCCAACACAGCTGTTGCGTGCCTTGGTTTCCAAACATTTTGGAAGTCGAACAGACTTCCAGAATGGATTCCGTTCGACTTCTGAGTTACCACTGTACTAAATATTGCTGGATGTGCTCCATCAGGCATTTTCAGATTTGGTATATCAGTGTTGATAAAGTTCTCTAGAAGCTTAGTAGGGTTCCTAAGTGAGAATGTCAGCGGTGGTGGGCTCCTTCCCTAGAAGACAGTTTGTTGGATGCTGCTGCTTTTCTTTGGCAATGCATGGGCATGATGGGGTGTCTTTGGTTCACAATGAGTGATGGGGACACCCAAAGGTGCCCCATGTTTATTGAGTGTGCATCCTAGAACATACATAAGAATCATATGCAATTTGGAAGACAAACTGTGATTTTGCTTGAGCTACCAATACTGTCAAATACTGAATTCCACTGAATGCCAAATATCAAATAATAAAATCAAATGTCACTGGGTATTAATTGAAAACATCATAAGATATTGGGTGAATATGGAAGGCTAATGGCTGATGCCCTTGCTTCCTTCACACTGCTCACAGACTTGTTTCTTAGGCAAATTCAGTTTCTGCAGCAGACCTCCAAAGTTAGTTTTATGCTGAATGTCAGGGACATGACTGAACCAAGCGTAGGGGAAGAGTCGGGCTCAGAAAATGAACAGAGAGAGACAGAGAGCTCGCTGCCAGAGCTGGGGAGGAGAAGCCAGTCACAGACACAGATAACTCCCAAGAAGGGGGAGAGTTAGAAGGCAGTCAGAGGATTGCTAGGCAACCAGCAGAGACAGTGAATGGGAAGTTCGTCTAGTGCAGTGATGGCGAACCTATGACACGCGTGTCAGCACTGACACGCATAACCATTTTCGATGGCACGCAGCCGCATGCAGCCGCATACAGAGAAGTATGGGGCCGCATGCCGAGAAGGACATTTCATCCTCGGCTACTGCATGGCCAGGTGCAGTAGCCGAGGATGAAACATTTGCTGTAGTGTAGACACTCTGTGCCGGAGGTCTGTAGGCCAAAACAACAGAGCTCTGGCACAGAGTGTCTAGTTCTGGGACTTTCGGTTAGGCCGTTAGGGGATCTTTGACCTCACTTCCGGCCGGCGGAGCAGGGAGCAGCGGAATGCCGCAGGGGATGCATCTCTGGGGGCCTTGTGATCGCCATTACCACCAATCACATAACCACAGCAACCACCATCCAATCTACTGTTCTGGGGTGTTGTTGATTTCTAATTTTTGGTTTATTAAATACAGTTATATATTACAATTATACATTTTTGTTATTTAAACTATAAATATCGTGAAATTGTGATTTTTTTCTCGAAGTGACACACCACCCAAGTTATGCTTGGATTTTTGGCGAATTTTGACACACCAAGCTCAAAAGGTTGCCCATCACTGGTCTAGTGGAAACGGGGGGGGGGAGTCCACCCTCTCAGTCTCCATTCTCGGTGATTGGAAAAGTTCAGAATGCAATGGAAGGGCAAGGGGGCAGGACTCTGGCATCCTTCCTGCTGTGAGAGGGGCGGAGATTCAGACTGACTAACTCCTTCAATGAGAGCAGTCTAGAAGCCGCGCTCTGGATGTGTTTTTGTAAATAAACGTACCATAAAACTTCCGGAGAGTCATTAATTCTTATCGATGCTTTCTTGCTTGCCTGAGATCATTACACTGAATTTTTGTCAGAGAACAATTTTGGGGCAAAAACCACCCGCTTTATTTAAATGGAAACAAAATTTTCTTGTTAAATAAAAAAAAGCCTTACATTTAATTCTACTCCTCTTCTCACTGTCTCGTCTGTTTTGCACCGTGTGCTCCCAGGTATGTAGTGAAATTTCTGATACCATTGTGCAAGACATCTAATTTGGCTACAGTTTGTGAGCCTCACATTTATCTGTGCATTCAAACACCTCTCAATATTCAGAGATGGATTCCCCTGCTTATCTAAGTGCATCATGGGATGTGTACGGGATGCTTTCATTTACCCTTTCACTTCACGCCACACAGTTTGTGGCCCTTTGCCCCCTGGAAATCAGGGGAAGGAGTGCATTTTGTGGGGTCAGATATGCACAGAGATATCTGTGAAACCCCCCTTGTGAAACCGCCTTGTTCATCTCTGAATACTTCTTAATAGTTCCATGATCTCTGCTGAGCATTTCATACCCCCTGTCAATATATTTCTCCTCCCCCGACTGCAAAGCCTCGAGTTCTGAAATTTAAAGATAGTATGTTCAGTAGAAACTGTGTACTTAATATCAAATTTTATTACACTCAGCTCTTTGGATTAGATGCAGATTTGTAATGACGACACTAGTTTAGAAAAGTGTGTATTAAAAATTAAGCAGCCCAACAACACCTCTATCAACCACCTTATTCCTTGATTTTGCATAGTTGTTTTCAAAACCAACAGCCAAGTTAATTTGATACCCCATGACAGAGATCCAAAGAGGGTTTTTGATACATCTCTCTGATCTGAAAGTGTGTTGCCTTATCTGTTTTCTTTTGCTGCCCAAGAGATCTGTAGCTGTATCAGCGAACAGCCAGGCTACCTTCCTTATCCAAATTTCTATCTAAACTTTCTCATGTCAGCTAAAGGGCTTTATATCATCTCTTCTGCTACCTACACACACACACACACACACACACACACACACACAGAGAGAGAGAGAGAGAGAGAGAGAGAGAGAGAGAGAGAGAGAGAGATTTCTCCATCTCCTTCTGCTTTCCTGGTTATCTCCCCACCCTTATCCTGACATTTTAAATCTGTGCTCATTGTAGCAATTCACCAGAGGTTACAATATCAGCTAACAACTACTATCAGCTACCTGCCATACTGCCGGCTAGCAGTTGCAGGAGAAGAAAAAACTATGCAGAGGTTGCTAACCAAGGCCCAGTTCCTACTTGAAGCTTCCTGTCTGGGTGTGGGTACAGTCGAACCTCTACTTACCACTGCCTCTTCTTACGGTCGTTCTAAGTCACGAACACGGCAAACCTGGAAGTAACTGGCGGGTTTGCCGCCATTCGCACAGGTGCAGAAGCGGGCAATTGCCGCCTGCACCTGTGCACAATGGCGCCTCTCCCAGTGACCCGTTTTGACCTCCGGACGGACCTCCGGAACGGATTATGGTCACAAATAGAGTTTCCACTGTATTCTCTTTTAGATGCCCATGGTTGGTGGACTAATCTAATTATGATATATGGATGCTTATTCTAAAGACATCCACACTATGGCAGAGCAAAGTGACGCCTTTGATGGAATCTGACTGCTCAGTATCCTCCCCTCTTTCTCAGGGAGCCCATTTGGGACATAGCATGCTTCAAGGTTGAAGACTAGCTCTATTCCCACTCCTGTCTTCAAGGGAGCCAGAAAACAACCACTGTAAAAAGGGTTTGGGGAGGAATTTGTTGGACTCCCTTTTCTGTTTCCTGAAAAGCTTTCAATGGAGCAACATAACCATCTAAAGCTAGGATCCAAAGAAACACAATTCCGCGCTTCCAAGGGAAGTGTGGACATCTCTCCTGAAGAGCAGCTCTTTATTTATCCCATATGCGAAAGCTTTTTTGTAAATGGAGATTCAGAGGCAGTATGTGAAATGGCATAAGGTTCCATCGTTCAAAAGAAAAAAAAGTCAAAAATTACAGCAGGTACACTCAATTCCTGGACACACCAACCACAGCGATGTGGATCTGACTAGCTTCTCCCCCTCCTTTCCCCTCTGATATCCAAAAATGATCTGGAATCCCCTTTTTCAGGCTACAGGCCTTCCTCTCCTCTTCCACAATTGCTTAACTAGATAAGTTTTTATATGCAACATATACAGCAAGTGCAAATGCCATTTTCGTAAAGGTCACTTCAGTTTTGGAAATGTTTTCCCTAAGAACAATGTATTTTGAACCATGGAGTCCAGAAGCAATTTTAAGCACCACTAGCAACTTGGCGGGGGTGGGGTGGGGGTGGGGAGAGATTCCAGCCATTCACTGGAAGAGAGGGTCAAGCAGTTCTGGCAGCAAGCTGACTGCCTGTTGAGTGAAATGAGTTGTGAGGATGTTTGCATTTTATTATGTTTTACCCTCCCTCCTTCCCTTAGTTAGGTGGATACATTTTAGGTTCAGGTGAAAAAGAAGATCAGAACACTTTACAAAATGATTGCAAGTCTTCTGCTGTGAGGGAACGTTCCCCCATGTAGTTGGAATATATCAAATTAATAAATCCCTATGAAACTAATAATCTCACATTTACTGTGGAGTTGTATGTGACAGATGTTTTTATCTTTTCATTCCTATGAGCCACTAACGTTGTTTTATATTCCAGATGTATGTCCTTGCTCTCCCAAAACTGCCACACTCTGCACGACACAGTTAAGCAATAAATTTACAAAAATATAGTCTTCTGAAGTTCCTGCTTGTTTCATAATCCTTCTTCCATATCTTTAGTTGCTCTAAAATATATTGAGCTGTCAGTGTGGGGGTCAGGAGACGAGAACACTTTGTAGTTTTCCGCAAGTGCCTTTTGTTTAACTTAGAAAATAAGGGATGGTGTCAAGGGAGTGATGAACTCAAGGTAATGGAGAGCCACAGAGGCAT
Source organism: Darevskia mixta (assembly GCA_034641385.1). Classification (NCBI taxonomy): domain Eukaryota; kingdom Metazoa; phylum Chordata; class Lepidosauria; order Squamata; family Lacertidae; genus Darevskia; species Darevskia mixta. The sequence goes on along the minus strand of JAWWNH010000040.1, from coordinate 2,411,745 downwards.
AAAAATGGTAAACACTGTGTAACGCTGCCCTTCCTTCTCACATAAATGCAGCATCTCAGTGTATGTTTACTCCAGTCACCCACTAATGAACCATGTTTATTAAAACATATAAAGAACAGGAAGTAACTACTCTCAAGGGCTGGGTAGTAAAAATCAGCTGGTGGCTTCCTTATGAACTGTATTATAAAATCATCCAGTTTACAACCTTGAAATGTGGTGCACTTTATCTGACCCTGGATTACTGTCAGTTAGTTTTAACTTCATTTAACATTTTACTTTTACCTGTGTGAAGGATAGGAAACTTCATGGGGTTTTCTTCAATTCTGCATGCACAAAATAGAGTCATCCTTTCAAAATACGTGTTGTTGTTTTTTAAATGTAGAAAGAAAAGTCCACATAATATAAAGTGCAATTTTTTAAGGAAGAAAGGTGCATATAATCAGAAAAGGCATTGCAACAATCCCAGAAATGACTGGGATGCTTTATTTTTACCAAAAACAAAAACAAAACAACCACTCTACGTGGTGTGGGACAAATACAAAAACCTGCTGGAGCAAAAAATGCCCCGGTGGCTATCGCCTCTAGAGGTGATTTCGTTAAAGAAAAAGAATATGAGGAAAAACTTGACAACATATAAAGAACCCCTGGAGGAGGAAGAAGGCCAGTTAAAATTGAAAAAAACTGAGGAAATTAGACTTAACTGATTTGTTACAATTCCATCAATTGAATGATATACAGTCATACCTCGTGTTGCATATGCTCCGTGTTGCGTACATTCGGGATAAGAACAGAGGCGACCTGGAAGTCCTCCGCGGAGCACTCGCAACGCGTGGGTGCGCGCAGGTGTGCAGAAGCGTTCTGAGCAGTTCGCACATGCGCAGAAGTGCAAAAAAAGCGAACTTCCGGGTTTTTTGTTTTTTCCCTCATGAGTTCATGTTACGCACGCCCAGGTTACGCAGCGCGACCCCGGAACGGATCGCGTGCGTAACCCGGGGTTCCACTGTATTTAAATTAGATAAAAGAAAAGGGGTTGCCACTGAAATATCAAAATTTGAGAAAGACTTACTACAAAGCAAGGATAAACTACTTTCCAAAAGTTATAGGCTCCTGTTGGATTGGGAGGTTATGGAGGAGGAGGTTAAATCAGTGATGATCCAGTGGTCTAGAGATTTTGGCTATAACATACAGATGGCATCTTGGACTTGAAGTTCACAGCTTGCTATACTTTAAAAGAAAACTACATGAAGATGTTTTATCGATGGTACATTACACCAAGCAATCTGGCAAAAATGTATAAAACTAGCTCAAACCTTTGTTGGAGATGTAAAGAATCTGAGGGAACAATGTACCACATGTGGTGGAAATGTAATAAGATAAAAAACATTTGGGGAAAAAATTATAATGAGCTAAGAAAATGTTCAAACTAACTAACTAAAAACCAGAAGCCTTTCTTGTAGGCATCATAGCTGCAGACATCCCAAAGGTAAAGAGAAAGGTATTCATGTGTGCAACTACTGCCATGAGAATGTTAATAGCTAAAGTGTGGAATGGAGAGAAAATACCAACTAAAATGGAGTGGCAGACAAAATTATTTGAATATGTAGAATTGGCAAAGATGACAGGAAAAATTAGGAATCAGACAAACCCAAAGCTCAGCAAAGAATGGGAATTATTCAGATTCTATTTAAAAGAACATTGTTCTCATATGAAATCTCTGACATGCTTTGATTAATTTCTGCAATGTTATATGCTACAAAGATTATGATGAATTTATGATAAGCTAAAGGATATATAAATATTCAGTCAACAAGAAAACGTAGGACCTATACTGAAGATAACGGAAGTCTTAACATATGGAAAAAATGTATTTTACAAGTTACTTTTTTGTTGTATTTGATGCGATATGTTTTTTTCTTTTTTTCTGTTTGTGGTGAAGGGACTTAATATGTAAAATAATAAAGATTAAAATGCAAAAAAAAAAAACAAAAAACAAAAAAGGGGAGCATTTTTCCCTCTGCAAAGGAAGAGGTTTGAATTCAGACTGCTTCCTCTCTGAATGGGCTTCAAAGGCACCCCTTGAAGGTTTGCTCCCAGCACAATCAGCTGATCGGTGCAGAAAGTGTGTCTTCAGAGGAGGTGTCAAGGTGGTTTACCAGGTGGGCAGTTCCGCCTCTTCTGTCTGTATTGGCCCACATGGTGGGGAGTTAGGCTGGATCTAATTCCTCAGCCCTGGTTGTTGGGAACCAGAAACCTCAAAGTCTGCATGCAGACTCAAGGAATATATGTGTCCTCAGACCTTCTTCCTACACAATATAACAGCAAGCATATGCAACATTGGCCCTTGTGCTTGGGAGGCAGCTTGAAGCTTCTCGTTTGCCCACATCCAGTATAAACAGCAAGATGATATTATTCTGCTTTTGTGTGGCCCACAGATATGCTGGTCCTCTGCTTAACTTTCAGCACCAGAACACACCTAAACCTAAAATTTATTCACCTACCGGTAATGAAGGGAAAGAAGGGAGGGTCCAAAAATGGAGATACCCAAAAGCAGGGTTTCCCAAACATGGGTGTACAGCTGTTTTTGGACTACAATTCCCACCCCTAGCTAGTAGTTTGGGAAACCTCTAAAAAATCTAAAGCTCTAGTATATATGGAGAACATTTCAGCATGAAGTATGCTGAGTTGTTGAAAGTTATTCTTATTTTAGAAATGAACAGTGCTATTTTTCTGGAAACTCACCATGAATGCCTCCCTTGTTCTCTTATAATGGCAATGGCGCCCACCTGTGAGGTGCCAGAACTGAGTTCCAGCGAGTTCCGGCTGAAAAAAAATGCCCTGAAAATGAGCATGGCACACTGAGAGGATAGAAGTATCCTAAGGAGCCATGTAGAGATAAGCACACAGAAGACCAAAAGACGACAGAAGAACCCATGAAGCATTCTTGGACAAATTTTGGGTTCCAGTGTCCCAGAACCTCCACATCCATGCCAGTTCCCTGGTAGGAATGGCTGCTTTGCCTCTCAGTGATTCATCACATAGCCAAGCCAGATTGGTGATGCAGCCATATTGCACCATCCCTTTTACTACATGATTCCTGACTAGGAGAATTCAGCCCTGTGACTAACTGGGGATGGAGGAAGAATAAGCAGCCAGAAAGGGAAGTGGAGCAGCAGCAACCACACAGTAGTAAGTGGCACCAAACAGAATATAAAGAAGGGAAATTGTCCTCTGGTCATCAGTGTGTTCTGGAAATTGTTCCATGACATCAAGAATCATGTGATTGTATTCAACATTGGTCAAATGCAGAGTGTTTATGTTTACTTTTCACTAGGACAGGGCTGAAGTATCTCAGGAAAAAATATTCTGAAACACTCACTATGAATTTCCCCTCAGAATTGCTGCCCCCCCCCCCCGCGCTCCAATTTCTGGAATAACCCTCCCAGTTTCTCTGCTCATAGAGAAGGTCCACTTCCCCTCAGAGAATATTTGGTGCAGAAAGATACACACCCCGATATTTTCGTTAGGAGTCACTAAGAGCATCTTTGTCCACTAAAGGTGGTGCGTGGTCCATTTGGGATGTGTGTCGAGAGGCGAGATTCTCTCAGGGAGGCAAAGCAACAGGAGCAAAAGCCAGGGCAATGAGCGAAAAGAAATCCATCACATGTACAAGGCTCCATTATATGGCATGATCACAGAGTCTGGGTGCTATGTGAAATTCTCAAAACACAATACGCATAGATGTAAAGCCTCATTTTCACATTATTATTATTATTATTATTATTATTATTATTATTATTATTAAATATATATATATATATATTATGCACTTCAGAAAATAGAATAGTTCACTTGTATGATTTTTTGACAAAGTACAGAATCCCAAACAGCTTTTTCCACATATAAGACTTACTATGACTGCCAAAAGATGGGCTATTCTACTTGTAGCACATGTGATCAGAAAAGCTACTACAATGTTTGTTGTAGAAAGCTGGGGAATCTTGAGAGGTCATTTTCACTTATTCCTAGAAACTTTAAAACTGAAAAATTGAAAGTGTCTATATTACTAAGATTGTTTTCAGCTGAAACAAGACTTCCTCTTATTCAGAAACAATATTAACACTTTTAAACTATTCAGTGTGTCTCTCTATATTTGTATTCAGACTACTTTTGAAATACTCCTGTTGACTGCCCAATGTGGAAAGGGTGTGAGGATTGCAGTTCCACTTTACATTTTCTTAGTTTCAGTCCTTCCAAAAGATGAATCAAGCACTTATTTTGAGAGATATCACAATCCTTTGGAAAGAAATAGCTTAAAGATGAAGAGGGGAATGTGTGAAACTGATAAGAAGACTCTCAAAAATGGAATTAAAAGGTTGTAGGAAGAAACCTGGAAAGGCACAAAGACAGAAATGCACCCCCTCCTCGCAAACACAGTGAGCATCTTTGTCCACCCGAGGGGTGGTGTGTTCATGCGCTGGGTGTGTGGAGAGGACAGATTCTCTCCTGGAGGCAAACCTGGCCGAGTGAGCAAAAAGTACAGAGGCCAGGTCTGCAAGCGAGGTCTTTGGGCCAGCCCAGTGCTAGGAGCGTTTGTGGATTTTATCTGAGGGGGAAGAAAACAACTTTTATGAAATACATATAGCAAATCCAGGGGATAAGGATTTCACATTTAAGTGGCATTTCAAGTTTACAAAGCACAATTAAACTTGGCTGTTGGGATATGCTTTCTAAATGGCAATTCATATGGGGTCTGAGTTTCAGTTGCCACGTATTCTCGTTTTCAGTGCTTATAAAATATTTTTCTTTTCTCAGAATCTGAAGTGGAGTGTTAAGACTTCCTCTCCTGCCATTGTTCACCGCTGAAGGAGAAGGTTATTTGTTTTGCTAAGATAAGGTTTTCCCAAACATCTAGTTTCTTTAAAAAAAATTAAAAAATGTAGTAAAACAGATGATGTTTTCTCTCTTTTTCTAGTTATCTGTTATTTTGTAAAGAAACAGAAATGTTATCTTGCTTCCTGGATGAATTATATTTTTGTTTGAAGAAGAGCTGCACAAATCTTTGAGATATAACATAAAGGTTGGCTAAACAGGTTCAGATAGGTGCTGGGCAATGCAAAAAGCTCATGCGGTGATCTTGCCCTTGGGCTGCTCTCCTGGGCACCCTCCTTGAACACAGGGGAGCTCATGCTAGACTCAAGATGCCTTGGATTTCACTGCACATCATACATACCTAAAGATCTCAGTGAGACTTAACATGCTCCTTGAGTCAGGATTGCAACAAATAATGCTTAGAAGACAGACATATTGCTTGGACAATAATCGCACCACCCAGGTGTATTTTTAATTGGTATCTCTGAAACTATTTGCAGATCTCATAACAACTGCTGTTCTGTGAGACCCTGTGGCCAATGGTAGAGCATAATCTTTTCATGAATCCCTGCTATCTACTGTTCAAAAGGATCACAGGTTTGGAAAGACCCTTTTTGTATTCCAATTTTGTTTCCCAGGATGTTGGTCTTCATCAGGCAGATGGTGAGGCCGAACTCCCTGCAGACTTGGGCATAACAAAACTGTAACATTGGTTTTATCATTTGGATTTTTGCTGTTTGGGGGAATGGTCACTTGCCTAAGGCCATCCAGAGTTAGTGGTGGAGAAGAGATTTGATCCAGAGACTTCCTGGCTCAGAGCTCATGCTCTTAGCACCTGCGCTGCTCTGGTGCTTTGGCTCATAAGCTGCAAGATCAGGGTAAGACAAGGGTGTGTGAAGCTCTCATCTTCTTGTGGCTCAGGGATTTTCTTGCTAATCCACCTCTGCTTATTGCCAACGGTGCCTGTGGCACTTTCTCCCCTAATTATAGCTCATTAAAAGAAATCACCACTGATTTTTTACAGAATTTTCCTTGATTAAAAACAAGTGTAAGACACTCCTGATATGCTTCCTGGTGCTAAGTGATTTTCTGCTATATAATCAGCTTCCAGATTTTCCATTGTTCAATCTAAATCACTTTCTTTGTGTACATGCTCCTGGCTGCTTATTGCAAGGGTAATATGAGATTTGTGATCCAATGCGTCAATGATCTGCTCACCATAAATAGAATTGTGAAAATGTTCACATTCCTGAACAGATGTAAGTAGTTCTTCCCTATTAAAAGTATATGTTTGAAATCCATCAGCGTAATTCAGCTGTGCCACAATATGCCCCTAGATGTAATTGTCAAGAATGCGTATCACTCAATGGCTCTTCTCTGGAAGGTTCAGCACTTGAGGATCCACAGTATTAGGTTCTGTCTTGCCTTGTGAAGGAAGAATTTGATGTGGAGAACACATTCAAAGGTGTGATTTTCCCATGTGCATGGCAAGCTGCTCTAGGTTACATTATGTGAGCTTGTTGCACATGCGAATTAGCTGTTTCCATGGTATTCAGTGAAAGCCTTCTAAGAAGTGGCAAGTCAAGTGTTCGCCAGGTTAGTTTTATGTCTTGGAACTTGAGGTTTAGGGTAGTTGATATGCTCTCTCTCTAAACCCTGGAACCTACCATAAAATAATAATCACATGATTTGTTATGTATTCCTAATGGACCTGCAGATAAAATGCTAGATGTGCAAGCTGCAATTTCCCATTTTCAATACAGGCAGGATTGTTGCAAATATTGTTAAGAATAGATAATGTATATTGAATTGGAATAAGTTCTAGTATGTGGGGGGTGGGGAACTTCTGGCCCTCAGGCCAAACTTGGCCTGGCTTAGGGCCTAATTTGACCTGCAAAACGATTTCCCCCAAACCAAAGCCACCTGAGCCACATCTGACGTCACATGTGATGTCCGCTATGGGGCAGGTAGAGAGACAGCTGGGTCAGCTGGGCCACCGAGTTCCCAGGTGGAGCCAATCCCTACAGAAAGCAGGGCAGATGTCAACTGCTACACCATGATAGGTAGGTAGCCGTGTTGGTCTGCCATAGTCAAAACAAAATAATAATAATAAAAAATTCATTCCAGTAGCAGCTTAGAGACCAACTAAGTTTGTTCTTGGTATGAGCTTTCGTGTGCATGCACACTTCTTCAGATACACTGAAACAGAAGTCACCAGACCCTTATATATAGTGAGAGGGTGGGAGGGGTATTACTCAGAAGGGTGGTGGGAATTGGTGATAGTGGTAAACCTATTGATGACTGTTAACGACTGCAATTAGTCTTACAGGAAAAAGCAAGGGGTGAGAAGGTTAAAAATAGCTTTGTCATGTATAATGAGATAAGAATCCAATGTCTTTGTTCAGACCAGGTCTCTCCATGGTTTTAAGTTTGGTAATGAGTTGCAATTCAGCAACTTCTCTTTCCAGTATATTTCTGAAATTCCTTTGCAATAAGACAGCTACTTTGAGATCTTGTATAGAATGTCCTGGGAGATTAAAGTGTTCTCCTACTGGTTTCTCTGTCTTGTGATTCCTGATGTCAGATTTATGTCCATTTATCCTTTGGCGTAGAGTTTGGCCTGTTTGTCCAATATAGAGAGCTGAAGGGCACTGTTGGCATTTGATGGCATACACAATGTTAGACGATGAGCAATTAAATAGTCCTGAGATGGTATGTTTGATGTTGTTGGGGCCAGTAATGGTATTGTCCGGGTGTATGTGGCAGCAAAGTTGGCATCTGGGTTTATTGCAGGCTCTGGTGCCAGTGTCCATGTTAAGTCTGGTTGTAGTATTATTGTGGGTGAGGAGTTGTTTAAGATTGGGTGGCTGTCTGTAGGCGATGAAAGGTCTTCCTCCCAGAGCTTGAGAAAGAGAACTGTCATTGTCTAGCAGAGGTTGTAGATCTCTGATGATGTGTTGCACTGTTTTAACTTGGGAGCTGTATGTGATTACTAGTGGTGTTCTGCTATTTTCTTTTTTGGGTCTGTCTTGCAGCAAGTTCTCTCTGGGTATCAGTCTGGCTCTGTTGATCTGTTGTTTAACATAATCCAGTGGGTATTTTAGTTCTTAAAAGTTTTGCTGTAGATCTCTTAGGTGAGAGTCTCTGTCTGTAGATTTGGAACAGATGCAGCTGTAACATAGGGCCTGGCTGTATACAATGGATTGTTTGGTATGTTTGGGATGGTAGCTCCTTTCAGCATGGCTCTCCTTTCAGCATGGTTTAGATTTTGTTGTAAGCAATGGTGTTTTCTGGTCACATCTGTTTGGATTCTGTGGCGGAAGCAATCGATGTACAGATCAAGTGTGGTATTGCGTCCATCACGAGGGGTCCATGTGGAGTCCCTTTTTGTGTAACATTTTTTCGGTGGTTCCCCAGTAGGTTGAGAGATGTTATGTTGTGAAGATGTTGTTTGTTCTGCTTTGTCTTGTTGTTGTGTTTAAGGTAGATAGCCGTGTTGGTCTGTCATAGTCAAAACAAAATAAAATAAAAAAAATTTCCTTCCAGTAGCACCTTAGAGACCAACTAAGTTTGTTCTTGGTATGAGCTTTCGTGTGCATGCACACTTCTTCAGATACACTGAAACAGATACACTGAAACATCAGGGTCTGGTGACTTCTGTTTCAGTGTATCTGAAGAAGTGTGCATGCACACGAAAGCTCATACCAAGAACAAACTTAGTTGGTCTCTAAGGTGCTACTGGAAGGAATTTTTGTTGTTGTTGTTGTTGTTGTGTGTGTTGAAAATACTCCTTCAGGCGTAAACAGCGGCAAAATGCTTCCAAGTCCCCACAGAACTGAATCATATGTGGGGAAGGAATTTTTTTATTTCTATTTTGTTTTTGCTACACCATGAGTTCGGCTCTGCTGCCTCGGCAGTGTGTCTGTGTTCTCCGTGGGAAATTCATTGGCACAGCTGATCCAGGCAAGCAGTAGCTTTGCCAGCCCTGAACTCAGCAAACTCTTGCTCTGCAGCTCCCAAGCACCTGACAACCAGTGCTGTGCGAGGAACTTTGACAGATGGGTGAGACAACCCACCTGTCAATCATCTGATATCATAATGACATCCAGTGATCGAAGAGTGGATTGTCACACTCACCTACTAAAGTTGGTGCACAGTATTGGTGTCAGATAATGAACTGGCCCACTGGGCCCAAGAAATCCCCCTGTCCTGTTTTAGAGCATTCAGACATTTCTGAGAGCCTCTGTGGTATGGTGGTTTGAATCTTTAACAAAGGCTCTGTCAAGTACAATACTTCCCCTCTCCCTTCTGGTAGCTCACCAATAAGAATTAATGAGCATCTTCTGTTCTTTTGTTCAAGGCTTGATGGCTGTCACCAATGGAAGCAATATCCCTAAAAAAGATAAATATGATGACAAATTGGCCAACATATAGAGAGCTCCTAGTGGAAGTGGAAAATCAACTGAAATTAAGAAAATTTGACGAAATAAGAGAATAGGTATCAGACTGGCTACAATATTTTCAATTAAATGAGACATTTAAAGAAGACCAATACAATACAATATCTAGATTTCAAAGAGAAATTGTAGAGGACAATACCAAACTATTGAAGAAAATGTATATTTTGTTGCTAGAATGGGAAAGAAAGGATGAAGAGGTGTGATGATGTGTGATGATAAAGTGGGTGAGAGATCTGGGACATAATATCCAAATGAGTGATTGGGAAAAACTTTGGAAGGTGGATCTGAAATTTAGTGCATGTACAACACTGAAAGAGAACTTCATGAAAATGATGTATTGTTGGTACATAACACTGGTAAAACTTGCAAAAATGTGTAGAAAAAGTTCTTATAAGTGTTGGAAATGTGAAGAAAAAGAGGATACTTTTTACCATATGTGGTGGGAGTGTAAAATGGTTTAAAATTTCTGGGAAATGATATATAATGAACTGAATAAAATGTTTGAAATGACTTTTACCAAAAAAAACCAGAAGTGTTTTTATTAGGAATAACAGAAAATCAAATCCTGAAGGAAAAGAAAAAAATTGTTTATGTATGCAACAACAGCATCCCGGATCTTACTAGCCCAAAGGTGGGAAGAAGATAAGATACCAACTATAGAAGAATGGCAATTGAAAATGGACTATGCAGAAATTGGACTATGCAGAAATAGATGGACTATGCAGAAATGGCAAAACTTACAGAAAAGCTCAGAGACAATGACATTGAGAAATTCAAAAAAGAATGGGAGGTATTTATTGTATATGTACAAAAATATTGTAAACAAGTAGAAACATTGGCAGGTTTTGACTAAACGCTTGCAAGTAGTTAAAATAAAATAAAGTTTATGGAAGTTTATGGCTCTTATTCACAATTATATTGGGTGATTATCTGTAGCATTTATTCCACTTCATGCATGAGAGATAATAGAAATATGTTGCATGTTTTATTCTTAAGCTCTCATATTGATCAGTTCCTTGCCGTGTATTTACTTTCTGCTGTGTTTCCAGCATGCTCATGCATCAGTGAACAAACATAATGCTCTTGTTATGGGGATAAGCAAGCTTCCGACATGTAGATCCTCCAGATGTTTGATTGCCACATAAATGGATTTGCAAGATGTAAAATTACAGTATATTTTAATGGAAAAAAATGCCTTGCAACATTAAATGAATTCCCCAGCCTTGCTATGTCTTCAGAACATTTTAGTTTCAACCTTTCTTTCTTCCCTTGGGATGATGTGCTCCATCGTTCAGATGGCACATTTATACTGTGCCCTCCTTGCCTTTTCTGCAGTTGTACCAAAAACAGCAGCTCCCAAGTCTCCAGAGTGGAAAAGCTGCTGGAGGAGCTAAGCATCAACCTTACAGAGCAGACCCTCCCAGGAGCCCATGTGTCATATAGATCTGGTGGTGTTGTTGTTCAGTCGTTCAGTCGTGTCCGACTCTTCGTGACCCCATGGACCAGAGCACGCCAGGCACGCCTATCCTTCACTGCCTCTCGCAGTTTGGCCAAACTCATGTTAGTAGCTTTGAGAACACTGTCCAACCATCTCATCCTCTGCCGTCCCCTTCTCCTTGTGCCCTCCATATTTCCCAACATCAGGGTCTTTTCTAGGGAGTCTTCTCTTCTCATGAGGTGGCCAAAGTACTGAAGCCTCAACTTCAGGATCTGTCCTTCTAGTGAGCATTCAGGGCTGATTTCTTTAAGAATGGATAGGTTTGATCTTCTTGCAGTCCATGGGACTCTCAAGAGTCTCCTCCAGCACCATAATTCAAAAGCATCAGTTCTTCAGCGATCAGCCTTCTTTATGGTCCAGCTCTCACTTCCGTACATTACTACTGGGAAAACCATAGCTTTAACTATACAGACCTTTGTCAGCAAGGTGATGTCTTTGCTTTTTAAGATGCTGTCTAGGTTTGCCATTGCTTTTCTCCCAAGAAGCAGGCTGTCACCATCTGCAGTGATCATGGAACCCAAGAAAGTGAAATCTCTCACTGCCTCCATTTTATCCCCTTCTATTTGCCAGGAGGTGATGGGACCAGTGGCCATGATCTTAGTTTTTTTTTATGTTGAGCTTCAGACCATATTTTGCGCTCTCCTCTTTCACCCTCATTAAAAGGTTCTTTAATTCCTCCTCACTTTCTGCCATCAAGGTTGTATCATCAGCATATCTGAGGTTGTTGATATTTCTTCCGGCAATCTTAATTCCGGTTTGGGATTCATCCAGTCCAGCCTTTCTCATGATGAATTCTGCATATAAGTTAAATAAGCAGGGTGACAATATACAGCCTTGTCGTACTCCTTTCCCAATTTTGAACCAATCAGTTATTCCATATCCAGTTCTAACTGTAGCTTCTTGTCCCACATAGAGATT